>OZ010576.1:2669767-2782267 GCA_963932145.1 Acanthosepion lycidas
AATGTCTGACTTGCAACTGAATGATGCAAGGTTTCAATCTAGAACAAACCAGATATCAGCCCCAAAACAAACACCACTGGTTATGTTGTGGCCATTTTATATTAATAAAGAAAATCATAGCATAGACTTTTTTGTAATGATGAGATAGAAAAACAAAAGATTTGGATATTTTAAATAAAATGATAATAAAGATTTGTCTGAAATGAGTTTAGATTCAAACTATTATAGTATTTTTAGTAATGGGGTTGATTTGTAAAATGGCATAGATTTTAGAATCTATATCCAATATTGCCAAATAGCAACACTCCGAATTAAGCCTACTTTTTCTGAATACTGACATTCATGATTACTTATCATTGTAAACAAAAGAACTTTTGTTCTCTGTCTAGTATGATGATGTGTGCACTTATTTTTTTAGATTACAATGTCTTAGATGGCAATTCTTAATGGTGTTGCATTAACGTATCGGATATGAATTTGTCTTTTATTCAAACCTACCACTTTCTTTCTTAAAATTTATTTTTATTGCCCCAAACCAGATTAACTAAAACCATTTTATATTAAAAAACATATATAGTTCTATTATAATGGTCTCTTAGGGGTTTTATAAAAGCTTGTCAATTATCTCTATACATTTTTTTAGTGACTTCTTATTTTAATAATGTTTCTCATGTTATTTTAAACTTATATAATGTGACAATATTGTAACAATTTGAATAATTTTTCTTGGAATATGTAACTATAAATGAAACAAATATATATATGTGTGTGTGTGTGTGTAAAATATATATATATATATATATATATATATATATATATATAATGTGTGTATGTGACTGATGAATCTTATAGATATTTACTAAGCTTAATCTGATTGGGACCAAGGCCAAAATTAAAGAGCCCCCATTTCAGATAGAACTTGCTACATTCAGATCTTTATCTCATAGTCAGGTGACTGATGAGATTCTGTGTCAGACAGAAGAATGTGAATTTTTGTTTCACATTATTTATCTGCAAACTGGCAACAACTTTGTGACAGACCACATAACCACTGGAAGGACGACATCTGTTGGGAAGTTAATCTGGTGCTTGGGGAGGTTTCGATGCTCTGCCAAGATTGAGAATAGGAGGGAGAAGGTGGCTTTGTGGGCTCAGCACAGTCATGCCATGGGATTTAGCAATGACTTTGTTTATTGTCTGTCTGATGTAAGTGTTTTAACTGTATAATCAAAATTAGAAATTTATAGAAGACCTTTTTCCTGAGGCTGTTGAGTAATCTTCTTCAAGCTTCTTTGGACAACTGAACATCCTCCTCTTATACTTGCTGCTGTTAAAACAATGTTTCATTTAATTGTTTCTTCAGCCCTGGTCAAGTGTATTCCACAAGGAAAACAAGTAAGCCTTTCTTCTAGGAAACAAACTGTTTTCCCCTCCTCCTCTCACATAACACACAGACAAGGACTAAAGAATGAACTGCCTAAGATATTAACTAAACAAACCTAGAAAGCAAAAGTTCAGGGTTCAGCTGTCAGAACAATGTTTGCTATGTTAATGGATTTTCTCAAAATTATAAACAGTAAATGTTATTTCTGTCTGAAGTTCTTGGATCAACAGTTATCATGATTTACATTATTTATATTCAGACTACTGTCCCCATCTTGGTTGTTATCAGATAACAACAACAACAAAGTTGAGGAAAATCGTTGTTGGTATGATGAGGACAACAGCCTGAATATAAAGAGTAAATATTTAAATATTGTTATCTTTTGTACATGATTTAATTCATATTGTTGCCTTCATGTTTGCCATTTTTTTATATTCATGATCGAATAAAAACTATCAAGACACCAGCAATATGAATGAATTAATGTATTATGATAATTTCAAAATTTCAAATAGAATATTTGCCTTTAAGGAGTTGATATGCTGCTAAACAAACAAACCTTCAAATAGTTGTTCACATACTATTTTTGCAGAGTGCTTACTTTTTCCCTTTGCTTGTGAAAGACAAAGCAAAGTTTAGTAAGACTTATTGCAGAGTAATGGTTAACAAATCTCATTTGACTAATGAATCAAATATACTTTGTATGTTTAAGAGTCAAAAGACCAAAAAAAATTTGCATGTTTTCTTATACTTTTTGTCTCAAATATTTTATATAACTATCAGTAAATCCATGTTATGCAAATAATCTTTATTCATATATGTAATTACTAGCTGAAAAGTGACACTGTTGGGCAGCATTTAAGCTAGCTCCTCCAGAGGGCTCTTGATTGGGCCTTCATCACAATAGCTAGGGAGGAGTAGATGTGATAGGCATCAATAAACTACTGAACAGCTCAAAATTGATCACTGCATTTAAATACTGCATTAATATTTAAGCTTAAAAGTTCTATGATTATTCTCCTGCTGCAACTTGATTTAAAGGCAATTTTATGTATGTAGGTCCTTACTTTCCGTACAATTATTTTTATTTCATGGGTGAATTTTGCTGGATTTCGCAATTAATTTTGATTATTCCCATATTTATTTCTGTTATGGAGTGGTTTCACAATGGAGGCTTGTATTTAAACTAAGTTGGTCCTAAAACAGGTTCGACGTACAAAACATTAGGAACTTGATATAATAGGTAATGACGCAGAGAAATCTAGTTGTGGTCGCTGATACTTTAGTATCCGACTAACGGTCGTCCGGCATCAACTGAATGACCGAACCACTGAGCGACTCCTCGTTACTCTTACTACTCCTACTTATTACAGGTGGGAGAGTCTATTAACTATAGAATAGGTGTGTTCCACTATAACAATTTCCAAGTTATAAACATTATCGTACAAAAAAATTTGTTACAAACTATCACATTAAAAAATTGCCAAAAAACAATCTGAGTAATGAAAACTTGGGAATCCAAAATTTCAGGATTGTGGGTCTGGATCCAGACCAGAATGTTTTTAATTTGCTCACAGTCTTCCTGATTTCAAAATGGTATATGTTGGGCTACGGCATCAAGAAGTAAATTTGAAAAAAATGTGATACACTGACATTTGTATTATATTAGATTACAACTGTTAATTTGGAATTGTTTCAGAAATCACAAAATAAATATATGTAGAAAATGTTTTTTGGGGGGGGCACCTCGCGGCGATATAATGGTTAGTAAGCTTGTCTTGCTAGAACAATTATGAATAAGTTTGATCCTCACTAGGTGCCCCACAATTTTGGCCTTGTGTCATCATCTAACTTATGCTTAAAAATTGCTATGTATGAAATGTTTTAAAAATTTTGACTGACAATTCATAGCTGTATGTTACACTGAAAATTATGATGAGTTGTACACAGTAATTTTCTTTAGATATTTTATTTCTGCAAATATGGACTCTTATTTATCTTTAGATATGGGTACTGCTGTTTTCACAGTCCATACATTAAATGTTATCATGTTCAATGATGCTTGGCAAGCTGCATTTTGGCCATACCTGTCACAGATCAGGATTCTTTTGTCATTAAGCATTCCTCACATTTGTGACCTTGTGCCAAAATAAGCTTAACTGAAAGTCTTTGAGAGGAACATGTTTCAAAGAAGTAAGGCAGATGAAGAATAATTTGCTGTGTTTTACCTGTGGAAAACCACAAGATTTTATTTACTCTCTCTACACTTGCTGCTTTTAAAATAGGTTTGAAGGAAATTAATTTAAATCCTGATTGACTTTCAATATTAAAGATAAATTTTATAATGGCAAAATTATATTTGGCATAACATAGTATAAGTGTTTTTTAATTTTTTTGTGATCAAAAAAATAATTTGTCTCACTCCCAAAATAGTTCTTATATTTGCATATATATTTCATACACTAAATCTTAAAATATTATGAATTTCTTATTTCTGGGTGAACAAAGAAATACAAGCTTAGTGAATGTCAAGAAATTGTTTTCTTAATACTTGGAAGGTTGATGTGTGTTCTATTAAACCTTGAATCATTATATACGTAGCACCATATAACCCATTCATACATACACACACACACACACATTTATATATAAGACAAAGAAAACTTATCTTAGCGGACATGTTTTGCCATTTGAAACAAAGGTATGGCTTTTATTTTGGCAGATAAATCCTAAAGAGTGCTGCTATTGAACCTTACAAAATTTTTCCCTGAAGAAGAAGAAAAAAAAAAAAAAAAAAAAAATACACTTTCCCAAGCCAATGTGTATGACAATGAAAATGTTAAAAATTAAAAGAAAATGGTTAAAATCATAACCTTCTATTTAAAATGTATAATACATTAATTGATTTAAAAGTAAAATTAAGTTACAGTACTAAAAAACAAAAAAAATTCAACATTTACTCAGGTGTGTTTATTAGACATTGGATTATATCACTTAACATCAGGTAATTTACCTTAACTTTTCAGTTTTCATAATTTACCTTTCAGTTACCTTCATGTAATTTTATGAATGTTCTTAAATTTAAAAATGTTGAAAAACTAACATTTTTTACTTTTGTTCCTAAAAACTTGTTGCAAAATAAAATCCTTATATTTATGGATCTATCTTTTTGATATTTTATATTAAAAACACCTACTTGGATTATCCTTTCTACTTCGGGATTTGATATTATTATCTCTCTCTCTCTCTCTCTCTCTCTATATATATATATATATATATATATATATATATATATATATATATATATATATATATATAATAACAGCTGACCACTTGTATTTGAGGATACCTGTCTACTAGGATGGCTAACCAATTCCTATTGCAGACACTCGCTCAGGCACATTTGTATTTTGTTCAACACCCACAGAATCAACCTGTGGTTTATACTGCAACTATGCTGAGAAGACCTTAGTTACAGTTTCTGGAAGAGAGTGTGTTATCTAGCATAATCGTCAATTTGAACAATGCCAGCACACTGAAAACCTTGGTCATGATGACTTATGACTGTGCTAGCACAGCTATCAATGAACCCCAAGTGTTCCTTCTATCTAATTAAACTCACAAAGCTTGGGTCAACCCATGGCATGGTTTTCAAGCACTTTCCAAAGGTGCTGCAAGCTGGGATTGTCCCCTTCCAGACTGATGATGTCAGGAACGCTCCTTCCTGGCAAATCAACCCCGATGAGATTTGAATCCAGGTCTCATGTTCACACACACACACACATATATATATATATATATATATATATATATATATAGACACACACACACACATGTTACATTAAAAACCACTGAAAAAGCTACTGCATTTAAGTTTTTTTATTTAATTTTTCTTGTGTCCTTTTTTGAACATAAGAACACAAGAAAAAACATTAAATAAAGAAGCTTAATCACAGTACCTTGTCAGTCATTTTTAATCAAACTTGTTTGACAGAGGGATTACTGCCCTAATACATAATTTACATCTATATCAATGGCAACTCATTACAATCTTTAATAAATATACTGTTTGTATAACTTAGATGCTAAAATGATTGCTTTATTCTAACTAAAATAAATAATTTAAAAAAAATCTCTTTAAGTTCCTTACACTTTAAGTTCAGTGAAGCTTTGAATAAAAAATAAAAGTTGCAATGTAATGGTGAAGTTAACTCTCAGAGAAGCAGAAAATTGCATGCGTATACATTAACAAAAAACTGGTCAAAATAAAAATTCTCAAGAAAAATCTTAAAATGATTGGTTATGATCATTTATCATAGATTGAAGTATTGCATTAGAATAGAATAGTGTATTTTAGCAACTGATAATACACACTCTATAATCTCTCATGTTTCTACATTCACTATTTACTTAAAACATAATTTCACTCATTTTGGTAAAGAAACAAATGCAGTCATGTTTTAAAAAATGTGTATCTATCTCAAGTGTGTTTGTATATACACTGCATGCCAAATTATTATCGAGATAACTTTTTTTTCTAATATTTCAAAAACCGTCCAATCAATTCACACAAAATTTTCACACAATGTTGGCAACACTGACCTGCACAATCACTGGAATTTAGCACGTGCAAATCACCATGCTGATAACAAATATGGTGCCAGTTTGTTTAATTTGCGCGGATCAGTACAAAAATTCCAGTGATTGTGCAGGTCAGTGTTGACAACATTGTGTGAAAATTTTGTGTGAATTGATTGGACGGTTTTGAAATAAAAAGTTATCTCGATAATAATTTGGCACGCAGTATATGTCTGTGTTAGTGTGTTATCTATCTATCTGTAAATTTTTAGTTTAATTTATTGTATGTTTATGATCAGTACTGCTGACTGATATCATATTTCCTCAGCACTACCCCAGTCACACTCCTAACCCCAACCCTCCAGTTGACAAGTTACGGCTGCCACTTTCTTTGTCGGGCTAAATTTAATTTGCTCTTTTTTCAATTGATACATTCTGCTAAAAAACCTTATACTGTACAAAATAAGTTATTTAAAATAGACATTTTAAAACAATAAGTTGCAAAAAAAAAAAAAGTGTTCTTTGAAAAATAGGGCATACAAGTCATTAGAGATTTTACAAAGATTATAAAATTAAAACAAAAAATACATTGCCTATTAAGGATGTCTCCAGCTTGATAGGTTTTAGATCTAAAAAAAAAAGCCTGACAAACCACATTAATTTCATTCTTTTTTTTTTTTTAATTTCTTTATTTCTTTTTTATTATGAACAATATGAATGAAATGTATTTTGGTCAATATTTTGAGAGACAGATTTAAAACAATTCATTCTGGACCCAACTGAAGTCAAAAATGAAAACGATGTCCTATGAAAAATTTTGGTTGCTTTGGAATAGATATACTTGAATGTTGACTTGCTCAAGCTGAGCCTGACGATATTCAGTCACCCCCCCCCACGAGGGCGTCATGTGGCACAAGGCCTTTTTAATGTGGGCATTCTGAACTGAGCCCGACAAGCCCAACCCTCGGAGTCACCACTGATATATGCACACACACACATGCATTTTGTAGGTACTCATATTTGAGTTAATTATGCCTACCTGCCTCTACATATTTAAGAGACTTAATGAAAAAAATATGCTCTCCAGCTGGGTTCAAATCTGTATCCCCCTTTTGTAGGAGAAACCACCATCTGATCCAACCTGCTTTAGACCAGCCTCAGCATACTAGCTCTGCAAGGTTCAATTAACCTTTTCATGAATGCATATTCTCTTGTTCAGATTTTCTCAAAAGCCTTTTCTTTTTTTTTTTAAATATCCAAAATATAAACAATGTAATTTCTCAGCAATCTATAGATTTTTTATTTTTTTTTATTTGTATTTCTGCTACTCCAATTAAATTTAATTACTCCAGTTAAAATAATTAGTAAGAAATATTATATTACATGGCCAGGAGGAAGTGAGATGCTTGTCACTTAGTGACCCAAGCAATTGTCAATTTACCAAGAATCTTATTCATATACTGAAATGCTGAGAAAAAAAACTTTCTGACAGAATACTTGTAAAACATTATCTATTTTTGCTTTGAACATTAGATTTGATAAACTGTAAAATTGCCAATTATGCAGAAGCAACTGTTTTAATGGAAAGAGCCTTGCTATTGTTGCTGCAGCTTTTCTGTTTTTTTTTTTATTCCATTTCTTTTATTAACTGATATTTATTGTATGAAAAATGTTTGTATCTATTTGAAAAGAGAATAGATTCCTGGAGATAATCAATCAAATGGAATGGGCAGAGAAAATGTCAGAGTGAACTTTGTTCAAGAATAATCAATAAATGTAGTAAATCATTAGCAAATGCTTTCTGTCATGATAGTCACCACAGACTAGTGAGTTGGCGTTTGTGTTTGTTTGTACTAGCCATACATTGGAATAAAAGTGATTTTGCTTCTTTAGCAATAGTGCTCTCTTCACTGGACAAACCTTATATTTTATGTATATTGCTGGCACACACATCATGCCATCCTGTTTCACACACATTAATTTATAACCATTACAAACTACAATTAAAATCTTCACATTTTCATAATAATCTTATTCCTCTTTTCATCTGAGCTTGATTCCAATGAGGTCTGAACCCAATTCCAACAAAATCCAAGGCCAACTTTGAGATCAGAGCCTGATTCCAATGAGATTTGAGATTTTCTTTTTCTACACTCTCAGATTTTATTTTGCTGGTCACTGTTTTCACAATTAAATTTATATTAACCAACCAATGTTGGTAAAATATATGAGCAATATATTGTTAGTTTTGCCTTATAATATCGATGATTATGAAAAATATCAACTTGTTTATAAAGTATTGAATTTTATGATGCAAACAAACTAATAAATTTTTATCTATAAACAAATCTAAAAGATATAGACCATAAAACATTTGATTAGCACAGTATCTCATAAGCAAGAGTAAATTATTATTTTATTATGTTAATGATTTTGACATTCTACATAACCTTCATTCATTCATTGTTAAATTTTCTATTGTTTCAACCTCAGAAGTAAACAATTTACTTTTACCTTTAATAATGGTTACCAAGTAAAAAGAAAAAAAATGTGTGCTGAGATTAAGATCTGCAGTAAGAATAAATTGTCTTTTCAAAATCACCTTTATTACAGTATATTGTTATAATTACCTTGTATTATTTGTTGTTAATCGCTTATTGTAACTAAATAAAAAAGACAAACGATACCATAGATATTTGTATATGGGGAAAGCATTTTATATATATATATATATATATATATATGTGAAAATATTGTAGAAAATAGGAAAGAAACTGGTTTGGTAAATAATCCAGAGTTCCTTAGTATTTTTGTTATTATTTTTAAAAAATAGTGCTCGATACGAGCGAGTTGGAATCATATTTTTAAATAAATAATTATATATATATATATATATATATATATATATATATGGTTTAGTACTGTGTGTGGTTTCAATTATTTATAGGTTGTCTTGAAGCTTTTTGCCTACAGATAAGGGAGGAATGACTAATTTTATGAATTGGAATGTTCACAGCAGATCTTTGAAGAGTGAGTGATAACAAGTCTTCTCAACTCACCAGCACTTTCCTCAGTATCTTTATAGGCCCAAACTTTGCCATAGTTTAGATTATCTCAATCTTTCCTTGTCTAATTCATCCAATCTTAGCTATAGGTACATCAATTATTATTGGTTTAACCTTGATTTCCATATACCACAGGTTTGTCAGTGTTCTGGTACCTTATAATTTTCCTTTTTTTTTTTCCCCTTTCCACTATGGTCTGCTAGTACCTTCTGACCAATTCACTTTTCTTTAACAATATCCATAGACAGATATTTTGGTTGCAAAGCATAGTCAGTTTTGATTTTAATGTCACAAGTATTTTACTCTTACCTTTTTTTATAGAAAAGATTTTCCTAATGTTTGAAGCAGGTGATTATTGTTTATGAATAAATAATGGTGAATAATTTCAAATCATCAGCGTATTCTTCAGTATCCACGCGGACTTGATCATAGCCATGGCCTAGCTAGCCTCAATTCTTCCTCGGACATTTTTCTTTCCTCTTCCTTCTTCCTCCTCCTTATTCTTTTCTCTTTCTCTCCCTTCCTTTTCTCCTCACCCCTTCCTTTTCCCCTTTTTCTTCTTTCCCCTCCTTTTCTCCTCCCCCCTTCCTTTTCCCCCTCTTTCTCCTCCTCTTTTCCCCCTCTTTCTCTTCCTCTTTTCCCCCTCTTTCTCCTCCTCTTTTCCCCCTCTTTCTCCTCCTCTTTTCCCCCTCTTTCTCCTCCTCTTTTCCCCCTCTTTCTCCTCCTCTTTTCCCCCTCTTTCTCCTCCTCTTTTCCCCCTCTTTCTCCCCCTCTTTCTCCCCCTCTTTTCCCCCTCTTTCTCCCCCTCTCTTCTCCCTCTTTCTCCTCCTCTTTTCCCCCTTCCTTTCTCCCCCTTCCTTTCTCCCCCTTCCTTTCTCCCCCTTCCTTTCTCCCCCTTCCTTTCTCCCCCTTCCTTTCTCCCCCTTCCTTTCTCCCCCTTCCTTTCTCCCCCTTCCTTTCTCCCCCTTCCTTTCTCCCCCTTCCTTTCCCATATTTCCCCTCCCTCTTTCCTTTCCCCTCTTTCTTCTCCTCTTCATTTCACAATCATCATCATGGATGTGCTCAGATATTGTGCTGAAATTGTATGAATTCCTTTAACCATTATTTTATCTTTTTAAAAATATTTTTTTTTAACATTTAAAAATGTTTTTTTTCTATAGATGCTGCACATAAGAGCAAAGTTAATCTGAAGTAGAATTTCATCATCATTTTTATGTATAAATCCCGAGCTTAGGTTTTCAACCATGGCTGGCAGTTTGTTAATGAAAATAATTTAAGTTTCACTCATGTTCAATGTAGAAATCTATTAAATATAAATGACTGTTGTTCCTAATGTTTTTGAATAATTAAAAGGAAGCTTATCAAAATGAGCTAACAGTAAAAACACACTTTCTTTTTTGGGTTTCCCATTTTGCAAATAAAAACATTCTTTGTTATTGTGAATTCAATATGAATGGAAATCTCTTGCCTTTGAGTGTAACCATTGAACCTCAAAATTAAATTGGTTAAATAAACAGCCTTTCTAGAAAATCGGTAACACCCAAATAATAAAGGAAAAGTGACAGACAGGAGTCAGATTGGCATTGTTATGTCAAATATTGTAGCAAGGTGTAACATTAATATTACTGACTGTATTTTTGTAATTCTTTATACAAATTGGTATTGGAATGGTCTTCGTTTGTATTTGATTGTACTGTTGAACAGCAACTGCTTATTGGTACCCAGCTACTGAGTCAGTCTGCTAGCAGGCATACTGCTTGCTAATTACTAGTGTTCAATTATGAGAGGATTTATAATGTCATGTTGGAATGGTTCTGTGATATTCATAACTGGCTTCATGAAATTATGCATAAAGCGTGAAAAATTTACCAAAACCTTCAAAATGCTTCATTTGGATTTTGGTGAATATTCTTAACCCTTTGACCCCTGCAATTTCCTGAGCTCCTGAATCGAAATTTGCAAATAATTGGTATATAATGTTTCACGGTAGATATAAAAAAAGTTATCATTCAACTGGTGGGTGGGCATTAAGTCATTTTTCTCTATTACCAGTAAAATTGTGGTCAGGGCTCGAAGGTTTAAAGTTGAACACAGGTTTTTGAGGAGCATGCATGTTTCAAGGTAAGTCAAATGTTTGTCCAAGATGATGTATTTTTAGTGCAATCACAGGTAAAATACCAGATGTATGGAGGGGGAAAAAATTGTGAACTCATTCACAATGACTATTAGATTATTTATGGAGTATGTCATGAGATCCTATTCCAGGAAATTTCCAATTTCACATTCTAACATTTTTCTAAAACCTCTCATATATAATCAAGACTTTGCTTTATAAATATTTGATTTAGTAAAGCTTTTCTTGTTGATTGGTTAGGGTTAGCTGAGGTGATCAGTGAGTTCAAAATGAGTTTTACTTCAGGTGAAAGTTTGACAACTTATTGTAGACCTCTGCTTGATTCAGAAAGGGAGATTACTAGGTCACTCTTCTGACTCCATGTCATTGCCCCAGTTGCCTCTGATGCTTATCAAATTCAAAAGCAATTAAGGTTCTTTTTAAGGGGTTCTAACATATCTTCAGTGGAACCTTGGCTCAGCTCAGCCAATAAGTAATCTTTGAAATCTGATTATGATAGGTATTAAATGATATCTTTACTATTTTGAAATACCTCAATTATAACAATACAAGCTATATGGTTGTACTGTTTTAAATGAGTATGTTACACTATCAAAGTCTAATTCAACTTAAGTAGTTATCAAATTGGTCCTCTTAAAGATGAACATTTCTACAAAGCCTCATGACTTAGTTTAGAATAGGTAATAATGGATATGCATTGTGGGGTAATGGATATCGGTTTGGAATGGGAAATCTGAGAGCCAAGTTTGAATTCCAGTCAAGTTCATTACATTCACTTATGTGCAAATACTCTTGGGGAAGGTATGAATCCATTTCTTCTCTCCCTAGCTATGGGTTGAATAGTAGGACACATGAGTCTTATATCCTTGGTTGGCAGCCAGTCTACCATGGAAAGAAATGGAAACCTGCTGCAGAATAGTCTCTTGCCTAGTCAGTCATCAAACGAGACATGATTGCCCAAATGTATATCATGTATGGCACTTAACTGACTGACTGAATAATGCTGAAGAAGTTACTAGAAATATTTGTGATGCTATAAAGCAAAAGATTCTTTTAAACAAAAGAATCTGTCAAATAATGTTTGACAGTTTTTAGAAAAGGTGATTGCAAGTTGTCCTGAATTTATCAATAATTAGACATCTTCTGCTTAGCAGTCTGTCCATAGATTATAACTTCTCTTAACAGAAAACAGTTTCCCTTTGTTAATTTTTAACCTTTGCTAACCTATGTGCTATAGAGGAAGGTTATGAAATCAAGTGTGCTGATTTTCTTTCACCTTCAACCAGCCTCTTGTAAAGGCAAACAGTGATAGAGAATGGATGAAGAGAACATGTTTTGGTGAAACTAGAAGCTTCTAGTCCTGAATCTGTACATTGGTGGTGAATTTTAGTCATCAATACCATTATAAAGAAAGTGATCAGCAAAGAAGAAATTAAATTCTTGGATACAAGATGAAGCTGACAGTATGATATGGTAGCCTATTCAATTCATACATTAAAATGGTTTAGCTCTGTGGTTGATTTTATACATGATTTGTACTTTTATTGTCTATCTTAACATTTTGAGTAGAGTGCATTCTTCTCAGTCTGTGAATGATTAGTTTGACCATCTCCAGATCCATGGCGGGGAGAGGAATGGATCATTACCCTACTGTGCTGACCCAATCCATATTGGTAGCGGAAGATGTGACACACTTGGACAATCTCTTTTCAATTCATGATCACCTAATGGTATTTAAATATAACTAACCAGACTGAAATTTGAACTCGACTCTCTGATTTCTTAACTGGACCTGTGATCCATTAACCCACCCACAAATCCAATCTTATGGTATTTGGTATTCTCAAGCAATCACCCATTTGGGTGCTAAATATGCTTGACTTTGTCTTAACTCTGATGATCAGATAAGAAGCTGTGTGTCAACATGATAATGCCATAAGTGAAGTGCATTACTTTTTTTTTGTTTATTTCTGTAATTTCTTTTAGGATTCAGACTTGGTTGATATTTCTTAACTGAATATGTTTCTCTAGGTAGAAAGTGAACTCAATTTGTTACAATTTATTCAGGTGTGTGTGTGTGCGCGCCTGTGTGTGTATAACATGGCTGCACGCAGTCTACAAGGATTAATTATAACATTCTGGTGATTCTTTTTCAATTGTTATCTATCTATTCAACACTTGTGTAAAATTAACTTTATATTCATTTTGTATCCTTTTATTTTGTATTTCTCTTTCTTTCCAGCACTAAAAATACTATTTAAAATATTTTTTATTCGTTATTAGGAAATATACTTTAAATTGAATGTGCACATTAGTAATGCTGTTTGCTTGATCAAAATACATTTTCATTTTAGAGTCCCTTATTACCATTCACCACTCAAACCACACGTTTGACTTTCAGTTGCCACTGTACTAGATTTTTGCTCTGTTACTTCTTTTCACCTCACTGATATTTTAAGAAGTTAATTAAATTTAAAAGAGGAACAACAGGTGTTCTTCACAGTTTGGAGATTGTTTTTTTTTTTTTTTCTTCCTTTTAAATTATATTTTAAAGATTTTTTTTTTATTAAAATCAACTGTTAGGAAGGAAGTGCGTTTTGCAATCCGAGCAAAAGGGATGCAAGAATTAGTTATTTTAGAAGTATGTGTGTTCTTAACATTATTTATATAATGTGGTGTAAATGTCTTTTACAATTGGGCCTTCTTAAATAAGCCTAAAATGAAGGGTATCGATTTGTTAGTTATATTCTGTGTGAAAATATCACTGAATTTGTTGAAAGTCATTTTTCTTTTCCTTATTTTTATTTGAATCTTTGTCTAACACAAAATTTTCTTGGAGAAGGAAAAATATGTGCTGTTGTTTTTTCATTTTTTTTTTTTTTAGTCAGCCATTGTTACGAGTTTTATTTCTCAATTATATTCAATAAATGACCAGATTATTTTCTCTATATCTTCTTTGTATTTTCCTCTGTCAGAATCTAGAATATGAGATTTTTTGTGATAATATGAAAAGAAACTTTGATTGATTTTTATATATATATATATATATATATATATATATGCACCCACACACACAGAGAGACAGTGCGATGGTTAAATTGCCCTCTAAATTACACTAAAATGAAAATAACACTGACATCTCATTTTTTAACAAATATATTTACCAAAATTACACAAAAATATCTTGAAATACCAAAGAGTAAATTTATTCAATAAAATGACCATTGGCTTCAATCACGGCCTCCAGACGACTTTGGAATCTCCTGCAAATCTTCTGGACGGTCACCTTGTTTAAGTTAGTGAATAGTGCTGTAATCCTTGCCTTCAGTTTATTTTTGGTGTTACAAGGAGTTTTGTTGGTCTCTCTCTCAACTGTGCCACCATATATAATAATCAAGGGGGTTGCAGTCTGCAGAGTTAGGTGGCCAGATTTAAGGGGTGACATGATTGCATAAATTGTCTAACAGTCATGACTGGGTTCTCCTGCTTGTGTGGCATGGTGCAGAGTCCTGTTGCCAGACATAGTCTTCCTTTTTGAGCCAGGGTAGTAGTACTTCCTCAAGGCACTTGATGTGGGTCTCTGTGATGAGTCTGAGGCCCTCACCAACAAATTTGGGAGTTCTTTTCTGGTCAGAACGATCAGTGAGTTTTCCAAGCTGCTGTTTGTAACCAGTAGACTCCTCCAACTCTTTCCGAATCCTCTGCACTGTCCTCAGATTTGCACCCAAAGACACTGAAATGTTCGTATTGGAGCTTCCAGCATGAATACCAAGCAGTACAGCATGTTGTTTCCAAATTTTTGGTGGAGTGAATTCTGTCAACTGTCCCTACTATACAGTTCAGTAGACAAAATCAAAGCAACATGCCTGTATGAAATTAAAAATATAAAATGGCAACACTTTATCAATTGCGTCCCCAGAGAGAGAGTGTGTGTGTGTGTGTATATATATATATATATATATATATATATATATATATTTTGTTCAGATAATATTTTATTGATAATTTCATTTTTATACTCATATGGGTTGAAATTTGTTTCTTTCTAGGTGATGATGGAGACAACTTTTATGTCATTGATCAAGGGGAAGTGGATGTAAGTATTTTAAATATCTGATTAATTTTATTTGTCAAAACTCTGAAACTGTTTCTTTTCAAACACATTTTCATTTTTCTTTGTTAATTTTCTTTTAATATTAAGTAATTGTCATTGCATAAAGCACTTCTATTTAAATGTTCTTATGATCAGACTTTCTCTGTCTGTACATATGCATGCAAATGCATGTGCACATAGTTTGATTAAAGATAATTGACTAGGACTTAAATTCAATCAAACCTCAAATGGAACTTGTATTTATGATCCTTTCACTAAAGATGCTAAAAAATAATCTGTTCTCTTTAATGCTTCATTAAGTACTTCACTTCCTCTCCTGCTTATCATTTAACCAGATCAGGCCAAAATGGAGTCCTAGTGTCCTACACGAGCAGGAACTGCCCAGTCTTCACTTTCTAGTTTCAATAGTCCAAAAACATCTCCTCATCCTTGTGGGTGATGAATTATTTTTCCACAGACTAAACGTTGAAAGCCTCTTGCTGTTCTATCATTATTTCCATGGAAAGTATTCAAGTGAACTACATACCTTAGTTTCACATGTTTTAACCT
This sequence comes from Acanthosepion lycidas, assembly GCA_963932145.1. Taxonomy (NCBI): domain Eukaryota; kingdom Metazoa; phylum Mollusca; class Cephalopoda; order Sepiida; family Sepiidae; genus Acanthosepion; species Acanthosepion lycidas. Next base: position 2,685,592 of record OZ010576.1, read on the forward strand.
TCACTGCTGAGGCTCGTTATGACCCACACACATCATAGAGAACCACCCTCATTACCTGCATATTTCATTGGTAACATGTAAGTTCCACCCAAGCAGCTTCTTTACATAGTGTTTTGGGGAACCGACTCCCAGGAGGATGTCTTCCCAATCACTACGATTTTAACCCGTTCAAGTTTAAGTTTAACCGTTATCTTCCCCACATATCCCCATAAAATGTGCTTCTTACTATGTAACCCTCTACCTAGAGTGGCTCTTGAGCCTTGTACAGGGTGGACATCATTGTAAAAAATACTTTTTTAAACTCTGATTGTTTATTTGATATAAGGATGGCCTGCATAAGGTAACATTCAAGCAAAGCTCTTTCTGAAACCAAATGTATCAATTGTGAAATAATATTTAAAATCCTAAAGTGAAGACCCCCTACTGCCTAAATATCGAAACTGTAGATCCTTAAATGATTCAGAAATGCTTGTTAAAGTATTCTTAGGGAGTTTCCAACTGTGTACTTAAATGCTTTTCCCAAAAATGGTTGTCAGAAGATATTTACAACCACTTACCTCATTTTTTTTTTATAAGTACGCTCTTCTTATCATACATCATCAAAACACTCTATCTATTCATTAGCTGTCAAGATTAATTTTATAACAAAAATAAGAATGAAGATAACGTGTACATCAGTAATTTCTCCTTTTATTATTAATAGAAATGCCCATCTGACACATTCCAACGATGGATTCAATAATGACTTTATATAAATGATATTAAGACGACGATGACAGAAGAAAACAATGATTCTGTTTCTCATGTTATGACAATAAAGTCTTCAATATTTGTGTACATCAGTATTGATATGTTTCTTGCATTATACTGTGTCTCTCATGAAAGTTGATACATTTCACACGAGGCCGACAATTATTGTATATGGCATAGTAACAACGAATAAATTACTTGAATACAAAAAAAAATATTTTTTGCTGATTTGCACTTAGAGTAAATGAATTTGTCATTGATTTTACTAGTATATTGATAATACCTACTTAGTTGCAAATTAATTTTAAACAACTATTGATTGCAAATTTGTGAGTACTGTTTTCTTGGAGATTTTGTAAAAATCCATTTATATGTCCCATTCATTTTCTACTGGGGACTGAACCACTGAACTTAGAGCCTGTTATGATTTCTTCTTGTCTATTATTAAAACCATTTACCTATGAAAGTTCCAGACATGATTCATTTGAAAAAGATGATGTGTATGTCTCAGAATAAGATTTGAAAACATACACAAAACCATTTTGGAGTCAAGGAAAAAAAAAAAAGATCATTAGAATAGACTGAACTCTACATAATAACATTAATGTTTCTCTCTTTCTTTCTCTTGCTCTTTTTTTCTCTTTCTCTCTCTCTCATATATTTCTGTTAAAATGTTTTGCCTTTGCTCAATTATTTAATGTATCATTTTTCCAAATGACTAAATAGTGATTTTGGGGGTGAGCTGTTAGAGGCCGTTGAAAATCTGGAGACACATCATGTAATTTTAAGAACTTGCCTAGATATGTCTTCTGAAGAAAGATCTTAAGAAGGTAACATTTAGGGTTATAGACATGACCAAGAAAAGGATTGAATAAAAATATTAAGGACCATGAATATAACTCAGTTGCAATAGGAATAAAATGTGTAGAAAATTGGCAGGTTTGTCCCTTGTCCTCCCCCTCCCATTTACCATCTACATACTGGTTATGACTATAAACTACATCTGCCTCCTGGAGAAGACGATAAACTATGTCCCACAGCAAGGCCTCTGATCAGGAGGTTTTGAGGAATGTGGAACCACCTCTTAATTGCTGGTGTTCCCAGGTCCACCCTGACCAGGGGTGATAGAACCTGTTAGGGTCCCAGCTATGGGCAAATATTTAACCCCGAAACTGAGGTAAAAAGCATTATAAAAGTGTAAAAATTGTTTTAAATTATTACCAGAAATAAATTTTTGAAGAAAAAAAAAATTTCCAGCAATATGTTTTTGAAAAAATAATATTGCCATCTATAGGTTTTTGAAAAAATAATATTGCCAGCTATACATTTTTGAGGAAAAAATATTAACAGAAATAGATTTTTGACAAAACAAAAATATTACCAGGAAAAAAAAAGTTGGGTTCGCAGTTCCTTGTAAAGTCTTCTCATTCTTTTTCACTCTTCATATCCATTTGCATATTAGTGGCATTATTGTCTTGTTTGAAGTGAATTGATTAAATTAAAAAAATCAAAAAATAAAACCACTAGGATGAAAAGTATGTCATACAAAAATGGTGAATCTTTTCTATTTGGTTGATCCAAAATCTGATGTAATCACAATGGAGGCAACCAAAATGACAATAACTAACATTAAACTTCCATATACAGATTACAAAAATAAAATCACACAATACATTAAAAGAAAATTGTAAACAATTTGGGATATGTTTCCAAACTGTACAAACATCAGTCAACAGTCAGACTGGAAAATAGAGAACTATTACCTGATTGATGACAGGACATAGTGCTAAGTAGAATTCAAATTGGACATATGCATGTTACACACAAATACTTGTTTCTCAAATTATAGGCTACCTCAAAGTAGGCTGCTTCCAGCACTTATAGAAGAAAACAATACATCTTATCTATAAACTATTAGGTTGGTGCAAAAATAATGTCGTTTTATCACATAGTAACATATGTGAGAAAACGACATTATTTTTGCACCAACCTAATATATCTCTAAAAAGCAAAAAAAAAAAAAAAAAAAAATATGTTTGCCCTGAAAGTATAAAATTGCATACAAAACATCTGTAATTAAAATCATAAAGTTACACACAAAGTATTAGGTTGGTGCAAACATTTGGATTTCATTATTGAGTGACCCATAGTGGTTGTCATGCCACTAAAACAAACCAACCTACCTTTTTGGCATTAATGACCCATAATGGTTGATATGCCAGTTAAATAACCAACCAGCTCATCAATCAATCTGTTTGGTTGACTCCTGACAATATCACTTACCAAATTTATAGATTTTAAACTTATCCTCAGATGAATATATTGGTTCTCTCTTTTATTTTGTTTTTATGTATGGTCTGCTCAAATGGGGTACTGAAAAATTTTGTGACTATTTCACTTCCTAAAATCTGACCAAAAGTCAGATTTTTTATTTTTATTTTTTTTTTTGGAATGGCTTCTTAGTTGTGCTGACAACTTTTCAGCATCACATCTTATACACAGTACTTTTATCTGTCTTCCCATTAGTGTTACCCTCACCCTAATCAGATATTACAATGTAAGACTTATGTTGAAATATTCCAGCCATGCACAATTTTAAGTAAATGGAATTTTAAATAAATCAAGTACTTATTAAATCTTGACTCCAGATTTATTTTCATTTACAGATTTGAAGTCTGTGTAGCTGTTTAAAGTTTTCTGATCAGATGATTTTTATCATAAATACTTAAAGCAGTTTAAAATCTGGCATACAACAGGATATGCTGTGTTCTCTATACTATTTGAATGACACAAGATTTATATACGAAAGCTGACCAATTTTTTTAAAAAACAAACTATTAATAGATAAATTTTGCTATACATTACAAAGTTGCTGAAGATATTTCTATCATAAATCTTATGAATATATTTTTATTATCTAGATATGAATTATGTCATGAATAAACTGTAATTCATAAGTGTTAGTCTATAAAGCCTTCCCACACATTCCTCAATATTATAGAGTTGGTTCGATACCAATATTGGTAGATAACAATGACTGTAAACATTTAGCAACCAGGTTCACATAAAATCTGGAAGTTATTTTTTGAGAGATCGTAGGCAGAGATGGCTTTTATGCCTTCCAATATGACACTTAAATCTGGAAATTAAAGAAGAAAAATATTTTTTCTGATTTAAAATATACTTTTGTTCTCCTAGGTGAGTTAGTGACAATGAGTTAAATCAGCAACTGGAATGAAGACAATTGACTAATTATTATGACAACTGATGCAACTGCTAGTATACAAAAGAATTTACTAAATTTTTTTTCCCAAAATTTTCAGACTAACATACAGACATAGATCAAGTTGACAAGTCTTTGAAAATCAAGTCATTTAAAGTTAAAAATGCTTTGAAAATAAAGTAATTTCTATGAGCAAGTTGGTAAAACTTTGAAAAGATGGCAGTTTACATGAGCAAGTTGACAAGGCTTCAAAAAGTGAAAAATTTACATAAATTGATAAAGCTTTGAAAAGCAGGACATTTCCTTCTGCAAGTTGGCAAGGCTTTGAAAAGCAGAATATTTCTTTTAGCAGGCTGACAAAGTTTAAAATAATTTGCTCAAGATGACATTTCCAATTTTTTTCTTGAGATGAAAATAACAACTTTGTTCAATTTCATGAGCAGTTCTACAGCTGGGTAGACCAACCAAAAAAAAAAAAAAAAAATGCTGCTCTCTTCCTGCAGTTCAAAAACAGTTATTACGAAATTATTTCTCCATTTGCTGCAAGTTTGACATTTCCATACAAAGCCTTGTCTTTGTTGTCTGTCTTTCTGAAATGTCAGCTTCCATTCTTTGTCTTTGTTGTTAATTTGGTCTTTTCAAAAGTAATTCTTAGATGGAAATTGGGGAGTGTTATACAGAAATAAATTCCTTGCTCTTTGGATTCATAAATTATTTTTGACAATATTTTTTTTACTCATGATGATCCCTCGAATTGCATGATGCAAAAAATGCATTTAAAGGGAAAAATCTTCCTCTAGTGTATTTGATGATGGTATGTAACAACTTGCCTCGAAGGTTATCGACCAATAAGTTTCTCTTTTTGTTGTCTTCTTCAGTCGGTTTAGTCTGGCATAAAGACCACATATATCGAACATGCAGCGATGATTGAACTTGCTTTACACGAATGATTTACCAAAACCCATTTCCATCATCAGACTAAAATATCATCTCTTTATTAATACAAAATGTCATGTCGCTTGCAAGATTAAATCTTGTAATTATAATATGAACCTTTAATCATTTCAAAACTTGTTTGAACCATTGATCTGATCCTTGTCACCATTTATTTATTCTATGAACTTCTTCATCTCTGTATAGTAAAAGTTTATAACATTCTAAAAATGAAAGGCCAAAGCAATTATACCTCAGCAACTCGATCAATTTCATATTTGATAAGAAAGATTTTGCTCAAAAATCTTTTACCTTCATGTAACATTCTGAGATCTATTTTATAAAAGTGAGATTTTTAAAATAATAAAAAAAAAAAAAAAATGATTGTTGAAAACATACTTTAAAAAATCATTAACTTCAGACATTGACAAATGCTGTCTTTTCAACATTTGACAGTAATTCCTTTTTCATGTCATTATCTCATTATCTCATTTCTTGCTCTTGTTAGCTGTCTCGTTTTATTTAATACTAAAGTATATTTCTTTAACCATTATTAATTTTTTTGATGAGAATTTCTTTAATCTTAATTCATTTTTTTCTTGCCACTATTCTGACTACAGTGTGAATTGGAAATAGAAAATAAACTTTATTTCTAATCTGTATTGTTCACCAACAATTAGAGAGTGGCACTGTAATTAGTTGAAATAAAAAGCAACTGAGATTAAGATGAAAGAAATATTAGTTAAGATTTATCACTAATTTACAATACTTCTGAAAATCCTGAAATAATTGCTTATTTTCATTTGTCTAATACCAGTGCTAACTTGACTTCTTTTTGCAGGTCTATGTGAACAATGAACATGTGACCACAATTGGAGAAGGTGGTAGTTTTGGAGAACTGGCCCTCATTTATGGCATACCTAGGGCAGCCACTGTAAAGGTAAATTCTTTCTTGTTTTTATCATTTGTTTTTCTTTGAGAATAACACCATCTACTGTTCACATTTCTCCAGTCATAAACTATGGCCAAATAGTGAACCTCCAAAACAAAAATCAACATTACATTTTTATAATAAAATGACCAAGAATACATTTTATAGTAAAATTACCAACAATACATTTTCTCATTTACAAACTATATATCTAAAAAGATATACCTTTACTCAAAGTATAAAACTGTGTACAAAATATATTCAGTTGAAGCTATAAAATTGCATTCAAAATATTTAGATTTCAGCATGAAATAACCCTGTGAGGTGTTGATATTCAGCTAAACAAAATCAACAGATTTTTCTTTTTATTCAAAATGATGTAAAACAAAGAAACAATTTTCATAAAAAAAAAAAGAAACACGTTTTCTTGGTTTGCCTGTTTTGATGTCAAAAGTTGAAGTTTGTTGGTGGCTTCAGAAAGTGAGAAATCCGACAATATGCTTGACTATTTCTCCGTATACATTTTTCCAACCCTCCCGTTCTTTGTCGACACTCAAAACATCTTACAAGCTGGACCTAAACTCATGCAGCCTTTCGAAATTAGTGTCAATTTTCTGTAAATCTTTGCAAAAATTTTATGCCTCTGCAAATGTTCTGAAAAATGACCATAGAAATTAAGGTCAACTGCTCTTTTTAATGTAAATTCTGTTAATGTAGGGTACCTCTATGAGTTTCCAAAAAAAAAAAAAGCATAGCATGATGAAAACAAAATTTTATCATCTAAATGTTTGTTATTATTAAGAGGAAAGACCAAAGTTTTTTAATTATTTTTTAAATTTTTCCCTTCTTTTTAGAACATTCTGAATTTTGATTTAAAAATCCTTGTTTCCCTTTGTATAACTGGAACTAGTAAAATAGCATATACAATTTTTAGCACGTTTTTTTTTTTTTTTTTTTTTTTTTTTTTTGTATGACAGACATTAATTTGGGAAAACTAGCAAAAATAAAAATAATTGTCGGATGTTAATGAAACTTTCAAAAACTATTCACAGATGATCAAAATTATAAATATTTTTTTTTTTTTTTTATTAAAGTCATGGCAGAAATATATTTTTTATATTTATTACACCCACCCAACTAATTTTATGAAAACTAGAAATTCGATTGAGTCTACTTTAGTAATTACAATAGTTAAAAGCACAAGGCTTTGAGGAATGCAAATCAGGTTTTTTTTGTTTTTAATTGCCCCCCTCCCCCCCCCCCCAGCAGCAGCAGCACCAGCACCGCCACCAGAAAATCAGCTCTGAATTGTAACATACAAAACTCAATAAAACAAAGATATCATTTAATTTCAAATGCTTTTATTTGCTTTTAGTTGTTTTTATGAATATGGACAATATTTTCTGAAAGCAAAAAAATTTTTTCAATGAAAAATGAATTTTTAATACAATTATTTATTTCTTTAATAGATTTTTACATTTAAGCAATTAAAATCTTATAAAATTAGTTAAAAGCCACATCCACTTTCATAAATGTCCTCATGAAATAATCTTTTTTTTAGCGCGTTGTAAATTGTATCATTTTGACTAATCAGAAGACCTGCAGTAATTAAGAAATGTAATTTTGTGTTTATAATTGGGCTGTAATTATAAAGTACAGAAGACCAACCAGAATACAATTAAGTTGCATTGTTCTCCACTTTACTTTTGTGAAACACGTGTGAAGTTAATTTGATTTTTCAATTTCAACTGAGAAGGGTACCTACAAGTATCAGTATCATCTTATGAAATTTATATGATCTTATTTTTATATTAATCTCAGTTATGATATTTTTTCCATAAATGAAATATCAAAATTAATAATAAAATGAATGGAAATACAAATAACACAGTAAAATGTAGTAAATGTACATAAAATTATGGTATTTTATGTACACTTCTGATAAAATTTCATAAGAAAGGTATCTAATTCATTTATAGGTACCTTTCTTATGAAATTTAATGTCACTCTTAACAGTCTTATTTTAATTTCTTCATAATATATTTTCCATAAAGCACCGTAAACGTAAAGGTGAAAGCTAAGTACAAAAAAAAAATTAGAGTGCTGAAAGTTTTCCTTAAAAATAATGAGGTAAATAATTTGTTCACTTAAATGTAAATAATTTCACTTTTTTCCTTCCGTAGAACAAATTATCCTCACGTAATCCGTCAATATGTCATTCATTACCTGTCAAGTGACGCAAAAGTTTATGACCTGCTTTGTTTTATTTTCAAATTACATCTTTTCGTTGTAAAAGCTAAGTTAAGCTTGGTTCAAAATATTTTAAATAAACATTATAATTTCTGATTTTCTTAAAATAAATTTTGAAAAAATGATAATTGATTTTTAAAAGAATTTCAAAGTGAGATTTTCATTTTGTTTTTATAAAATGGAAAAAATATGGTTGACATGATAGATTATCTGTCAATTTTGCTGACTCAAAAAAAAAAAAAAAAACAAGATTTTTAATGAAAATTTCGGACATGCTAGGAACGATTAAAAAATGTAAAAATATATCCCCCAAATACTTTGATCTTTCCTCTTAATAATAACATAAACATTTAGACAATAAAATTTTGTTTTTGTCACGTTTGGCATTTTTTTCATCATGCTATGCTCTTTTTTTAGCGATCTCGTGGAGGTACCTATGTTAATGAATATCACGTTTCATAGGAATTCTCTATTTCTGGATAGCAGGTTAAATTTAAGTATAAGGTGTTATTTGTTTGCAGAGAAACAAAAATTCCCACCTATTCTACCAAACAGTTGTTAGTTGCTATTAAAGTAATAAGTTTAAATGTATATCTTGGTATGTTGTTTGATATACCATTTTAAAGAAACATTGATAATGATTGTGGCAACTTTGTATTTGTAAATCAATGTCACCTTCTAAGTAAAAATTAATATTAAAAAAAAAGTTAAATGTTTCCAAATGTTTGAAAACATTTTGCTGTAGACAGTTTTTAATTAACCTGCCTCTGCTTTCCAAAAACAAGATTTAGTTAACATATAAACATAAACTTTATATATTTTGCAATCAATTCAATAAGTGACTGTCTACTCCAAGTCTTGAACCTGTACATTAGCTTTAGGGTTAATTTAAAAAAAACAAATAAAAAATAATGACATCACAATATTTCTTTTCTCAATGACAATTTTAGTTCAGTTGTTTCAAGTTAGCTTTAGATATAATAAATTTGTTTGACACTTGTCAATTTTTCCTAATTAATTGAAGAAGTTGTAATCTTATAAAGACAAGTTGATTAACATGCCTGAGAAATTAATCTTTGTTATGAATGGCATCCACAAGTTTGAAATTGAATTAACATTACCAAAGTTCATTCCACTGTAAAAGTGACATGTGTTTTTTTTTTTCTTTTTTAAAGGGTCAATTCTTTGTATATGTTGTCTTTCCTATAAAACTTTTAATATGAAGTCTTTCATATTGTGTTTCTTAGTTGATCCAAGTAAAAGGATTTATAAAATAGAAATACTGATGGTGATTCACCTATATTAACACAATATTAAATTAATAATCTAAGATATAACAACACTGCATTCCAGCCAAATCACATTGAAACACTGGTTCCTGTATGATCACCAAAATTAAGCAATACTGAGCCTGGTCAGTAACTAGATGAGTGACCACTTAGGAATACCAGGTGCTGTAAGCTTGGATATGTGGATAGTGCAATGCATAATGGTTCAGAATTGTTAATCATAGAGCTGAGTTCCAATTCCAGTTAGGTTCGTTATATTCACTTATGTACAAAAACCCTATAGATAAGTGTTAATTAATAAGATTTGTGTCACTAAAACCATTATTATCTCCAAAAATAAAAATTGCATACAAAATATTTAGTTTTCAGCATTAAATAACCTATAGAGGTGTTAATATGCCACTAAAGTAAAACAACCAACCACTATAACAACACATTTCTATGGTATATGTTAACAATAATCTTTGACATTGGAATGACTTTAACAAAGCAACTGGCCAATGTTTGTTGCTATTTCTAACTTTTCTGAGCATTTAACAATGTCTAAATTCATTTTCATGGTGATAGCTTTTCTTTTCTTCAAAGCACCATCATCAGTAGAGGTTATACTACGCTTGGGAGCCATAATAAATGTCAATAAGTTTCCACAAGCACAACACGAACGAAAGAGAATGAATGCTCAACAATCCAATATGGCATACAATCAGGAAACAAGATTAATGGATATTGTCATAAACACAAATCGTTGTAGGTCGGAACTGTTGTAACCTGGGGATTTACTGTACCAAAAATTATTGAAGACAGATGTATGAAGATAAATATTTTGTTTCACTGTATGTTTTTTTTTTTTTTTTTTTTTTTAACCTACAGAAGTTTTCATGAAAATGTGAAAGGTTTTGCTTAGCTTTGGGGTTGAAGTATGTTAGAAGTATCTTCCAACTAATCCTGTTTTTGAAATAGTTGCATAAATTTTATCGTAGAGAGAGAATGCCTCACACCTCTCTGTTGGCTACTGATATTTTTAAAGGCAACATTTAATTTTGAAATGCCTTTCTTTTAGACTTTTTGTTTTATTTCTGTTAATTTTTCTTGTAAATTAAGAAAAGCAGAATAAAATGATGAATGCATGATACTACCCCACCACCCCACTTACCTTGACCTTTCCTGGCAGTCGGTACATAATGTTAATGAGATAATTGTGTGGTGGCAGTTTCACCTTATATATGACAGGAAGAGAGAATTGGAAATTTGTTCTTGCTCTCTGTCAATTTATGTCTGAGATGTTTCTCTCATTGGATTTTAAACTCTGCAACAGACAACATAAAATATGTAAACCTTAGAGAGTGGGAAGAACATTTCAGTTTTACGTAAATCCATTCTGGAATATTGCACAAATATCGATTTCTATGCATTATAAGTAATTTTAATGACTTGCATTTTGTGCTTGTAAATATGCCATGCACTTCTTAATTGCACATGAATGGAAATCTTCACATTTGCAATTGCATAATATATCGCTACCTGCAGAAAATTTGATAAATACTTATCTTTATGGTATTTGCAATTACATATGACATTATTTTCATGTTAAGAATTTCAATATGAAATACCTTAAAAAAAAAACACTCCTCAATTAATGCATCATCATATTACAATTCTCCTTTGTTTATTTCTTAACACATGCATTGCACCAGCTTGCCTGTCCCCTGTCCCTAAATTCTTGATATAATTCTAGCAACAGTCAGAGTAAATCTAAGCCTTTTTTTTAACTTGTGACAAGTCTCATTACTGGGAGCTTTGAAGCTGTATATGTGTTAAGGGGAGATAGATGAAGTGACAATACCCCTGTGCAGTATCGTGCCATTGAAAGTGACTCTGATTCCAGAACAGTAGTATGTTTGAATTTCATATTTGTGTTGTCATATCCTGCTATGGTAACAGAAACCAACTTTGAGTGAAATTAGCAATAAGGATACTTCAAACGAGAGACCTTGAAAATGAATGCAGTAGAAAGGGAAGTCATATTAATAATGCAAAGTGCTAAAAGTTAGAGGAAAATGGATGTCATGAAAACTATTTGAAAACTTGTTATAACCTGTTATGCAGTAGATGACAGTCTGGTTACTTAATGAATGCTTACAATTTATCACCTGTAAAATGTAAAGGCAATGATGTGTCAAATGCAACTATAGAATTTCTATGAGCTCAGCTTAAAATAAATTTTCAAACACTTTTGTAATAGTGAATTATGAAAATATATTTTGATAGTCAAAACTGATCAACTTATTAGTCTTCAGGTTTCATCATTTCCTCTTTTACTCTTGATAAAATTATTTATCACTAAGCACAATACATCAAGTCTTCAATACTAATTAAACGTTTTAGAAATTAACTTTGAGGAAATTGCCAAAGATTAAAGATGATACATTGAAATAATTCTGTTTAATTATAAAAAGAATTTCTTGAGAACTATTTTATTATAATTTTGTTTTGAGATTTTCTTTGATCATTTGGATCAGTTTTTGACTTCTTTTTTTTTTAAATTTTTTAAATTTTTTTATTTTATTATCATATTTTCAGCTATCTCTTCTTTGACCATTAAAATGCAATTATTGATGTGCAGAAATTTGTTATCATCAAGCAAACTTTAGTCATCCTGTCATGCTTTTCTTCTACACACCATTTTGTTTCCTATTTACCTAGTAGTACCAATATTTTGTTTAGAGACACTTTTTGATGAGTCTCTTTTCAATATTGCATAGAAGTTTTGTTAGTTTTTATCTAATTTATTTATCTTTTACTTGTTAGTCACATTGTTAACCAATTTATTAGTCATCATTAAATATAACTGATTGACTAGAACATTTTCAAATCTCTATTCCCTTACTCTGTTTAAGTTTAAAGTTTTTATTCACATAAATCTGTTGGCTATCATTTAATTAACAAGGCAAAGTTAACTTTGTTGATGCCAAAAGCAATGATTTGTATCATGACTTGAGCTCTACAGGTCACAATATGGGGACACTTTTGCAGATAACCATTAACAAGCAAGAATTTTTCTTTTTCTTTTCAAGAGTAAAAATTTAAATGTTTGTTACATCACTCAATACAGCAATCATTAATTTTTGACTCTGATGAAGAGAAATAAAAAAAAAAATAATGATTTCAACATTTTGTAAATTTATTGGCATGGAAAATGCACTTTGTTTTGAAAATGTTCTCAATTAAGACCATCTGTTGTGTTTCCAAAACTCTTTGTAATTCAAAACCTCTGACTGCAATTTGTTATTTATTTTATGGAAGAAGTGGTTTTCATTTGTTACTTTGATAGCAGGAGATAATTTACAAAATAACAATTTTTTTTAGTCTCTCAATTTTTATTATAATGAATTGGTTTATTGGAATCTGTTTTATATTTATGAATATAACATGAGAAATTTTGTCTTATGAATGTGCTGTGTATGAATATTGTTGTGGATTTAGTTATGACATGAGTAGCTGTCTTGTACTAAAATGGCTTTACTCAGAAATGAATTATTTATGTACACAGAAGGCTTTTTTTTTTTTTTTTTTTTTTTTAAATTGGTATCACTCCATGCCAGGTAGTAAAGCTACTAAGACACAAGGGTTTACAGGTTGTGAAAGAATTATGAACAAAAACATTTATAATTATTGGGAAGAGTAAAGAATAATTAGAAGGACAGTAGATAGTGGTTGACATTGCATTTAAATTTTTAAAGATTAAAAAGTTGGTTGGAAAACATGGAACTGGAAGGGAGTTTCACAAGCGAGAAGAGCAAGAAAAGAAATTGTTAGCATAGAATTTACAGTTACATCTAGTCACCTCAACTGTAAATTGATGAGATCTTGCCACCGGTCTAGTACTATGCTTAAATTATAAAAATGTCTATGTACCATAGTAAAGAGCTTATCTGAACAATTACTATGAAAGTATTTATGGAAAAGTCACAGGTAGGGCAATCTTATGGCAGTGGGAAATTGAGTGAAGCTGAGCCACCAGATCAGGACCAATAATATTGCTGATTTTTCTTTGGGGAGAAAAATTGTCTTGAAAAAATGACTAACAATCTTAATTCATTTCTTCTGAATGATCAACTCTACATAACCAGTGGGTGGACACATACTTTTTCATAGCACACACTCTCTATTTTTTTACATTCTGCAGTGACCAAAGATATCCCAGTTGAGGCTTGACAGTGTCTTTTAAGTTTGTCTTAATTGTAAGATAATGTATTATGCAAACTGAAAATGATCATTTCACTCTTTCCATGCATAGTAAAATTTGGATTGAATTATATGCAAAAATGTATTTATGCTTTTTATATCCCAAAATGTGGGGTGGGATTGAATTGTACATGAAATAGGAATTTATTTATAAATAGAATTTTAATAAATATCTAGATAAGAATAAGTCCTTTTGTCTTCATGGCTATCCAATCAACTTTGAATAACTATTTGGCTATCAAGGGTTGGAAATGTCTCGAGATTCATTGTTTTATACCACTCTGCCTTTATGTCTACTGGTACCATCCTCTGTTTTTAAGGCAATTTCTGATAAGTAAAAACAAACAAAATCACTTGGAGGAAACATTTCTTTTTCATTATTTGTCTATTAGCACTTAGCATATAAAAGTCATTTATAAATATAGCTACCCTGTGCCTTTTCTAGAAATACTTTCTAGGTAATTGTTCAGATGAACTTTTCTCTATGGAACCCAGACTTTAAGAATTTAAGCACACTACAAGATTAGTGCAAAGTCTCATCATTTTACAGTTGAAATAGCTAGATATAACTATAAGTGCTATGCTAACAGTTTCTTCTCTTACACATCTTAGTTGTAAAACTCTCTTCCAGCTCCTTGCTTCTCAGTCAATATGGAAAACAACAATAGATAAGTAACTACTCTTTGGAACATTCCAGTATGAGATTTTATTTTAAAATTATTCTGAAATTTTTTACAGGTGTACAAATTTCAAACAGTCTTTTAAATTGTAGAAAATAAAATATTTTTAGGATTAAAAAAATTTTTTTTTGCAAGAGAAGATCTCATTCATCCAAGACAAAATATCAGTATCACTTTAAACATTTAGAAACTAAATACCTTCAAGTAAATTTAAGTGTCCACTGAAAACAGTTCAGAATTTTGCATTAAACTTGTTTGAATGTCTAATATAAGCATTTTTTTCAAAATTAGAAAGAAGTCATTGGTTAAAATTTTTTTAAAATGTCTGTCTAAAATACAAAATAGAGTCTATTGTGGAACTCTCTTCTGGGTTCTTGCTTTTCTATCAACTTTGATCTTCAAAAATTTAAGTTCAATCATTATCTTCTGGCTTAATTCCTGTTCTTTTATTTTTTTTTTCCTTATATTCTCTCACACTCAATAAAATCCCTTGCATCATTGTGATTCTATTGTTTTGCTTGGGGTAAAATGATTAAAAAAAAAAAAAAAATTTGAAATTGTTATATTTTTCAATCAATTTATCTACTTGAGTTGAATAACCTAATTTTAGTTGTTCTATTGCTTCAATCAAAAGATTTAAAATTTAAGATTTGTCATAAAGAAAATTCTTGGTTGATATTAAGTTCTTAAGCTGCTTGGTCTACCACTACCACCACCTACATTTGTTGCTTTGATTTTAATAAAGAAACAAGCCATTGTCGCTAAGATTCTGCAACTAGTAGCCATATTGATTCAAAAATTAATTTTACAAGAAGTAATATTGAATCACTGTTGCTAGACAAGTTAACTAGATATTTGAGGGGTTTTTTTTGGGGGTTTTTTTTCCAAATAATTAGGTTTTATTTTTGTAAAGTTTCTTGTGCTTCTGTGTTTTAAAAAAAGAAAAAGAAAGGTTTGACACTCTGATCTCAACAGAAATCCTGGTAGTTGAAAAGTGTAAGTTCATTTCAAGTTTATTATCTTTGTATCATTTGTATAAATTTGTCCTCTAAGCAACCAAAACTTACTGTGAACTTATTTATAAGTGTGCATTTCCTAAAGGCATGGACTCTTGTAATCATACAAATTTGAAATCTATCTACTTGAGATATTAATTTAATTAAGTCTATCAGTCAACTGGAAATTTATATCCTGCAGATACAAACATCAGTTTGGTTAATATTCACATTGTTTCACAGGCAGATATTTATCTTTATTGGAAGAAGTGTTTTTGGCTACTTGTAGAATTGCAATAAAATGTTAAAGCTTTAATCTGTTGTAACAAAAACAAAAAAAAAACAGCAGATTTTTTTTTTATTTATTGCATATTCATGCATTGGACACAGCATTAGAGAAAAATGAAGCTGCAACTGAAGAAAGCCAACTTAACAGAACGCATAGCATTTTTATCTTGTGTAACTTTAACTTTTATCAACTCTATATATGAATTCATTTGCTGTACAAAAAGTTTATCCTGCCACTGAAGGTGACTCTGATCCCTGAAGAATAGTGTGTTTGAGTTTCATAGTTGTGTTGTCATATCCTACTATAGCAACAAAAAACAACTTTGAGTGAAATTAACAATAAGGATATTGCAATTGAAAAAGAATGCAATGGAAAGGAAAGTAATATTAATAATGCAGAATACTAAAGGTTAATTAATTTTGATAGACAAGGAAAGTAGAAAGATTCAAACTGTGGCTTCCAGCTTTCATTCATTAGGATTTACCAAATTCTCTTTTGTATGACATTTTGCATTGGTATTTTTTTTTTTTTTTTTGTTACTTTAATAGTTGTTTCGTCATGTTCTTGAAATCTTATGTTGGATATATTTTGTTAAATGTTAATTGCATACAACCGATTATTGGTTTGAATGATGTCAGTAAGCAGAATCTTAAGTGTTGTCAGCGAGATTAATGAAGAATTAGTCATTGAATCTATTAAAGACCGTGTTGTTGATGGACTAACACTGTCCGCTTTTAACCTGAAGTTATAATCAATTCCTTATTTGTCTGCCAGCAGAATCTGTTGATCATTGCTGTCCACTTGCAGTGAAGGAAGCTTGCTCAGATCAAAGATCCTCTTACCTCCTTCTCCATAGGAAATGGAATCATCCATTCTTCAAGTAAATGCCTTCTGGGAAGGCTTAAATCCTATTATGTAGCGATTATTATTATTATTGTCTACTTTGATTTCCTCTCAAGTTGATCTGGCTGACCTGTGGGTGTCCTTTGTTTGCTTTGAGTTCAATATGAAGGATTTAAATAGTATTAGAATGATGAAACAGGAACTCTTTGCTAATATTAGGTTAATTGCTGTTGGCCAGTTATTCAAGTATTAATTAATATGCAATACAGATATTTATTTATAATTAATACAAAGACATCGTCATTTTACCTGATTTTTGGATGAGGCTATTTTTCTTAGAAAATTTGGAATACTCAACTATTTATGTTCCTGTCTATGATAAATCAGTTTTCTTTCTTTTATATTAGTTCATCCCATACAAGACTCAAGGGTCACTCAAGGTAGTGTTACTGAGTGAGATTGTTGTATGGGAGTGGGAAAAAGTAAGAAAGAAATGCATATTATAAGGACATGTGGGATGGATATTGGTTAACCCTAGACATAAATTTACCAAGATAGCAGTTTTCAAGGAAGCATTTTCATGAGAGTTTGTTCCACAAAGTAATAGTTTTGGGATAGAACTTATCCGAGTGGAACTTGCTCCTTATCAAACAAAGGCAATGAAAACTGTTTGCCACTGTGAACCTAAATAATATATTTTATTGGATTATCTATGAATGAATACAGATTTTTGGTTTTACGTTAATTACGAGAAATAAATGATTTTAATTGGCCATTATTTTAAGGAGCAATTAAAAGTTAATTTGCAAATGAAATTTAAAATCAATTGTGGTTACGATGTTAGGAATTGTTGATAATTATCTTATTTTAAAAAAAATGCCAATAAAGCTTAATTTTAATTTCAACTTTCATGACATTAAACAGTCTGGCTATCTGTATTTTATTTGTTTTTACATGGGCATGCATATAGATTTACAAATCACAACTTATCTCCTTGGAATTTATCTTTCATGGATGCCACCATGACCAATCTGACCATCAAAGCTTATGACTAATTAGATCAAAAGTCTTATCATCTCTACTTTAAAGTTTTATTTAGTATTTTCTTTTTTTCTGTCAATTAATCTTGGGT
Source organism: Acanthosepion lycidas (assembly GCA_963932145.1). Classification (NCBI taxonomy): domain Eukaryota; kingdom Metazoa; phylum Mollusca; class Cephalopoda; order Sepiida; family Sepiidae; genus Acanthosepion; species Acanthosepion lycidas. Next base: position 2,703,152 of record OZ010576.1, read on the forward strand.
TTTTGGGTTCTCTAGTGAAGTATTTAAATTATTTATGGCTAATTTGCTTCTTTATGGGTTTTTTTTTTTTTTGTTTTTAATGAACTTTTTCCAATTTTTCATCTTATATTGCTTCTTACCTCATTGTTTTAATTATATTTGAATTCTGAAATGTGAAGAGCTTGTGAGATATGTGATGAAAATGTAAACCTCATCAGAGGCTGTTTATGATAATTATGTATGATTACATTACTCTGATACATTAAAAATGTTCCAGTTGATTAAAACCTGATTCGACAAAATTCTGGTTCACATTTAATTATGATGTTCTACATGGCTGGATAATGAGTTGTTTATCTAGACAAAGCTTAAATTGCTGCCAGGCTAATATCACTGGTTGCTTGATCAATGAATGCTGAATATTTTCTTACAAGGAAATGGCTAATATTACCATTACCACTAGAGATGAGGAGAACAGATAGTACCCTTAGTATTTTCTTGCCGCCCCACACTAGCAGGATGTGACACAAAGATCAGTTTAATGTGGGAAGCTTGAGCACATACACCTGAGCTAGGTTCCAAAATAGTCCATCCCCCAGTTGGTTGCACTGGTACCAGTATTACTAGCAATCCCCTCTCTCCTTAGTGCAATGAGGAGGGACTGGGCACCTCTCTATAATATTTTCAGTTGTACCTTGTCTGCAGACACACACACACACAATTGAGGGATAAAATACAGTTTATCTGCACAAGGACAGATACTACACTTTGATCTCAGGTTGACAGCCAGGAAGTGGGGAGAGAGAGAGTGAAAAAAAAACCCAAAAAAAACCCTAACTCTAGTAACACTGACTGCTTGGTCAATGAATTCCAAATTTGCATATAACAGAATATAAGGAACCCAATTGGTATTGGAGTTCTGCTCTCTGATATCCAATTCCGAGCTGCACATCCAAGTTTACAGCAACTGGTATTCCAAGTGACCACCCATCTGATTTCTGACCAAGCTCAACATTGCTTAACTTTGGTGAGCATACAAGAACCTGTGTTTCAATGTGATATGTCATTGCACCTGCTGTTTATTGTTGACTTATTAGAATCTAATAATGTAAATTTAGGTGTTCTCTGTTTTTCAATCCATCTAATAATTATAGATGGATTGAATAATAGAAAATCCCTGAATTTACTTTTGGACTTATTGACCTCATCTTCATTGTTATCATCATCATCACAACATTCAGTCATTGTACTCTTTGACCTTCTTCAGGTGTCTGGCAATTTGGGTAAATTTTAGGGAATTTTCAATTGAACTCCATTCTATCTGCAGGAGTATTTTCTTATTCTGCTGTCCTTGTCTAGTTATATCTTGTCTTCTTATTTAGTACTGCTCAGTTATTCCTTTGCCCTGTTTTTGCTCAGTACTACCTGTAATAGAGATTAAGCTTACAATTACTATATCATAAAATTAATGAACCGATACTTTAATCTACTTGGCTATTATAATTGGGAGTTCATTGTCATCAGTAATGATAATTTGTCATCTTAGAAATTCAAACTGTTTTAGTTTTTTTAAATAACTGGAATTAATTATATTGGCTTGTGACATCCATTTCTCATTTCTGTAGAATCAGTCTTTGTCCATGTGTTTTATGTTTTGTATGTGGACACATGCAAATAACTATGACATTGCTATATTTGGTACTGCATGTTTACGATTTTTCTCTGATGTAGTGATCTTGTTTATCAGATCATTACTGCTGAATTGATAAGTGCTTAATACTTTTAGCCTTGTGCTCAAACTAAACACACACACATATATATATATATAATACACCACACCTGTATGTATATATATATATATATATATATATATATATATATATATATATATATGTGTGTGTGTGCATGTAACAATTGAGGGGCAATGTGGAAAATAATGATGAACCACATTAAACAAAAATTACTTAGAATGTAATACATATTACTTATAATAAATTTCCTTCTTGCCATCAATTTTGATGACAAGGGTACAGAAATATGAAATAATTACAATGCGTACATTTCATTTTAAAGTTTTCTATAAACCAGTCTGGCAAACAGGGATGTGCACATGCCATCAACATGTTATAGACGTTTGTATTATAAAATGTATTCTATTGCTGCAAATGATGTGGGGAAAAATGATTTTTTTTTAAAACTCTGTTGAGATTGAAAATGATTTGTCATTTTAATTCCCAATTCAAGCAGAATTTTTTTTTTTTTCTATATTCTGTACATGATTATCTGAAATCGACAAAGATACATTCTTTACTTCAATGTTTTGAAATTCTTCCCAACCAGAAATACTTGTTCATAAACACATTTCTATACCAAAAGCACATTTTGCATTCATAATTCATTTTCTGCTGGTCTGCATAGATTTACATGATATTCTCTTCATATCTTGGAGATTTACAAAAGATTTTATATAAGTAGCTAGACTTTATTTTTAGGAAATTACCTTCAGCTGAAAGAGAATGCAATTATTATTTTTTTTCCTTCCAAATATAATCAGGGAAATTGCTCTGTTTTATAATTTCTGTTATTTTATTTACTTTATTCCTTACTCAATAAACACTTCACCTATTTTGGATGAATAGTAATTTGTAATATTATCAAGAGTCAGTGTTTCATTCATACATTTTTCGAAATTTTGTTTTTTCCTTTTATGAACTCAAATTATTACTACTGTCTCTGTACATAGCATCCGCTTCAAAATTGCCATACAATTTCTTTTTCTTTCCGGTTTGCATTTAATATAATGGATTAATAAAATAAATAGGAGAGAAGAATTTCATTGAATTTATTGGCAAAGTCATAATTCTTCCTCACCTGCATCTCTAGCATGTGGGTGTATGTGTTTTAATTTTTATTTCACCTGTAGGTGAGACAAGATAACTGTTAGAAATTTTTTCTAGGTTCTAATGGCTTTTGAAACTGTTACATTCCCCCTCAAAACTCTACTTGTAAAGTTTATAATTAATTCAATGATTAAGTTGCACCAAATTGACAAAGAATGTCATTAGAAAACTTAATTTAAAATAAAATGTGTGCTTAAGTGTCATGATTTTTGGAACGGCTTTCAATCCCTCCTACCCCAACTCCCAATTGAATTCTCTTGATGACTTTTTAATAGGCAGCTCCTACCATGGATCTTAACCACTCTCTTTCCTTTGTATTATCACTTCTGAATTTGGATGTGTTTCAATTGTCCCCTAAATAAGCGACACAGACAATTTTTAGAGTGAGAAATTCTATCTAGCTATGCAGCTGACTTTCAAGTGCAACATCCAAGACAAAAATTTAAAAAAAAAACAAAAAATAGCTAGATTCTCTAAGTCATTGTTGCAGATCTCTAACCCTTATCCCCTTTTAGTCTAATGGCAATCTGCTCTCTGGGGAATGGGTCTCCTGTCAACAAGCATCAAATATATTTTTTAGTTCAACACGTTTATCTGAAGCTGGAGTCGAGCTAAATTCTGTTTGTCTCTGTTTTGTGATAAGGTTCTGGTTATTTCTAGAATAGATTAAATCATTTTTGATTTTATTTTTTCTTCCCCAAAATTTTTATTTTTCACTGTCATTGTTTTTAATCTTTAAAAAAATAAATACATAAAATGAGTAATTTTCATGACTTTTCCGCATCTTGGAAATATATTCTTTGTAAAGTATTCAGAATAGAAGTTTGTCTAATTTTTAAAAATGTATCTTTTAGATTTTTTGAAATGCTGTTTATAGACACATCAATGATTTGATTATTTAGGAGTGCACATAATTTTTGTCAAAAGTGTACTTACTTGGGAATTTTGTAGGGAGAGATTTTGTATCTAATTTTTGTCTCTCTATACAATTATTGTTTACTGGTTCATCTGTATTCATTTATTGAAAATCAGGTAAAAAAGCATCTAGTCTGTGATTTTCTCAGAATTCTTGTCTTTTGGAGACATCAAAATTGGTACTTGTTGAGTCTTATACAAACTTAATAGTAGTTTGAAGCTGTTGTGTAATTAACAGTTACCTCATTATTTTTTTCATTGTCTCTTTTTCTTGACTATTTGTAGCTTGTGATTATCACTCCATCCTTGGTTTTTGAAATAGTCGGGAGATTTCTTGCAAGGATTTTTTTCTTTTCGAATGAACTTTTTTTTGTAATGAGACTGTTTTTGTTGTCCAGGTAACACAAGGTCAAATATTTACATAGCCTTATTCATGTTATGAAAGAAGAACTGACTTTCTGTCCATCACACACTGCCTACATGGGATTTTGCATATACGTAATGTTTATGTAATGTGTGAATGACTTGTATGTACTTGGCATTTAATTTACACCTGCTCATAAAGAGAATTATTTTATTTTATAAAGTTTGTTTTTTTATTTTGTAGAAATATGTTTAGGCTTGCTCTCTGATTAAAATATACATGCTTACATACAAATGTACATAAAAACCCAATTTGAATGAAATTGAAAAAAACATGTCACAAGGAGTAATTTCCATGTCTGGCAACAACCTCTTGGTAATAGGAAAAAAAGCTTTAAGCTCTTTGAAGTCATTTTTATGACTCCTCTTGTATTTAAAGTGAATATATTTACAAGACGCTGTGGCTTGAAAGATGCAACCTAATAGTGGAAAGAAATTTCTAAGGGAAAAAAAAAAAAAAGTCATTATCATACAACAACACCTTCACCATTCGTCCCTCATATACTGGTTTACATTAATCACACATCCGATTTTGTTTGTATGGCAATGACATATTAATCAAGAGCAGAAAATCTCCTGCTACTGTTAATAAACAGAGAATGTTTAAACTTATGGCTCGGCTCCAGGAAGATTTATAGTTTTGGAAATACTTGTAACAGTTAAGTACTGAGGTTACATAGTATAAAAGGCTGAATTAGGTAGCTAACACTATAGTGTAATGATTTGACATACAAATTCACGTCCCTCTCGGTCAAACCAATTATGTGACTGTCTAAAGCTGTTGAGCCTGGTTATTGCCTTATATTCGTCTTGGAAGACACACACACGTATATTTCAGAGGAGTTTTTAGAGAAAAAAAGTTTGTCTTTTAAGCCAGAAAATACATGGAATATGTCACTAAAAAAAGTGAATATACACTCATTTTAAGATGAGAAATAATTTTTTACAGGATCTTTTTTTCTCTTAATGTTTTGTATCCTTTTCTATTAATGATTTTCAGCAGACATTGCAAGTGTCGAGGGTGCTTTTGGCATTGCAAGCATTGAGCTTATTTTCAAACCCCAATCTATTCCTCTTTCAACAATATGACAGTTTTCAACTCTGTGTGTCTTTGAGTATCAATGTTATTTCATTTTTTCAAAATTTTAAAATGATAGCAAATGTTTATTGGAATTATTATTTGCATATATAAATAAAATTTTCATAACATTTTTCATTGACAGAAAATAAAATAAAATTTTCATTATTAATAATTAAATCATGTTTATTATTATAAATGAAATTTTGGTTTTCATTAAAAGAAGCTAAAATATGAAAATTTGGTTGAATAGGTGTTAGAAAAGGAGACATATTTCAATCATTGTTTCATTAATTTTAACTTTGGAGCCAAATTTCTTCAATGGCTCTTTAAGTCTTCTGTCTCTAAACTTTCAGCTTGATCATCACATTGTAGATTTCAAACAATTTTGCTGGCTAGACAGAAGACAAAACAACCAAACTGTTTTATTAATGAATGAATGAATAAAATTTAAAAGAATGTTTTATTTAGATTTTTTTTAATCAGAATGATTAAAACCCAAAAAAGTGATGACAATTATACAGAAACAATTATTCTATTGATGAAATAGGTGTATGTAAACAGTCAAAATGCCAAAATCTAACAAATTATTTGACTAAAGTCAATCAGCTGTAAATGAAGAAAAACATGATGTTCATTTGAATATTCTCAGTTGCTTGGTTGGCTTAAAAAAAACCTTGGATTGTGTCAGCTATAGTTTGGAAATCCTACTTTAACAAATAGAAACATTTTAAAAATCTTTTTCTTTTAAGAAAATCATTCTGACATAAACATTTATTGCTTTGGTCAACATTATTAGGGTATTCTCTCATAGAAGCAAAATACTTTAATTTCTTTTCAAGTATTCTTTGATTTCAATCTTCTCTGTTTCTTTTGCTGTTAGCACAGCATTTCAGTCAATCTATTTTCAGACTTTTCTCAATCCATAGGGGAACGAAATAGTGGTCAATGTATGAATTGGCTTGAACGTTTTAGGGCCAAACTTCAAATATGGAATTATATATTCCTTAGAAATTTTGTCTCCTTTATTGACTTCCACTTTCGCTTTGTCACCAAATGGGTTGGGTAAAATATTATGGTAGCGCCAATCAGGTCAATAGTCTTGAAAAATTCTTGGAATAACAATATCTCAAAATTCAGGGAAGTGATTTCAATTTTTATTCCTTTTTGCTTCCTGATCTTGAAGTCATTTTGGTGGGATGGATGTTTTATTCTTTGTGGTATTTCAAAGGTCAAGGTAAATGTATTAATTGGCAGTATCCATCTTCTACCCAACAGGTGACAGGTAGTACCAGATTATTTGATAACAGAAAGAAGGAAAAACTTTCTCACCTGATTGAGAGTTTCTAATATTTTGTAAATTAATAAATGGAAAAATATTTTTGTCATGTCTTTTTCTTGATATTGCTTTATTTAGGTAATTTTTTTTTTTATTTCAGGCTAAAAATGATGTAAAATTGTGGGGTATTGACAGAGACAGTTATAGGCGCATTCTAATGGTAAGTACCAATTAATCTTCTCAATACATAAATATTGTTAATTGCTGATTAACACATAATCAATGTGGGGGAGTGGGGGTGAATGTATGCCATTAAAATCAGCATTCAAATTCCTGACTCTTATGTAGACTCAAACTATTCTACATCTTGAAAATATACAACTCATAAAAGCAAACTTCAAAAACTATCTGGCACAAGACCATAAATGTGAGGCTATGACTCACTACAGTAGGAATGGACTGCAAAACTATCTTATCTGTGCCTAATCTCTTTTTACTGAGCTTAGTTTGACACAAGGCCAAAAATTTGTGGCACCTTATCAGGACTGAAACCATTACAGTTGCAATGGTTTATAGGGCTTGTTGGTTCTAATACTGTATAGAATGATTGCAAAATACTTTCCCTTTCCCAATTTATAGGCAGCAGCATACAAATGCATGCTGGGAAGAAATCCCAGCTTGCATTTAGGTGTTTCTGTCTATAAATTGGAAAGGGGAAAGTATTTTGCAATCATTCTATACAGTATTAGATCCAACAGGGCTCATTTGTTAACTATTGTCCCATACTGACTTTTTATTTAATAAAAAACATAAAAGAATTTTAAAGAATGAACAAAAAAACAGTATGTTTCACTTAGCCCAACACTAAAAATCTTTTTGCAAGTTCATTTCTTAATAAAGGACTTGAATTGCACGAGTTGTAATTGTTGATGAAGGTAAATTGCTACCTCTATGACAAAGTATTTTTATAGGTATATATATATGAAAAGGGCAGAAAATAAACTTGGTTTTATTATTATATGTGGAGTGTATATATCTCAAGAGAGACGAAATAGATTTGATTCAGTTTTTGATTGCTTCTCTATTACTACAATTAGAAATTCCTCTGGAAGAAGATTTTTATTCAAATTCAATTTTTAAAAATCAAATGCCAGTCTGTTAATGACAATGTTGAAACAGCCTGTCAGTTCGCAGTCTGCCATTTCACATTGTCTGCCACAAATTTCACAGAGCTGTTCAGCTTCACTTGATTTTTTGGAATAAAAAGATTTGGTGCCAATCCCTAAATTTCAACTGACCACTTTCTAAAGACTGTTTCTGACTTAGTAGGTGCCATTTTAAGCTCTCGTTTGATTTCCTTTTTCTAATCATGTGATTAGCTTCCTCCTCCCCCCCCCACATGCTGGCTCTGCTGTACTCTTCCATCTCAAACCATTTCTGTCTTTTATCAATTTTTTTTTTTTTTTTTTTATTATAACCATGTCATTTTCCTTTTGATAGTCTTTCCACATATTTGTTTAGGATTCTTTCAAATTATCATGCATTCGATTACACTACCATTACTACTGCTTACTAAATGGTTATTTTACTATTACTTGATGATATTTAAGACACTCTAGCCCCCATTTCCCTAAAGGCTAGAAACACCATTCACACCCTCCCACCAAAAAAAGGTCTAATCTATAGGTTAACATTTACCAAATTGTCACAGACTAGAGTGTTAAGACTTGCAGATTTTATCTACTGTAGCTACATATTTCAATAACATTAAATTGTTATTCGGTCAAGCTATCTTGGACATTCATGAGTCTATCACGCCAGCCATCACGGTCCTGCATCAAGGTTGGAAGGTCGTTAGAGTGGCATTCTGTGTCATAACATAATTGGACTTACTTGACTTGTATTGGTTTTCACCCTGGTCGGGTTGAACTGGCTTCCTCCCGAGCAAGTACAGCATCACGGACCATCGCTGCCCACGCTCATCGATCCTGAGCCAGGTCACATGAAATGGCGAGCCAATCATGATTCCATCGTCGAAGACCAACTACTTGTGGACCCGATAGTACTGCTAGGTCATCCTTGATTGGGCAAAGCCCACGTCCTCAGCTGCCCACGCCCTCAGCTGCCCACCGACCACGTTTTTGCCAGCCAGGAAGAGAAGGAGGGAGAAGTCCATCATGGATGAGCTGTCCCTCTGTGCGTCGAGCTGCGTGCCTGAACCATTGGAGACGACGCTGGAGCAGGACGGGTGGAAGAGAACTCAGGTGACGATGTAGAGTGGCTGTGGGCACACGATCGATTCGGCGGCATCGATAACATAATTGGGCAATGTAGGTTATTGCTGGATGACCAATCCATCTTCTTCCATCGTTAAGTGTCCAGAGCAGAAGATCACTGATTAGTTCTTGTTCACCAGCAGTGTCCTGCAAAGTGCTTTCTGCGTTCACGCAAGACTCTAGAAATATCAGGAACGTGGCCGTAGAGCTGTGATTTTGTTCAATGTTGTCTCCAAGAGATGTTAAGTATAGCTCTCAGCATCTGAGTGTAGGCTTGATCAAGCTTAGATGTTTTAGTTAATGTCCATTAGTGGCACCATACATTAAAACTGACCCTACAGTGACTTGAAACATTAAATATTTATTAATTATTATATTATTTCTTTAAACATTACCTGCTGAATCAAATGAGTGATTTTTATATGTCAACAAGTGTCTTTTCTTACAATCATTTAACAAAGAATCAATTTTCTTTTAATTTTAGACATTTATCTTTTCTTTTCACATTTTCCTCCAGTGAAACCCAATATTTAAGACTGTGTAATTATGAAATTCTCCTTTTAATTAGTAGACAATGTAGACAAATTATTCCACATGGAATTCATTTGGAATGATTCATTTTATGTCACTTCAAAAATTGGTGGTTATTGTTGCATATAAGGAACAACATCTCACAGTGACATATTTTCTGTTAATTTACTAGTTTTCCATCTGTTTTCAAATTTAGGAAAATAACAAGTAACAGTTAAAAGGGAACTCAGATTTTAATCTTAAACAATTTGTCTTGAATGGCCGTCAGGTTTCTTGATTTTTCTTGAGGCTTATTTTGAACATTTTCAGTTCTGGAGTGTAATTATTTTAAAATCACTTTTCTATTATTTACTTGTTAGAAGTTTCTTCTCCAAATACCAAATTGAAATTTCTGCCTGATTCAGCTGCACTGCACCTCAACTTTGCAAAAAGAACAGTCATGTTTGGCCCAGAGACAACTTTTTCAAAAGTGCAAATAATGTTTATGATAAATGCTGCACCTGTAAAATGAGGTACACTGATTATAAAATAGGAAGTGATTTACTGTAATCTAGACTGACAGTGAAATGTAAATATTACAATGAATTCATCACTTCATATGGTACAACCCAGTACATTATAAAGTGGTTAACAGTCAACTTGAAGAGAGTATGAATATTTCTTTCCCAAGTCAGTTGTTTTTTTGTTTTTTTTTTAACTATTATAATCTTCTATATTTTGAAAATCTTTAGCATTTCTGTAGATTTTCATCCATATTTTTGCTCTGTTATTTTTTGTTCTACTTAAAGAAGATAATTAAACTTTTTTTTTTCCTTAGAAAAGCTATTTTCTAAACTATTTTTCTTAAACTATGTTGCCTATATATAGTTTTCTTTTTATATCCTGCTCTGGAATCATACACTGTTCAATGCAATGTGCTTTGCTTGTAAATTTTATTGGAAATTACAACTAAGACAAAATGTAGTGATGCAAAGATTGGAGTATTGTCTTTCTTTATTCTTCAGAATTGGTTCATTGAGATTGTTCAGACGCCCTACCACTTATCCCTTTGTGTTTTTAATTTCATCTTTTCTGAAACAAATCCAGCCCCCACCTTTTTACTTTTTTTTTGCTTGACAGCCCCTCCACCCAATTTTTTTTCAGATTCTGTCCCAAATCACTGAATGTAGTTCTTCTACTATCAGTTGCTAAAAAAATAAGACCCTTGAATTGTTTACATTTTTTTAAAACCACACTAGTAGTACGGATTTTTTAAATTAAAAAAAAAAAAATATTATGTAGTCTAAATCTACAAAGAGGTGCTGAAAACTGACCTACTTGCTAAAATGAGTATTTTACAGACCAATCATCAAAATATTGATGAGAATTTTTTTCAGAACCCCCTCTTAAGTGAAATGGTTTACCCTGTATATTTGTTTATTTGGAAATTCCTATTTAAAAAAAAAAAAAAAAAAAAAAAAAATGTATTTGACTGCATCTCTTTCTCCCCACTGTTTTTTATATTATTGAGAGCAAGTACCCAAGCCCATGTTGGGGGGGTGGAGGAATGCCTGGTGGACCTTTCCTCTTCCCCAGCTCTGCGTTCATTTAAAGAAGCAGCTTGATGAAAGGTAGCCTCAATTCTTGCTAGTGACCATGAGAATGAAAGCAGACAAATGTGAATGCATGCTGCCATAAGTGTGTCGGCTTTTATGACATGTCCACAAAGCTGGATAACCATACTTTTTTTTTCTTTCTTTTAGAATAGGACAATGGGACTTATTTTAAGTTAAAACTTAGTGTAGTGAAAGTGTAAATTACAAATAAAATAACATTCCTATCTCCCAGTACATACGTCTCCTAGTGTCAGCTTGGACACTTTGTCAACTACCTCCCCCTCTGTTCTTTTTTGATATTGTTGTTGTTCATGTCTTATGTAATAGGAGTCGGTAGGCTCTCCTACCACCTGGCCAGTACTCTTCCCCCTTCCCTTGGACAAGTTTAGAGGCTCACACCTTGTTTAGGAAGGGGTTCCCGGAACTCTTTCCTTCTCTCTGACCTCTGTACAAGTGCTGCCATGTTTCTCCCATGATGTGTGCAGTCTGTGCATTACCTCTTCATTCTGAGGGTACACAGTTGACAGTTTCCTGGTTGCTGTTTCTGACTGGTAGTTAGGAGCCCTAACTCTTGCGTAGCCTCTTGAGCGGCCACTCTGATCAATAGTTGTAGAATACCAGGTTCTCTGTAGTGCCATGTCGCACATGGAAAGGTGTCCCTGCAGTCACTTCTGGTGGGCAACCCTGAGGCCACATTATGATGCAGGTTGTGCCAACTTCTCTCTGCCCACGTCACGGTCGATAACCGTCTGCTTCTTTTACTTCAGGCCTTCTCATCTTCCACATGATGACTTACAAAGATCGAAAAATTAAACCTAAACCAGCCCCCCCCCCCCCCAAATCACCTAAACCCTTCAACATTTCATTCTCCAACATCCGTGACATTAGAATCAATTTCTGCAGTGTGGAATCCTTCCTCACTTTAAACTGCCTGGATATTCTGGCTCTGTGTGAGACCAACCTTGACCTGTCTATCCCCTCCTCTGATCTCTCAGTCCCTGGCTACCTCCATCCCCTTAGAAAAGACTCTCCAACCCACATGCATGGCCCTGGTGTTTACATCAATGACCATCTCCCACTGGCTAGAGAGTTGTCTCTCGAATCACCAGACTATTCGTACTTGTGTCTCCTGCTATCTCTTCTCAATGCTGTAAGCTATCTCTTCCTCCTTTATCGCTCTCCATCCTCTCAAGACTTCGGAATAATCAATAGCATTTCTGACAGTATAGACAAGGCTCTCTCTCTCTCTCCATCCATTTGCTCACATATTAATGTTTGGCGATTTTAACGCCCATCATACCAAGTGGCTTACGAATGCTACTATTGACCTTGCAAGCATTCAAATACTTAATTTTTCAGTCTCTCAATCCCTTACACAGATAGTAGACTTCCCCATGCGTTTTGCCTACAACTGGATGGTAAGGCCTCTCTTCTGGATTTGTGTTTTACCTCCATCCCCGAGTCTTGTAGGGCCTTACAGCTCTACCCTCTCAGTAACTCCGATCACGCTGTAGTGTCTGTCAACATCCCCTTTAACTCCACCCCCTGCAAAGAACCTCCTACCTCTAGAACCTTGTTCTGCTATCAACGAGCTGACTGGGACTCATTCCGTGATTTCCTCTGCGATGTCTCTTAGGATGTTGTTTCTACACTCCCTGTTCAAGAATGTGCTTCTGAGGTCTCCAATGGGTCAAAGCTGGAATCGACGCTTTCATCCCCTCAAGGAAATTTAAGGTCAAATCGCGCTCCTCCCCTTGGTTCTCTGCTGCTTGCTCAGCCACCATTGCCCACAGGAACCACTTCTTCCACCTCTATTATAGCGACATGTCCGACTGCAATAGACGTCTTTTTGCCTCTGCCCATAATAAGTGTAAGCGTGTCCTCAACGAAGCTAAGTCGCTATTTGCTGCTCGAATGAAGGAACGTATTGCATCTCGCAAATTTGACTCCAAGGATTATTGGCATCTCTGCAAGAGCATACTAAACAGTAGCAAACCCTCTATACCTCCTTTGTTCAACCAGTTTGAAGTCCTGACCTACGCCGCCAACAAGGCTGAATGCTTTGCTCGGAAATTTTCATTCAATTCAACACTCGACTCTTCCGGTGTACCCATACCCAATTTACCTCTTAGAACTGAGGCCCTTTTGAGTGAGTTGCACATAACCTGTCATTGGTATTGGGCATTATCTCTAATTTAGACCCCCACAAGGCTAGTGGTGGAGATGGGATACCAGCCATTGTCTTGAAGAAATGTGTGCCTGAACTGGCGCCTGCCCTCTCCAAATTATACAACTACTGACTCAAGAAATCTTGTTTTCCAGACTGTTGGAGGTCCTCATCGATTGTTCCTGTCTTTAAGAACTCTGGCGACCCCTCTGACTCTTCTAATTACCATCCTGTCAGTCTCCTACCCCTCTTCAGCAAAGTCTTTGAAGCTTTAATCAACGCCGAAGTGGTTAACCACCTTACATCCCATGATCTGCTCTCAGACAAGCAATATGGTTTCCGCTTTGCCCGATCTACAGTTGATGTGCTTATGGCCATCACTGAAATTGCCTACCAAGCTCTTCAGAATAATGGAGAAGCTCATGCCGTGGCCCTAGACATCTCCAAAGCGTTTGATAGGGCTTGGCATACCGGCCTTCTTTGCAAGCTCCAGGGTTATGGTATTACAGGTTGATTGTTTGACAATACAATGATTTCTGTCAAACCGTGAATTGAAGGTCGTTCTCAATGGATTCTCCTCCAGCTCCTATCCCACGAATGCAGGTGTTCCGCAAGGCTCCATCCTAGGCCTTACTCTGTTCCTTATCTTCATCAATGCTCTTCCTGACGCCTTTGATTCCCAGGTGGGCATCAATGTGGACAACACTACAATTTACTCCTGCCTCAAAAACAAATCTAGTGTTACTGACAAAACTAACCTGGCCGTTCGTCTCAAAAAGGACATCCAATCGGTTGTGAACTGGAGCCATAATTGGCTGGTTAACATTAACGCCACCAAAACAAAACTGCTCTCTATTACCCACCACAGGGAACCATCCCCCCCCCCATTAGAATGTCTGATGCTGAATTCTCCGAGAGCACCTCTCTGCGGCTGCTCGGTCTCACGTTGTCTACTGCCTGAGATAGAACAAATACATTGAGTCAATTGCTTCATCCACCACAAGGAAAGTTGGCTCTCTGTGCCGTGCCAGGAAATTTTTCTCGCCGGAGTCGATCCTTCAAATCTACAAATCAACCATTCGCCCTTACATGGAGTATTGCTGCCATATATGGTCTGGAGCCCCTTCTGTTTGCCTCGGGGTTCTTGACAAGATCCAGAGACAGATATGCAATGTAATTGGCCCTGATCTGCAGTCGCTCTCTCACAGATGTGTCGTCGCCTCTCTCTGTCTTTTTTACATATATTTTCATGGTAATTGCTCCAATGAGCTGATTCCAAGACTTTGTGCATTCAAGCCTCCTACAAGGCTGGCATCCTGCTCTCACCCTTTCACTGTTGAAATTGTTAAATGTAGCTGCCTCTTCTACTTCAATAGCTTTGTGTCTCGCACCTCTCGACTGTGGAACTCCCTTCCCTACTCCTGTTTCCCTGATAGCGTTAATCTCCAACTATTCAAATGTAATGTCAATTGACATCGCCAGTTACCTTGATCTATCCACTATCCTTCTCCTCATCCTCTATCATTCCTATCTACTCTCGCTCCAAATCCTCTGCAACCCCTTGCGTGCTTGTGGCTTCCTGCCTTCCTAGGGGTGAAATGCTTAAAAAAAAAAATCAATAAAACTTAAGATAAGTCTAATCTAAAATCATTCTCTTAATTTTTTGAAACAGTCAAATTTGATGTTAAATATTTTACTGATTATCTGTTAATATCACATTCACACTTTTTTCTCATCTGAAATTATCAATTTAAATTTTTTTAAAAATTGTAAATGTTTGCTATTAACTTCATTTACTCACACATTGTTACAGTAAACAGTCATTTAAGAGATGTTAGAATTTTTGGCATTCATAATTGCTTCATTAAAATGATCCCCAGAAATTAATTAAAACATTAGATTTTCTTTTAATATAAAAGAAAAAATAATGCTATTTATAACTCTTCTGCAGAGGTAACTGAAGCAAAGAGTTATCTCCCTTTCCCTTTTCCATTTTGTTTTTATATATAGCTCTTATCTCCACATTTCAATTTTGCTACTAAGTTGATTTTTATTTATTTTAAGGTTTTGATTTGTCACATTTTGTCAAACAACAAAATTGTGAAGTAGAGGGAAAGAGTGCCAGTTTTATAATTTCTGACTTTAGTTTACAGAGTCATCTTGGTATTTGTAGCAACATGCAAAATGTATTAAAGGATTAAATTAAAAATTACTATCAAATATCGTGTTGGAAAGACCTAACACCACCTCTATTTTTTTGTAATAAAGATGAAGAAATCTTTATAACTGTTATGCAAATTAAGATGTGTAGACATTATCAAACAAATATAAAAATATCAAATCAATGTATGAAATTTTCAGATGAAGAATTATTATACATTGGTTTATTGGGAATCTCGTTTCAGTTGTTATTGTTTCAAGGTATTAGCTGATATAGTCTCTGGCCTTCATCAAGTTTAATCCTCCAAGAATTTGGAAAAGAATCCTTTCTTCAATCCTGTGGTGTAGATTGATTTGATTCTCTATCATCAATTAGCTGAGCAGTACAAAAAAAAAAAGAGTTATATATAACTCTGTTTCAGTGGAAAATACAAATGACATCACAATAACAAATTTAAAAAAATCCTCAAGTCTGGATAGAATGAACACAATCTACCCTTCTGGATTGAATAAAGGGTTCAATTTGAAATTCTCAGAAAGTTACCACCAACAACAACACACACTTGAAGAAGGCATGGAGGTACATCCGAAACTCTGTTGTTGTTTTTTTTGTTTTTTGCTTTAAGCATTTCAGCACAAGCAAAGCTGGACTGCCAGTAGTATGCAAGGGGCTACAGAAAGTGTAAGGGAAAAGACTGAGTATTTGTTTGGGGTGGGGGATAAAAAGAAGAACTGGGATCATGGGAGTAGAAGATGTTGATTGAAATTACATTTAAATTTTTGAAGATTATAGTTATCAGGGAAGCAAGTAAGAGGAAGAAAGTTCCACTGTTGGGAAGTGCAAGAGAAGTTGCTGTTGGAGTAGAAGAGGCGGTTACATTTATCTGTTTTGACAATAAAAGTTTGGGACTGAGATGACGACCTAGAATCACACTTCGTGCTGTCGGGGCACCATTGAAAATGGCTTGTCAGAGCAGTTGCCATGAAAATATTTATAGAAAAGACAGTGGGAAGCTACATTATGTCGGTAAGAAAATGACTGGAGTCCTGATCCCATGTCAGGAGTGATCACATTGCATATTCGTCATTGGATTTTGTCGAAATCCTCAAGATGAATAGCAGAGACAATATACTATATATGGCAATAGTATTCCATGCATGGACAAATTGTAGATTTGAAGGATGGTTTTGGATGAGAAAAACCTTCTGGCATGATACAGAACCAGCTTTCCTTGCAGTAGATGCAACTTTTGATTCAATGTAGTTTTTCCACCTCAGGTCAGTGGAAAACGTGAGACACTCTCATGGAGTTGAACATCAACCATGCTGATAACAATCAAGGTGAAAACACTAGTCAGTTGGTGTATAATAATTTCAAATCTACAGGCAATTTAAATATAACTGAAGTTAGCATCTAATTATGTCATGTCTATCATTTTAACTGAAAAAGAGATAACATTTATAATAGAGAAAAGAAAAAAAATTTGTTAAAGATGGAACAAATACATTGGAGAATTATGGAAGGACTGAAAATATGAAAGTCTGGGATAAAACTGGCACTGGCCAAGATGAACAGGAACAAAGCAGCAGGACCAAATGGGATTCCTATCGGAACTAGAAGTTCTACCATCTTTATTATTGGTGGAGATATTATTGTAATATAAGATGTGCAGATAACACTGTGTTGCTAGCATACACAGAAAGAAAATGGCAAAAACTCCTGGAAAAGATAGTACAGGAAAGTGAGAAGAAAGGAGTAACTATCAATTGTAATAAGATTGTGTATGGTCATTATCAAGAGAGACAGTCCAAGATGCAATCTTTAAATTGGAGTTGTCAAAATCAAATACGTGCCGAAATTTAAATAGATGGAAAGTGTTTTAATAGATGATAGAAAATGTGACACTGAAATGGTGGAAGATGTTTTCCAAAAGCTAAACAAAGTATTAAGAATCAGGAAAACTTTGTCAGAAGCAAAGAAATGAGTTCTGAATTGCTATATGGCAGTGAATGTTGGACAATTTCCTCACAGATGAAGAGGAGATTTGAGGTAACCGAAAGGTGTTTCTACAGAAGGATGCTGATAATACCATTGATGGTGCATGTAAGCAGTGAAGAAGTGTTAAGAAAAATGAAAGCAAAAAGGATGCTTGTGCTTAGAATAAAAAAAAAAAAAAGACACTTGAAATTTCTTGAAATGATAAAATGAGGGCCTGGAGAATTTAACACTCGCAGGCCATTGAAAGTGAGAGGAGACAGGGGAAACAGAGTAACCTACCTAACAAGCTTATCTAAATAGAATGTAGATCAGAGAGTGGGGAAAATAGTAAAGGGACAAACTTTGATGATATTTATAAAGTATGGGAAGTCGTGGAGAACCATGATTGCAGACATCATAAAGAGAGATAACTCTCCATGAAATAGCAAGGATATTTATGTATCTGCAGCAATTACCAAAATGGAATTTTTGTGTCTCATGTCTCGTCAGTTTTCAACACAGCAGAAAACACAAGTAATTTCTTTTATTGCTGATATTGTCCATAAAAAAAATGTTCATATAATTGAAAAATGATAAAAGAATAATTCTATCTAGTTTTAAACAGAAAGAAAAAAATAAAATTTGTGATATTCTGTTGCTTATCATGTTGGCACTTATCAAATGGTTGTTTGCAGACATTGAAAATATCGCAAATATTGTTATGGAGGCAGGGTTATTATAATTGAATTTACAGAAATTAAATTTGGTTATTTTCTCATTAATACAACTAATTGTGTTTTAACTTAATGAAAGCTTATCAATGGAATAGAATATATAATAATAAGGATAAGATAAAACCCTTATTTATTTATTTATTTATTTATATATATATATATATATATATATATATATATATATGCACACTCATTTATGTAATGTGTGATCATTGTTTAAGAATTTATTTATTCAATGCTGACATATACACCTGCACCTTTTGTTATTCTGAAAGATGTCATTCTTACAAGAATTGGTTCATTTCTTGAACTCATTCTTTTTGTTGGCAATATTTTTTGCCTAATTTCTTATCTGCTCATTTTTCAGGTATACAATGAGAAATAATGTCAAGGATGATGATGTTAGTCTGAATGTAAACACTGTAAATAATGATGCTTTATCTCAGACAAACAAAATAGTAACTTTTATACCAACCTATTCACAGCAATGCATGTAATACAAGTGATTCCATAGTATTATATACATGGTTGTACCCTAATGATTTCTTTGCTATACAAGGAAATACATAGCTGTTTAAATGGTATGTCTTTCTTTTTTTAATCATTTCATTCCAAGCAAGGTGATAATACCACTAGGATGCAAGGGGATTACTCAGTGTAAAAGAGAATGAGAAGACTTTAGGGCAAAGGAAAGGCACCAAAAGAAAAGAATTCAGGAAGACAGAAGATGACAGTTGGCATTGCATTTAAATTTTTGAAGATTGTAGGTGGCAGGGAAACAAAAAACCGGAAGTGAGTTCCAAAGGTGAGAAAAGAAACTATTAGAATAGAATATGCAATTTCATTTGATAATTCAACAATAAAATGGTGTGACCTTGTTGCCAATCTAATAGGAAATTCATACAGTTGAAACACTAAGGATGAAAGCTCATCAGAACAATTTCCATGAAAATATTTGTAGAAAAGACAGAAGGCACGTCACGTCAGGGAGAAAGTGACTGAAGTTGAGATCTCAGGTTAAGATCAATTACATTACCGTCCCTTTGAATTCTAACAAAACTCTAGAGGTATACAGTAGGAGCACTAAACCAGATATTGCAACAATATTCAATGCACAGATGAATGGTAGAGTTATTTATGTAAAAGATGGATTCAGATGAGAAAAATTGTCTTGCATGATACAGTGAAGCAACTTTCCTAGCAGTAGATCTAGAAATTGATTCAAGATAATAACTCCATTTCATGTCAGTGGAGAACATGAACCCAAAAAGATGCAGAGGGTTGTTTTCCTGAAGGTTAGCATCAGCCATACTGATAGTAAGCAGAAAAGTTCTCTATAGTGATTAAATGAAAACAATTTTAAAATTTACAAGCCATTTCATGCCCCAGTTTGGGCTGAATAGTTGTAGCATCAATATAAATACTTAGTTGGCAACTGATGACATCAGGAAATTGTCGATGAAAATAAGAAAAAATGCAGGTGCAAGGATTTGTGCCCTGGGGATTAAAGGATTTGTGCCCTGGGGATTTCCACATTAATCTGAAATGATCCAGAAGAATGTCCATTCAGCACAAAAACCTTAAATACTTGATTTGTTAAGAATGATTAGATTAAGCCAAATATTCACCCAGAGTCACCATAGGTCTTGAACTTGCAGAAAAGGCCAGCATGCCAAACCCTGTTGAATGTCTTTGAGATATTTCAGGCCACAGGCCAAGCCTCACTATTTGTATCTAAAGCCTGATAGACAAATTCAATAATAACCATTAACACATCAGTAGTAGATCTGGAGAAAGAGAAGCCATATTGTTTATCTGAAATAAAGTTGTGTGAAGTGAGATGCTTAACCAGTTTGACATAGATTAGAGCCTCTAGTACTTTGCCAAAAATAGGTAAGAGGGTGATAATTTGAGAGGTCAGAAGTTTCCCAGGAAGTACAAGGGAGCACTTCCGAGAAGCTGGAAAGCAAGAAGCAGTGAGGTGCATTAATTGTAAAGTCTGGAGAGAAAAGGAGCCACTTCCTTCAGACAATTGCAGAGATACCCATTGAATCTGCAAGCATTGTGAAGATCTAGTTTTGAAATGATAGCAGTTTTACCATGGATGGAGTCATGAGCATATCACTCAGTAGTGATTCTGTTCTAGGATGAAAATCAGGCAAAGAACTCTTGATGAGTGAAATTGGAAGAGAATTTCTGAGCATAGCATTCTACTTTATCTGTGGTAGAGATGTCAGTATTTAAATTGATTGAAGAGAAGAGGGACTGAGGATTTTCTCTTGTGAGAGTATATACGGTGTCTCATTCTATCAGTGAATAGTGACTTTGTCTCTTTGAGGATATGCTTACATCCATTAAAAGTAGTTAATAAGTGGCATCTATTTTAATCGAACCAGTCACATTGGCATAGTTGGAAGAAGTGATTCCTGTAGGCTATAGCAGCTGAACAGGCAGGATAGAACTGAGATGATTGTGGTTTCACTTAGTATTTCTGTGCTGGTATGAAAACTTTGATGTTGGTTTTCACCCAGGAAGTGAGACCCTCAGTGGCACATTTCTCAACAGAATGATTACAAATATCATTCCAAGAGGCACTGTGAAGAAAATCTCAGATGTTTTGTTAATATGGGGGGGGGGGCTGCATGATAGAATGTGTGGAAAGAGATATCTACAGATACCAGTGCATGGTCAGAATTGCCAAGAGAACAAAACTGCAGAATATTAGTCCAGGAAAGAGGTAAAGAAGTGATCAAGTAGAAAAGCATTTCTGTCGGAATTACTAGGGGAAAAAGCCTAGGGAAGTCCTACTATTTGAGTAAGAGATTTGAGTAATTGATGCCAGTGAGATCAGCAACAAGTGATGAAGCCACTCTTGGCATATGAGGGGCACTGAATAGGAAGATATTTGCAGATACTGAGGAGGGCCTTTCTAGATTAGAGGGCATTATCTTTATTTTCAGAAATTTTGTCTAGTAAGCAACAGAGTCCTGAGAGGAATGGAAATGATAAAGGAAGAAGTAATAACTGAGTTTAATAGTGAAAGTCAGAAGCATTTCTGAGAACAATCTGGAGACTCATGTTTGCAGGCATCAAGGCCATGCATGTGGACACTAGAGTCCTTTTCAAAGAGGAAGATTGCCAGGGACAGTGAATTCACTGGAAAAGATTTGAAGAGTTTAGATTATTTTTATAATGAGCTAGGATGTCTGCAGAACATTCCAAGAAAAATGATTCTATACTTCAGAAATTGGTACAAATACCATGAATTTTGGGGATAAAAAGGTTGAAGGGCTTAGGTGTTTTTCTGCAAGATGGTTTGGTTATTATTTTGTTTAATCATTTTGGTCATGGTATAATTTTAACGAGAAAAAGGCAAAGAATAATAGTAGCTGCTGGTCATCAAAGGCAACATGAACTAGCTGGTAATTGGTGCACACTGCAGCATCCTGTGGCCTCAGGGATTCCCACTGAAAATGCCTGCAGGGGCACCTATCCATGTGCAATATGGCACTGCAAGAAGCATATTATGCAACTGTTGATCAGAGCAGCCTCTCTCAGCACTACCTAAGATGTAAAAGAAGAGTATGTGTGTGTGTCTATATATATATATATATATATATATATATATATATAGACACACACACACAAACAATTTATAGAAAGAATTAAATAGCAATGTTAATGTGATTAATGGCGAAACCACTTCACTAACAAGACTTAATGAGACATTTACTTAATATCATTTCCTTGAATAATAAGATCCTTATATTTGAGTTGTTGTCAGATGGAATACACATGCCAAGTACTTTTGACAATTTTTTTAAATTATGCTATACACATAACAAGAAAAATTGTGTATTTATAATTTTTTAAAATTCAAACAAAATTCTCACTTGATCGATTCTAACATCACACAATCCAAAACATATTTTCAACTTTCAATAAATAGCATAATTTAAAAAAACAAAAAAATAATTTTCAGTCTACACATATCTTAGTGTTTACCTGTGTATGGGAAAATTGCTCCCTGAAGATGACAATTTGAAATTGTCAAAAGTACTTGGCGTGTGTCTTCCATCTGACAACAACTCAAATATAAGGATCTTATGATATTAAGTTAATGTCTCATTAAGTCTTGTTAGTGAAGTGGTTTCGCCATTAATCACATTAACATTGCTATTTAATTCTTTGTATAAATTGTTTCTTTATGATATAAAATATAAGCTGCACACTCTTTTATACACACAGACACCAAAGATTGCTCAGCCTGTTGTTATCACATTTTGGCTGATCTATTTTTTGGCCTTCTCTCAAGTCTCTACAACTGATATGTACAAACTTGGGAGGGGGGTCCTCACACTCAGCCAATTACAAAACAGAAAATGCTAGCAAATATATTGATCACTTTCATAATGGAACACAGACCGCTTCCTATTAATCTGTTCACCTAATTCACTAGAAAACAGAAAGCATGTTTATTAATGCCTAGTCTATATTCCTCTTCCATCATTTGAACACGCGTAGAGGGGTTTATCTCTTGTCTCCAATTTAGGATGGGGTCTCTGGTTCCTTTTTCTGATACCTTAATAAAGATGGCTGTCATGACTTTTTGTTGATATAACTGGCTGGAGGCTATGACTCTTCATACTGAGGCTACCAAGTTGCTACTTTTCTGGCTGCTGAATTTGACTAAGTAAGGTGTCTGAACTCTTAGGTAAAGAGAAGAAGAATTATGGTGAAAGTAGATTGGTTACATTACAATCTAATCGATATGGTATAAAAAATAAATAGTTTTCAGTTTGTGAAGATAACCAAAGGCTACTAGTTAAGGGGACATTGGGAAAATTGCTGTTGCATAAAACTCCAAGAAGAGCTAGGGTTCATTGACCCCCCCCCCACACACACACACTATAAGATAAGTAATAGAAATTCTTATTCATTCAAATGACTATGGCAAAAGTGTTTTCTTTACCTTTCTGATTACATTTTGAATACCTGGTTGTGCAGCCCTGTTTATATAAAATTCTACCACATATTTATTTTGACATTATCCATTTTTTTCATTTCTTTTCTACACACACACACACACATTATTTTTTTCATGATTAATTATTGATTCTGTGGTTTAGTTTCTGTTATCTTGATTATTCAGACTGTTGACAATGTCCAAGGAAGTTGCAAAATACTTCACTCTATGACAGCAAAACCAAGCATCAATGTATTTTCCATATTCTTTCTTTTTGTAAATTCTGATTCAGTTGGTAGCAAATGATGTTTTTTTTTTTTTTCTTTTTTCTCCTAATCTGAGAGAATTTGGGCTCATTCTTGCTTCAGTGATGGATTTTTATTGTTGAGCAGATTTCTTTCTGGAAATATAGGAAAACAAAACAAATGAGCATTTTAAAAATGCTGTACAAATTTTTTAATATCAACTGAGCTGTTTAAATTTTCGGCATTTAGAGGTGAATAAAGTTGTAACTCATTCTGGCTGGAAAGATCAAGGAAATGAAATAAGACTAAATTGAAGTAAAACAACCAAAATGCAAATGTTTGTTTAGAATTCCTTGGCTTTTGTTATATCTTCACAGCCATTGTAGTTTTTTTTAAATATCCATAAATTCTTGTTGCTTAGCAAATTTTCTGCTTCAGCAATTCCATTTGTGGACTGCCCAGGAAGTGTTGATAGCATTTATTGGCTTAAAGTCGCAAGTGATGATAGTTGTAGTATCGCTTACTGTTCTCCACAAATGGAAGTGATTCATTGACAGTGGTGGAAAGTTAGTGTGTTTGATCACAACATAGATCCTTTGAACTCTCTAAAGCCTTGTATTTAACTCTATTTTCCTTTGACTTTGCTGTGTTCCTCTGAACATAGTCAGAAATTTTGCCTTGTGTAATTACTTAAACAAAGATAGCTTTTAGAATTTGCTAGATTCTGGATAATTCCAGAATAGAATTAGACTTAGAATTTTGCATGTGTTTCATTTAGGAATAAATTGGTTTATTTAAAGAATTATATTCTGCCACAAATGGTTTCATCATCAGGATTCAACTGATTGACCTTCAAAATCCTCAGATTTTACTTCCATGAAATTCTTTCTCTGAAGCTGGTTAGATGATGGTAGCATTTCGAAAATATTTATGTTCTTTTGGAAATGAATGCTGACAGATTTTTTTATTAGGGTTGGAGATCAGCTGCTTACTGTCATAATATCCTTTCATGAAAATATAGCAAGCTTCAATTAAGTCAGATGGTAGTTCATTCGATTCTTTTCATGTTAAAAATGGGGCAAAAGCAAGGATATGTAATGGCACCTATTTTATTTTCTGATGTTGATGTATGTCTTTGGTGATTATTGGTTGAATTTTTTTGAACTGGTGGGATTTTTAATTACCAAAGATGAAATTTCTTTTAGACTTCTTTTTTTGCAAATGATACTATTCTAGTAGTTAGCTCTTTTCCAGGATGCACAAGAATTTGTAAACAGGTTCACCTCTGTAGGAAAAGCATTTTGGTCTCAGAGCAAAAAAAACCCCCAAAAAACAGAAGTTATATACCAGCAAAAACCTATACCTATCCAAATGAGAGAAATAATACTACCAAGGATTCAATCAGGGCCGGTTCTAGAGTCTCGATCCCCGAAACTTTGATATGAGGTTCTACTACATGTTGATATCAAAGTTTTCCAACCTGGGGGCCACAAACCTGCAAAGGGAAATTGGTGGGGAAAGATAGCGCATTTTTTTTAAATTGCCAAAAATCAGTTTTAATTTTATAATGATTAGCTTCTTTTTTTTTTTTTTTTTTTTTTTACTTAAAAAAAAAAAAATCTGAGAAATTATTCATTTTGTAATAACCACCAATATCTTCATGAAAAAATTTTAATTGAAAAAATGTTTATATCGCAGATTTTTACAAAGATTAATCGCTGATGCATCTCCACTGAAAAATTTTTACAAAGATTCCAACATAACACAATTGGGATTGTTTTAAAAGCAGTATTTCATTCTTTGGGAAAATTTTTCATGTTTTTAAATATTTAAACTGGTTTTTTTTTTTTTTTTTTTTTTTTTTTAAGCAATCATTTTTTTGGTTTTATCTTTCTAGAAATGTAAAAAATAGGGAATAGAAATGTTATTTTAATTACTAGTTGTGGTTAGTATTATTATTATTATTAGTAAAATAAATAACAAAAAAATCAGAAATCCTCCTCAGTAGTTGATCTTGGAATTAAAAAATTCTTTTACTTTGATATATTAATGTTTTAATTGATTTAAAAGAATTGTACAGAAAGAAAATTACAATTTAAAAAAAAAAAAAAAAGAAAGTAAGCATTGCAGAAATTAGAACTTCTGCCTCCCCCCACCTCCCCAGTAGTTATGTTGGCCCCGATGCCATTGACAGGTTCAAGGTACTAAGCACCAGCCCTGTTGATTATTATAGTTGATGATTGACAATCTAACTTAGGTAGAAAAAAACAAAAAAAATGCTGCTGAAATGAGCCCATTTAGGGGTCCAACCAAATTAAGGAGTTCCTTGGTAATATGCACCGTATCGGCTATGCAGATACACAATCTATATTACTAGTTGATGATCAATAGTGTAACATCAATTTAAAAATAATTAAAAAAAAAAAAAAAATAAAGGCAGAAGGCCATAAAACAGTGCCGAAAAAAAAAAGATAGATGCCACAATGGGGCCTGAAAAACGATCTCTCTCTCCCCCCCCCCAGTCAGGGGTAAGTCACACCGGCCCTGGCTACAATGCAGTACACTATTGTGTCAAATGTTTGAACAACATGCCTTTTAAAGTATGTGGAATGTTATATTTAGAAAGCAAAAATCAACACTAACATTTCTTTAGATGATGAAATAGTATATAGGATTGCCAACGTCAGTGAGGCCTTTGGAAATCTGTGATTAAAGCTTTGGAAATCTGTGATTAAAGCTTTGGAATAAGTGAGTTTGAAAACTAAAATTTCAGTTTATCATATAGTGATCATACCAATGTTGCTGTATGGGTCAAAACCATAGACATCATATAGAAAACTTATAGAGCTAGATGTTTTCCATAAAAGAGGTCCTGCAGAAATATCTGTGGTTTCACATGGAAAGACAGTCTCAAACAAGCAATTGTTTGTTAAATGTGATATAAAAAGCATAGTGCTTCTTGATGCAGTTACAATTAAGATGGGCTGGTCATGTTGTTAGGATGTTTGATGAAAGCCTGCTGAAGATTCTTATTGCAAACTTCTGATATGGATGTGAAATGTAGGAATACTTCGGAGGCAAAGATAAGTTGAAAGATAATATCAAACCTATTGGGATACAACCATCAAAGTTTTAGGAGTATGCTTCTGATTTTAGAATGTGTTGAAAAAAAGCATGCCAAAATGAGATTTGGAACTGCTTCAAATTTGGACGACTGAAGAAGGAGAAAAGAAATTCTCTAGCCTATGTGAGGTTCTTTTTGGACCAATGAAAACCTTGCCTTCACAGAAATTAGCTGGTGAGCCAAGAAGGAAAAAAAAGTAGTGAGCATATACGAAAACCTTTTTGAAGAGAAAAATTAACGAGAAGAGTGTCTGAAGTCATGTGAAAGGTTTTATTTCAGTTTCTCATAACCAGGATTGAAGTACTCACCAGTATAAAATTACTCGCCAATTATATTATTGGCATCTAACTAGCATGCAGCACTTTGAAGAATTTCCTCTCAACAATCCATGTATTTCAGACTCTCTCTTTTCATCTACTTTTGAATGTATACAAACGATATATCCCTTTAATGAGCAACAAACTCTCTTACCTTTGTCTTAAACATTTTGAATATTATTTTGTGTCATTTAATCTGTTGTATGAAGATTTTCTCTTCATGACAATACATTAAAACTATGGACCTTAAAATTTTTGATTTATTTTAATGAAACCAGCTACTGGTACTACATCAAGTGTGTAAATTTATGAATAAATTCTTTATCTTGTTAAAATTACCTGTGTGCTTCCTTGTCATTATCATCCTTCATTAACCTTTTTAGCCTGGGTAAATCAATTGTTCATTTTAACCCCCATGTCACAATAGAATCACATCTACACAAGGCTTGAGCATATAAGGCAGATTTGGAAGAATACTGGTTCCTGTCAGCATCATTTTATGCATGAAAGATGTTTTGTTATGGTTCGCAAAAGTAGAACCTCTCTCACAAAAGACGGAGGCTCTAAAACTTAGAGTAAAAGCAAAATATATTTGACTTTCATGTGTCTGAAATGAGAAGTGTCCATCATGCATACATGTACAGATGCTGCATTTTATATATCAGTTTTTTGGGGTTTTTTGTTTTTTTTAAACAAAAAAAAAATTATTGAAAATAGGTATTACAGTAAGTTGATATTTTAGGGTTTGTAGAAACTAATAATATGGAAAGATTGATCATTAGTGTATCATTATCATGGGAGACCTAAGCATCAAAGTAGGCAGGAAAAGGGCAGGGGATATAGCAGGAAGATTTGCATTAGGAACCCACAATGAACGCGGAGAAAAATGAACCCAATGGTGCACAGCTGATGACCAGGTAATAACCAACACATGATTCCAAGATCATCCGAGACGACTATGGACATGGAGGCATCCAAGAGGAGAAACTAAAAACCAAATTGATTATATAACCATCAACAAAAGATTCAAGAATGCAATGATTCACTACAAAACCTACCCAAGTGCCGACTGTGGAAGCGATCTTCGCCCTCTTATATGTAAACTAAGAGTGAAACTGCAGAAGTTGAAGAAGCCTAATGCAGTGCCCAAATTGCAATACAACAAACTCCTGAGCAACCCTAACCAAAAAGAAAAATATATGGACAATGTGAAAAGAAGATACATAATGGAAACTCAAAATGGGATGCACTTAGAGATGCTGTAGTGACATCAGCAAACGATATCATCTCAAAGGAGATGGGACAAAGAAGGAAAAACTCGGCCAAGATATGGAATGGAATACAGAAAATTACACAATGAAATACAGACCAAATACAGGCAAGCTAAAGAGGAATGGCTAAACAAAAAATGTGCAAAAATAGAAAGATTTGAGTCCGACCACCAAAAGAGAGACAATGCATAAACAAATAAGACAACTAAGAGGACAGAAGACCTGCAGGTCAACAGGCTGTGCCTAAAATCAAAAGATGGAATGCTCATATTAGAGAT
This sequence comes from Acanthosepion lycidas, assembly GCA_963932145.1. NCBI lineage: Eukaryota > Metazoa > Mollusca > Cephalopoda > Sepiida > Sepiidae > Acanthosepion > Acanthosepion lycidas. Next base: position 2,731,368 of record OZ010576.1, read on the forward strand.
GGAAAACATTCTTCAACACTGGAGCGAGTATATTGGAGAACTCGTCCATGATGTAAGGGAACAACCAGCAATACACAGAACTGCTGACAGACCTGGAATTCTGAAAACCGAAGTAAAAACCGCTCTGACTAAATTGAACAGAAACAAGATAACAGGGCCAGAATTGTAACGGAAATGCTGACAGCCTTAGATGACTTTGGCATGGACAAGATTACAGAAATAATAGATGAAATCTTTAACAGCAGGGATATACCGGAAGACCTCAGCAGATCTATCTTCATAGCTATGCCTAAGAAAACAGGCACAAATGAATGCGAACTTCACCAAACAATAAGTCTAATGATCCATGTGACAAAACTTATCTTCCACATTCTAATGAACAGAGCACGCAGCAGAATCAGGCCAGAGATAAGACGAGAACAGTGTGGGTTCATTAAAGACACTAGAACAAGGAACGCAATATTCATGTTCAGAATGTTATCAAAAAGAGCAATACAGATGCGGAAGGGCATGTACCTATGTTACATAGACTATGTAAGTTCTTTGACAAAGTACGCCTCAAGGATCTGATGGAACTGCTCAGCAACCTCAATATATTCGGGAAAGATATCAGAATAATCAAGAACCTATACTGGCAGCAAGCATGTGCATAGGGAACGAGTCCAGTGAATATACAAAAATAGAAAGGGGTGAAAGGTAAGGATGTGTCTTCTCACCCGACCTGTTCAACCTATACCGTGAGGTAATTCTGAGAGAAATGGAAACCCTACCGGGAGTTAGCATTAGCAGCCACAATCTCAACAACATAAGATACACAGATGACACAGTGATGATAGTAGACACAGAAAAGAAATTACAAAATCTTCTTCAGAAGGTAGCGACAGAGAGTGAGAAGAAAGGACTAAGCATAAATTACAAGAAAACTGAATGTATGGTCGTCAGTAAGAGGATGAGCCCAAAGTGCGATTTGAAGGTTGGAAACACTAGAATCAAGCAGACGCGGAAGTTTAAATATCTGGGAAGTGTCTTGACAGAGGATAGTAAGTGCGACACAGATCCGTAGAAGTAATGGGATGCCCAAGGACACATTCCTAAAGCTGAGCAGAGGATTGCAAGACAGGAGGATTTCTTTGGTAACAAAGAAAAGAATACTGAGCTTTTACGTGACATCTGTCCTTCTTTACGGCAGCGAATATTGGACGATTTCCTCAAAGATGAAGAAGAGACTCGAGGCGACAGAGATGTGGTTCTACAGAAGGATGCTGAAGATATCATGGACCGAGCGTGTGTGCAACAATGATGTCTTAGAGAGGATGCAAACAAGGAGGCGGCTTATACTTAACATCAGCTGAAGTTTCTGGGACACAAAATGTGGAAGGAGGGCCTGGAGAATCTGAATATAGGGAAAGAGAGATAAGGGAATACAACACATGACATACCTGGTGGACTTAAGCAAGTGGATGACAGAATGTTGTCTGGGGGAGGAAGCAGAGGGAAGGGACTTATTGAGAGCTGCAAGGGAGGTGGAGAGCCATGATCACCAACGTCCTGAAAGGACATGGCACATAAAAAGAAAAGATCATTGGTGTAGGCATGTGTATTTCAACTTAGACAGTTTATAGCGTCCCTTGAATATTGTTCATTTACTTTCATTTTATTGTTTTTTTTTTATGTTGAATTTTGCCATGCCAATTATTGACCCCAAAATGTAGAATGGTAATTTTTTTTTTTTTTTTTTGTGCAGGAAAAATAAAATTCTCTGTGTTAGTTCATATGAGAAATTCATCCAATTTTTTCTTTTTTTTCTTTTTTTAATTTTTGAATTAAATTTGATTTTTTTTTTTTTGTTTTCTTTTCCAGGGCAGCACAATCAGAAAGAGAAAAATGTATGATGAATTCCTCTGCAAAGTGTCCATACTGGGTAAGAGAGTTTTTTTTGGGCTCTTGTTTTTACAATCTTTCCTCTCCCTCTTTTGTCACATTTGTGGAGATATCTTTCTGACTGAATTTGGTCAAATTTACATGATGTACATATAATACTGTTAAATTGAAATTATTTTTTTCAATTGTAAATACATAAGTTACAAATAGACAACTTGAATATTTATGTTGCAATTTACACAATTGTGCATTTTTCTAACTTTTTGTTTTATATATTCAATTGGCATAAAAACAAAAAGACTGAATAATTGTAGAGAAAAAGTCATTCTTTTCTTCTTTTTTTTTTCTAGTTAAGAAATTATAACAGAAATATTCACTTCATTTGAACCAAAAAAGTGAAAAAAAAAAATAACACTGAACATCTTTAGATTTTTTTAAAAAATTTCATTATCCTCAAATGTTGAAAAACTGACATTGTATTATGATAATAATATGATAAATATGTCTTTAATGAATCTACTTTCAATTTCTTAGGAATTAAACCAAAATTTCTAAATTATTCCTTCTATCTCTTTTTTGATTAAAGTATATTTACAAGATGGAATTACTTCAAACCATTTTCTATATTTTCATATAAAAAATCTTATTTTTTCATTATTAATCATTACAAATTCTAAGCAAAATTTAGTTCTTTCTAATAACAGAATAATATAATTGTCTTTTACTTTTGCCAGATAACTTGGATAAGTGGGAACGGTTAAGCATTGCCGATGCCTTAGAGCCTGTTCAATTTGATGATGGACAACAGATTGTCCGGCAGGGAGAACCAGGAGAGGATTTCTTCATTATCACAGAAGTAAGCATTTTATTGTTGCTATTACAAGTACAGGCATTAGATACACACTTGTGTTGGAAATGTTACCATTTTGTCCAAATTGTTTTGCAATTTGGTTTGTACTTCTCTTGGGGAAATAACCAACATTTTTATGTACACTAGTAAAATAACTCATAATAAACCATTTAAAAATTTTTTTTACAATGAAAACATCCGGTAAATTAAAAGGGACACTAACTTACATCGCTTGTTCTATTTTTTCTGCTAGTTTTAGAGCTGTTTTTTATTTTCAGGATTTTAATATGGCTTAGATTACTGTAGAAATTCCAATTCTCAGTTGTAACAACCATTCCAAAGAGAAATTGCTCTCTGCATTACTGTAAAAACCGTGGGACTTCAACTTCTATAGCATTGATGGCATCAGATGCAGTCATTTAGCGTCTTTATTTAAGAGCTGACAAAAAAAAAAAAAAAAATCAGATCAGAGTTAAAATACATTTTCAAAATAGAATAACATATTAAAGAATTAGACAGGGATTTAGGTTTACTCAGAGGATATAGTTTGCACAGGGATTCCTCTAACCAACAACATTCTTCAAAAGAGTAAGTCCCACTTCTTTGTTTATACCTCATCTTGATGAAAAAATACACAGGTGTGTCTGACTTTAAAATCTTTCTCTCCGTGCTTCAATTTATTCAAAAGGTTAATATATAATAAATATCATCAATCTTATTGCCAATAATGCTATCACTTTGTTGTCTTTTTATTTTTTCAATTTCATTAAACGGCCTATTATAACTACCTCTTATAAGAAGCACCCATGAACCATTTTTTATTTTTATATATATATATATATATATATATATATATATATAATAAAATAAAATGAGACAATTTCTCTACATTGAAAATATACATGAAAAAGATATCCATGTGTCTGGATTTTTTTTTAATCAGTCAATCAATGGCTAAATGAGAAAAAAATCATTAAATATAAGAATTTTTTTTTTTTTTAATTGTGCAAATCCATCATCGAGTCAGTTCTGCATTTTAATCAATGGTTTTCATTTTTATTTGTTTATCCATTAAAGTTTTGACCAATAAAGTTGAGGAGGAAATAAATGTCCCTGTTATTTTTTAATGTTATTTCTAGTTTATTCTTTTCCATCTTTGGTCATTTCTCAAAGAAAATCTGGGAACTGCATTTTGAAATCTCAAGTTCAATATTCAATTTTAGATAAGATAAGTAAATAAAAAACAAAAAACCTTTCACTTCCTGAATGAATAGAAAAGCTGTTTGTAATCAACAACTTTTTTCTTTTCTTTTTTCTTCATAAAATCTGCACTCTACCTCTTCTTATAAGAGGTAGATTTAATAGGCTGGTTAATAACATTTGAGGAATAAAAAACCAAGAAATTGATAACAATATGGCCAATAAGATTGGTGATATTTATTATATTTTAGCCTTTTGACTAATTTGAAGCATGAAACTCCATTTAAGAGCTGACAAGAAAGATGCAAATTGGAGTTAAAATATATTTTCAAAATAAAATCATACACCAAAGGATTAAACAGGGATTTGGTTTTACCCAGAGAATATAGTTTGCACAGGGAGTCCTCTAGCCAACAGCAACATTCCTTGGAAGAGTAAGTCTCACTTTTTTGTCTGTACCTTGTCTCATTGAAAAAGGATACAGGCATGTCTGGAAATTCTGACTTTAAAATCTTTCTCTTTGTTTCTATGACATCTACTCTGACCACTCTGTATTGAAGCTCAACCCCTGGGCTGATTGTAGAATTGATCACTTTGGCCAAAGTCTTGTCTCATTCCATGTTGTCTTAATTGATCACAAGACTGGCTGGGTTCGAATGGTCAACTGGAATCAATGACTTGATTTGGTTCGGTCAGTGTAAAGTTACATGAAAGGGAAAAAAAAAAAAATTGGATAAAAGAGAAAAAATTATTTATATACAATTACTTGATAGAAAGTTGATAGTACAGTTATTGATGGCTTAAGCAGGCCTATATTTTCCAGGCTATAACTATCGACCCTTCCCAATTTTAGTGACATATTGCTATGGTTTTGAACAAGACTTCTGGAATAACCGGTCTGGTCTTTTACCACAAACAAGAGATAGATTATAAGTAAGTATTAGAAGGCAGTGGCAAGGGTCAATCTACTAGTAAGAAAAAGCCATTACAGATAGGGTTTTTAACGGACATTTTCATAAAAAATGGGTCGTGAAAACAAAGTTAAGCCCGAAATGTTAGCAGCCACTTACTAGTGTGAGTATACCTTTCCTTGTATCCCTGGGATAATAGGGCGAATGGGTTTCCCCCCCTAACATCTCCCACTGATGGGCTCCGAGTAGGGTGGGGAGCAAGGAAGGTGAAATTTAAAAAAAACAAAAAACAATGGCTATAAATAAAAATAAAAGGCCCCACATAGAAGACAGTTCGGAGAGCCTATACTCTGAAACCGAGTCTGACAATGATCTTGACCAAAATCAATTTCCTAGATTTATTGTCTTGGAATCAATAGAGGATACACCTATCACCAAACTGTCTCCATTAATTGTGGAAAAAACAATGAAATCCCTAATAAAAATCTCTTCAATAAAAAAACTAAGGAACAAAACCATTTTGGTAGAAGTTTCAAATAAAACTTCAGCAAATACGTTACTGAATCAAAACAATTTTGCCAAGCTTAAAATAAAGGCCTACCTCCACACTTCCTTGAACTCCTCAAAGGGTGTGGTAAGAAGCCCAGACCTCTCACTCTGTATTCTGGACGAAATAAAAAATAACTTAAGAAAACAAGGAGTCATAGAGGCTCAAAGAATACCAATTAAAAAAAAACAACCAAATAATTCCTACAAACACATATATCCTAATTTTTAATACTCCAAAACCTCCAGCAGAAATAAAAATTGGATATATAATAGAAAAAGTGGAAATATATATATACCAAATCCACTGAGATGCCACAACTGCCAAAAGTTCGGGCACCATAAGGATAGATGCACCAGACCATCAATATGTAAAGTTTGTGGAGAATTTGGGGATCACATTGACTGTAAACTCCCAGTTAAATGTGCCAACTGCAAACAAAATCATGCAGCAGACTCAAAAGAATGTGAAGTCTGGAATAAAGAAAAAAAAATATCCTCAAACATACAAAAAATATATCATACCCGGAGGCAAGAAGAATAGTCGAGAGTTCTCTGAATGTATCAACATATGCAAATATAGTCAGAAGGACAGACAATTCGATTAAAAAACAAGAAACATCACAAAATAATCTGTCCGATCTGGTAGAAGAATTAAGATCACTTTTGGAGATATTGAAGAAAAATTTAAACTGTTTAACAACTAGAACTGATACCAAGTCAGATCTAAAGGAAAATCCTCAATACCAGATCGTCGAAACCAAAGAGGTTACAAGAAAATTACAATACAAGCAACAGCAAATGCCAAATCTCCCAAACACCTCAAACGAATTTAATAACTCCTCACCTCCAAAAATGAAATCTACGTTAAAAAATCAACACAACAAAAAGAAAACAGAAATTGTTTTAATTGAAAATGAAAATAATTTCGAACTGATGGAAACTGATAGCCAAGAAAGACATTCAAGACAGAGAAGCTTAAAAAGTCCCAACAAAAACAAGCAAAAAACAATCAGCCCATCTCGAACAAGGGAACGGTCTTCATCTAAACAAAGAGCAAATGAATCAAAGGGAAAAACAAAAGCAACATCTCTAACTAAACAAACAGAACCGAAAGAAAGCCAAGGGTTAAAAACACAACAAAAAACAAAATACAAATAAGACAGAATGACTCAAAAAAATGATACAATGGAACTGTCGTGGCTTAAAGCCAAATATAAATGAGTTACTTCTGCTTATAACGAATCATCTCCCACCATCATCTGCTTACAGGAAAACTTCCTAAAAACTGATGATAAAATTAAAATAAAAAACTATACACAATATAATTACATTCATAACCCCAATCAAAGGGCATCAGGGGGCGTATCGATACTAATTAGAAATGATATCCCTCAAAGTAAAATACAATTGAAGACCCATATCCAAGCTGTTGCTACAAAGGCCACTCTACACAGAACCATCAACATCTGCTCCATTTATATCCCACCACACAATCCCTTAAACGAAACTGATCTAAACAACCTAATAGATCAACTACCATGACCATATTTATTACTATGTGACTTTAATAGTCACAATGTTATATGGGGATCTAAATACTCTGATAAAAAAGGCAAAAATCTTGAAAACATGACTTATGCCTACTAAATAAGAAATCTAACACATACCTACACCCTGCATCAGGCACTTACTCAGTGCTTGACCTATCACTTTGTGACTCAACTACACTTATGGACTTCGATTGGAATGTTCTAGATGATTCATGGGGTAGTGACCATTTCCCAATTACATTGACATATTCAAAAAAAATTGAAAACCATCTTCATCGATGGAAACTAAATAAAGCAGATTTGAGAGAATATAAAAAAAAAATGCCAACAAAAACTTTCAGACAAAGAAGTCTCCAGCAAATCCATCGAATACTTCACAGAAACTTTAATAGACATTGCAAGAGCATGCATACCAAAAAACAATGGATCTAACAAACAACAAAGACCATGGTTCAATGATGAATGTAAAAAGGCAATAAGACTACGAAAAGCAGCGCTATGGGAATTTAACTCGCAACCTACAACTCATAATTTAAATCTTTTCAAACAAAAAAGAGCAGTAGCACGTAGAGTCATCAAGGAAGCCAAAAGGAAATCCTGGAAAGATAATGTAAGCAAAATAAACTATAATACGAAACCAAAAAAAGTTTGGAACATGGTAAGGAAAATCTTTGGAAAGAATTTATCTTCTCTTAACCATCTCACGTTAAATAACAAAAAAATAACAGAAACAAAAGATATAACAAACATACTTGCGGAAACTTTCGAAAATAATTCCTCTAACAAAAACTACAGACAACTCTTCCAAAAAATTAAGCAGGATACAGAAAAAAAGAAGAATAAACTAAATTTTAATTCAAATAACAAAGAAGAATACAATCTTTCTTTTACGAAGGACGAACTTATAAATGCTATAAGTGAATCACATAATACATCTATTGGTCCTGATGAAATTCATTACGAATTTTTAAAACAACTCCCCCCCCCCAAAAAAAAATCCATTAAATTTTTGTTAAACATCTTTAATGAAATATGGTTCAAGGGAAAACTACCTAATAACTGGAAACAGGCTATTGTGATTCCCATACCAAAACCAGAAAAAGACAAATCAGATCCAAAAAACTTTAGACACATAACATTAACAAGCTGCTTATGCAAAACATTTGAAAGAATAATAAATAGAAGACTAAATTGGTATCTGGAAACCAATAATTTAATTACCAACTTACTTTCGAAATAAAAGAGGAACAATAGATAACATAGTCCGCTTAGAAACCTTTATCAGAGGCTTTCATCAATAAAGAACATGTAATAGCCATTTTCTTTGACTTAGAAAAGGCCTACGAAACTACATGGAGACAGGGAATAATGAAAGACTTATACAATCTTGGCCTAAAAGGCAGATTACCCTTGTTGATAAAAGACTTTTTATCTGACAGAAGCTTCAAAGTAAGAAGAGGATCGACTCTCTCAGACTCAAAAAATGAAGAAGAAGGAGTCCCACAAGGATGCATCTTGTCCGTCACTCTCTTTAACATAAAAATTAACAACATTGTAACCTGTTTGAACAACGAAGTTAATGGTTCCTTATATGTAGATGATCTTTTAATTTGCCATAGATCAAAAAATATGCATACCTCAGAACGTCAACTGCAGATATGCATAAATAAAATAAATGGACCATTGAAAATGGTTTCAAACTTTCACAAACCAAAACAAAGTGTATGCATTTTTGTAATCAAAGAAAAATGCACAATGACCCAACACTTAAATTAGAAGAAACCGAAATAGAAATGACCGAACAACACAAATTTCTGGGAATAATATTTGATAAAAAACTCACATTCATTCCCCATCTGAAATACTTAAAGCAAAAATGTTTCAAAACACTACAACTTTTGCGGGTCATAGCTAACACAGGAGCAGATCGCATATCACTCCTAAAAATATACAGAACACTAATAAGATCCAAATTGGATTATGGAAGTTTCATATATGGTATGGCCATGAAATCCTACCTAAAAATTCTTGACCCCATCCACCACACAGGTCTAAGACTTGCTCTTGATGCCTTTAAAACATCTCCCAGAGAAAACCTATATGTTGAAGCTCATGAGGCTCCTCTAAAACTGAGACGTGAGAAATTAGCTATACAATATTACTTAAAACTCAAATCCAATCCATCAAATTCGGCCTATCAATGCACATTCAACTCAAACTATAAACATCTGTTTGACAAAAAAGAAAATGTTATGAAACCTTTTGGTCTTTACATGGAAAAAATGATAAAACCACTTACAGACAGTTTGACAGACAAAAATAGTATACATGAATTCAAGCTACCCAAAAATCCACCTTGGCTATTGGAACGACCAAAAGTCATTTTAAGACTGGCTGCCCACACTAAATCTGACACACACCCGTTATACTATATAGAAAAACTAAATGATATTCTGGAACAATACCCAAATTGGGCCCACATATATACCGATAACTCCAAAGTCAAAAACAAAGTAGGATGTGCGGCTATCTTTAAAAGTACTGTTCTACAGAAAAGATTAACTAACAACTCCTCAATTTTTAGTGCCGAAATTACAGCCATTGATTTAGCTCTAGACCTCATCACTAAACATAACTCAAATAAATTCATTATTTTTGCAGACTCATTATCAGTATTCGAATCATTAAAAAATCAAAAATTAGACAATCCTTTGCTCATCAAACTCCTACATAGAATACATGCGATCTTACAAAATAAAATTATCATTTTCTGTTGGATTCCCAGCCACTCTGGTTTTCATGGAAATGAAAAAGCTGATGTGGCTGCAAAACACTCTCTGAAACTTAACACAAGTAACATAAAGGTTCCATACACTGACTATAAACCCCTAATAAATGACTTTATTTTGAAGAAATGGCAAGATGCTTGGAACAGCTGTCAAAACAACAAATTATTTAAAATCAAACCCTCTCTAAAGAAACAACTAACTGAACACAGAAAAGAAACACAAAGAAGTGGTGGTTTTATCCCGTATTCACATAGGACACACTCACATAACTCACTCCTTCCTCCTAAAAGACAAAGATCCTCCTGAATGTATAGCATGCCAGGAGGCTTATACTGTGAAGCACTTCCTGTTTGATTGTGGTGACATGGCACATATTCAAAAATTATTTTACAACGTGAACAACTTGAAAGAACTTTTCGAAAAATCAAACCCCAATTTGATCTTGACATTTCTTAGGAAAGTTGGACTATATAATAAAATATAATTCCAATTTGGTGTCTGATGATGAAAGGGGAAACCTTTTGATACTTGCCAGGTGAGAAATTTTCAAAGAACAACACACCTCTGAAAACAGGAAATTTTTAAAAACAAAAAGTAAGACAACATCGAAAAAGAAGGAAAGGAAAGTGAAAACCTTTTGAAAGCATTTCAACCTTATTTAAAGAAAAAGAAAAAAAAAAACAACTGTTTGACCATAAATGATCTCTTGCTGATCGATGGGTCGTTAAGTTTTAAACAAACAAACAACTATCCATAATAAGAAGTCAGAATTGGAGTGCCAAGAAGGATGTGGATGAATTGGGACCCTTCCTTTGATTGAAAGAAGGGATCAGTGAGAACTGGCAGGCCTAATGTTGGTTCCTACCCACAGCAAGAAATTGGAGAAAAATTATAGAAGAGTTTTGGCCATGTTAATTAGAACAAGTGTCTTACTATGGTTGTTTGTCATTCAAAGTGAGTGTCGGGCAGTTGGGTTGAGTAAGACTAGGATAGAAATCAAGAGAAGGGTGTGGTGACATAGAAAAGTTAAAGGTTGTTGTAAAGGTAGGAGAGGATAACGAGCTTATATACTTGAAATTTGTCTCATAAAATTCAGTTTGTCTTTTGGCTATTTTCGGGCATTATTAAAAGGTTTAGTCTTTGCACAGAAGTTGTACATGTGAAACAATATTTATTTGCCATATGACTAAATAAACAAAGGTGGCAGAATCCGTACGTCTGTTTAGTTGATAGGCCAGACACCAGACTAACATTTATTGGTTTCTGCCAGAGATTATTAGATAACTAGTTTTCAGTGGTGAAAAATGTTTTTGTTACTTCACAGAAGCCATATTGGTTTATGTCTGGGAACAAGATTATTGTCTGTCTTTTTATGCCTATGAACTGGGGAGGAGGTGGGGTTGAAAAGATTTTTTTTAAATTTTGGAGAAGCAAGCTAGCTAGCTGCCTGGATAGTTGCTGTGTGGGTGTTGTGTTCAGGCTCTGGAAAAACCTTCTTGTGGGTTTAAATTTTACTTTGCTAGAAGTAAGTTCATCACTAAATGTCTTTTGTTGGAAGGTGGTGCATGGGTACCTTCATGATTCAGTGAAAGTTTTTTTGTGACAAACGCATTTTCCTAGGAGTATCTTCTCTTGTGATGTGTCCCTTCAGGATGTAGATGACAATGATTCTCCACAACTTCCTGTCCCTTGTAGCTCTTAATAAATTTTGTCTTTTTGTTATTTCTCCTAAACCCTGTTCTATCATTTATTTACTCAAACTCACTAAGTAGGTTATCCATAGCTTTTGTCTGTCCCCTTCCGTTTGTCTCTCTTGCCCTCAGTCTGTTCCATGAGGATCAGGTTTTCCAATCCCTCTTTCTTCATTATGTGCTCTATAAATTTCAAATGTCTCTTCCTGGTGCAAATATAAGTTTCCTTTTTGTTTCCATTTTCTCTAAAACTTTGTCATTTCTCTCATATTCGCTCAGCATCCTCCTGTAGAACCACATTTTTGTTGACTCAAGTCTCCTCTTCATCTGTGAGGAGAATGTCCAGCATTCACTGCCATACATGACTGATATTGCATATATATATATATATATATATATATATATATATATATATATACATACACACACACGGCATGGCATAGTAAATCAGGTTACTTTTCTAAACCTTAATGCATACCAAGCACCTTCCTCACTGATGTTCATTTACATATAAAACAATGTCTATTTTAATCATCTGATTGGAAAATTGAAACATTTTTTTGCATTTAATTTATTAAGAAAATAAACTTTTTCTAAATTCATTGTTTGAAATTCTTAGCAATTTATATGGTATGGATTTGGTTTAGTTTCTTCCCTTTAACAGACACTTTGTTGTTTATTCTTTATTGCCTATCTTCACAAGCCAACATTCCTTTTGAAATTGTCAAAGACTTCACTGCAAGCAAAAGTAAGCTAATTTGTGTTGTCTCTGTGTTGCCATTATTATTATTGCCTATTGATCAAGAATATTTCTCTTTCTATTCTCAGGGAACAGCTGCTGTTCTACAAAGACGAGCTGATAATGAAGAACCTATCGAGGTTGGACGACTGGGTCCTTCAGATTACTTTGGTAAGTTAATTTTTCTTTCTTCCTTTACATTTGTCACAATGGCTGCTAATATTTACAAAAGGACACAACTCTGGCTCTGCTCTTGAATTTATTCAGCACAATGAATTCAGATGATATCTTCTCATATTAAAATTATTATACAAAAATATATGTTGGGAGTCCCCCCTCTCCCTTTTTAACAGTATTCCATCAGATTTGTTCTTTCTTGCAATAACTTGGAAAATATCAAAAGATGTGGTTCCTGAAAAATGGTAAATAATCTCTTTAACAGCATACTTGAGAATTAACAGACTGCAGCATAACATTTTTAATGCCAAACATTCATTATGAATGCAAATAAAAACTCTTAGTAAAATCATTTCCTCCTTTTGTTTGCCACTTACAACAAAATGTTTGTTTATTGAATTTTAAATTCTTGGACTGTTATCTCTTCAAAGTCAGGTGCTCATCTTTGAATTACTATTATGTAGCCAGACGATATTTTCAATTGTGTGTATGTACCAGGGTATTGCTGTTATGCTAACAAAAATGATTTGTGGAAATCTGTGTTTCAGCTCATTTACTCTGCCTTCTTCAGGCACCTAGGGTATTCTGTAACCCTCATGGAATTTTGATCCAAACACTTTATTCACTTTCAATTCAAGAAACGAGCAGATGGTTAGCATTTTACTGTCTATGATAGAAATACCTTTTTATTAATTTGGCTTTGTAAGACTATTTTCATCTTATCCAGTGAAAAGTAACATGCATGTTTGTCTGATCCTGGGAATGGACTGACAACCACTGGAAAGTTTTTAAATATGATCTTTGAAGAGTATTAGAGGGCACAACAGCTGAAATGCTGGGATTATAACAAGCATGATAAGGATACTCATCTGAACAGATTCAGTCACTCAGTTATGTGCCATGTGTGATACATGCTCAGGTGATCATGTATCTTTTAATATATGACTGACAGGGCAGTTTCTTTCCCCACAGTAGGTTGCCATTTTGTTCTGCGGTACACCAGTTGCCAACGAAAGCTATAGAATCTGGTCTGTCCTGCTATTTACTCTTAGCTGGGGAGAGAAGAGGATTCATACCGTTCTGAAAGGTATTAGCACGTAAGTGAATGTAATGGATTTGACTGGAATTTGAATTCAACTCTCCGATTCCTCAATCCTCACTGCTATGCATTTACTCCACTGCAACTTTTTTAGTTCATCTCAGAAATACTGTTAAATCTGATTGTGGTTTTTATTATTACTTCTCTTATTACTAGGGATCTGTCTCCCAGGCACCTCCCAATTATATTAATGTCAGCTCATGAGTATATCTTGATGTCAGCAGCAAAAACCAAGATTGTGCTACCAATACATGCATGACAGGTTCTATATTAATATGACCTTGTGCTGTATTTGCAATTATTTGCAAATAAGTATCCTATTAGATTACGATTAATTAAAAGTAACCCTTTTCCCCCACCAAAAAAAAACAAAAAAATGCAAAAAATGTGAAGACTTGTATGGGGAGGGGGAGGAAATCATTATCATTGAAAAATTGTTAATGCAATATTTGCTTGCAAAAAAAAAAAAAAAAATTCTTCCAATCCCAAATATGTTTTGGTTTGAAATAAACTGTAAAGGGTTGATAAGGTAGACAAAAAAAAAAAAAAAATCACTCAAACAATGCACTAGACAAAGTTGAGCATCATCTGTGTGTCTCTTGTAACTCTCTATGAAGAGGCCTGAAACAAGCTGTAGAAAATCATCAAAAAATGTTTGTTCATTAAGTGAAACCATAAACTTTGAGTGTTTAATTTATAATTTCTTTTGTTCTTTTTCTTCTTCTTCAGGGGAGATCGCCCTTCTTCTTGACCGGCCACGAGCTGCTACGGTGGTAGCCCGCGGTCCCCTCAAGTGTGTGAAATTAGACCGAGCAAGATTTGAACGTGTGCTTGGACCATGTTCGGATATCCTGAAGCGAAACATCTCCCAGTATAACAGCTTCGTCTCCTTGTCAGTGTAAGACGATCGACTTTCTAGAACATCAACAGGAAGGAGTGTGAGGATGGAAGACGCTTTTACAGATGGACAGTGGAGGTGGGGGTCAGATAGGGCAGAGGTGGGGAGAGCAGCTTTATAATGTGTATCCCCCCTCTTCGCTTTCCCCCCCACTCTTTCAAAAGAAGGAAAAAAAATGTAAAACAAAAAAAATTTAGTAAGATCAACAGCAGTTTAGCTGTGTGCTGGGCAAGTGAGGTGCTTGCAGGACAGACACCCTCCTCCTCATTTTCTTCTTCCTGGTTATCGCAAAAATGACATCCGACATAAAAGAAGTAATTCCCATATAATGATAATATGCAGAAAGCATAGAGATTTAACAACAACAACAACAATTAACAATTAACTATTGGGGGTGGGTGGTATGTGTGTAATTACATTGCTGCTGCTGCTACTGTTTCTGCTACTACTACTATTACTACTACTACTACTGCTGATAATGGTGACCTGCCTCCAGTGATGTATTAAGTACACCCCATTGTCCTGCCCCTCACCCCCTAAGACCTCACCCACCACATGTCATATCAGAATAATTACAAAAAAATAAATTGGTCACATGATTTGCTGTGATTTTGAGCCATTCAAGTTAAATCCTAATTTTTTTTTTTTTTTTTTTTTTAAGTAAAAGAAGAGAATTAGGGGAGGGGATTGTTAATTTGTTTTTAAGTTTAACACTTAACATTATTCAAAGCTTTTTGCACCTTTGAGAAATTCTGACTTTAGTTTTCTCTAAGTTTTTTTTTTTTTTTTTGTTTTTTTATTTAGTTCTGCTGGAAGCCACGTACCTAGTCAGATCTTGTTACACTTGATGTCACAAAGTTTTTCTTCATTTCCATCTTTGGTATCAATTAAATCTTTCTGTTGATGATGTATGCTTTTTATTTTTTTCTTTTCCTTCTTAGTCCTTCAGTCCATCTCTCTCCCCTACACCATTTAGCTTTCCAGTTATATATATATATATATATATATATATATATATATATACATACACACACCTTTTGGTTATAAGTATTAACCAACAGGCCAATTTCAATATTTGTTTGAAGTTGAATTTTTACCTTGCAGAAACCATAAAAATGTGGATTAAAAGTTTAGCATGAAATATTCTTGTTGTATTTTTTTTTCTTTTAGGAAAAATGATCCTTTTCTTTTTGGACCAAAGTTTTCTGTGAATCCATTTAAAGTAAGGATTTATTTCTAAATATAGATTTGAAAAGACAAAATCCTTAAAAGTATTTTCAGTTAATTAAAATTTCTCTTGAGTGGACCAAAGGAAAGAAAAAAATAGAAATGGGGTCTGTAAAAGATGATCAAATGCTTTCTTATCATATATAGTTGGATAAACTCAATTAATTTCTCCCATCAGAAATGGAAAACCTCTTGAGTTGATTTAGTTTTGTTCTGTTATATAAAGAGTTGTCTCCCTTGAGATATTTTGCATTCTTGAGGCCATGGGAATAGTGTAGTAGTTAAATACTTGTGTGTGCGTGTTTTCTGATTGCTGGGGTGACTTTCTCCCTCCATTTACTTTCTCATCAAAAAAGACAAGTATCTCAAATGGTTGTCAGGAAAAATAAATGTTGGAATAAAAAGAAAATTCAAATTGTTCTTATCTATTTTAAATTCTTTTCTAAGGACAGACATTGCGTCTCCCTTTATTTTTCCTCTTACTCCCCACCCCCAAGCTGCCTTTCAATCCTTGTTGAATAAAAAAAGTACTCCCAAACCCCACATCATTTAAAAAAAAAAAAAAAAAAAAAAATGTATTTTTCACCATCTTAATGACTAGGTGAGTTTGTGTGTATGTTTTCCTCCTACTTCCGTATGGACCTCTTCCCCCCCCCCTTCAGCCAGCAGACTTCTGTGCCCAGTGTGTGCTTCCTATTTATTCTGTGGCACAATTCATTGTGTGCATATATGGGGTATGCAGTGTGTGTGTGTGCATGTAGATGATAATCTTGCAGTTATGCAAGAGTAGAGGAAATGAGATACGTTAGACTCACTTTTCTCTTTCAGGCACCTTTGATAGATTGGTTCTTGCTTCATGGGCGCATATTATAGGCACACACATACTCTCTCTCTCTCTCACACACACAAACACATGCATACTATATCTATATGTATGTGTGTTTTCCAATTTATTTGACAAAAAAGAAAAAAATCCAAAGAGGAGAAAGGTAAGTGGTAGAGGTGAAATTCTTTAATATAAAAACAAAAAACAACATAAATGAAAAGCTTTTAACGTACTTGTTTAGTTGCTTTCTGCTTAAGCTGGACTTTTCTCCGTCAATCACTGTCATTTAAAAATCCTGTTGACCATTGAAAAAAAAAAAAAAAAAAAAAAAATCCCTAACACTTGTCTGTTATTTTTTTAAGTTTTTTTTTTTTTTTCATTATTATTTCTTTAAGTTGGTTTTGTTATTGTTCACAGACACTAAATAATAATAATAATGATATTAATAAAAAACAATGCTTGTAAAACACATTTCTTTGCCATGTAATTTTCAGGACAAACTTAACACAGTTTTTGCTTGATTAGATGTGGAATTATTTTTTATTGAAGAACACAAAAAAAAACCAAGTTCAAGAACCAAAAAAAAAAAACCAAGTTCAAAGAAAAATAAATGTTTCGTTGCAGATTTTATTTGTGAGGTTTGAAATGCTGGTCAAATGAAGAGTTACAGATAAAACTGATCTGTTGCCCCAAACCCGATTTCTTTCTTTTTAAATGAAACAAAAATTGAATGTGTCAATTTTTTTGCAATGGAGATTAATCTGTGACAAGACATGCTATTTGTTCAGTGGGAAATATGCTCCTCTGTAAATGTCTACTGGTTGATTGTTAATATGTCTATTTGATCTGGCACTGAGATGAGTTGAATTCTGAATATTTTTATTGTAAAATTTTGTTTTGATGAGAAAATAGAGAAGAAATTTTAATAATTTCATAATCAATATTTCAGTAGTTGTTTGCAATTCTAATGAGCTTTCCTCTTTGGTACACTGACTTTATGAATTTAAGTGTAGTACTAGATGTAACCTAAGTTCTATGCTAACACTTTCTTTTCTCCTCATTTGGGCAACTCTCTTTTATTTTCTTGGTGTCTTATGAAGTTTGCATTTAAATTTTTGAAGCTTAATGTCAATCGCTATCATCTCCCCCACTTTGTTTTCCTAATCCTAATATTCTTTCACATGCAGTAACTCCTTGCATCTTGGTGGCTTTATTGCCTTGCTTGGAGTGAAATGATTTAAAAAAAAATTCAGTGTGTTCTCTTGCTATTGTATTTTTTTTTAATTGTACAAGGAGTTATATTGGTCAGTAGCACCTCTCTCATATATAATATATATATAGTAAAATACAAAATTTCTCAACAAGCCATGACAATTTCTCTATGAGCTGTTTTATATTTTGGTATTTGTAGGTATTTATTGTTATTGGTTTAGTTTGGCATAGGGCCACTTGTGAGGATTGACCTGACTCCATTTGTTGACAAGAGTTTGTCACAGTCAGACAATCTTTCAGTTTCTCTGTAGGAGGTGTCCATGTTTAAGGAAAGTGAAAATTCACTCGACTAGGAATGATTGTCTCTAATTTTTAAAAGAATTATTCCTTGGTGTTCAACTCTGTAAATAAAGCAGATGTATTTTGAGTGTCAGTTGATAATTATGTGCTAAGACAATTTGCAAATGTTCCAACCTCGTAGGCGTAGAGATACTTTTACTTGGAATTAAAATCAATTTGACTTTATGCCAAGAAATAATTGTTTCAGTTGCACCATGTGTGCAAGAACAGAAGAATATTTTAACTGTTTTATGCATGTACGTTTAAAAGGAATGACTGCTTCTGTAGGCCATAATTCCTGGTTCTGCTATAAGTGTATTCGAGAACGGCTTAAGTATTAGCCAGCTTGTGGGGAGGATAAAGGTGCAAACATCTCTCAAGTGCTGTATTCCTTATAAACGCTATTCTTTATTGTTTCCATGTGTGGAAGCAGCTTAAAGATATTTTGCAAACTCCTGTTTGCTTAAGTCACATTCTTCATTTAAATTCTATTTTGTTGGAAATCAATTTTCTTTTCAGACTAAATCCTGCCTACCATTTGAAATAGATGTTTCATTTGAAACTCTGTTTTAATACCAGAGAAACATTATCCAATATGATTACTGTTTTACTGACAAGAGTAGATGAATGTGTGTGCATTTGCATACTAAGAGAATTTGATTAGCTGACCACCTGAAAATAGTCTGAATTTGTGTAAGATACAAGGGGTTAGGGAAGAAAAAAATAGAAATTTTTATTTTTAGATTCCAGTTTCTGAAATATTTGGCTGTGATTGAATACCAAAATACACTCACACACTCTCTCTCTATTTGTTACTTAAAATTTAAAAAAGAAAGATGATATTGTTAAAACTTATACATAGATACTTCTATTAGTTTGGTGCAAAAATAATGACGTAATAATGTTGTTTTTTGATGTTAAAAAATATGTCAAGAAACGACATTATTACGTCATTATTTTTGCACCAACCTAATATAAAAAATTTTCTTAAGAAAAAGCAATAGCATGATGAAAAAAGGCTCTAAACTTGATAAAAACAAAAGTGTTTATTATTAAGGAGTGTAAAAAAATTTATAAGAATAATTTAATAATTTATAGCATATTTTTTGGTGTTAAAAGCACATTGTTTTGAAAATTGTTGCAAAAACCAAATAATTGCTGGATTTTAATGAAAAATGTGTTATATTTCTAAAAAAGAAAAAAAAAAAATTTTTCTTTTGAGGTCTGTTATTCCCACTGAATTTTATGAAATTTTGACAAATTAAAATTTCAGCCTCTTCATATTTTATATTAGTTAAAAGCAAGACTGGAGAATTTAAATCATCAATTTGTTATTTTACAAGTTTGGTAAAAGAAAAAAAACAAATGCTGTGAAATTATGCCATTATTTAATGAAAAAATCTTAATTGCTTTTATAATTACGCTATAATAGGGATACTATTGTCTTTAAAAAAAAAAAAAAGAAAAAAAAATAAATTTTTGCAAAAATTCATTATTCATCAGAAACCTTTTTTTTAAGTTTTAATTATAAAAATTAAATTCTAAATCTTTTAAATTCTTGATTAATAATATCATCTAAAAGCAGAAATGAAGTGAAAACTATATTTACTAAGTATAAATAGAAAAGCTTGATAGAAATTAAACACCAATATTTTTAAAAGATTTTTGTCTGTGTATAACAGTACTGATTTCTGTAAGTACGGGTGACTATACACGACATTATCAGAAAGAAAAAGCTATAACTATGGTAAATTTAAAGCCATCATTTGTAAACTTCAGTAAAAAATTAGATTATGGAGAATGTTTTCATAACTTTTTAAGATTACTGACTATTTAAAAAATGAAATAAGAGTGCTCGTCATTTTCTTCAATTATTTTGTACAGATAAAATTTCAGTAGAACAACATGAGGCTGTCAAAACACATACTGTTAGGTAAAGAAAAATGCATTTCTGCGATATTTTAAATTTAGAGTAAACATTTGTTTAAAATTGGATTAGTTATACTTTAAATGATTTAATATATTCGTCTGAGGAATATTTTATTTTTGGAAGATTTTTTTTTTTTTTTTAAATAAAGAAAATTAAAATGTGATGAAAAATGACTAAAAAAAAAAAATGCTGATCATGTATTTTTTCCCCCTCCCTCAAAAAAAACAAAACAAACACTAACTCCTTCCAGTCAATTTAAATTAGTTTTTTAAATACAGCAAAGTATTTTGCTTATTGGAAATGTTAAATTTAATCTATTAGCTTGAAATTAAAAGTAAAAAGCTTGAAGAAAGATTTTTCATTTTTAAAAATTAATTTTAAACCTTAGGTATCGTGGTTTATTTTTTGTTTTGTTGTTTTTTTGTTTTTTTTTGCTAATGTCTGTGCCGGGTGGTTGGTGAGTAAATCATCATGAACCCACTGCAGTTTGTTTGCAATTCTGTAGGATGAAAAATAAGACCTATCGAAGAGAGAAGAATTCTTGAATCAATGGCTAGCTAACTAGACGTGGTGATGTCTTTATGAAAGACAATGGTGTGAAGAGGTTAAGTCTATTGGAATTAACTCCTTGTCCGTTAAGGAAGGACATGCGCAATAGAGGGAGTTAAACTCTTTAGAATTTAAACTCTTTAGAAATGTTCCCAAGTCCAATAAGGGAAGACATGATGATACAAAGAACGCTAAAACAATTTGGCCAGTTTGAAAATATAAAGTAGGAAAAGAACTGGTTAAATGTTAATACTTTAGGCGTATGCAAAATAAGGTAGGCAAACAATCGAAATTTTGTTATTGATAAACACAATCATATATGCAGGCAGAGAGAATAATGAAAGAGGAGTAGGACTTAGATAAAGATGAAATGCGTTCTGGGATACTATCAACTATTTGATAGAATTCTTGTTAAACTGAAAAGAAAGATGTTTGATGTATCCATGCGAGACCTGAATGCCGAAGTATGTAAAGAGAGCGATGGTGATATGGACTAGAAACTTGTTATGAACGGGGAGAAAGGGGGTGGGGGTCTCATGGTGCACGGCGAATAACCAGGTAGTAGCCAACATTTGGTTTGCAGAACACCAAAAACGTATATGGAGATGGCCAGGATGAAAAAGGGAAAACAAATTAACAATAAGAGATTCAGGAATGCAGTTTTACACTGTAAAACTTGCCCAAATTATGACTGTGGGGGTGACCACCTTCAAGTGATTTGTAAATTTACAGTTAAACTACGGAAGAGGCCCAAGGCAGGAGCCAAATTGCTATATGACAGAATTGAGAATGAAAGAGTTATTATAAGGACAATATCAAAAGCAGATCAAATGAGAATTGAAACACTGAGTGGAGCAAATTAAGTGAAACTTTAATAACATCAGCAATTGAGATCATCTCAAAACTAGACTAGAAAAAAACTGAATGGCAGATGAAATTCTTGACATGATGAAAAGGGGTACAAAAACCATTGTGAAGGTATGGCACAGAAGTTGTTCTAATTTCTTTATGAAGAAATTTGAATGACTGCATGGAAAAAGTGCAGAAATACAGTATCGTAGATAGCAGAACAAAGGGCATGCTCATCAACAGGGTTAATAAAATCCGAGTATGGGACAATGATATCAAAAAGAAAATATGCTTCAGAAACGAAATGAATACATCTGAGAATTCTTCCCCAATGAAAGAAACAGCAATAAACAGAAATATCGAAGACGAAAAATATTAAAATCTGAAGTGAAATCAGCACTGGCCAAATTTAACAGAAACTAAGCAACATGACCAGATGCTAAGCAACATGACCAGATGCACTTGTAAATAGATAATATTGACATCGACAAGATAAGATATAATAAATGAAATCTGCAACGTTGGTGATATACCAGAAGCTTTGAGTAAATCTATTTTTATAGCACCACTTAAAAAATCAGGTGTAAATGAATTCAGTCTAATGAGTCATATAATAAAGCTTATTCGGATGGATAAGAGAGGACATCAGATTTAGAACAGAAAGAGTAGAGTGGATATTTGTTAGACACTGGAGAAAGGAAAGCAATTTTTCTGCCAAAAAAGTAATACAAATGCAGAAGGATGCATACATGTTTTTATAGATTTTGATAAATTATAATACAAAGATAGATAAAAATGATATATTTGTAAAGGATTTTAGAATGATCCAGAATATATAATCTGCCTGCATATGGATAGAAAATGAATCAAGTAGAGAGACAAAAATGGAAAAGTGTGTGAGATGAGAAAGAGTTTTGTCACTGGAATTAATCAACGTTTACAGTGATGAGATTCTGAGGGAATTAGAAGACATACAAGGACTTATTATTGAGGGCCACAATCTAAACAAAATAAGATGACACTGGCGATAGAAGACACAGGAAAGAAATTAAAGAATTCCTATATATGATAGTTAAGAAGAGCGAGAAAAAAAAAAAAAAAAAAAAAAAAAAATGACTAAACATCAACTGTAAGATGAAAGGATGCACAGTTGTTTGCATTCTCGGCTGTTCCATTTGCCACGTGGAGGTAAGAAAATACAAGGTGGAAGTGAACAGTGGATGAAATGTTGAGGTAGTGAAATGCAATATATATATATCTCAATAAAATATATATATATATATATATCTCAATAAAATATATATATATATATATATCTCAATAAAATATATATATATATATATATCTCAATAAAATATATATATATATATATATCTCAATAAAATATATATATATATATATATATCTCAATAAAATATATATATATATATATATATCTCAATAAAATATATATATATATATATATCTCAATAAAATATATATATATATATATATATCTCAATAAAATATATATATATATATATATATCTCAATAAAATATATATATATATATATATATCTCAATAAAATATATATTATATATATATATCTCAATAAAATATATATATATATATATATCTCAATAAAATATATATATATATATATATATCTCAATAAAATATATATATATATATATATATCTCAATAAAATATATATATATATATATATATCTCAATAAAATATATATATATATATATATATCTCAATAAAATATATATATATATATATATCTCAATAAAATATATATATATATATATATATCTCAATAAAATATATATATATATATATATATCTCAATAAAATATATATATATATATATATATCTCAA
This sequence comes from Acanthosepion lycidas, assembly GCA_963932145.1. NCBI lineage: Eukaryota > Metazoa > Mollusca > Cephalopoda > Sepiida > Sepiidae > Acanthosepion > Acanthosepion lycidas. The sequence goes on from OZ010576.1 coordinate 2,754,502, forward strand.
TAAAATATATATATATATATATATATCTCAATAAAATATATATATATATATATATCTCAATAAAATATATATCAATAAAATATATATATATATATATATCAATAAAATATATATATATATATATATCAATAAAATATATATATATATATATATCAATAAAATATATATATATATATATATCAATAAAATATATATATATATATATATCAATAAAATATATATATATATATATCAATAAAATATATATATATATATATCAATAAAATATATATATATATATATCAATAAAATATATATATATATATATCAATAAAATATATATATATATATATCAATAAAAATATATATATATATATATATATATCAATAAAATATATATATATATATATATATATCAATAAAATATATATATATATATATATATCAATAAAATATATATATATATATATATATATCAATAAAATATATATATATATATATATATATCAATAAAATATATATATATATATATATATATCAATAAAATATATATATATATATATATATATATATCAATAAAATATATATATATATATATATATCAATAAAATATATATATATATATATATATATCAATAAAATATATATATATATATATATATATATCAATAAAATATATATATATATATATATATATCAATAAAATATATATATATATATATATATATATATCAATAAATATATATATATATATATATATATATCAATAAAATATATATATATATATATATATATATCAATAAAATATATATATATATATATATATATATCAATAAAATATATATATATATATATATATATATCAATAAAATATATATATATATATATATATCAATAAAATATATATATATATATATATCAATAAAATATATATATATATATATATCAATAAAATATATATATATATATCAATAAAATATATATATATATATATATCAATAAAATATATATATATATATCAATAAAATATATATATATATATCAATAAATATATATATATATATATATATATCAATAAAATATATATATATATATATCAATAAAATATATATATATATATATATCAATAAAATATATATATATATATATATCAATAAAATATATATATATATATATATCAATAAAATATATATATATATATATATCAATAAAATATATATATATATATATATCAATAAAATATATATATATATATATCAATAAAATATATATATATATATATCAATAAAATATATATATATATATATCAATAAAATATATATATATATATATCAATAAAATATATATATATATATATCAATAAAATATATATATATATATATATCAATAAAATATATATATATATATATATATATATCAATAAAATATATATATATATATATATATATATCAATAAAATATATATATATATATATATATCAATAAAATATATATATATATATATATATATATATCAATAAAATATATATATATATATATATATATATATCAATAAAATATATATATATATATATATATATATCAATAAAATATATATATATATATATATATATATCAATAAAATATATATATATATATATATATATATATCAATAAAATATATATATATATATATATATATATCAATAAAATATATATATATATATATATATATATCAATAAAATATATATATATATATATATATATATCAATAAAATATATATATATATATATATATATATCAATAAAATATATATATATATATATATATATATCAATAAAATATATATATATATATATATATATATCAATAAAATATATATATATATATATATATATATCAATAAAATATATATATATATATATATATATATCAATAAAATATATATATATATATATATATATATCAATAAAATATATATATATATATATATATATATCAATAAAATATATATATATATATATATATATATATCAATAAAATATATATATATATATATATATATATCAATAAAATATATATATATATATATATATATATATATCAATAAAATATATATATATATATATATATATATCAATAAAATATATATATATATATATATATATATCAATAAAATATATATATATATATATATATATATCAATAAAATATATATATATATATATATATATATCAATAAAATATATATATATATATATATATATATATCAATAAAATATATATATATATATATATATCAATAAAATATATATATATATATATATATATATACAATAATATATATATATATATATATATATCAATAATATATATATATATATATATATATCAATAATATATATATATATATATATATATCAATAATATATATATATATATATCAATAATATATATATATATATATATATATCAATAAAATATATATATATATATCAATATATATATATATATATATATATATCAATAAAATATATATATATATATATATATATATCAATAATATATATATATATATATATATATCAATAATATATATATATATATATATCAATAATATATATATATATCAATAATATATATATATATCAATAATATATATATATATCAATAATATATATATATATCAATAATATATATATATATATATATATATCAATAATATATATATATATATATATCAATAATATATATATATATCAATAATATATATATATATCAATAATATATATATATATCAATAATATATATATATATCAATAATATATATATATATCAATAATATATATATATATCAATAATATATATATATATATATCAATAATATATATATATATATCAATAATATATATATATATATATCAATAATATATATATATATATATCAATAATATATATATATATATCAATATATATATATATATATATCAATATATATATATATATATATCAATATATATATATATATATATCAATAATATATATATATATATATATCAATATATATATATATATATATCAATATATATATATATATATATCAATATATATATATATATATATCAATAATATATATATATATATATATATCAATAATATATATATATATATATATATCAATAATATATATATATATATATATATCAATAATATATATATATATATATATATATCAATAATATATATATATATATATATATATATATCAATAATATATATATATATATATATATATATATCAATAATATATATATATATATATATATATATATCAATAATATATATATATATATATATATATATATCAATAATATATATATATATATATATATATATATCAATAAAATATATATATATATATATATATATCAATAAAATATATATATATATATATATATCAATAAAATATATATATATATATATATCAATAAAATATATATATATATATATATATCAATAAAATATATATATATATATATATCAATAAAATATATATATATATATATATATCAATAAAATATATATATATATATATATATCAATAAAATATATATATATATATATATATCAATGAAATATATATATATATATATATCAATGAAATATATATATATATATATATCAATGAAATATATATATATATATATATATCAATGAAATATATATATATATATATATATCAATGAAATATATATATATATATATATATCAATGAAATATATATATATATATATATATATCAATGAAATATATATATATATATATCAATGAAATATATATATATATATATCAATGAAATATATATATATATATATATATCAATGAAATATATATATATATATATATTTCATTGATATATATATATATATATATATATATATATATATATATATATATATATATATAAATATAAATAATTAAGTTATAGGGAACTTGGTAAACCGAATTGGTAAAACCAAAGAGGATGAAATCCTGAGAGCTCAATTTTAGGACAGAGCTAATATGTAATGAAAAACAAACCACTCAGGTAAAACTTCCAACAACGAATTGAGAAAAAAAATGGGATTAGAAATTGGTGGGTAGTGTAATTTTTGTAATTTAATAGAGGGGGTTGAGAGTGGTAGTTAAACAGACAATATAAAGTATAGGGAGAGGTTAATTTTATATCTCTCTTAAGTATGTTTTATATTGGAGTAGGAGTTGAAATACAATTAGTCGGGTTAATAAACTATTAAAATTTTAAATATTTCTTTATGTCCTAGATAAATATGTTTATTACAATAATAGTTATATTTAGTCCTGAAACTATTTACTTAAAAAATTAAACATTTAAGTTAATAACAAAATTTTTTTTCAGACATCGAATTTTCTATCAAACATTGTAAACTATCTTTTAAATAATTTTGTTAAAACAAAATTATAACAACTCTATCTCTCTTCCCCCCTATCTCTCTCTTTACCATAAGACTCACTTGTATACATTTTTTACAATTCATTTCCGTTTTATTAACCATCTAAAGAGGTCAAGGTTCTGTCACTCCTCCTACTCCAATATAAAACATACTTAAGAGAGATATAAAATTAACCCCTCCCTATACTTTATATTGTCTGTTTAACTACCACTCTCAACCCCCTCTATTAAATTACAAAAATTACACTACCCACCAATTTCTAATCCCATTTTTTTTCTCAATTCGTTGTTGGAAGTTTTACCTGATGATCCTGAATCCTTAAAAAAGGATTTAGGTGAAATAAATTATCGTAATGGTACATTAAAGTGGTTTGTTTTTCATTACATTATATATATATATATATATATATATATATATATATATTTTTTTTTTTTTTTTTTCAAACAAATGCTTAGGAAGGAAATGATCATCAATACTGGAAAGGGCAATAACTGCTACTGGACTTGAGAAACTTATTTTTCTGAAATATTCCTTTAAGCGTAAGATTTTATAAACTTTAATTGAAAGCAGCACTGTCTATACGGTCAAATGTTTCATAGTAGGAGAACGGCTAAAGTTACAATTATCATTATGAAACGGTCACTGGAATGTGGCTCCACTGATGAATGAAGAGAGTTTATCATAGACAGAACATCTAAGAAACCTTGGTGAAGTTTCAAGGTACATAGAAATTACAAGAAAATCATAGTTGACATTTTGGGGACGTATGAGGAAAGACGGAGTGTAGAATCTAACACTCATAGGGCATTGAAGGCAACAGAAGCAGCGAGAAATTACAAATAATCTACTGAACAAATTTTATGAATAAATAACAAAACGGGGGACAAGAAAGCGGTGGGGGGGGGGAGGCGTTTGAATCGTCAAGTTTGCTTAGAACAAGAAAAAGAAGTTGTGGAGAGCCATGATGACAAGTCCTGTAGTGACACGACGTATAAAATAGTACTATTCTAAAGAAAAAAAAAAAAGGGTAAAAAAAGCTGTTTGAAATCACTGGGTTGAGTGTGGCGATATGAAAGTTTGTGTTGTTGTAACAGACATTAGCATTTGTTCCATTTAAAAATCCTTTTGGTGTGTATTAGGTGAAAAATCATCAAAACTTGATTTGAATAATCTTCAAATAAAATCAATCGATTTTCATTTAAAATAATCCTAATTATCGCAACCCTTAACAAACCTGTAACTATAATAAGTTTTAACACGTTTATAGTTTATGACTTTACACAGAAAAGAGTACTGAAGTGTTATGTAATATCTGTCCTCCTATATGGCAGTGAAATCTGGACACTCTCCTCACCAATGAAGAAGAGATTTGAAGGAGCAGAGATGTAGTTTTACAGAAAGATGCTGAGAATACCATAGAAACGACGAAGTTTTAGAAAAATGGAAGCAAAGAGGCCACTGAAATTTCTAGGGTACATAATGAGAAAAGATGACTTGGAAAACTTGACACTCACAGGATGGATTGAACAACGAGGGAAAACAACGAAAAGTGTACCTATAAAGTTTGACTAAATGGTTGGCAGAACAGCGTTTAGGAGAGATAACAAAAAGAGAAAATTTAGACCTAAAGACCTAAACATGACAGGAAATTGTGGAGAGTCATAATCGCTTACGTCCTGAAAGGACAACACATAGAAGAATCAATTTTCTTAGTGAAGATCTATTTGGTCTCCAAGCTTTGTTTAACCCGACACTCAGTGACGTTCAAACATTGCTAAAATTACGAATGACTTGAGAGAGTTCACTGGGTGCTTCGTTATTGGCGCCATTTGCCAAGCTTAGCAAATAACGCCTAATACTAAGGAACTCATTTCTTGAGTTTTTGACTACAAATGCTCTTGATTATCACCACGACACAACAAAAACCAACGTAACATACAATTACATTTCAGCAGGTGTTTATATGTTAAATTGTCTTATTTCACAACTGCCTATGTAACAACAAATCAACAGCAAATTAGTACAAAGGTGCTCATATCTGGCCTTATTCAACTTACATGTCAGTCTGTGTTATTTTTCCCTTGGTTAGAAGCTGGAACCTTAAACCGGTTCACAGAGTCAATCATTAGGGTAATTCGATGATAACTGTCTTTACAATGATCTACAAAAGCTTAGTTTAGTCTACTTTGACGGTGGACGGACAGTTGCTTACCACACAATTGCGTCCCTATTCATTTGTGTCCCTGGATAATTGCGTACCCCTGATAATTTTTGGAAGTTACCATTTTTATAAAGACTTCTTTAGTATAGAAATTTGCACACCTTTAATTTTGCCTTTAATTACTCTAAACAAGCAGAAAGGTACTTACCATAAATAAAAAAGAAAAAAAAAAAACAGATACAGAAATTTTCTTTTTTAAAGCAAGAGAAAATTAAGCTCTAGCAGTTTCAGTTCACTTCAGCAGTGCATACTACAAACATTTAATAGATTCTGGATTTTATAGATTATATTTTTATTTGGAACTCATGGCTAAGTTCCGAAAATCAAATCCTGGTGGAAAAATATTTGTGGGCGAGGAAAATTACAGGTACTGCTATCATAAGAAAAACGCCGATGAAACAAAAACAGACTGGCGATTTGTAGAGTAACACTGTTAATCTGTTATTGTATTTTAAACAAAAATTAACTTTTGAATTTTCATTTCATTTTATTCCTTTTTCAAAACTTTATGATAACTACCTATGCTTTTTTTCAAATTTTTCTTTTGTAATTTCCTTTAAAACTAATCATATGTACGTAATTGTCCAGTGCACATTTTTCCGGGGCGCAAAAGTACCATATGAAGATCGGATTCCCTACAAGAATGAATGTTATTCATCGCAATATATATATATATATATATATATATATATATGTATGTATGAGAGAGAGAGAGACAGAGACAGAGACTGACTCAGAGACTCACTCTTAAAGTGAGAATTGAATTTCATACTTAAGCGAAGAATATCATTCCTGTTCATCATATGTCGGGAGATTTTCACAGACTAATTAACTCGCTACAGTAGGAACCGTAGTTGTTTACTTGCTTTATAGTCTGGCACATTATTATATAGCAGTAGGGTACTCGAAAATTATATTAAATCTTGAGATATTTTTCTTTCATTCAGTGCTTCAATTTCGCCATGATAATAATAATAATAAAAATAGTAATAGCAGCAGCATCTATTCGTTTCTGAAAACACCTGTCTGCTAGGGCAGTTATCCAATCCTTGTAGCAGACGCCTTCTCAGGTAGGGCTCATACAGCTATGCTGTGACTTGGAGAGACGGCAGATCAAGGCCAGTGCACTCAAAACATCGGTCATCGCTATTGTTTTCACTCAGGGACTCTTTCCAGCAGTGCAGACCGATAACAACAAGAAATCACTTTCTTGACCAATCGATCATGGTGAGATTTGAACCCGGGTCTCGTGGTCGGAAAACGAATGTATGCAAACCATGCAAATATATGCAAATAAATGTTAAACGTTTTCATTTTAAATATGTGATATATCGCTTGCTAAGAGTTATCGCCCTTACATCAGAATGATTATCTCTCTAAGTTGTAAATCATAAATGTACCGACCTTCTTAATAAGTTATTAAATGCATGTCGATCTGTTTGTTATTTCATTACTCTACCTGCATACGGCGATAGCCATCAAATTTTGTGTAGTCATTAATGGGACTTCCACTAAATATACCATTTTTTTTTTTTCATTTATTTCCAAGTTTGCCTTCAGATTTCTATCGGATTTACTAGCGTTCGGGAATTTAAGTCACAAATCTCGCCTGTTTAGTTAAGGGAGATAACTCCTGTCAATTAATTAATCCTTATGATGTGTTTCATCATTCTGAATTCGAGTATACGGAAAATTACTATCTGACCCAGAGATTGAACTCGCGGTCATCAGTTAAAATGCTCACACTTGACGAACTCTTATATCCAATAAACTAATTATTTTTAACAGAACAAAACATCAGAACAGGAAAATGAGATAATATTGAAATCTTGGAAGCAATCCACTTTATCGGTAAAAGGATTGTGTTGTTGTGGGCCGGTGTACGTGTTGTGAGATAAAACACATTTGTCTACCGAAATGCCCACAACCAAAGTAACAGACTCGGAGTATGAGGACGGACACACACACACACACACACACACACACACACAAAAGAAAAAAATGTAAAGAAGCAACAAGTAGCGATATATATGTCCAAACAAATGATAATATATTAGCAACAAAAAAGTGACAAATACAAATAATGTGTGTAACAAATGAATGTGGAAACGTTTTTTGGTCCATAACTTGCTTGTGTGTGCGCGCGTATGAATTGTTCATGCGTTTTCCAAAAGGGAACGCGTTATAATCGCGTTCTTCCGCTAGAAATTTACATGTCGTATAAGCGGAAATATAAGAAGAGGCTGTGAATAATTATCACGGAGTATTTATAGTGCTGGAGAGCGTTCCCTCGGAAAAGTTTCGAAAATTAGGAGGAGGTAACCCGATAGTATATTAGCAAGAAAAGTCTACATTTTAATTAATTTTTATCAAGCAAGGGAGATAATTCCCCAATAGTCATATTGGTCGATACGGACAGTGTCACACTTTTTCGAATTTACTCCTAAAGGCCGTAATCCCAAATATGCCATTTTGGAAACCAACCGACTCTGTGAGCAAATTAAAAACATTCCAGGCCGGATCCAGACCCGCCATCCTGAAACTCTGGATTCCCAAGTTTTCATTACTGCGATTGCTTTCGGCGAATTTTTTTCCGACGAATTTTTTGTACGATAACAATTTTTATAACTTGGAAATAAAATTGGGAGAAATCGAAATTAATTGCGAAACTCACCCATGAAATAAAAATAATTTTTTTGTATGAAAGGAGTTACGAACGTCAAATTTTCTTTAAATTAAATGGCGGCAGATGAATTATCATTGAACTTTTAAAAGGTAAGCTCAAATATTAATGCAATACTTAAATGTAGCGATCAATTTTAAATTCTTCTGTAGTTGTTGCCTATCGCATATGGCAGCAGTATGCCTCACAAAAGGAAATCTCCGCCAACAGAGGACCAGATTACAATTAAAAGAGCCAAGGCTGCAGCGAGGAAAAGAAAGTCCTGTGCAAATGAAAACTCAGATCAAACGGCAGCCAGGAGAGCTTCCAATGCTGAAAATATGTAAATACTTAGGGACTCCTGAACAAGCCGAAGGCACAATGAAGAGACCTCCACAGGAGCTAGCTTAAATGCTGCCTTACAGAGTGGATTTTAATCTAGTTAATTAATATATTAAACAAACGTTAGCTTCGTTTTGCACAAGACAACACTTAAAGAAAAGAAGAAAACTTTCCCAAGTGAAGAAATGTTACTGGTCTTGGAAATCCATATTCCTCTTGTGTTTTCATATTGACCACTCGTAACCGATGAGACATATGCTTTTATTTAATCTGCACAACAAACCATAAATCATTTCTGTGTCAATACACTTTTCAATATTGTTCGGTTATCTTATAAGGATACAGAAAGCGCTTAACTCCCTTTAGTGTAGATACGTTACGTAGGTCACATGACTGCCATTTCGTGACGTCACTCCATACAGTGATGAAAAACGGCAGTCAAAATTGAGTTCCCTTACAGCAACCAAACGGTAATTGTTTTCTTTAGCCCGGGTCCCCCATGACCCAGACAGAAGCTAAATCTGCCTCCCTAGCAGCTTCCAAGCCCATGGTGCCATTTACCGTTGGGAATATATCTTTTCCAGATATAGAATGAAACTCCAGCTCGCAGTCCTCAAATTGGGAAAACCCAAGACTCACTGTTTCTCGTTCGTGGAATATGTTCTTGCCTGGGATATAGATGAATCCGGCCCGTTTCAATCTGGAGTTCTAAAAATGTCTTCTCCAGATCCAGGAGTATCTCCATATTATATGTAAGATCATTCTTTCTTCTTACACTCTGCTTTGCCGTGTGATATGTGATAGATTATTCTCTGCGTGGGACACGTGTGTATGTATATATATATATATATATAGTTTTGTGTATAGCTTAGTATTATAAAAGTCTCTCTAAGAACAAAGCATGTTTGTTATTCTTTTTCCTTTCAGCCATTCCGTTCCATCCGTGAAATATCGTTGTTATTGCAACACGGATATAATAATACTCATAACGGGGTATACAAATGGAGATAAGAAATCTTTCTTCCAAGCGCTTTCGTTATAATTTTTATAGTAAATTGTCTGACTAATTTAATAATATTTATAGCATGTATACATATTTCACTTAGTCGAATTGTTATTAACTTCATCCCCGGCGAATCCTGTATAAATTATTGTAGAATAATTTCAGCGATTTAACAACTCATTTTCTTCGTTCCATATAAAATCCACGAAGAAAGAAGTAAAATCTTGGTGTGTGTGTGTGTGGGGGGGGGACAAACTTGAACTCTCTTGGATTTTTAGGAGACGAATTTTTTCTCTGAATCTGCTGTGTTGCATCCCATAATAATATGTCTGCCGCAGAGGAAAGGTCAGCTTAGGGCACTTCCTGGCAAGCTTCGGTCCGCATTAAACAAGTTGACGCCATCGGCACTTTCTTCTACATTGATTTCCTTTCACTTTCAACCAACTCTTGTAAAGGCAAACGGCCATAAGGAATGGATGACGGTAGCAGGTTTTGGTGAAACTGGAAGTTTTTAGTCCACAACCTGCACGAAGGCGGCGAATTTAGATCATCAACGCCATCATCATAAAGGAACCGATCAATAAAAAAAGAAATTAAATTCTTGGACACGAGATAAAGACGACGACGGCTGTGTTGTGGCTACCAACACTTTTGATACGAGGTGTGGACGTTTTTTTTTTAGTAAATGTTAAATGATCCTGCTACATTTGTTCCTCAAACAATATTGGCGGACTTGGGTATGTGTCCAGACAAAAAATAAGGCACACGAAACATGGAATTTAAAACAACCTACAATTAATGCATGTTATTGACAAAAGAAATTTTCATGTGTACACAATGGAAATCAAAGGAAAAAAAAAAGATTCAAACTAGCTCTGAATATGTGTGTGATGACTATATATATATATATATATATATAGATATCAGTCAACAGAGGTCCAAGTAAGTGAATGTGCTTCGGCGGCAGCGTTCTTTACTTTCGACTAAATCTAGAAGCAAGAGGAAAGAGAAAGATGTTTGTCTTTTTATAGACTCATATAGCGCCACTTAGCGGGCGCATTTAACGGATCCAAGTCGGGTAACCCAAAAAAGTTATAAATTTGACAAAACCAAATTTAACATTTAATGCTGTATTTTTCGGTAATCTGTTTTCGTACTGAAAGTTATTCCAAATATTGAATAGCCATCGACAAATGATATTTAAGCATACCATTTTTATTCCCTCCTATTTCTATATAAACTGAAAATAAGATTTTCATATTGTAATTGAGAATGAAGTAGCAACAGTTTTCGTATTTGAATTTTCGGATGAATCCTAATTCTTTATTTCAATAAGTTCCTTACCAGGTCTACGACTATAAAATAACCGTGGAATTTCACCCGTTGCATCCTTAAATATTTGAGCTTGACAACTTTAATAGAATATAACAATAACATTCATAAATGTAAATGCAGGTCATTATTTAAAGAAGTAAGGGGGTACAAATAAAAAGATTCGAAATTAACGTTTTCCATTTAATGGAAGTAGTCGTTAAACGCATTAGTTATTTTCTGTCTCTTTCTCTTCAAAACCAAACATCGTCTCTTATATATCTTTTTTCTTCCGACTTTCTTCGCAGTTAAAATGGAACGGTCAGTTATTTTTCTGAGGTAATGGCATGGCATAACGTGCATGCTAATTAACAGAGGAATACACCGAATTATAAGAGGATATGAAGACGCGTCCCGAGAATGTCAAATGAAATAATTTGTTTGCGGAGGGGGGGGGTCGCTCTCAAGGCCGCGAAAGAAAGGCAAACCAAAAACACCCGGCAGAGAAAAGTGAATATGAGTTTCTCATTGGGCAAAGTAGACGCTAAGTCTACTTTGCCCAATGAGACATAATTTAGTAGAGGATTTCGTGATTGCAAAACACAGACTAAGACTCTTAGAGAGTAAATTACTTAAACACTTACTTGAACTAAGACTATTTTCAATCTGTGATTCCAGAGTTGGAAAAGATATCATAGCAAGATGGTTGCTAAGCTTATTTTTTTTTTACATCATCTCGCTAGTTCAAGGCATTTGAACAGGGTAAATAAATTAAAACCTCGAAAAATTAAATAAAATAAACCCACCTTGCAGCGAAAAGTAGAAAAAAGTCGATTTCTTGATGCAAGGGAGATAATCTTTAACAAGGGAGACAATTATAAATTTATGCTTTAAATTCCAGTAAAATTACTGATATTTAAAAAAAAAAAAAATATTACTATTTAAAAAAAAAGTCCCCATCTTCATTATTACTATCTTTTAATTTGATAATTCTATTTTTTTTTTAAATTTCGATAGTCAAACATAAAACTAATTAACTGAATGTCAAAAGATCAATTTCACAATTAAGGCATCGTTGGAAAGACCTTCAAACCATACGATGGATTGAATGAAATTGGGTAGACTGAATTGTTTGTCGATGGTTGAGCTGGCACAAAATCACAAATCATCATGACCTAGGGTTTGAAAGCACTGTTGATTACGCTAGATGATGCTCTCTCTCCAAGAAACTGTAACTACGCTCACAGTAGCTGCAGTAGAAACCACAAGTGGAATCGGCGGGTGATGAATAAACAGAAAAATGTATCTGAGTAGGCGTCTGCAGCAGGGATTGGTTATTTTCCCTAGCAGACAGCCATACTCGGAAACGAGCGACCAGCTATTATTGGGTTTAGATAAGAAGAATTTCCTCATTTTTGTTGTCAAATCTTATATTCTTCTATACGTCATTGTTTTCGTTTTTGAGAGATGTGCAGGATCTCCTCGACACCATTTCGAACGAAAGGCGGTAGTGGAGGTACACAAAGAAATTAGACTTAACAAGATCATATAAAATGAGAACTTAAGATTTTCACATGTATCTACATAACGTATACTGTTATTTTTAAGTTTTAAGAAAGGCAATAAAGTCACTAAGACGCAAGTGGTCACTGAATGTTGAACAACATGAGAAAAATACTATTAAGGAGAGAGAAAAATAAAAGAACAGGAATTAAGAAAAAAGAAAATAACGATTGACATTGCATTGAAATTTTTGAAGATCAAAGTTAAGTGAAACACTTAGCAAGAAACCGGAAGAGAGTTCCACAAACGAGAAGTGCCATAGAAGAAACTTTTAGCACAGAACTTCCGGTTACATCTGGCCATTTCAACTGTAAAATGATGAGACCTTGCTGCCAATCTAGTACTGCGCTTAAATTCATAAAGTCTAGATACCATAAAAGAAAGTTCATCTGATTAATTACGATTAAAGTATTTATAGAAAAGGCACAGGGAAGATGCGTTACGGCGGTGGGGAGTAACTGAAGCCAAGATGTCAGGTTAGGACCAATAATATCGCAGATTCTTTACATTTTTATGAAGACTGCATTTATTTTTGTTTAAGGGAAGAGGGAGGTGAGATATGATATGACGGTTACCGTCACGGAAAACGCAGCTATTGTCCCCTCCCACCCTCATCAACTAAAAGACATCAATCCAATTCCTCCTGCGCTTTGTTCTCATCCTGTAAAGTTTAGCGATTCGGGAAGAGAAATCGGTAAACCGATTTCGAATTTCGGCCGTATTCGTTACGTTCACTTTCTCGCAAATACATTTGGAAAAGGCATTAGTTCATCTGTTTTCCCTCTTTCTATGGGTTAAATAGAAAGACTAGCTGGGCTGCCTTGTCTTGATGTAGCAAACACTATCGGAGTTAGAAAAACTTAATTTAAAACCAGCCTTACGTGTAATAGGCTTCATCAGGCTGTCTTGCCGGAGACGCACGATTGTTTCTATGGCTACAGTACATGTGATACCTCTACGATCCTCACTTGTTTATGGGACTCATGAGGTGATGTGATGCTTTGCAGTGAGATTAAACACGTCTCTGCATCTGGCGCAGGTTTTTATGAAAAGAAATGCCTTGAATGACACAAGGTGACACTCCGACGATCTTGTCCACCATAGAATCAAGAAACTAGTATAAAAAAGACATCATTTCACCTCAAATAAGGCGTAGAGCATTACGATGTAAAATGTTATCGAGGAGCAAAGACAATAGGATGAAAGAAACTGAGAAAACGTTACCGAAGAGAAAAAAAGCGGAATACTAAGAAGGCTGTAGTGGACCGTGGCTGTGATGTTGTTGAGTAGACGTAGAACACATGTGGGTTCAGATTTTCCTGCTAGCCGGCCCAACTACATGAGAAAGTTGGACTTTAATTAAGTCCAAAGAAGAAGGCAAAGAAAAACAAACACAAGACCGATAAACATATGTATACAAATATATATATTAATAACAAGTTACATGGAAACAGTTACAAAGGACAAAGTGTGTGTGTGTGTGTGAATATTCGGTATGTGCGTGTGCGCGTTCGTGCGTGTATTGTGCTTAGCGTGTTCCCAGCTTTTGGGAAACGCTATCCCTGTTAGCGCTTACATTTTCGAGGTGGTAAGGCTGAAAGCCTGAGGAAAAAAGAGAGATTTACCTCCAGGTGTCGGTCCAAAGGCCTGAGGGAAAAAAGAGAAATAGGCAAAGGGTCAGCGACTATTTATAGCCAGGGAAGAGCGAGAAAATGACGAGTATATATATATATATATATATATATATATATATATATATATATATATATAGGGTTTGGATGAATGTAGAAAGTAGAGAATTCTCGCGAACATCAAGTTATGCCGATTATAGAAGACATGAAAATGTCTTCACCAAAATTGGCCAAAAGAAGAAGAAATGGCTGTAAAGAGGCAAAACTGTGAATAAATGATCCTATTTACAGTTTACACGTTAATATTTCACAATTCCTTCCTTCCAAATCGGCTTCACTCTCGGATTAAACAATTACGATTAGTTTTCTAACTCTACATTAAACTGCCATTTGTTCAAATGTACTCAACACGCTAACCGCCTATATCGACACAAATCAATGTATTTATGTTGAAAAACAGGCGATATTTGGACGGTGTAGCTTCCCCCCGCCCCAAAGAACAACACAAACGCCAGAATGGCGTCAGCAAGAAGAATTTTTTCTATTTTTTTATTATTTCGTTTACTTTTGAAAAGATTTTCGCTCGATTAACCAACAAAAGCTTAAAAAGAAAATAACTGGCATTGTATGAAATTATTTTTTTTGTTTGCAGTAAGAAGAAAGAAAATAAATTCGGTATGTAGACTTCAAACTGTTCGATTCACTTCTGTCAATGAGAAACTTTACACTTCATCGCAATAATTGTAGAAGTGCTGAAAAGTTCTCGGCCTATACGATAACCACTTTTTCACCACTATATGAGGAAACTGAAAATACGAAATAAATAAAAAAAATGAAATAAATGAAGAAATAAAAAAGTAAAATGTTTTAATGTTTACTCATTAAAAATTTTTTTAGGGAAGTGAATCAGGCTGGGAACTTTTCAGCACCCCCTCGTAATAATGATGACAGCGAAATTATTTTAATGATAATATCAACAATATTTAAAAATAACATTCGCAATAAATCAATTAAAAATTACCAAAGGCGGACGTTAACATCAAAGTCACTTCCTATGATTTTCAATTTATAATTATTGCAAATAAAGGGAGATTATTCTGTAATTAGTCTACTATATTTAAAATTTATAGTTAGCTTTTCGTGTATTCCTACTAATCATTAATCAGCAACAATCGATAAATGATAAACTTCTATACTTACAATTTAGAAAAAACTGATTAGTAATATACCTGATGGGAGAAAAGAAAAGGAAATGAAAATCATTTCAGCCGTTAAATAATGATATGTTTATTTTGTAAAGTAAAAATGAATTATATTAAATATATATTTTTTAATACAAAATAAACTTACTGTCATTTCACGGATATCTTTACTTTATGTAACTTCTCGTAATATTTTCATTTTTTTTCCTTCTTTCAGTTTTGCTATGTTTTGTAAAAAGAAAAGAAAGAAAAACAACAACCCTACAAGGATCGGATGATTATAATTGGAATGAGCGTGAATGCAGACCTCTCGTCATTCTTACAGAGTTAAAAACTCAACTGGAAATGATTTACTCTTCAAATTATTGCGCTAACAGAAATTATGCTATGGTGTACTGTTTTTGCTTTGTTTCAGTAACAGATCCATAAACAGAAATCGGGCCAAGATACAGCAGAATAAGAAATGCCACCTGAGTGCTGACAGCATCTGTCATATAAAGAATCACAGCAAGTCAGGGTTCAAAAATACATATGAATGGGAAGGAACGGGAACTGTGCAAATGACTGGAATTTGATCCCATAAACTAATGGAATACATAAAAATCAAATGGAATAGACAACATCAAAGAAGAAAAAAAGACAAGAAAACGAAAGGAAGAAAAAAGATTCATCAAATTCTGTTCAGCCACTGAACAAATCACTCCCACTTTGAGTCCCAAAAATTAGGTAAGGCACAACAGAATGGAAGGTGAAATCAACGTCACAGCAAAAAAAAAAAAAATGAAATCTTGAACCCTGTTTCGAATATACGTTGGCATTTATTTCAGGGATTCCCTTGTACGGTCTGGGTACATAGGTAGGGGGAAAATTACGGACAACCTCTGCTATATTACGCTAACAGGGCATTTTATTTTGCTCAATCAGAGAGAAAAGCTTATTTTCTCCCGTCAACTCTCTGCTCATCTTAATATCACGACGCACAAGTGGCATCAGTTCCAACTCGACGGTCAGCTTTCATCAACAAACGAGCAGCACACTACTGCTTCAAGGTCCTGTATTTTATTGTTCC
The DNA here is from genome assembly GCA_963932145.1 of Acanthosepion lycidas. NCBI lineage: Eukaryota > Metazoa > Mollusca > Cephalopoda > Sepiida > Sepiidae > Acanthosepion > Acanthosepion lycidas. The sequence continues at coordinate 2,771,938 of OZ010576.1, forward strand.
TAAAAGTTTTTTTTTTAATTTATATATCTATTATTTTATTAACATTTTATCAAGAGGGTGGCTGCTTTTGAATACCTCGTCTCACAGACTATATTGGTGCACGAAGGCCGAGATAAAAATCAAATACCATCTTCGTTGTAGATGTCCAATATATATCTCGTGGACTCTCCCGTCGTTGACCGACGCGGGCTGTTGACCCGCGCCTACCGGTGACACTTTTACGATGTACGAGGGTCAGGCTGTCGGTTCCTAGGATCCGCACCGACAGCCAGACATCTGCACATGATTTGATTATAGTGTTGAAGGCTTTCTGCAGAACCAAACACACTTTTTGAAGAGCCGAATACAGAGATCTCGTGCACAACTTGTTAGAAGGTCCCTCAAACGACCCTCCGTAGGTTTTGAATTCAGAGCTGTCCTTCTCCTACACCAGTTGCATTCCAAGGCATAGCTATTTACCCATAGCTGTAGCGGGGAGAAGAGGATTCATATCTTTCCCTAGGGTATTAGCACGTAAGTAAATGTAATCGATTTGACTGGAATTCAAACTCGGCTCTCCGATTCCTCAATCCGAGCCGCTATCCATTATTCCACTGTGCCTCCTATATATATATATATATATATATATAATCATTTCACTCCAAGCAAGGCAATAATGCCATTAAAACGCATTGAATGACAGGGAGTAAAAGAGATAGAGAAGACTAGGAATAGGGACGGAGTTGAGGAAAGGACAAAAAAAAAAAAAAGAAAAAAGAGAGACCAGGTTCAAGAAGACGGAAAATGGCGATTAGCGCTGCATTTAATTTTGAAGATTGTAGTTGGCAGGGAAGCAAGAAATCGGAAGGGAATTCCACAGGTGGGAAGTGCGAGAAAAGAAACAGTAGAAGTGGCGGTTGCATCTAGCTAATAAAACAGTAGAACGGTGGGACCTAGATGCCTATCTTGTAAGAGCAATTGTCATGAAAATATTTATAGAACAGGGAGAAGCCACGTCACGTCGGTGAGATAGTAACTGAAGTCGAGATGCCGGGTAAGGATCGACACTACCTTCATTACGCTATTTGTTAGGAACGATAGAATTAAGCCAAATATTCGTGCCGTGATACTGTAGCTCTTGAGCTTGCGTAGAAGGGCGGCATGCCAAACCCTGTCGAACGTATTCGAGATATCTAGAGCCACAGCCTGAGCTTCGTCGTTCTTATCTACAGTTTGTGATGGCCGTTAACACGTCGGCGTAAAAATGACGAAAGGGAAGCCATATTATTGATAGTGTTACGGATGAAAAAAGCAGGAAGACCAACAACAACTGAAACAAATGTCTGAAGCTACTTGTACGCTGAAACTGAAGGAAAATAAACCTCTTGATAAAATCAGTTCAACTTTGTGGAAATCAAAAGCATCTGACCGATGTCTGTTGTAGAAGAACTGGTAGCCATAAACTTTCTTCGCCGGTTCTAAATTTAAAATTTCTGCAAAAAGAAAAAGAAAAAAAAAATCAGTCCATGCAGATACCAAGGTACTTGAATTCCTTACAGAGGCTACAAAAGGACGTGGTTAAATTACTAAAAAATTTCTGGGGAAAAAACGATAAAAAGACGAAAACATTTACACATTATTTGTTACAAAAATATAAATTATTGTTATTTGAGGATGAAAAAGATTGGAAAATCGCGGTAGAATTTGAAGAGCGTCTCACCTATCCAGCTAAAATCGCGGTAGAATTTGAAGAGCGTCTCATCTTTCCGGCTAAAATCGCGGTAGAATTTGAAGACCGTCTCACCTATCCAGCTAAAATCGCAGTAGAATTTGAAGACCGTCTCATCTTTCCAGCTAAAATCGCGGTAGAATTTGAAGACAATCTCACCTATCCAGCTAAAATCTCACTAACTAATCAACATTCTGACATAGTCACTTGGAAAGTCAAATCAAAAATAAATTAAACAAACTTGTTCCGTTTAAAAAGAATATACATTAGCAGTCATGACAAAAGAGAATAAAAGAGAAGGACGCAGAAAAATAACTGGAATTACAATTACCGTATATACTAAAGTCTAGTGCTACTTTTATTAGTAGTTATTCAACAACAACAACAACAACAAAAGTGGAAAGGGTTGCGCACGGTTGCACTATATAAAAGAAAATTTAAAATGTATGCATTTTTGGTGACCTTAACCTATACCTGATAGTCTTACCTTCACGCACACAGGTAATTCCCTTTAGTCTGTCTCCCGTAGCCTAGGCATGGGCAAAAATAAAAGTACGGTATGTAAATCTTCTATTAGATATTTTACGGTAAATGGTTTTGCTAACCATATTGAAAAAAAAAAACAAACAAAAAAAAAAACTGAAGACCAAGTTTTTGCTATAAAATATGTCCAGGATGATTCCCAGTAAGGCAATATTTGATTACTATAGGCCTACTAGTGGCGCTCAGAAGCTGCGGTCACATTATACATAAGTTATATGAAAAAAAATTGGGTTTTTCATAAAAATATTCAGGAATCGCACTATACATGAAGTAGACATACGGTATATTTGGAGTCGACTTATACACGGTATATTTGAAGTTGAATGCAAATTTTTATCTTTATCCAGACAAAGCAAAGTTAATATAATTTCATTAAAGAGAAGGAAACATGTTAAAAAGCTACAAAGTCGAGAAGAGGCTGCATCAGTGAAGGAATTCTTCTTTTAACGCGTTCCATCCCGAAAACGAAAACAATGATGAAGGAAACAGATTCTTTGTCTAGATACCAGTGATCATGCACTGATCTTAACAAGTTTGTAAACTTTTTGGTACAAGGAAACATAATGTAAAATAGAAACTAAGGAAGAGAATGTTTAGCCGTTAATGACTGTTTTCAGCAAAGGCTGCTACCGCTGCAACTCTTCCTCCTGTTACTCCTCTTGATGTAGGAGTATTTTTATATCTTTCATCCGAGAGCTGAGTCCAAACTTGTAGGGAAATATTCTCCCTCAAAACAATATACTAAGTATAAATACAATCGATGCTCTTGAAGAGAAAAGCATAACCGCTACTAATATGCAACTGCACTAATTAAATCAAACCAAATGACCTTCATAATCATAAACCCTATTTTACAGTGAGAGGTTGAAAAAAAAGAAAAAAAAAAAAAAAGAAAAAGAAAAAAGGCGGTGTTATCTGAAAATCAACTTGAAAAAGAGCATAATATATTGTGTAGGGAGCCTTTTGGTATTTTCTAAGGGATTACGTTGTCTGGCAAATTGTCTGTGGTTTACACCAACATTGTTAGGTTTTAAGTGTGTGTGTATAATCAAATGGATAAATATACGTAAATATACGAAGAAGCGTTCGCATATATATATATATATATATATATATATATATATATATATATATATATATATATATATATATAACGTAACTCATAATTGATATAACAATAGTTAATAAAAATGAACACGCTACCGCCCCTCTCTGAATGATTGGATTTTCCTCTGTATCCTTGGAAACAGTAAATTATGAATTTATGTGTGTTTAAAACTCAGTAAATTTAAAAATAAGTTATTCCAATATTCATTTGAAGATGAAACGGAAATAATGCTTTTAATTTACTTATGTAATTAAATTTGAAGTTTTTAGCTTCCATTTTTGAAAAATGGTTATTACTGTGTAGCGAAAAAAAATTAAATCTGTTAATTTATAATATTTATGCTCTGTAAATTTATGTTGAGCACTGTTTTGTAAAAATAAAAAAATAACAAGAACACCAGATTATATACCTTACTGTTCTTTCTTGTTACTCGTTTTTTCAATGTTGTCACCACAAACTTGCAACTTACGATTAAGAAACGCATGAAACAACGAGTTGTACAGTCAACGTACGGTATTATGTGTATATATATATATATATATATATATATATATATATATATATATAGAGAGAGAGAGAGAGAGAGACAGAGAGAGAGAGAGACAGAGAGAGAGAGACAGAGAGAGAGAGAGACAGAGAGAGAGAGACAGAGAGAGAGAGAGACAGAGAGAGAGAGAGACAGAGAGAGAGAGAGACAGAGAGAGAGAGAGAGACAGAGAGAGAGAGAGAGACAGACTTCGCACAGTTATTATTAGGTTGGTGCAAAAATAATGACGTAATAATGTCGTTTTTTGACGTATTTTTTAACGTCAAAAAACGATATTATTACGTCATTATTTTTGCACTAACCTAATAATTATGATGTTAAATGAATTTTGTCTTTAACTGGAAGAGCACGGAGTCTTAGTTTTGATCAAGGGGACGAAATTTTGTTTTGCGATAAAAAGGTCAAAGAGGTTTTTGCTGTTATATGAAAATGATTTAATATTTATCTAGTAAATAAAAGATTGTAATTGTGTAAAAATGAATATAGAAATTATTTTTAGAAAAGAGTCATTGATTGGATAGTTAATTGACAGTTTTTAACCAATAGGAATAAAATGTATACACTAGATAAGGAGTTGATTTTCATTCAGTTGGAGCTACTTATTTGCTATATAAAGGAGAAAATTTGTTTGAAAAGTTTAGAAGTGATTCAACAGTACAAGCCCGATAAAAATTCGGCTGCCTTGGATTAGAAAGTCAGCTGTTACTATTAATAACACTGAAGAAAGAAAAAGAAGAATTCTTAAAAGCTCATAGAATTGTCTCATAATTACGAATGTCTACGGCAACACAAGATATTTCTCATATATTCGAATATCTTTTCTCTAAACCTATCAAAGGTTCTCTCATATTTGCAAACGTCTGTTTCTATAGATATTTTGTCTAAAGAGGTTAGAACATATCATCAGCCTCTCAGATAAGTCTTCCTCTCTCTTTTCTAACTTATGCAATTGTAAAAGAAGTAAAATTCTTTTTTTGTTATTTATATCCTGATTTTCATGAAATGTTTTCTAACAGAAAACTGAAATTTTTAATTACAGGATCCATCAAAATGCCGCAGGCAATTTGATGCACATAAAAGGAAATTTTGTACAATTCCATTTTGTATTTTTGGACAAATTAGTGTCGCAAAAATATTTTTGTCTTTTTGGTAAGCTTTTCTTTGCAAATATCATATGGAGTAAGTTTAGCCATTTTTTTCATCCCATCAAATAATCTTTCTTCTTTTTAAAATAAAGTAAAACCCTTAGTGTCTTCCCTTTATCGTGCACAAAATAATTATTTCCTGAACGAAGCAAAAGGGTTGTGTTCTTTTAGACAAATCTGTTTGGTAAGAAACCTGTCTTGGCCATACAAAAGTTTAATTGCTTAGAATAAATATATATATATATATATATATATATATATGCGTATTCATTTTGTTTTATTTTTAAAAGAAAGCTAAACACTGAAAACAAAAATTAAAACGTTTTAAGTCAAAAGTAAACTTAGTTTAAAACTAAATTAAATTTCAAATTTAAATTAAAAGGTATTAAATCTAATTTCAAATTAAAACAAACTTTATATATATATATATATATATATATGAACAACATTCGAAGGGGAATTATTTTTTTTTAAACGTAATAAAAAAAAAAAAAGAATTTTTTTTTACAGTGAAGTTCACCCCGTAAAAGGCTCTAGAACCACTCGAGGTAGAGGGTTGTAGAGTAAGAGGAACATTTTATGCGGATATGTGATGAACTCTAGACTTGAACAGGTCAAGATTTTAGTGATCGAGGAAGCATCCTCTTGGGAGACGATTTTCACAAAATAGCGCTTCATGGGATGAAACTGTCACAAGATGGAAACTGATAAAAAAAAAAGAAAAGAAAAAGAAAAGAAAAAAACCAACAAAAAAAAACCCAACAAAATTCTCATTAAAATAAAATTACTTAAGCCATTAATTTTGAAAAACTAAAGAAAATGACAAGGTATTTTCCTCATATATTTTAATTCATTCTTACTAACGGATTTTGCCCACCAATTATTCACAGCTTATTTGGGAAGAACTTGCTTTCTAGACATGGTCGAAACGGAAGTTTACTGTACACATTGCATACTCTTTGTAGACGCGGGAAAAAGGTGAGATTTAATTGTTTTTACTCATCATTTGGAAAGGAAGTGACTATCAATTTTCAGTTACGCTGAAATATATTTTGCCATAACAATTATACCCGCTTGTAAACGTTCGGTGCAAGACGATCAGGCAAGAAATAATATTTGTGTGCTTTGCAAAAGTTATTTCACTGAACAAATTTTCCCCCAAATATATTTTCTAACTTTTCATTGGAAACTTGCCAGGAACAAATGAAAATGATTTCGTTTTTCTTTGATGTCAATAATTATAATTAAGCAGTTATCGTCGCTGAAAATGAATCGTGACACACGTGACTCATGAAAATAACAAATATACTTTCACTTTAGAATTAAAAGTTATACGCGACTACTTTTCAGGAATCTTTTGCTATGTGTGTGTGTGTGTGTGTATCTGTGTGTGTGTGTGTGTGTATTTGGGCAGCAACCTTTCTTTCAAGCACCTTTCATTGACAACAGCCGACAAGGAAGACTTAATTAATCTTTTATTGAGATATTTTCCAGCATTCTAACATTTTCCCATTTTTCAGGGGTTTAGGAATATAGGAATTGTCCATAGTTTGAATTGTTTCGAGTGCTTTCAGCCAGTTCTATAGCCATTAACAAAGAGGTTTTGGGGGCTAGTGAATTTCTGTGTGACTTCTACATAGTAGTTTTGTTATGTGGAGTACGTGCGGCGGAGATTGTATGATTTTTGCCCTGGGCACCAATTGTATTTTTAGATAACTTTTAACACGCCGTCTCTACTGCTAAATAGTGTAAGACTGATAGCGGGAGAATGTTATTTAATAAGCAATGCCTCAATATGATCTGAAAAGAATCTGTTATCGACTAGAAGTTTTTAAAGGTTCTTGTAAATTATGAGTTAATAAATGTTTATTAATCGCACTCTGCTTCGAAGGGCCGCATGTAAAACGTCTACTTAAGGATGTCGTGGTGTGTCCGATATTTTGACAAGTAACAGTCTTGTACTGGGCATTGGAATTAGTACATTATATTGGTCACCACTAGTTTAGATTTGTTGCGGTTATTTCTGTTGTTGATGAGGTTTAAGGTCTTCCATTTTCTATTATACATTATGAACTTTATATATTTTCCAGGGGTTACTGACTGCCGAAATATGGTGTTCAATAATTTTCCTTATAGCAAATTCATCCTGCTTATAATTATTATGCATCTGGTTGCAATCAAATATGTTAATGTTTTATGGTGGTGTATTTTTGTTATTGTCGTTGTATATTTTTTGCAAGAGTAATTTTATTTGCTTGCCAATAATGCAGTTGGGAAAATTATTGTTGACTAGTATTTGTTTTGTGTGTTTTAGTTGGCTTAAAAATATTCTTTGGGAACTAAGCGGAAGCACTGGTAACACTTATAAGTATAGGCAATTACTATATTCTTCAATTCTTCAACCCCCGAAAAACGGAAAAAATGTTAGTATGCGGGAAAAACTCAAAAGATTAATTAAATCTTTCTCGTCGTCCGTTTTCAATAATTATATTATATATATATATATATATATATATATATATGAACTAAGTTATGGTTTAGATACATCGGAATCGAAAACGTTAAAGTTAAGTGTATACGTATCTTCAGTGTTTCTTATTTGTCACTTAGTTGATAGATTTTTACCTTCACAGTATCCCTAATTTCAGAATTTCGTAGACGGACAATCCAGAAATCACTCCGTTCACTCTTTAAGGTGTGTGTGTGATTAATACAAGTAAAATCTGTCATTTAGTTGATTAATACTATACTCAGCACCTCAACTACAGAGTTTCGTAGACAAACCATTATGTAACGGGTCTGCCCACTCGTCAAGACAACAATTTTATATATTATCCAGAGCAGTTGTAATAACTTACTTTATTGACACTTATATGGCGAAAAATTACGTTTTGTTAAAGAAAAAGACATTTTCCAGTTTAAAAAAAAAAAAAAAAAAAAAAAGAAACAAAAACCTATGGCTCATCAATAGAGAGAAAAAAAAACTTTTCCCATAATACAATGTCTGTAAACGCATATTTCTGAAAAGAATATTTTAGAAGTACAATTTCTGACATTTTTATGGAAAAGTCTTTAAAGCGCGACAATTTTTAATCAGGGCCTTCAATGCCTTCACACGGTCGTAACGATTTCTGCTTGAATACTTAAACATGTTGAAGGAGGGCCTCAGCCTACAATGAACAAAACTTCTAATACTGAAGATTATTAGAGGGGCAGGGGCTTTTGTACTGTGACCAATGCCATTAGAAATTCTGTTTTGTGCTTTAATTTCCCCAGAGACGAAAAATAAGGAAAAGGAAGGAATCGATAATGATCAAAAGATCAAATCTCTCTCTCTCTCGTCCAGCAAAAGAAAAATAAATAAATAAAGGAATTATTAATCAAAAACAGATGTGTATAAAGAAAGCGAACAGAAATCGATTTGGAAAAAGAGAAAAAAAAATTATGTTCGAGTGAAAGTGAGAATAGGAAATGAGATGATAAACATCTTGTCTTAAATTATATATACAGTGTTGGAAGGCATGTGATCATATATATATATATATATATATATATATATATATATATATATATATATATATATATATATATATATATATATATATATATATATTAATACTTCTATTTAGCTTCATTTAGTCAGGTATAAGATAACCGGTAAAGGTGTAATTAAACAGAAATGATTTGCAACACTTGCAAAAAGATACGCAGGTTCGAATCCTGTTGGAGAGCACATTTTCTTTATTTTCAGTCGATATCCATATTTGAGGAGGCAGTCTGTTTATTTTATATCACATTTAATTATTTCACTTACTGGTCTGAATTTAGTAAAGAAATGTGCTCTCTAGTCGGATTAGAAACTTTGCACCCCCCACCCTTTGTGTGGAAAGAACCACAACCGTCTGATCGGAACCATCACTTTCTGATCTGGCGTGCTTTCCCTACTTGGCTACAAAGAGCTTCACAAAGCAAGCAAAGTTCTATTTTACTTTTAAAGCAACATTCACTCGTTCACACCAGATTAGACAGTGATTCTTCTGGCGCAGGTTTGTGTCCTACCAGAGACCATATTCTCTTTATTAAGTTGTCTCGAGTACACAGGTCGGTAGACGAAATAAATACTGTTTAAAATAAAATGGAGCGTCTACTCAAATACGGGAATCCAGTGGAATAGCATTTTTTAGAAATTGCTTTGTTTACGTTTCGGATGCGAAACTCAGTAGATATGTGTTTCTGGAAAAGACCTGAACGGATGAATGTGCGTTAAAGGTAAATAAAACCGTGCTTGGTTCTGATGTTTTCGTAGCCGAACGATCAAAGGACACCGGATCAGATTGCAAGGTGGGGCGCAGGTTCGAATCCTGGCCGGGGGTAGGTTTTCTTAAGTTTTATCGATTACGCAGGCCAGTAGATGAAATTAATACTGCTTAAAATAAACCGAGCGTCTACTCAAATAGTGGTTTCAACTAAAAATAACGTTTGAGGTAATAATAAAAAAGTGACATGGTAATTAACCCCCCCCCCCCAAAAAAAAAAAACCCCCAAAAAACTCTTTACAACTATTCTTCTTAAAAGTTATTGTTTCAGTTCCTGTTTGGATGCCCTACATTCTTTAGGTCATGTAGATTGGAGAGAGGAACTGATCATCTCCAGCATTTCAAATGAAATTTAATTATATTTAAATGAATGTGCTACACAAATAGGACGTAGCGGGCGCTTTTTTACACTTGCAACTGCTGGCTCTTTATCAGAGTTTGGACACTGAGCTTTTCAACAGAACAAAATAGGAAGCTATTTCATTCACGCCGCAGGTTCGACTTCAACGGTGGTAGAAATAAATAAGTGAATTTCTGATATCGACGACGCATGCGCATGAAAACTTGTAAGTTTAGTGCACATGCGTCGTCAATATTCCGAACCCCCAAATTGGTTTATCGAGTTGTATATGGAGTCCGACTGAGTAAATTCAGAAATTCGCATTTAATTGTAACAATACAAGGAGAACCAATACTGAATTCCAATTGAAACTGATGATGTTAACATCGTATCAGTGTTCTTAGTAAAGGCATGAATCCACCTTCCCTTTCACTTTTTTCCATCGCCTGATATCTTAAAGAAAATACTTTAATCAGATCAAGGATATTTGTTATTGACACCAGTGTATAAATAACAATACCAAACGAATATATTTGTTTCAGGCCTTGAGAAAGGTTTCTTAAATTTTTTCATTGCATTATTATGTACACTAGAAAACTAGTAAAATCTGTTGTATCATGGCG
>OZ010576.1:2787267-2789767 GCA_963932145.1 Acanthosepion lycidas
GTTTTATTAATACTGCAACATATTCTCTTCATGAGGTGCGTAAGTTTAAATATGCAGTTAGCATCAACCATAATAAATTCTAATTTTACATACGAGTTTCTTGTTTGTTTTTTTTTTTACGGCATATCAACATAATATTGGCTGTTAAATAGCAAATACTGTCGATAGACAGACGTTTGGTTTGCAAACAAACGTACACAGAATTTGGTTAGCACGACAGTCAAAAACGTCTACACGGTTTTGGTTTGGTTTGTTTTACGGGATATCAGCCCCAGTGGGTTATTTAATGCCAAGAGTTTTATTGCTAGTAATATTTTCTTCCAAAAATATATTGCTAGTAATAAAACCTATTTTTAAACTTTCATAGTATTTTGACTCCTTTTGGGTGTCAGCTATTTGCCCATAGATGGGACCCTAACAGATGCTACTACCCCGAGTCAGGGTTGAACCTGGGAACATCAGCAATTAAGAGGTAGTTTCACGTTCCTCAAAACCCCCTGATCAGAGGCCTTGCTGTTGGATGTAGTTTATCGTCTTACCAGGACACCACGGTTTTGGTTACACAAGGTCAACAAATGTTGACAAGATACATATATGATACCGCGTGTTGTTATTGTGCTTCACGTTGGGCAAGACAACAGCAGTAGACAACTAAGATTTAAAAATGGTGACTTGCATACATTTTGGAGGATGACAACATTCATCGTCATCCGTCCGTCTCGAGAGACGCTGGAGTAGCACAGTGCGCTACGAGCCTGGGCGGGATATATGGAGAACTAGAGCTGCTCAGACGTCTAGTTCCCCCTCTCGGCCTTACTAGCAGAGTTCAAAGGAGAGGATAAGCCAATACAGTTCGGTACCAGCGTGGCTGCAGGAGTTGCCGGAAGGTAGCACAAAGTGCCGTCCATCCGCCTTAGGGGCTCCACTCCGGGCTTGAATTCAGAGTTGTCCTTTTCCTAGACCAGTTGCCATCTAAGGCTATAGAACCCAGTCTGTCCTGCTATTTACCCATAGATGGAGGGAGAAGAAGAGGATTCACACCTTTCTCAAGGGTATTAGCACATAAGCGAATGTAATGGATTCAAATGGAATTCGAACTCGGCTCTCAATCGGAGCCGCTATCCATTACTCCACCGTGCCTGCTATTATGACAACATTGGTACTGGATAAAACATTGGTGTTGATATTTGCAAAGTATGAGAACGCATTAAAATGTATTCCACATGAATTGCCGTAGTAAAGAATTCGACATCATCAGCATTTCATTTCTTGCTAGACATAAATGAAAATCTTTTTTTTTTGTGGAAGATTCGGCCCAGAGAAAAGACAAAAAAAAAGAAAAAGAAAAAAGCCTGGGCAGATTCACGACAGCTGCAACATTATCAGCAAAAAGATAATCTTTTTATTAGGACCCCCCCCCCAAAAAAAAAAACGTTATTGCTCTGTATTTAGTAGGATACGAAAGTTTTATGAATTTCCAAAGCCTGGTGAACGAAACTGTTACTGCAGATCATAACAGGTGACATCTTCAAAGTTTGAGTGCCTACAGTTGAAGAAATGCCGTTTACATATTAGGGAAGCCAGAAAGTTACATCGCTGTAAATATGGTGCTGCATTAACAAAACGTAAGAAAAATAATAAAAAATTCTTCCTCCTACGACAGTCACAAGACTTAGCGCCATCAGATTACTATTTGGTTAAAATTTTTAGAATTCTTTATTTAGTCAAGCATTTAAAGTTATCTTTCATGTTCAAAATTTCAGAATAAATGTTTTTTGCACCCCAAAGTCGTTTTATCAATATGGAATTTGAAAGCTTTCAGACTATTGTCATAAGGTCAAGAAAAATATATGGTTGATAAGTAAATTAATAAGAAAACTAGAAATACATTAAATACTTTTGATTATTAATTAATTTGTAATTAAAAAAAGAAAAGAAAAAAAGAATGCTGGAAACTTTTGCACCAGCACCTAACTATTAAAGATTTTTTTCTTTCTCTGGACGAAAGTAAAGAAAATATCATTTATCTTTCTGAAAAGTTTTTCTCTGAAAAAATTTCTATCGGAGAAGTAAAGGAAACTCAGTGTTTCTGTTGGCACAAAGAAAGAGTTTAAAATATTGTAATCACACACGTAGGAAAAGGAAAGATTTTGGGTTAGATTCTAACACTTCAGAGAGAATTGTGAGTTTTTGTAGACAATTCAACTCCGAAGGCAGATTAGTGTTGATAAGGGTGGAATCATATTAGTGCGAAGATGAAGAAAGACATAAATTAATGATTTTCACTGAGCTGCATTATGAATGCACAAGAAAGATTGCACACAATTTCTCAAGCATATATATATATATATATATATATATAACTGGTTACTAGTTTCCGAGTATGACTGTATTACGGTGTCTGGCTAATTCATATTATAGATACCTAGTCAGGTGCATTTGTTTCAACATTAAAATAATCAATTTGTGCTTTATACATCAACTGCTTCTAGATGAAGAG
>OZ010576.1:2794767-2872267 GCA_963932145.1 Acanthosepion lycidas
CTGCAATAAGAAATTACATGAAAACAAATGCATGATTTTACCGACCAATTCTGTCAGGTCCACTATCCAGAACAACATGTCCGATCTAAATCATCTTAAAATAGTAATGATACACTTCCAAAACCATTATGGATATATTCTGAAGCTCAATCACTTATATCAATAATATTTCTGAGGCAGGCATTTATAAAATAAATTGCCAAAACTGTTCCTCCCATATATATATATATATATATATATATATATATATATATATATATATGTGTGTGTGTGTGTGTGTGTGTGTGTGTGTGTGTGTGTACATAATATAATATAAAAGTGAACATTGAAGTCAACACTCAGAGGCTGTTTCATGCTGGACGCAATCGTCAGGCCACCTGACGATTGCGTCCAACATGAGTGTTGACATCAATGTTCACTTTGATATTTATATACGCTCTATATCTGATATTGGGTACTTTATCCCATAAATATATCACACCTTAATAAACTTAGTATATAGTTAGTGGATAATCCAGTGAGGATCGAACTATTTCCTTTCATCTGGTATGTATTTTTGTAATGGAGCAAATCAATTCCTTTATCTTTGATTTAATTAATGAAAGAATTATTGCCTGAAGACATAATTTGGAGAATATGAATGTAAGTTGTCGTCTCAGACGAATGAATGAAATGATAAGAGTTTCTAGTTTTGTATCAGAAGCGGAATTTATCTTGTCAAATTCTGAGAAAGACCTTTATCGACGTTGACGAGCACAAATGCCATGGTTTTCATTTATTGAGACCAAAACTGCTTTCAACGGTCAACAATAGACAAATACAAGTAAAAATGATCAACTTTCGAATGTTCATGCCATTCCTGGCTGCAACACCTTTAATACGCATGGAACGCAAATATCTGTCATGTTGTTTGATTTTAATTCTGTCTCGTAACATACATTTGTTTTTCTAATCAACAAAGACAGGAAAATGTTTCTTTGTTCATGAGATGAGAAAGTTATATTCTTAAAACCACGTTTCAATTGATTTTCTTCACGGTTCAATAAATCATATCACGTTTCTCTAAACTTTTGGCTTTTTGTGAGATGAAAAAAGAAATGAATTAACCGTGACCTGAATTTTAAAACAAAGTCCTGTTAATAATTTCCACGTGCGACGAAAGTCGAAGAGAAGCAGTAACAGATGAAAGGAGATTTTGGCTTTTAAAATATTTTTCAACTCTGAGATAAAGTAAAAATGCAATGTGTCAAAAGCTCGTTTATTTTTTATTTCTTTTCTCGATAATTAACTAAAATCTTAAAGAAGAATCATCGGTCCCGACCAGACGTCTCGGCTTCAGTCACTTTCGCACCGCCGTAACCTAGCTATCCTTTGATTTTCGTATAAATATTTTCATGACAATTGTAACCGCAAGTTCTATGCTAGCATTTTCTTCTCTTGCGCTTCTCGCTTGTGAAACACTTCCGGATTTTTGCTTTCCAATCAACATTTAAATTTTTGAAGATCAACGTCAGTTGCTATTTTTTGTTTTCTTAATTCCTAATCTTTTATTGTTTTCTCTCCTTAATAATGTTTCTCTTTTTCTCATCCTTTCACATTCAGTAACCCCTTGTATTTTAGTTTTTTTTAAATCATTCCCCAAAAGCCACTATTTTATAAGGTTGTTTATTTACAAGGAAAATTTAATATTTACAAGTTTATAAAAATATTTGAAAAATTCATATATTTTTATTTACCATATTATAAAGAAATAAATATGAAAAGTTTTTTTATTCATAAATTTATAAAAATGGCGGTAATGAAAAACAAGGAAATTTAAACTCCGATCTCCAAATAATTGATTATAAATTCTTTCTAGTGACATCCATTTTTAAATTAGCTTTTTATATGCGATTTAATAAGCCTTTTATTTTCAAAATGAATCCAGGAAGATCAGTAACTATAAAATATTCATTAACATGGTTTAAGATTATAGAATTTTGGGGATCCTATTATAAGATTAATGTCATAACGTAGTTCATAAAAAATTTTGATCGTTTTCGTGTTAAAAAAAAAACAAAACAAAAAAAACTTGTTACTGATATAATTAAAACTGAAACAGTCGGAGGTGACAAAACCGTCGATAAATTCATGTATTTAACGTGAAAATAATGCCGTAATGTAATTTGCTATATAATAAATTTGGGTTTGTAATCCCGACAGTGTTATAAGTTATTGACATTCGGGAAAACGTTCATGAAAAATATATCCCGAAAATAATGTCCGATAATGCATTTCACCTTTAACGGCTTCGTCAGATGGATAAGGAAAAATGTGTTTTGTGTGTGTGTATGCATTTGTGTGTGTTTAAAATAAAATCTTATATTATTTTTTCCCCAAGGCGGCGTTGCTTGAAACTAAAAGAAAATGAGTGACTTAAAAAAAAAAAAAAAATCATTTAACATTTTTTATCTTCTCCGCTTTTAAGTGTCTGAGTTTTGAGATGGAAATTCTTCAGAATGGCTAGGAAATAAATTCAAGAATTGTTTTTATTCATGCATTCCATCTCAATTATTTTCTATCCATTCTAAAGAATGTCTATCTCAAAACTCCGACACTAGACCGTTAGAGGCGAAATGCATTATCGGATAATATTTTAGGAGCATATTTTTCATGAAAGTTTTTCCAAATGTCAATAATTTTCTATATAAAATCTATTTTTCGCAATCTGAACATTTTGTTTGAAGAACAAATCACCACCAGAAATATTTCTCTCCTGAAATTTTTCTCTTAATTTTGGAATCCTTAGGAATGTCAGTTATCTTCTTGATTCGACATTGGGAGCCAGTGAGTCTGCTTTCTGGTAAATTCGAAAGATTACGCTATCATATCGTTAAAGCCTGTTTTTCTCGCTTCAATCACGCCTATGATTAAAAGTCTATTTAAATCACATATTAAAAGTTCAATTTTCATAAAATATATACCATGGGAAAAAAGACGAGAATATTCTGATATAAAAATCATTTTCACCCAATATATACAGAAGTGGAGGCAATGCATTTGTTAAACATTTTAGTATGAATGTCTTTGTACGCATAATAATCTACGTTTAAAAGAACAAGGCAGGAAGTTAAGATATTGAAATTTCATAAAGTTGCCATTTAATTATTGTGTAGGTATGCTTAGATGGGTTTACTAAGGCAAACATTGCAAAGACCTTGAAAAGATAGGTATTTCAGGCGGGCTAGTGGGGGGTGGCCAATAAGATTTAATGGCGAACATCTTGATGTATTTATTAGTGATACTTTGATAACGATCTTAAGAATACGACATCTTGGCTCAAACACTCAAAATTGAAACCGTATATAAAAAAAAAAATACATTAATTCAACTTGTTTCTATCACTCAACTATTGTGCATGGGAACCACTTGCAATTTTAAGGCTTTGTTTTATATTAGTGCCTATAAAATTAGCAGTAAGGTTGAGCTTAAGATAGAACGGATAGAACGAGATTCACGTTGGAAGGAGAGAATTTCTTTAAATTGCAAAACTGTTTCTTTAATCGTTGATTATTTCGTTGTCACCAGAAATATTTAGTTTATTGGTACAGAAAAATGTTAAAGCGAACAAGATAGGTGGATACTAAAAATAAAAATATAAAAACGGGGTTTACGGACTTCAATTAGTCATATTATCCATCAGTGAGAAGTTCCACTCGAACAGCTTCTTCCCGTAAACCACTGCTCTTTGGAACTGACTCCCAAGTCTAGGGTTAACAGTTATCTTCCCCTCCTCTCCGTATAAACAACCCCTTAAAGTAACCAGAGTAGTCCCCTGGCCTTGTACAGGGTGAACCTTACTGTTAAAAAAAAAAAAAAAAAAAATTACCCGAGAGAGGTCGGCGTGCATAATGGTCGAAACGTCGTTCTAAAAACAACAAAGATGAGGACAATAATCTGAATCTAAATAGGGTAAATAATAATTCCTCATTCCAGAAATTTAGACAAAAATTTCCAAAAAGTTAAAATCTTATAATGATCTGATTTTTTAGAGTTTTTACATTCTTTTTCTCGTTTTCAAAATTTCATTTTATTGCTGTACTTACGGCAGGGGAATGACTTATTCCGGTTTGTATATGAGTTTGTATGTGTACATTACATGCCATAAGTATATATAACACAGATATACATATATACATTGAGATGGGAAAAGTATTGTGTGACGGAGAGAGAATCGATTCTTTTATATATAGATTATTATATTATTCATACATTTGCGTATCACTCTAGATGTCTTCTGATGATCGCTGTTCCATCTCGATCCTCGTGTTTTTGGTAATTTTAAATTATTTCACCCATGCAAGGAAATAAAACCACTAAGATGCAAGGAGTTACTGAGTAAGAGAATGAGAAAAAGATTATTAGGCACAGAGAACAATAAAAGATCAGGAATTAAAAAGAGTGACGTATACAATTATTTTCATGATAATTGTTCTGTTGAGCTTTCTTCTTTGGTACCTAGACATTATTAATTTAAGCGCCGTTCTAGCGGCAAGGTCTCATCATTTTACAGATGAAATGGTTAGCGGAAACCATAAGTTCTATGTTAACAGTTTCTTCACTCGCACTTCTCGCTTGAGAGACTCTTCCGGCTTCTTGCTTCCTAGTCAACAATGATCATCAAAAATTCAAATGCAATGCCAACCGTTATTTTCTGGTCTTAATTCCTGTTCTTTTATTGTTCTCAAGGTTTTCTTTTTCTCCTATTCTTTCACACTCAGTAACGCCTTGCAACTTACCGGCTTTATTGCCATGCTTGGAGTTAGATTTTATGTAGCGTCCGGTTCTAGATTTTATATCCTCTCTCCGTTACTGTCTTTGCAACTTTCCTTTTGTTGTTTGAAAAAGTATCGTTTTGCATGTCACAAGCTATTCTTTGTTTATCCCTTTTTGGTCTTGTTTCTTCACCCCTTTCGAACCTGCCCCACTCCCATTCTGATGCATATAGATCTTCCGGATATATGCATTTCAAAACAGAAGCCGGTATACCGGCCATTCGGGTTCAAAGAGTAAACCAGACTTTCTGGTATAGTTCTTCAGCTGAGTTACATATTTATTTTTTATTTTTGGTGTTCCATTTGCTGGGCATGTTAGATATAACTTCCAGCCGTTTTATGTCCCTTTATATTTCAAAATGTATTTCTAATCTTATTTCCCAAGAAGGTTCGTTCTTTTTGTTTTGATTTTGTTTCTTTCATTGCAAACATTTCCTCCACTAATTTTGTAGCAACATATACGAGATCGTTTACTCTTGCAATATTTATTCCTTATCAAACTTTCCTTCCTTATATTTCTCCACCTCTTATAAGCTCGCTTGATAGGCTCCATCGTTTTGTTTCCCCCCCCACACTTACCAGTAATATCTTCGAGCACATATAAAAATATACCCATTTAATACCGATTTTTTAGATCGGTAGAAACTCCCAGCATGGAAACTTAGCGAAACATAAAATATATTTAACGTCAATTTCCAGTTATGTTATTTAATAAATATTATTAACTCGATCGTTTACTATGTTATTGGTTTAAGATTTATTATTATTAATCGATTTATTTTTGCAATTACATTTTAAAATAAGTAGGAAGTCTGGTTTCCGACAACATCGCCGATAAATAACTTCTATTAAAAGTAGTTTAAATAAATGTAAATTGGATAAACAGTCGACCAAATAAATAGGCACTTTGCAGAGAATGGAAAAGACGCCCACTTATTTACTTTCTTTACCTTTCTTTCTTTAGACATTCTCTCTCTCTCTCTCCCCACCTTTCTCTCTCTCTTTCTCCACCTCTCTCTCTCCACCTTTCTCTCTCTCTCTCTCTCTCTCCACCTTTCTCTCTCTATGTTCTAACACAAATCGTTTCCTCCTTAATTATCTCTACTGCAGTTTAAGAAGGTTCACAAATTATATTGCAGTATATTATACAATGTACGCCGGGTGATTGAAAATAAATTTCAATGTAGAAAAAAAGTAGAGCTTTAAAACGGACATTTTAAATGTAAATATATATTTAAGCATTTAACCCCAAGCAAGGCGTGAGTGCCATTAGCACACAAGGGATTACAGAGAGTGAAAGAGTAAAGAGGGGTGTTTGAGGAAAGGATAAAGAGAAGGACGGAGATCAAGATCAAGACATCAGAAGATGGCGATTGACATTACATTTGAATGTTTGAAGATTATAGTTATCAGAGAAGCAAGTAAGAGGAAGGGAGTTCCACTGTCGGGAAGTGCAAGAGAAGCTTCTGTTGGAGTAGAAGAGGCGGTTACATTTAACTGTTTCGACATTAAAAGAATGGGACCGAGGTGCCAATCTAGTAGCACGCTTAAATTCATGCAGTTGGGGCACGAGGGAAACTAGCTCAGTGAGAAAGTGACTAGAATTGAGATGCCAGGTCAGGACCTATCACATTGCACATCAGTCTTTGGATTTTGTCGAGAACCTCGAGATGAACAGCGGGGGCACCAGGCCATATATAGCAACAGTATTCAAATGCATCACAAAATATAACAACAAAAAAAGCGCTAATCAATATTGTTCACCTATGTTTTTTGTCCTCGGTCAGCTCTGAAGAGTGAGGAGAGATAACTGCTCATCGCGGTTTTGTTTTATATCTTTTAACCTGTCAGTTTACCATAAGTATTTTTTTCTGATCTTTGCTATTCCTTCCGCTTTATTTCATATGTTTATGTATGTGTAAAAATTGAGATATAAATAAAATATATCTGCGAAAAGACAATATGAATAAAGAAAAAGAAAAGCCTTTCTTTACCAACGCGTTTCGTCCTGTAATGAACTTCATCAGGGAAATGTAAGGATTTTATTTTGCAGCATGTATCTATAAACAAAAATAAAAAAAAGTATCTTTAGGCTTTCCAAATTGTAAATTTAAGAACGATTAAAAATACTCCAAGGCGGACAACATAAGAAAATGGAAGTTGTTAAAGGATGCAATTTAATTCTGAATAAACGAAAGTAGGTAAATGTTGTTGCTGTCTATTTGGTTTTATTTGTTTGTAATTATTTACTTATTTTTTCTATCAATGTAATTATTTTTTTTTCTAATTTGATCAATTAACTATATATTATTTATTATAAATAACAGAAAATTTTGATTTAAATGTTTTGTAAATGCTTAAACATTTTTATGTTCATGTGTGTTTGGCTGGGGGGAAAAGAGTATTTCTTTTAGGAAATAGTTTTGAAAAAAAAAAAAAAAAATCCAGTTTAAAATTTTGGCGAGACTCAATAGCAACACTCTCAAGAACTTTACGTCTAAGTTATCGAGTCTCTCCATTTGGATTTTCCCACTTAATTTTTTCTTAAAAAGAAAAAAATAGGCGGGGAATACAAAATAATCAGTATATTTTGTCAATTTAATAAATCTGAAAATGGGTATTTAGCAAAACAGCCACGACGCCGCCTTAGGAGCTAATATGGCCATGAAATATTAATCTACGATTTGGTTTTCCCTCCAATATCACCTTTCTTAACAGAATTACTACTCTCCCAAACAAACGTACAGAACAGTATCAAGAAATCAAAAGAAAATGGTTGAATCCGTCAACACAACAATAAAAACAATATTTCCACACGTAACAGTAATTGACTTAATTTTCAGTTGACGATATAAATAAAATAGCGGTTTCTGAATTCTTCTAGTTTCTAAGAACATTTTGTTTTGTTGTTAATGGTCACTTGATTTTTAATAAATTCATTTTGTTTTTGACTTGTCCACATTGGACAAAACCCGTCGGCTAAAAATACAGTTTTCCTATTGTCTTTTACCTTTATACATATTGTTTTTTCTACAGGTTAACTCTGAGAAATTATTCATACATACACACACTATATATGTGACATTTTTATCTTTATACATTCTTTTTATAGAAACAAATATTTAAGTAAATGCTCTGTTTATAATAAACAGTATTAACAACATTTACCGGCTTGAATGTCCGAGAAATTTTCATAGAAAATATGCGTATGCGGGAGGAACAAATACTTTTTTATTACAAAGATTGGTTGGTTGGTTTTAATGGCATATCACCACTGTGGTTCATTTAATGCCAAATTAAGGTCATCTATATTTATATATATACATATATGTTTCATTATACTTTTTTGTAAAACCAGCTATGCTTTTAAAAATATAGCTGGCAACATTATCTGTTTCAAAAAAACATAGCTGGCAAACTATTTTTTCTTCAAAAGCGTATAGCTGGCAACATTATTTTTTTCAAAAACGCATAGCTGGCAACATTTTTACCAAAAAACGTATAACTGACAACATTATTGTTTTATAAACACATAGATGGCAACATTATTTTTTCCAAAAAACGTATAGCTGGCAACATTGTTTCAAAAACGCATACCTGGCAACATTATTGTTTCAAAAACGTATAGTTGGAAACATTTTTCCGAAAACATTATCTGAGGCCTTGTTGTTGGACGTAGTTTATCGTCATACCCAGGATGCGGATGTAGTTTATCGTCATGCCCAGGACGCATTATAAACAGAGCATTTACTGAAATATTTGCATCTATAAAAAGAATGTATAAACATAAAAATGTGTTAATTGTCGGACTTTGTACATTTCATAATATATATATATATATATATATATATATAAGCAATAGAACTGTAGTTCTACAGAAGGATGCTGAGAATACCATAGACTGAAGATGTGAGCAAAGGTCGAAGAATTAGAGAAATCGGAAACAAAAAGGACATGATAAAGATACAGTTGTAATTTCTAGCGCACAGGAGGAAAGAATGGTTATCAGTTTAAAAAAAAGAAAGAAAGAAGCTCTACTCATCCTTGAGTTATGCGATGAGGGGAATACAAATATAGTAAACAATCGTGAGTGAAGTGTTGATCTCCTCATTGACCCAGGGGTCAATGTACTGAGAGCAAACATCATCATAGTGAACAAGCAATGTGTCTGTGCTTGCTTGGCTTCACTGTTGTATCTGGTTATATAATACTATTTTTCTAGTTAGATTTGGCCACATTTAGTGAGGAATGGAAAGACGTTCTTTAATCCCCTCCCCCACGCACCCCGGTATCTGGCTCATAGCCGACATGCTATGGAAGGAATGCTAACCGTTTACATATTCCCAAGTCTGAGATGAAATCCAACCTTTAAACGTTTCTCACGGTTTATGCTCTAACTTTTTTTTGTTTATTTGCTGATTCTTTTTTCCCTCGGGATTGGGTGCGGAATGATTTTGCTTGGGTGGGGCGATTAAGGCGAAGTGGGTGGTGTTGGCTGTCTGCAGCAAAGAAAAGATAAACAAAAAAAACAAACAAACCAAAAAAAAAACACCGTCATTTGAGATTTTACTTGAAATATAATACAAATGATACGAAAGTGTGATAACATTTAATTTTCTGGCATACTGATATCTATATGGGACAAGCGTCATATTCTGTTTTTGTTGAGGCATATGTATTTGTTTCTAATTCTTTAATACACGTTGTTTAATAAAAGAGTAAATTTCTGAGCAAAAACGTAAAATATCAAGGTAAGGCTAAGTCAGAATGGCTGGCTATGAAACAGAATGGCGTAAAGATTTGTGTTCATCCTGGTCACAAAATACTGAATGGAATTAATAGATTCAATTTTCCAGCCAGTCAAGATGAGTACTCAGTGTGATAGCGTCCTAAATATTTAAATTGAAATCAGACATATTATCAATTCTATCAAGTGAAACTTTGAGTTTTCTCTTATTCCTTCCTTCTCTTATTTCCTGTCTAGGCTGAGAGATGGCGGGATGGAATCTGGGTCGATCAACTAATGGAGTAAGTTAAAGTCTGTCACTCAAACACACGTGACATGAACCGCCTAGTGTAATTTAAAAAGAATATATTTTCAGTCGCGACCAAATTAACCCACATCGTGCACCGATTAGAAATCCACATATAGACATTCCATTATTGATGTGTAACGAATAAGAAACTATGAAAGAAATCTTTCCAGTTTTATCTTGGATTTATTTCGATTACTAGATGTGGAATGAAACAGAAATACCATTTAGTAAAATCTCTCAGTTTATAATTACCGAATTTCATCCGGACATTCTAAAGATCTTTTGTTTATTGTTATGAACATTTCAACTCCTGATTCATGGATAATCAGAGTGATATCCGGTATCAGATTAGTGCCTCTTGTTAATCTTACGTCTGCTGTATTAAATTATCTCCCTAAACAATCGTTTTCTTATATAAAATTGTTTTTAAACTTTCATCCTGTGTTATGCGATTCAGTCGTTTCTTTTTTAACCTGGTGTTCACATCCGTGTGTTGCCAGTTCGTAACAGCAGATAAATTTATCATTTTTCTATATTTATAGTCGACAAATTGATCCAGTGACAATAGGGAAACATACTCTCTTCCAACATAGAGATTTTGACTATCAATCAACAATCACCTCAACTATGATTTGTGCACATCAGATTCAGCAAAAAAAAAAAAAAAAAAAAAAACCTTTCGTGAATTTTAGGATAAATAAAAGAAAAACAAAACAAAAACAACAAAGTTGTTTCTTCATCGAATGAATGTCAGCATTATTTTTTGCAGTTGAAGTTTTTTTTATATTAGAGATTTGAACGGAGCCAATTATGGAACTAAAAGATTTGTTTGGTAAAAGGCTACACCCGTGGCGGAATGTCCATTAAGGAGCGGACACACACCAGCAGTAATAGCCTGGTCGACGAGCTCGTTATCCATTATACAAGGTGCCGTAGAAATACCTCCCCAACATATAGAGAAGACATGATAGATGAAGACACTATTGCCATTAAAGCAAACTGAACCCCTGGGAATATCATGAGTATTGACAACCAAGGTGATGCGCCATTTTGTAACTGATCTTTTTTCGCCTCCTTGCTCGTATTTTCTATTTTTTCTTATTTCTTCTAGTTTTCGCTGTCCCTCTATATCAGTGTGTGTGTGTATGTCGGGGGGGGGGGTGCCCAATCTTTTTTTGCGCCATCGCCCACTTTCACATGAAAAAGTTTTCCACCGCTCACTAGTAAATATTCAAAAGCATAGCAAAATTGTTTGACAAAAGTTTTTTTACTTGTTCATAAACTGACTTTATGATACAGTAAAAAATAACAAAGGGAGGTAACAAATAACGCGGACTTTTGCGGCGACTGCTGCTGCTACTACCGTATTGAAAAACAAACGAAAATAAGCTTAACCATTGACAACAATATATATATAAAAAAATATCAAATATTTGTTTATAATTATAAAATTAAAAAAATATATACACAACTAGCAAAACTCGGCAAATGGTATTTGTTGTTCTTGGTCTTTCCTTATTTGCTTTCTATCCGAAAAAAAGAAAAAGAAAATAGTCTCAAAAGACTATTTGAATGTTAATGGCTCATCTCAAAACTAGAAAAATATTCGTTGTTTGCGGCGATATTTATATCTTATCTCAAAATGAGACCCAGTTATTCTCATTTAGCCTTCTGTTCTTTTTTTGTTATACAGGTTCTTTGCGCATCTCATTTGAATATTTTTTCGGGTATCATATGTTGAGATACCTTTTTAATACTCAAAGTATTACATCACCAACAAAAATTGCCAATCCCCCACCATTTTTGTTCAGTTGTTCGTTGCTCATCCAACAATTGAAATCCCTCACCGTTGGACGATATCATCCAGGTTGGGAAACACTGCTTTCTTTATATATATATGTGGCAGTTAGTTTCGTAGCGCCTACGACCACAAATCAAATAGATGCCAAAGAAAGCAACCACCTTTCAAACAACCTGAAGTAGCTGGAATCATCAGTAGATACAATTAAGAAACCAATCTCACATTCATATTAGCATTCGGTGTGTGTGTGTGTGTGTAAAACGGATTTCCTTCTCTCTCAAAACATCGATACAAAGTGGGATATTTAAAAACAATAACGATAAAAAAATGAAGCTGAATGAGGTCGGTTAGTTAATCGTGATACACTTGTGAAGTATTCTGTGATGCGTCTTCATTTTCTGAATATATCTCTTTTTTTAAAAAAAAGACATCAGCCTCACAACGGAAATAGATTAATTACAAACAAATCATATACAACAGAAAACAAAAACAATAAAAAGCTTTCGTATACATTTAAGAGAAAATTGTATATATTATAAAGAATACATACGTATACAGACATAAATTGTTTTTGCTTATCTGGTAGTCGCCACATGGTCTGTCAGAGCGTTGTCCCCGGTCATTTACTTCGTTTCACCATCTTAAAAGAGAGAGAAAATTTGATTACTGTTTCAGTTGGTGGAAAACGCCTGTTCCGGTGCAAGATGGGAGTTTTCATATTTATTTAACTATTTCTTTTATAATCTCAGTTTTTCTTTATTTATTGTTGCATATCAATCTAAGTGTCATTGTATCTTCAAAGTTTGCATCAGTTTTTTGTCATTTACATTATTTATATTCGGACTATTTTTCTAATCTTTGTATTTTCACATTGTTTCGGTCGTTTTATTCCCTCCGCCTGGCCTTCATCGAAGTGTATATCTATCCGGGTAACTTAAAGGAAATTCCGAAATTAAGTAAACAGACAATACAAAGACTGTATTAGTAGACTGGTTACCAATAAACCTGATTACCAATAAGCTTGATTTTTCTGCTAATGGCGATCATGGTCCCCCACAACTTCCTGTCCTTTGTAGCCCCTATTAAAGATTTTTTTTTGCTATATCTCCTAATATGTTCTGCTAACCATTTACACAAACTTATTAGGTAGGTTATGCGCTGTTTTCATGTCCTCTTGCTTTCCATATCCCTTTGAGTATCAAATTTTCCAAGCCCTCATTCCTTATGTGCCCTAGAAAGTTCAACTGCCTCTTTCTGATGCTATGTATAAGTATTCTTTTTGTTTCCATTTTCTCTAAAACTTCGTCGTTGTTCATACGTTCGATCCATGATATTCTCAGCATCCTTCTGTAGAACCACGTTTCTGCTACCGCAAGTCTCTTCTCCATCTGTGATGAGATCATCCAGAATTCACTTCCATGTTGGAGTATCAATATTACAAAACATCTCCGCACTCTTTGCTTTCAATGAAAATTTCCTGTTTTTTAATACTTTGCTTAGCTTTTGGAAGACAATTCGTTATTCCAATGTACCGTCGATTTTGGTGTCCCGCTTACCATCTTCTGTTAAAAATTTCTCAGATATTTAAATTGTTGTACTTGTTTTTGGTATCTCCAAATCGTAATTTGCCTGTTGGGCTGTTCTTTTTTGATGACAAACATTCTTTCTGTCTTCTTGCAATTGATGTTTAGTCCTTTCATCTTACTTTCCTTCACTGCCTTCTGTTGAACTTAAAATGGCGATCACCCTTGAGTTTAAAACAAGAAGCCAGAAGAAAGTTTATAAGCAAGAAAAGAATCTATTGGAATAGAATTTACGGCTATATCTATTTAAACAGTAAATCAAATTTCTGTTACTCTTCTTCATCTATGAGGAAATTGTCCAGCATTCACTGCCATATAGGGGGACAGATATTACGTAACAGTTCAGTACTCTTTTCTTTGTTTCCAATGAAAATTTCCTCTTTCTTAATACTTTGCTTAGATTTTGGAAGACCTCTTTCACTATTCCAATGTACCAGCTTTTGGTTTCCTACTTTCCATCTTATTTTAAAAACTTCAGATATTTAAATTGTTGTATTGATTGATTTTAGGATCTCCGAATCGTAATTTGCATGTCGATAGTCATACATTTTTGTCTTTTTACATTTGATGTTTAATCCTCCTTGCTTTCCTTTTCTATATTCTTTAAGAGTTTTTGTATTTTCATTTCTGCGTCTTCTATCAACACTTATCTGCATATCTAATGTTTTTAAGATTGTGGTTGCTAATAATGAATCCTGGTAGGACTCCTAATTCAACCAGGATAATTCTCTCAGCGTAATGGTTGAATAAGTCCGGTGAGAAGACACATCCTTATCTTACGCCCCTTTCTAGAAATCTTAACATTTCTATTGAGCCGTACAATATCACTATTTACATATTGGACGCTTTTCAATACTACATAGATTTATGATAGCCTTTTTCAGCTTTACAATAGAAAGGGGCGTAAGACAAGGATATGTCTTCTCACCGGACTTCAACCTCTTCCGTGAGAGAATTATCCTGAGAAAATTTCGTAGTTATGAAACTTTTTCATTTGATAAGCGAGTGCTGTTGTGAGGCTTCAGTGATTTCTTATGATATTTTTACCAATAACAGCGTTGTATAACAGGACCCAATGAATATACAATCTCATTAGCGACCGCGAATTTTAACACGTCTCTTTTTTTTCAATTGTTTTTCTACACCTATTTGCATACGAAAAGCAACCGTCAGATTTAGTTTAAGGCTTCAAGTTCGTGACTCAGGAGGAACGTCATTGTCAGCGGCAATCAGATAACGTCTCTACAGAATGAGACATTGCAACTTTTACTTAGAGTTGCAAGCGTTAATTGTAGCAAGTTACTTTGTGTGTCATTGAAAAACATTGTCGTTGTTCCTTCCCACCATCTACCATCACCTTTTATATTATTCGTTTATTCCAAGGGAATGGTGACTATGCAAGTTAGAGAAGTGCTATACTCGTGTAAAGAGAACAAATGTAAAATATTAAAAATATGTTCGAAGAATTGTTCTTTTATGATAAAGTACATAACCGGAAATATGGTGTCAACGGCCATAAAAAGTCAGCAAATTTGCTTTGAGGACTAAATAATGATGCTATGAATTTATCTGAATGAAAGTTTTCACCAGAAAAAAAAAAAAAAAAAAAAAAAAAAAAAGTTCAACTCTTTTGCATCATTCCATTATATTCATAAAACTTAGAAACATAAAACATTTTTCTATAAGTTCTTATGCTTTGTCTGTGATATGTGTGTGTGCAGTTTATATATGCGTGTGCCAATTACTATTTGCTTATATATCTGCGAATGCTTACGTAATGTATGTTTTTGTGCTTTTCGCAATATCCTTGTGTCGTGTCTCATCGCGCATGCGTATATATTTGTATGTTTAAAATGTTTTAGCGTCCCGTCTGTTGGCATGAACGCGGTTTGTACGTTCCCAGCAGTTGAAAATGATGAGGGTGGTCAGATCACAGATAAGAATCTGGGTCGAGGTTGCATCGTGGGAGACTAGAAAATCTAACATTTGTAGAACATGCATGAAGAATTTTAAAAAAGGCAAGATGGAACAAGAAAATATAAAGAAATTTTCAACATCTTGTCTGATAAATAGTGAAGGTGTGGACGGTTGATGATGGCGGTGAGTAATGACGTCTAAGAGTCCGTGGGGAAATTCTTAACGAACGGGAGAGAAGAAAACAAAAATAACAAGAACGAACTTTGTGGTGGGAGGAAGACAACAACAAAAAAAAAAAAAAAAAAAAAAATCAACAACAAAACAAAAAACAAAACAAAACAAAAACAAAACAAGAAAACAAAAGGAAAAAAAAACAACTATTTAAATCTTCCGAGAAACATCCAATTAAAGGCGGAATTTGTCTACCGAATCAAAACAGTAATAATTAAATAAGAGCGTCTCGTCATAGAGTAATGGTTAACAAGCTCGTTTCACAGACAATTATGATCGAAGTGTGTTCTAGTCTAACTAAATCTCAGTAATGCCTGACTAAACAATGGCAAACTTAGAACAGCTTAACCTGTGGGCGAGTTAATTACATATATTTCACTCGTGCCAGAGGTCAGTGATCGAGCCCAAGTAAAAAACTAGAATTTCTATTTTTAAACTCGAATTCACCGAATGTACGGCTCAAGAGCCACTGAAGTATGATTAAAAGGATTATTCTGAATGAGGCGTGAAATATGATTGAAAGAGGAAGCAGTACCCAGTGAAGATTATGAGAATAAGGAGGATAGATAATATTGACACTTGGTTTGAAGAGGTTTAGAATGTAGTATTCAGGCAAGCACCCACGCGAGAAAAAGTATTCCACAAAATGGCAGTTCTTGGTAGGGTGGGGGAGGAGTGGAACTTTCTTCTTGCATTTAGTACACGGGAGAAATTAGTGTGTTTCGTTTCCGTGGTAATAGCATGGCATGTTCTAGCTCGAAATGCCTGAAATGGTTGAGCTCATTTGAACATTTGTTATGAAAATAGCGATACAACAACAATCGTGGTTGGACAGTTTATCTACAGACAATGTGTCAAGCAGACATGATACTTAATGAACAACGTTGCCTAACAGACGCGGCTTATATAGGCAACATTTTTATTTTCTTTCAATTTCATATATTTAATTGACAGTTATTAGAATTTTAACGTGAATAAAAAAGAATAAAAATAAGAATATGTAAATCAGAACTTAAATTAATGTCTAATTTAAAAAAGAAAAAGAAGCATATACAAAATAGGTTTGGTTTGGTTTGTTTTACGGTCTATCAACCTCAACGGGTCATTTAATGCCGACAATTTTTTTTCCTGGTACTTTTGTTTTGTCAAAAATCTATTTCTGCTAATATTTTTTTCCTATAGCTGGTAATATTTTTTCAAAAACGTATTGCTGGTAATATTTTTCTTTTTCAAAAATTTATTTCTGGTAATAATTTTTTACAAAGTATTTCTGATATTAAAACCTATTTTTACACTTTTATAATGCTTTTTACTCAGTTTCGGGGTTAGCTATTAGGTTGGTGCAAAAATAATGACGTAATAATGTCGTTTTTTGACGTTAAAAATACGTAAAAAAACGACATTATTACGTCATTATTTTTGCACCAACCTAATATTTGCCCCTAGCTTGGATCATAACAGATGCTACCACCCCGGGTCAGGGTGGACTTGGGAACACCAGCAATCAAGAGGTGCTTCCATGCTCCTCAAAGCTTCCTGATCAGAGGCCTTGCTGTTGGCCGTAGTTTATCGTCATACCCAGAACGCATAGAAAATAGAATTTAAAAAAAAAAAAAAAATCAAATTTGAAAACCTTAAAAATAAACCTATAATGAATAGGCATAGTTCGTCCGGTAGACATAACGTCCGTGAGGCATACTGTCTGGTTACCGCAGCAATGGACTTGTAGTGATGGGCCTGTGGATACGAGGCTACAGAGTGAAGAATAAGCCCCCCCCCCTCAAAAGACTGCGTAAACGATTTTGAAATATCAAGACTAGACTGTGAGGATCGAGCTGCAGACTATGGCAAATATGGAGTATTTGGCCTTACATGACTCTTGTAATGGTAAAGCATGGGAGAAAGAGTCACGTACTTCCTACAGTGATAGAATAAGGTGATCATTTTCGCAGAATTTCCTCCAAGCCCCTGTTCAGTCATCTATTTACACAAGGTAAGTTAATCGATGTTTCGCTCTGTTGCTTTCAATGTCTGTCTTGAATGTTAAATTCAACAAGTCCTATTTCTTCATTAGTTCCTAAACATTTCAGCTGTTACTTTCTGGTTGTAAAACGCAAGAACTTCAAGAGCTAAAGAGTGGGTTATATATATATATATATATATATATATATGATAAAAAAATATTTTAAGGTATGCTATATTTATGGGTAAAAATGCTCAATATCTAGGATAGATCGTATGTAAATATAAAAGTGGACACTGAAGTCAATACTCAGTGGCCACAGTTTTTCATGCGTGAACGCAATCTTCAGGCCATGTGTGCCGTGTTTTGGCTCGATTATTTATATATGTTGATCAATGGTGCATTATGAGTAATGAAGTCTATTGAATTTCCTAACGGTTATTGGGTACTTTTCTATTAATTTTAGTTTGTAGGTGGATGGTGGTTGGGCGTATATGTTTTTTTAGGGAGTAATTAAAATCATTTTAAGCTAATAAGCTAAAATTCACGGCGACAAAACATAAGTACATCAATTGTTTTAATGGAAGAAAGAAAAATATAAAAATTAGATCATAAATAGAAAAAAATAATGCCTTTAGAAAAATGCAGTAGTAAATTTTTATCGAAATGTTTGAAATCTGACAAGTTATCATTATACTCTTTGTTCTGAAAAGTTACTTGCCATATTAAAATGGCGTATAATGGCTTCCAGTATCGTCAGATATTTTTCTTTGACGTACAACGCACAAATATATTTTAAGACGTTAACTTAAAAAAAAAAAAAGAAACGTCTAATACAATGTGAAAAAAACTTTAGTTAAAAATAATTAAAAAACTCAAATACCAGAAAACATTTAATATTGTGGCATTTTGTATAAACCAACCACAGCACTAATTATTTCATTAAATCATTTTAACGCGAATATTTGATGAATGCATCTTTTCTGTCAATTCGCCCCTAAAATAAAAAGAATATTTACTGAAATTCATGCAAAATTATTCCAGAGGGTGGCCCTTCCATTGCACTCCGGTTGGTTTGACCTCTGCAATCGCCCCAAATGTAGGCAGATCAAATAACTCTTTCTAAGTGTGGTGTCTACGTTCTCACTCACCCAGATAAACACACCCAAAACAGATTATAAGTCCTTATAAGTACATTGAATATCATCCGCACTTACGAAATGTGAAGAATTCCCTGATTTTTGGTAATTTTTAATTCTGAGGGTTGGAGTTGTTGCGAGGCAAGCTAAACAAATTTTGATTTAAAATTTACAATTTCAAAAAAGTACCAAAAATTAAATAATAAAAAAAAAACTGATTTAAAATTTATAATTTTGAGGGATGAATTAATATCTGCGATAAGAAACTTTACATTCTGTCTTCTTATGCATGGTCATCAGGGAATGAATGAAATTAAAATGCAAATTACAGTTCGGGAATACTAAAATGAGGCAGGGACAAAAATTTAAATATCTGGAAAGTGTGACACCGAGATCCGAAGATGTATTGGGATGGCCAAAGATACATTCCAAAACCTAAGCAAAGTATTAAGAGACAGGAAGATATTCTTGGAAACAAAGAAAAGAGAGTATTGGACTGTTACGAGATATTTGTCTTCCTGTAAGGCGATGAATGTAGGACAATCTCCTCAAAGATGAAGAAGAGACTTGAAGCAACAGAAATGTAGTTGTACAGAAGGATGCTGAGGATAGCATGGGCCGAACAGGTTTTGGAAAGAATGGAAGCAAAAAAGGAAACTTATACTTAACATCAGGAAGGAGCAGTTGAAATTTCTGGGGCATGTAACGTGAAAGGAAGGCTTAGAAAATCTGATATTCACAAGACAGATTGAGGGAAAGAGGAACAGAGGAAAGCAATGCACGACCTACTTGAGCAAAGGGATGGCAGAACAGGTTTTGAGAAAAATAACAAAAAGACAAAATTACAATGGACAGGAAGGTGTAGAGGGCCATAATCGCTTACATCCTGAAGAGACATGGCACATAAAAAGAACTTTACATTATTTTAGGTGATTAGCAGAAAAGATCCGACGATATTATTGGAATGAAAAGATAACATCCTTCAGTTTGGTAGACTTTGAAAGAAAAAGACGAATAAAAACCACCTCTAAAATTTCACGCGGATGTCCACGCTAAAATTGAATATGACAGCCATTCGTTCTAATTTTCTTTAAAGAAAAAACTAACTAGCTTTAGCTATAAATAAGGTGCGTGTGTGTGTGTTTTATGTGGGGCATGACGACCTTCTCACAAACTTCCGGTCACATAGAGAACAACTTAACCGAGCAAAGATGGCGACACCTCACGTTCACCAGAAGAAAATTTTCTCACGTTCTGATCCCCGGGGTTTTGCTTGCGTAGCTAATCCAAATACTTGCACGTGAAGAAGACCGGTCAATCAGCTTATCGCCTGACCTGCTTTCAAACGTTACTTGGTTACAAGCAGAGACGCCGTTCTGTGAAACACACACCGCACAGGCTAGCAATGGCACAGTGGATGTAAGACTTATGAAACAAACATAGCAATAATTTCGTTCACTTAATTGATTGTGGCACAATATATATTAAAATTATGTATAACAGAGGATATATTTTGTATTGTACATTTAGTCTGCCGGTAAATATAGAAAAGATAATAGGAATTATAGAATTAAATAGCAGCGTAGACAGTTTTATTTTATTTTTAATTCATCTCAAGCAAGGCGATAATGTCACTAAGATGTAAGTGGGGGGGGGGCTACTGGTAGTAAAAGAGAAAGAAAAAACTAGAAGAAACCCTAAAATAGTATAAATTTAAGAGTTTAGAGAAGGAACCGGGAACTCAGTACTAAACAGGAAATAAAGGATAAACCTCTGCTCCTGTTCAAAATTCTTTTCTAGCCTTGGGTGGTAACCAATCTAAGAGAAGGGAAACTGAATTCAAAATCGTAAAGAAGGCAAGTGCAAACCACACGTGTCATTCCCAGGGAGTCATAGCAATTCACAGATAATGGGGGGGGGAAGGAATCATTGGCGAGCCTAAAGAGATATGGCATTAAAAAGACAGGAATTAAGTTGATCCCAAACTATTTATCTCCTGCTAGAGAGCTTAGGCGAAATATATAAATCAGACGCGGCTTTGGAGAATTATATTCACTCTCCTCACAGAAGAATTTGTAACAATTTATTCTTGGTAACTGTCTACAAAACTTGTCTATTAATTAAAAATGCTATTATTACGTAATTATTCAGTTATTAAATCAAATTAATTCAAAATATTATGAATGTGTAACAGGCTCAAAATATTTCAAAATACAAAACAATTTAATATTTTACTTTTGTTCAAACCTACACGCGTTCTTTAATAAAGTAATTATAAAGTAGCTTAAAAATCTCATTCCGTTTTTTTTTTCTTTTTAGCTAGGTCCCGCAAAGCGCTAATTCTTGGTTTCGTTTGGTTTACGGCATATCAACCCCAATGGGATATTAATGCCGACAAGATTTTTTTTTTTTTAACTCCAAAAACAGACACTTTAACGCTGATTCGAACTGTAAGTCCAATTCCAGCTGAAAATTGAGTTGAGTTCTTCAAATCACAAACTCTGCGGAACTGCGAAACCTCTCATTTTAACTCTGATTCCTTGGCATTTTGAAGAAATAAAATTGATTTCCTCAATTCAAAGTTATGGAGATATTTTAAATTGAATTTAAAAGAAAAAAAAAAATTAAAATCAAAGTTTCTTGTTACTCGATATGAATTAAAACTTGAATTTAAAGTGAATCTAAATTTTAAAAAAATCGAAATCACTAATTATTTTCAGTTATTTTAAAATTTGAATTTTTAACTGTTCTCTCCTCATCTTGTCACAAATACCAATGTTGGCTGTTCCAGTGCCAGATGAAGAGCAAATTTTAAATCTGGAGATCATCTGGATTCCCAAAAAAAAAAAAAAAAAAAAAAGAAAAAAGGTACATATCTATGTAGAGCGAGTGTGGTCAGAATTCGCGCGGGGATAGACAGACAGAATTTGAAGTTTATTTATAGAGAAAAGCCATGGTAAATTTCAATATTTAAACGGATTTAGCTTACATTACAATGTCTTGCTGTGTAAATATATTACAACATAAATTTTGTTTATTGATAACATCTAATTTTAAATTAGTAAGACTAAACACTGTTGTGATAGTATGGAGAGTCACATGAAAATGTGAGGGGTGATTTTTATCTCGATCTTAATGGTTTCTGCTTCATAGACCAACCGATGCTTCCTTTTGAAATTCTTTCTTCTAAGCGGTATTCACTTTAACCATAAGGAATAAAAGGATTTTCAAAGATCAAGTGCCAACAAAACTGCATTTTATGTTGACATTATAACAAAATGTAATGAGTAACATGGTCAAGTAAACTTGTTTTTACTTATGCGTTATAAAAAAATAAAATACATCAGTTATCGGCTGTGTGGGGATTCACTCACATCATAGCAGCAAATATTAGCCATGTGTTCACGGAGGTAAAGCATATTGATAGGAAATAAAACGTGCACAAATAACAGAAAAATATGTTATATTGTATGTTAATTTCATACAATTTATATATGTGTGTATTTTTTTAGATTACAATTGTTTTATGATACAAGTGATAAAAAGGGAGAATTTACTCCCTAGTATTACACGCTATATCACAGAGAGAAGTCGGACACGTGTTACTCGTACGAAGGTTTGTGGTGAAGAGGTTGAATTTAATGCCTTTTGGCGGGATGTCCGGAACAGTTTTTCTTGTATGCTGGGAATATTTTATTATCTTATTTAATTTATACAACGTTTTTATATTACGGTTTTATTTTATTTATAATTTTCATTATCATTATTTTATACCTTATTTTTATTTATTATTAATAATAATGTCGCTACAACTGAAAGGAAATGATTTTTAGATTTTGTTCTGCAAATATCGTATTCAGTACAAAATCAATAAGTATGAACGTTCGTAAACAGCGAATATCTATTGTCAATATTGTAGACACTACTTTTTTTTAAAAAGTAAAATATTGAATTAAAATATTTTTGTAAAATCTAAATCAGCTGCGACTATCTAGCATATACTAGAAAGAACCGTGAAATTTTCATGGTTTTCCTCTGAATTTGCATTCTTAAGTTAATGATTGAATAAGCTCATGGCGAGTTCTATCTGTATATATGTAGAAATTCCCCTATCGCACCGTTAAATATTTGAGCTTAATAACTTTAACAAAATATTACAATAACAATAAAAAATATGAATACCGGTCCTTATTTTAAGAAGTAAGGGGATACAAATGAAAAGATCTGATATTGATAACTTTTTTCCATTTCACTGAAATGGCCGTTAAAGATTTCCATCTTCTCTTGTTTCATTTATTCAATGAAATCGAGGAGTGTCTTTTCTCTTCTTTCGACGCAATAAAGATCGAATAGTTCTTTATTTATGAGGTATTGGCAAGGCGTAACGGTCGTGCGAATTAACGAAGGGAGGGACAAACAATTCTAATCGGATACAAGGGTGGGATGGAAAGTTCATAGGCTAACCAAAACCAGTTGGTAGATAAAGGGATATGCAAGTGTAGCAGAATCCAACAGCTGGACGACCACGAACACACACATTATATACATACATATATATATATATATATATATATATAAGGAAATGGATTAAATCCGACAGATTTTTTTCATTTAGCGTTATTTTATAAATGGATACTCATATTCGAGTAGATCCTCCGTTTTTATTTATTTACATCTACCGACCTGAATATTTCGAGAAATTTCCGGTGAAAAGTGTCTGACCACACTAAAAACTTATTTGTGAAAATGGGCATTTTGTACTATATATATATATATATATATATATATATATATATATATATATATGACACATACGGTAAAAAATGTAAATTAGAAAAATCGTTTGAAATCGAATAAACGCACAGATTTCATAATTTGATGCGAAAACTTTATTTTCCGATATTTTTTTTCCGTTGACTCGAAAACGTCGCACACGTCCAATTTCAACATTTATGTCGATTTGAAAGTTAAAACCCCAATTGATTCAACATTTCAACGACAAATGAAGAATTCTTTTTGCTCCTACACATTTCAATCGATACAATTGGTAACAACATTCAGCTGAAAATTTTAATTTCAAAATAAATGAATTCAACACAAAATCCTTACATAAAACATAGAACAATGTATAACAGCTTAAGAAAAATCCATTCTTCAATAAATTACTTTCTTATTGTCATATCGTCCTTCAGTTTCTACGAAAAACTTATATTAAGATGCCAGATGGTTACAGGAATCGGCAGTTTGTATCGACTGATTCTTGGTTGTTGAAATGGAATAATTCCTTGTGTTAAAGAGAAATATCTGTGACAAGTTGTAATGGAGATATTGTTGTGAGTTTTTTTTTTTTTTTTGAAAATGAGATAGTTTAGTGTGTTGTATACGACACGAGGTTCGCCTGAAGGCTAAGAAGTTTCCCTGGAGATGGAACGAGACAAGTCTTTTGTTTAAAGAGAGAACGAGAGCGAAAACGGTTGTCCCCGCTTCTTTTTTTATACTGTTTCATACAACGCCGCCTAGCGGGTGTTAGGAAAAGTTTCCAGACAGTAATCTTATAAATCAATGATTCTAAAAACTTAGACACTTTACAGTTATCTAATTCGTTCGTATTCTTTGTCAATACATAGAACTGTAATTGATAAGTTTAACTTAGCTTAGTAGACGACCACATAAAAAGAAATACAAAATATTACGTCTAATTACTTGTAGATAACCTGGACTTGAAAATAAGCATTTAATTTTTCTTTTTGGTTTTTTCAACAATGATTACTGTTGCCGGTAGAAAGTTTTGATTTATATTAGCCATAAAGCAAGGTGAATAAGAACTAAAAATAAATACATTTATACATATAATTCTTGTACATGTTGTTATTAAATTATTAAAATTAACAGTATGTTAGATTAAAACTTTGTTGGTAAACACACTGACACTAACAATTTTGTTGGTAAACATACTGACAACAAATTTAAATTTAATCTCATACATTTAATAGCATATCTTCCCCACCCCAGTCTTTTGAACAGAAGTAGGATTGGGTTTCCTGTTTCTTCCAAAGTCTTATTCTCTTTCACTCCTAGTACCCACCCCCACCCCCAATCTTAATGGCATTATCGCCTTGATTGGAGTGTATTGAAAACAAAACGAAACAAAAACATTAAAAAAAAAAAAGCGGAATATGGGAAAACTGAAAAAAAATATATGAAAATTCGGAAAAAAAAAATGAAAAACAGAAAACAAAAAAATAAAACAAAAAAACCAACAACAAAAAAAAAACAACAAAAAACAAAAAAACAAAAATAATGAAACAGTAAAAAAAGAAAAGAAAAACAGATAAAATAGGACAAAACAGATGAAAAAAAAAAAGCAGAAAAAAAATTCTTAAGTACTTGCTGATCAACCTCTATTATTATCGAAAGGGGCTGGCAAAAGGTAAGGCATTTTCAGCGAGAAATTATGTAGCTGTGTATCCAACTGCACTTGTGTGTGCATAAAACCTAAAAAAGGCTTAACGTTTATACATTAATGTAGATATTTGATTTCATTTTATTTGCAAACAAATTAACAGACTTTTTACGAATGTTTCTTTATTTTGACAGAAGTTGCAAAACAAAGTAAACAGATATAGAAACAATTGAATTCTGTCCGGATTCGAACCCTCCACATGGAAGTAAGCAAGCTTGTGACACTCATTCTACCAGCTTGAACACTACAAAATTAACTCGAATATATTAACAGACAGACCGTACAGATGGCATGCTGATAAGAGTTAGAAGTGCAAATTCAGACGTAATCCCATTTTTGAAGGGTACTATGCTAGTTTGTAATTTAAAAATTCTTTCACTTTCCAAAAATAGTCGTTACATTTATTGTATGAAATGTTTATGCAAATATAACAGTTTATAAGACAGTATTTATTAATGCTGCCTTTGGTTGAATGATGTGATGACCTTGAAAGGTAATACGTAGTAATACGGTGAGACCTAACTGCCAATCTAGTAGCATACGTAAATTCATGCAATCAAGGCACCAAAGCGGAAAGCGCATCAGAACAATTGCCAGGAAAATATTGGTAGAAAAGACTGCGATAAACAACATCGGGACAGCGGGAAAGTGACTGAAGCCGAGATGCCAGGTCAGGATCGATTAAATTACAGACCCTTCTTTGGATTATTTCAATCCCGAGATATATAATAGGAGAACCAGACCGGATACAGCAGCAATATTCAATGAGTCGACGAATGGCAGATTTATATATGTGCAAGATGGATTCTGATTAGAAAGAATTTTCAGTTATAGCATCGGAAAAAAAAAAAAAAAAAAAAAAAAAATAATATATATATATATATATATATATATATATCTTCGAACGTCAAATTTTGAGAGCAACCAGAAATCTAAGGATTCCAAATTGAAACTGCACAGCAACTATGAATTTCAGGCGTTGGGCTCTTTATTCACTGCAACACGGACTTGTGAGATCGTGATGCAAAAGTAACATTTTATCCTTTCAAGCCTTATTCGGCGAATACATTGTTTGAGAGTTCATAAGCTTTCACATTATTGAATGGTTATTTCACCCCGGCGGGAGACCCCCTTCTTTTGACCCCCAAAATTATGAGCATGACTGTATGCGCTAAAGTAAATTTTTCGAATTTCCTTACTCTAGGTGTCAATCTTTAATACTTTAAGGTTCAAAATTGAGGAACCCCAAAATGCACCAATAGGGGTAAATAATCGTCATGCAATTTACCACCTTTCTATATTGGTTCAGGGATATTTGACAAGCATTTTCTGCTGTTTTTTTTTTTTTTTTTAGGTCTTTTGTTGTGGGACCCATCTGCCACTGCGTTTTTTTTTTGGCATTTAATGCCTGTTATATATACCTACTCTTTTATTCCGCTTTAGTACAATTTAAACTTTTTTTGACACGTGGCGTCCATTCTTTCATTTTCACCGAAATCAATCTTGCTGGTTTTTACCCATCAAACATGATTATATGGTCTTGACACATTAAACCCACTGGCAGACATTTTTTTTTATATCGATACAGCCATTGATCTAAAGTGCTTTCATATTGTGAATTTCGATTTGCACGCAATTTTTGTAGCGAGTATTCTATCCGTTAATCACTGCTTTATTCGTAACGCGAATATACGAGTCGTGGGTGACGAACGACTCAATGTCGTCACACGGTGAACCGACACGAAGCGGCTTTTAACAGGACTTCATATATTTTACCAAAGCCAGATTTCTATTTTGTAATGACCTGTATTCATGTTTATGATTGTTATTGCGATTATTTCGTTAAAGTTGTTCAAATAACGAAGCAATAGAATCTCGTGGAACTGACAAGGAGTTTGTTCAATCGTTAACTTAAGAATTAAGATCCACCAGGAAATTCAAATTGGAAAACTAAGAAATTTTCACGGATATTTGCCAGCAATCTTTTGATTTTAAACTTCCGCTGTCTTGTGGTCATATCCAAAAACGGATAATGACATAGAAGTAAAACCAGACAGAAAATCTCAACACTGACAACTTTCC
Organism: Acanthosepion lycidas; assembly: GCA_963932145.1. Taxonomy (NCBI): domain Eukaryota; kingdom Metazoa; phylum Mollusca; class Cephalopoda; order Sepiida; family Sepiidae; genus Acanthosepion; species Acanthosepion lycidas. Next base: position 2,821,797 of record OZ010576.1, read on the forward strand.
AGGAAATCCTGCAGCCAAGCCGATCCCAAAAGGTAATGCTCTGTATTTCTTTGGATCTTATCGGTACAGTAAAGAGGGGCAGATGGGGAACATGTGGCCTGATTAGCGCACAGCCTCCATATGCAAAATAGTTAATACATTAATAGGTAAAGTTTCTGTTTAAAGTAGAAGAAAAAAAAACAAAACAACAAAAAAAAAAAACAAAAAAAAAAAAACAAAAAACAAAAAAAAAAAAACAAAAAACAAAAAACAGAATTTAATTAAAAAATCCTGTGATATGTATCGATATCATTTGTTTACATGGCTGAACAGTGTTCAGTAAAATACTGGTATTACTATTCCGTGGCTGTTTTTTATGTTTCGATTGAGCTAATTTCTGCTCCGTATTTCTATCTTTGTCGTACAATAACTGTTTTTAAACATTTGTTACGGACTAAAATGATATGATTCCGTATTTGTTTTTAGCTGTCCTCTGCGTAACCATGTCCACATTTTTTATTATAATTATTATTAGGTTGGTGCAAAAATAATGTCGCTTTCTCATATAGTAACATATGGGAGAAAACGACATTATTTTTGCACCAACCTAATACTTCATCAGGATTTATTATTTTACCTTCTTTGGCGTTTCGAAGCATAACGTTTATTTTGTGTTTTTATTTTTCTATTTAGTCTGTATGCCTTCACACACACACACATATATATATATATATATATATATATATTTTATTACGACTATTTTATATTATTTATTGATTACTATTATTAAGACATTAAGCGTTATATCTGACGAGGATTCGCTTACACCAAGGTCCAGTATAAGAAAATAAGAGAAGGAACAGATGGAGTAAAATTCCACTGTTCTTGGCATTTACTTTTAAAAAGTGCTCCATGCAAAGTAGAGCAATATATTATTTTTTATTATAAGAGATTATAATAAAAACATGTTGAAATTGCTGCACAAAAGCTTTCATGTTTCAATACTTTGATTGTACTTCAGGCGATGGTAAGCAACTGTGGCTTACCATCGCCTGAAGAAGTATAATCATAGTATTGAGACAGGAAAGCTTTTGTGTAGCGATTTCAATGTTTTTATTATAATCTCATAATAAAAAATAATTATAACATGGGTTACATGTAGCAAAAGGCCGAAAGTAGGGAGCACACAATGAGGATCGAACTCCCTACTTAGTTGAAAATTATCAAACAAGACAAGGTTGTTAACCATTACACCACATCGGAGTACCTATATATATCTCACACACTTAGATTTTTGCATCTGGCATCAAAATGTGGAGTGACTCCAGTTGTAGTGGTTTTGAGGTTCTCACCAGTGGGGAGTTCAATTGGGAGACGGTACCTGAAAGAATTTCAATCAGCTGTAGAGTAAATCTGTAAATGGAATTGAACTACTAGCATTATACTCAGGCCTGTGATGACACGGCATCATTGGGCGGATAGCGTCCTAGTCTGAAATCAATGGCCAATGAACCTTCAAGTCGGAAGTTGGTCTGATCTGGACAGAGAGAGAGATGGGCCCCACCAGGTTTACTTGACCAACGCACGCTACGCTTCAATGAATACCTCTCCGACCTTTTCGAAGTAGTCATTGGCATGCAATCAAAACATGTGGTGGAATCTGGTGAGGTACTCAGCTGCGCAGAAACCCTTTGATCACTTCCGGTCATGGGACTGATGATGGGGATAATTATTATTTTACCTAGGTGAATATGTTTGTATACCATAATAGAAACTGAATATATAACTATATACAACCATATGCGTAAAAGTTAATATAATGAACCTGATTGGAATTCAAACTCAGCTCTCCGTTTAATAATTCCGAGTCACTACCCATTACATCACTCGCACATCCAAGCTTACAGCACCTAGTATACTTAAGCGGTCACTCATCTTGGTACTGACCAGGCTCGACGTTGCTTAACTTCGGTGATCGTACGTGAACCAGTGTTTCAACGCGATATCGCCGTAATGCCTAAACTGAAAGAAAATGTAAAACTTCCAGCAGTGTTTTAAAATAAGTCGATCGCTTGTTCTAAAGCGAAATGTTTAGATAAATTTCTTTACGGTAGACTAGACATGAAACAAACCTGATTAAGTTCATTTTATTTTTCAGCACAAAAGGGATTCTTATAGAACTGAACCGGATTTTCTTTGAAATACTTACTGAACCGTAAACAGTCTTTCTTTGGCTCGGTGTGAGCCTTTAAATATTAATGCTTACAGTGTTTTACTTAAAAAAGGAGGCTTTTCACTCTAGAGTAAATTTATTACACCCCACTTAAAAAAAAAAAAGGGAAGAGTAATTTTACCCAATGTGTTACTAGCAACCCGCGTTAAAATTTCATGATTTTCCTCTTTGAATTTATTGATGAATCTTAATTATTGCGTTAATAATTGGATGTGGCGAACGCGTGTTAATGCAGACAGAAAAAAAAGTACCCTAGTCGAGTGCGCGTGCATGTCTGTCGAATTAAGTTAGGCATTTAACATTCAGCTACCACTTTTTTTTTTAGCAATGTCGATTTTTGTGCAAATAGCGGATCACAGTGCTTATACAGCTTCATACATATTTTCAGAAAACCTAAACTTCTAATTGGTCAGATAATAATGAAAAATCATGTCCTCAACTACGTCCGAATAATATCGACCTGATGAAAATACATTTTCCGCCAAAAATCAGAAATGCTTTTTGGAACCTGTCACGTGACTAGAAAACAAAGAATGTACGAGTAAACATCGCCAGTGAGACTTTACGAACGACTAGCATTTTAACTAATTCACGACGCTGCAGTGAAGTACTAAGTTAGAATTTGAAGTTCTTCAACATGAAATAACTTCAATGTAATTCAAGTTAAAACATTCAACTAAGCCACTGACCAAATTCTTCTGGAACTTACTAAAAACTGTTCAATCAAACTAGTGACTCTTACGGAAACTTAATTACGAACATTGCAGAACATTACAAACATCAACATATTACGAATATTCAACTGCAAGCAACTAAACATTACGGAACATTCACTCCTTCAACTTTTTTGAAGCTAAAAGTTTATCAACATATTTTCAGCTTTACAGAATTCTTTTAATTCTCTCACAGTGAACATGTTGAGCACAGATACAAGTTTAATTAGTAAAGACTTTAATTTCAGTCAAAGAGAAGTAACTCCTATTTACTATTCATGTATATCATTTGACATACATAAAATATAAATGTTGTTCTTATAAAAAAAGTTAATATTTTGTGTTTTTTCTCATGTTTGCTTTTCGTTTGCTTACACATTCATAAAGTAAAAAATTGTACGGATTGATTTAGGCCATTAATACCGCTTCAGGCACATAAGGGTTTTAACAGCAGAACAGCTGGTCATTATCCAGATATGGGCTTATTTGCAACTTGTCCAGACCCGGATCCTTGCCAACCGTCTCATGTCAGTAAATGCGTCTGGAAAATCGGCAGCCTGGAGTCTACTTTTGGCGAAACTCAATTTGCTATCGTCGGAGATTCGGTGTCTTCTAAAGATGTTCCCTTGGTGCGTTTTGTTCCGGAAGTTGAGTACCGTCCGCCGTACTGTCGTTTTTCAAACAGAAAAACAATCTGTTACCTGTTAAGTGTCCACTCCATAACCTCAATACACACTTTCCATATTTTCCTACATTTCACAGATATAAAATGGTCATAGAAACTTAACGACAAAATGTTATAATAGCAGTTAAAAATATGAATGCCAGTCATTATTTAAAGTCAGGGCCTCTTAGCGATATTTAGAAAAAAATCAATTTATTTAAATTAAGCTGGATGCGAGTCAAAAGATTCAATATTAACAAGATTTTCCATTTCACTGAAGCAACCGTTAAGCACACGAGAGCATTATCACCTCCCCCTATCTTTCTTCTTTTCTTATCCTTTCCTAAAGCTAAACAGCGCCTTTGATATATCTTTTCTTCCGTATATCCTTGAAATCAAACTGGGATCAGTCCAAGGTGCTCGATTTGGTCGACCATTAGTAACTGGTTGCTGTCCTGCAGGCCGCCGGATTCAAATCAGACTTCTACAAGTGGATCACCCTTCTGTATCGCTCCCCAGTGTTGTGGTGCAGGTGAACGGGAAGCGGTCGTGTGCTTTTGCGCTGTAACGGTTGATTCGTCAGCATTGTCCGTTATCACCCCTACTTTACGCTTTGCCATTAGAGCCTCCCCTTCGTCGGCTGAGGGACAGGGCGTGCAGAAGATCCCTATATGGAATCGGTGTCCCTGGTGAACGTATCCATTTTCGTGTCGTGCCAGCACGACACTGAGGTGGTACAGAAGGCGTTCGAATTGTACGAGTATCTCACGGGGCCAAGATTAACTTCTTCCGGCTAGGTGCTTCCGGGGCCCTTCAGTTGGACTGACGGCTCCGTCCACATTTTGGGAGTGTGTTTCGGGCTTGATAGCGGTTGTTCTTAAAGGTTAGGGCTAAGGTGTGCTTCGTGTACGTCTTTCTCCTCATCCTTTACAAATTGTCAGTACTCGCTCTCTGCAAGAAAAGTCGGAAGGCAATCGACCGCTTGCTGTTCTACATCTTGTAGGCTGGACGCAAGTCGAAAGTCTGCAGAGAAGTCTGTGTCCAACGTCCGTGTCAAGAGGGGCTGGAAATGTCACACTTGGAGTGTCATCAACACGTCTCGAGTTTGGTTTTCCTACACCGAGCGTTGGCAGAAGATTCGCTCTGGACGACGAGTGTCAGGGCTGCCTTGCCTAACCTTACCACCACTCCTCCGAGTTCTGAGGCTGAATACCACTGTAAACACCTGAAACAGTCAAAATTCTTCCACGAGTGACGAACAGTCTTGCTTGCTACTCCACGGTTCAAGAGGACATTATATAGGAAACTTTTGAAGGGTGTCGCGTCGGAGCCACTCTGTGAGCGGCTCGGCTTGTTAGCGAATTACCTCACCAACCCTGAGTTTTTGCTTACCCGGCGATTGACTCGGAACGCGCTCTCAATGACGTCAATATTTTCCCTGTGAATATGCGGCATTGTGGTATGTGTTGAATTGAATGGTGATGAATGAGTTCTTGTAGTGTATGAGTAAATTTTAATGAATGTATGTGTCGTGAACCAGATTAATTAGGTGTAGGACAGTGACGATCAACTTTTCTATCCTTTTGACCTGGTGGCACATGAAATGTAATATTTCTTAATGAAAACCTTTAAATACTAGCAATATATCGATATTCAAAATAATATATTGTACAGTATTTGAAATATTGCCAATGAATATTTCCATTTTACAAGAATTTTTTTTTTTTTGAAATAAAGCCAAAATTCATAATAAATTTACGAATAGCATCCAAAATATGTTCTCGTAGGAGGGCGGTGTTAATGCATGATTCCACTGCCTAGACATTAAACTTAGAATCTAAGCTTGATGCAAACTACACTCGGATGCAAACAACTATACCGGACATCTCTTGGAGACAACATGGATCCATCCTTGATATTTCTACGATCTTACACAGAATGCACTTTGCAGGACACTGCTGGCGAGTAAAGTGAGTGATTTGCTATGGATACTTTATGAAATCCATTTTTCTTAAATATCTTAGAACAGATTTTATAAATTTCAATCGATGTTAACACTGGTTGCTCGGTCAATGAGTGCCAAATGTTTCCTTATAAGGAAACATCTAATATTATCAATAACATTAACTCAGACAGGCTCAAGTCATGAGGGTGAGGCATACATGGCGTTTGCGAGACGAACTCGCTTATCTTGGGTCAGTTTGATTCTATAACAAATTTTCTTCATTTATAGAAATATAGTAACTTAGTAAAAGGAAAACGAAATAATCATTTTGGATTGGGGGTTTAAAATGGGAGTAAATACCTCAATTGTGGATCATTTCGTGGTTACGAATGAAAAGAATGTTAAATATTGCAGAAGAAGCCAGTCGCATCTCCAGTTTCATTTAATGCCATTGTGCTTTTAAACATTCTGTTCAACTTTTTTTTTTACACTTACAAAAAATAAATAATTGCTTGCACAATTTCTTCCGATGATTCCAACTGCACCAAGAATTTCTGGATTTGTAATGTCTATCAAAATATTTATAGTTGCAAGGTCAGCGTTAATTGACTTTGGTTATGAAACATTGTTCTAGGACTTCTCACTAGTGCTTCATTACAAGTCCATGCTGGAGACTGAATAGGAGTGTGTTGTATGAATTCAAGAGTAGGAAATTTATTTAACAAATTATCAAAATTTTGTATATCAATATTATTATTGTTGTTGTCACGTGGTAATGATGAAAAGAAGGATTAACGTGCTTATAAAAATTATGTCAACATAACTAAAATAAAGACCTGCTTTAGAAATGAGGTGCTTATACGAAAGATAACCAAGCTAGCGAGTTTCCAAAATCTAAACAGATTATCAAGAATGCGTTTTAGAACAGTTTCTTGGCCGAGCTGAACACTTCAGCACCCTTTCACATAAATATCAACGAATGTGAACATCGGTGGTGCCTTTTCCGAGCGGGAGGGTGGAAAATGTCTATTCTGAATCGAAAAACACCAACAATGACAAATTCTTTTTAAAAATGAGCATAGAATTGCAGTGACCGTTTACAGAGTCTCAGTATAAACTAATACTAGTGCTAATGGTCTGTTGAACCAAAAAGCTTGGGGCAAATGACTTGTTTGCTCTACTCAGGTTCAATAGGTCAACTGAATGCCTATATCAACAAATGCAAATAAATAAATATTCTTGTCTTTTTGGATAATGCACTGCATTTCAATTTAAAATTTAATTAACTGGAACGATTCGGCTTTGATATCGACAACATGTTCACGTGAACAAGAGGGTCGTGAAGACGTTGAAGAGCAAGAAAAAAAAAGTTTATTTATTCGAAATTCGATTACATGGGATACAATGGAATTGAAAATGAGATTTTTCAATTTTTGAACAAATTACTTGAGCGATGATAGGAAAAAAAACTATCAGATGTACGTGGTAAAATATAAAATAACATTATCATGTGTTCGGTAAATTGACCTTCATAGAACCATTCAAAAAGTGTTTAAAGGCGTAAAAGAGGAGTGTATATATATATATATATATATATATATACACACACACATAGGAAAATAGCAGCAAAAGACGCAGAAACAGAATTAGAATGTGAGATCGGTGGTTGAAATAGTTGCGTATTTTTCACCGGTTGGTGTAACAGAATCTTTCTCTTTCCTCATTCGTCCTAGGATGTGAATTGAGAGAAACAAAGAAAGAGAGAGAAACAAAGAAAGAGAGAGAAACAAAGAAAGAGAGAGAAACAAAGAAAGAGAGAGAAACAAAGAAAGAGAGAGAAACAAAGAAAGAGAGAGAAACAAAGAAAGAGAGAGAAACAAAGAAAGAGAGAGAAACAAAGAAAGAGAGAGAAACAAAGAAAGAGAGAGAAACAAAGAAAGAGAGAGAAACAAAGAAAGAGAGAGAAACAAAGAAAGAGAGAGAAACAAAGAAAAAAAAGGAGACAAGAACAAAGGAGAACCAAGAATGGAAATATTAGAGAGCGTGAGAGACTGAGGAGGAGAGATGGGAGTAGTGACGTTCAATTTGTGACACCACAAAAATAAAATAATTTAAGGTAGCCAGAATTTTTAAAAATTGTTTCATTATTTCTTAGCCTTTTTTTCTTTGACTTGCTTCTGTCTCTCATTTCCCCCTCTCTCTTATGCTTCTGTCTCATGCTTCTGTCTCTCATTTCCCCCTCTCTCTTATGATTCTGTCTCTCATTTCCCTCTCTTATGCTTCTTTCTTTCTTTCTTTCTCCCGCATCGATCTTATTCTTTTTCTACGCATGCAAGCGTTCCTATCTCTCACTCTTGCCCAACCAGCTTTCTCTTTCTTGAATGTCAAATTGAGAATCTTTCAGCCATCTGGAAAGCGATTGAATATTCAGTAGTGAAAGATGAAACCATTACACTACACGCATTTAGAATGAAGTTACGTCCATTAGCCTGCATCACCTTCCATTGAATTAGAGGTGCCTTCTTTTGCAAGCGATCTTTCCTTAATGACGCTTTCCTCTCGTGATGGAAATACTCTAAAAACATATCCTTTTTTAAGGAGCGTAGAGAAGGGCATTAGGTCTCCCCACTCAGCAACTCGAGCTAAAAAAATATAAATAAATGGAAGGTAAATTGGTGAAGAGAAATCGAAATCATTGGAAAGTGGCGCGTGGTGCCGGGGATTTTCTGGCGGAATAATGGAATTTTATGTGTAAAGTGGATGTGTATTTACTCAGAAAGTGAGTGAGTAGAGGTTTCGAAAAATAAAGTAGCTTTTCTTTTCTTTTATTGTTTGGAAAAGCAGTAAGCTTTTAGTGACCCGCTTCTTTAAATGGGAACTCGATACGCGAATAGGGTAAAGTATTCCATCCTCATCAGTCTGTTTCGAGAACCAGCCATTAGACCCGTCAAAGTTTGCAGCTTCCTCGACATTGATTGGCTCGTGCAAATGCCCCGATGATTTACTAGGGTGATTTATTCGGGACATTTTTTTTTTGTAAGCCCACGTGCTCTGAGGAAAGGACAGTTTGTTTTCTTTTTAATCAAGGTCTTAAGTAATTTTTTTTTCTTTTTACGATCAACAAGCATCGCTAGTCTGGTACGAAAGGAGGATGAAAGAAAATTGCAAGTAGAATTTAAATACGGAGAGAATTGATAGAAGAGAAAATGGGAAACAGCACTGAGGTAAAGGGTTAAGGTTAGAAGATGGAGAAAAAGGCACGCAGGAGAGGGAGAGGGATAGAGAGCGTGGTCGAAAGTATGAGAGGACAAACGGGGATGAGAGAGAGAGAGAGAGAGAGAGGACAAACGGGGATAAGAGAGAGAGAGAGGACAAACGGGGATAAGAGAGAGAGAGAGGACAAACGGGGATAAGAGAGAGAGAGAGGACAAACGGGGATAAGAGAGAGAGAGAGGACAAACGGGGATAAGAGAGAGAGAGAGGACAAACGGGGATAAGAGAGAGAGAGAGGACAAACGGGGATAAGAGAGAGAGAGAGGACAAACGGGGATAAGAGAGAGAGAGAGAGGACAAACGGGGATAAGAGAGAGAGAGAGAGGACAAACGGGGATAAGAGAGAGAGAGAGAGGACAAACGGGGATAAGAGAGAGAGAGAGAGAGAGGACAAACGGGGATAAGAGAGAGAGAGAGAGAGAGAGAGGACAAACGGGGATAAGAGAGAGAGAGAGAGAGAGGACAAACGGGGATAAGAGAGAGAGAGAGAGAGGACAAACGGGGATAAGAGAGAGAGAGAGAGAGGACAAACGGGGATATGAGAGAGAGAGAGAGGGGACAAACGGGGACGAGAGAGAGAGAGGGGACAAACGGGGACGAGAGAGAGAGAGGGGACAAACGGGGACGAGAGAGAGAGAGGGGACAAACGGGGACGAGAGAGAGAGAGGGGACAAACGGGGACGAGAGAGAGGGGACAAACGGGGACGAGAGAGAGAGAGGGGACAAACGGGGACGAGAGAGAGAGAGGGGACAAACGGGGACGAGAGAGAGAGAGGGGACAAACGGGGACGAGAGAGAGAGGGGACAAACGGGGACGAGAGAGAGAGGGGACAAACGGGGACGAGAGAGAGAGAGAGAGAAGGAGAGAGAGAGCGGATGGGCGATAGAAAAAGGAGGATATAGGGAAAACGAAGGTTGGTGAGTACGTACGTGTGAGATGGGGGAATTCAAATGCTAAAAATGGGAAAGACAAAACCGGCAAAAAACAAAGAAAGATCCATTTACACTGCGAGTAAAACTGTTGTAGATTTTTCCCTCGTCTGATTTACACACTGCCAGGATGCATTTACATACAGGGCTGTCAAGAAGATGAAGAAATAAATAAATTATATCTTTTATTAAGACATGTCTTCATTAAATAATTTAGACAAGTTTTGTCTACTTATTTTAATAGGATCCTCTCGTAATTGCGGACAAGATTCTTAGTATCATTATTAAAGTCAGAAAGAAAATTACGATGTTGTTGCATATTCATTTTATTCCGAGTACTTTTGACAATGCCGATATCTGGGTCTTGCTTTTTCTAAGACAAAATTGTTATGTTCACCTGAAAATTAAATTTTTACGTATTTTGTCTTAGAAAAATGATGAACACAACGATTTTTTGTCTTTAAAAAGAAAAAAAGAAGACAAAAACAAGACCCTGATGATGACATTGTGCTAATGTCGAAAGTACTCAGAGTAACATGAATATGCATCAACATGGTAATTTTCTTTTTTCCTTTAACAAGGATCCTAAGAAACTTGTCCGTAATTACGAGAGGATCCTATTAAAAATAAGTAGACAAAAATTATCTAAATTATTTAATGGGACATGTCTTAATAAAAACTTGTTGCCAATATATATGATAAAATATAGTTTTAAGTTAAGCTATATTTATGGGTAAAAGTGCTCAATATATGAGAGAGAATGGAGAAAGAGAATTTAATTGTAAAATTAAACACTGAGGTCAACACAAAGCGGTGACAGTGTTTCATGATTGAACAAAATCTTCATGGCCTGAAGATTGCGTTCAAGCAGGATACAAACTCAAGTCAGCACCAAGCTTGCTGAATGTATACTGCGTTTTGCATAACTGTCAAAGGCACGCATATATAGGAGAGTGATTTCGGCCTTGTGCCACATCTAACCTACGCTTGTAAAAATCACTATATGGGAGAGTGATTGTATGGACATGTAAATGTGTTTAACTCTATCCGAAGCACTGACCTTTATGAGGATTTCTCATGTTCAAGTCGAAGTGTGGATATCCAAACTTTTATACCAATTCAACACAGGCTTGTTAAAATTAAATGTAGCGCAGGAGTATAAATGTCAATATTATTTTCATTTATCAATTTTTATCAAACAATTATTCAGAAATAAACGAAGACTTGTACCCAGAAAACGCAATCTTAATTCAACGAATCTTAAAGTGGTATGTACATAGAAACTTGTGCGTATACACGCATGGAAGTAAAAAAAAGAAAAGAAAAAGAAAAAAAAAAGAAAAAAAAAGGGAAAAAGAGAGAAAAAGAGAAAATGGTGAGCGATATATAGGAGAGAGGGAGAGAGAAATGTCAAAAACGTCAAAGAAAGAGAGAAAGCGACAAGTAAAACTAAGGGGGGGTTGCGTTCCGTGTCGTTAGTGGCTTCAGCCCTTCAGACACCAACATCACTTCAACCAAAGGTTTCTTTATATTATTCGTTTTATCATACGAGAGGGACAGACGTGGTAGCATCGATTCTATGAGGTAGCAGGCGGAAGATCTGTGGAGTAACGCATACTCTCTCGTTGACGAGGCATTCTGCCACATGCGGGCTAGCATACCTGTGGAATCTGGGTGCAAAATGCGTGTCGAGTCTTCCAAATTCTTGCGGCCCTTAATTGACTGTGTGCCTTTTACATCTTATATTCAAAACGTAGACAAAGGCATTCCATCACTGTTAGAATTCCATGCCCACGCGTCTTCTGGCCGGTAATGTGCTATCTTGGACCGGACTCCATTTTGTAACAGTGGCGACGAAAGACGTTATGAGGGAAGGAAAGAGCAAGAGAGAATGAAAAATGGATAAAATGTGGAAGAGGAGAGATAAAGATTTTTTAATTATTTTTGATCCTTTTGTAACTCTGCATTCCATCATCCATCTCTCTGTCTTTTCCATCTATGTATTGATTATACCCCCCAGCTCTCTACACCAATCCTTGTATTTTATTTTTTCTCGGAGAGGCGGGTGGCGTCGAAAAGAATTATTTAAGCCTATTAAGAGTAATATGCACATATGTGCTGAACAGAATAAATGTGTTAAAATAAAATCATATTTTCTGTTTAAGGATTGCAGGTGTAACAGAAAACATATTCTGACTTCTAGCTGATTGCTTTATGTCTCAGAGGATACACCGAATATTTTGTATGTCAAGTAATGCGTTAATGACTTTAGTATGTGGAGATGGTTGGTGCGAAGTGTTATGTTATATGCCTGAGGTTTACTTTAAAGTAAAAAAAAAAAAAAAAAGTCATCAAAGAGCAAATCCCAACACGAGGAGGAGGAGGAGTGATGACAAAGAGAAACACGTGTTTCGGCGTAAGACGTCCTTCTGAATAAGGAGGATGCACTATTTGTATTATTGGACTAAACAAATAGTTTTTTCATGAAATAAAAAAAAAATATGTACCGTGTACCCTGAACACGACTTTAGCGATCATGGCTATAAAATTTTCTGACCTTTGCAGCACTTATGTCGTTTCTCCTAAAACTAGTTCAGCCATCCATTTATACAAGCTTGCACACTGTTCGCATTGCAAATGGCCATCTACACGCGAAGCACACAACTATCGGCCTATTAATTTCAGTTAATACGTCCCGCTATATGAAAAGTTTGATAAATTCCACATACAAAAATAGAAAAGGGCGTGGGACAAGGATATATCTTGCAACCGGATTTATTCACACTATACACCGAATCAATTCTGAGAGAATTATAAGTCCTACCAGGATTTATTATTAGCGACCCCAACCATAACAATATAAGATATGTATAGATAATAAATATCTATTAGATTTCTATTTGGCAGGAAATAATGGATTCATCAATCGAATGTTGTTTGAGAGCCAAATAGACGTACTATGTTTCTCATATTCTGTATAAAATCTTGACAGAAACTTTGCAAATATCCAGATTGATAACAGACTAATCTGAAGCCACCTTGTCAAATAGAAGGACTTGTGGGTAGGAAGATTGATTCAATTTAATTTAATCTTTCCATTGGGTTTAATAAAAATTAACATTCGAATTCCTAGGCATATGGCGATGACCGACTAACCAAAAGTTACGATGAGGTATAAACGACTATTTCAACCACGAGGCAAGCCAAATGAATAAATATATAATAAATAGTAGCTTATGGCACCAGGCCAGATGAAAATAAATGGTTAAGACTGTGTAGTATTAGTGTTTGTGCATATTTATCCATCACTCGTCCGATGACTGCATATCCAGATGGCCGGTGGACTCGTCCGATGACTGCATATCCAGATGGCCGGTGGACTCGTCCGATGACTGCATATCCAGATGGCCGGTGGACTCGTCCGATGACTGCATATCCAGATGGCCGGTGGACTCGTCCGATGACTGCATATCCAGATGGCCGGTGGACTCGTCCGATGACTGCATATCCAGATGGCCGGTGGACTCGTCCGATGACTGCATATCCAGATGGCCGGTGGACTCGTCCGATGACTGCATATCCAGATGGCCGGTGGACTCGTCCGATGACTGCATATCCAGATGGCCGGTAAACATTGCTCCTATGTATTCCGCCTATTTATTAAACAGTAGATTTTTTATCATCTCGGGCCTTGGGCTGAATACTCAAGAATATTTTTCTAATAAGATTTGTCGAATAGTCAGACCGCTAGATGATAAATATATTGTTCATTAAATAGACAGAATCCCACCCCTACATATACACACACACATATATATATATATAAATTTTAGTGATCAATAAAATCTTTCCAAAAGGATATAAATCCAGGGAGAGCTCTATGTTAGAAACAGAACAATAATTATTATTCTAAAAATGTACAAACACTAAAACTTAAGAAAGGTAATAATGAAATAAATTATCTTATGGAGTTTTAGTGTTTTCATATTTTTTTAGAATATATATATATATATATATATATATATATATATATATATATATTATATTATATATATATATATATATATATATAAAGAAATATAGTCTTAAGGTGTGCTATATTTATGGAATAAAGTGCTCAATATCAGAGATAGAGCGTGTGTAAATATAAAAGTGAACATAGAAGTCAACACTTAGAGGCGACAGTCTGTTTCATGCTATATGCAATCGTCAAGCCACGTGGCTTGACGATTGCATATAGCATGAAACAGACTGTCGCCTCTAAGTGTTGACTTCTATGTTCACTTTTATATTTATATATATATATATATATATATATATATATATATATATATATATATATATATATATATATATAAAAAATCAATCGTATTTCGACAAGGATTTCTATGTAAACAACTTCATGCCATGACCGATATATTTTTTTTCAGTTGGTTTGAATTTTAGTGTAGGCCTCATATTTGATTGGTTAATCACGGTAAACCCCAAGTCTCATTTTAATTGTTTTTTTTTCGTCTTCTCTTTCAAAAGATAAAAGAAAAGAAAAGATAAGTGTTCTGCTTTTGATAATAATCCTCCCCCTCATCAGTAATTTACCACCACCACCGCCGCCCGAGGAGACACATTTGTAGTGTTGAAAAAACGATTACTATGGTGGAGCGATTTTTAACATGTTTTTATTTTAACCGGATATATACAGGATGTAACAGAAAAATTGTTCATTTGTCAGATTAAGGTTTGAAACATTGTATCTTAGAAATGGTTAAAGATATCTGTCTGAAATTCTAAGAGGTTTTGTAACACTTTTGAACTCTACTTTGAACGATAAGAATGTATAATTACTCTCCAAGCTTAGAAGAATCGTGATGAAATCGATTATAAACGAAAATGACATGTCCCTCATTAATTAATCATAGCTAAGGATCGGAAGCTGATGAAGGATTGAAATAAAGTTTTCTATATACAGTGAGCCCCAGCCTATTCGCGTTTCAGCATTGGCAGCTTCACACATTCGCAGATTTTTCTTTCTGGTTATTCGCGGAAAGCACGAATATTCACGTGTTTTTCAGAAGAACATATGTACAAATTACTCGCTGAGAACTCCCTCGATTCACGTATTTTTTTCGATAGAACACATTTAAAATATTCTTGTATTATTTTTCTGTATTTAAGTGACTTAAAACATAACAGCACATTTTTATGGTAAAAATTGGAAGAATTGTACATCTTCATTGTAAAAAAACAAACGCCTAGTACTTTGTCTTTGTTAGGGGCTGCGGCTTGGGTCTTATAAGTGGCTTATGCTAAGTCTGGAGGCATCATCACAGTTCTGTTTTTAGAAAATGTTTTAAACTTTATATGTCTAGTTACACATATTTTATGCACAATTTGCAATGGTTGTAGCAATCTATGCGTTATTAAAAACGTTTATTGTACGTATGAAAGAACATTTACGCTAAGTGTATGGTCACCAATACTATTTTTCAGAAATGTTTTCAAAAGGGTCTGAAATATTTCTAAAGTGTTTAGTGTGAAAGTTTAAAGCATATGGGGTTTTAACAATCAAAATAGGCACTTATAAGCACTTTTAGGGGCCTTACAAGTATTCTCGGATTCTAACTATTCGCAGCCGAATCCGTGAATATGGGGGACTCACTGTGTGCATATATATATATATATATATATATATATATATAATTCCAGATGATCTTTACACTGTCTAATCTTCAAACCTTCTGTCCTGGAGTAACAAGATGTCTCACACATTTCACGTGCGATTTTATATTCAAGTCTTTTTCACAGCTCTTTG
Organism: Acanthosepion lycidas; assembly: GCA_963932145.1. Lineage (NCBI taxonomy): Eukaryota > Metazoa > Mollusca > Cephalopoda > Sepiida > Sepiidae > Acanthosepion > Acanthosepion lycidas. The sequence goes on from OZ010576.1 coordinate 2,837,343, forward strand.
GACTTTCATAGATAAAACTCCTGTCTCACGTGCCAAATGTCTTCTGGATTGAGTTGGGCTGACACAAAGCAATTTTAATCCATTCCCAATATAACTGAATAACTCAATGTGTTTTTAGTGATTCTTACAACAAATGGTGTCAAGATGGCTAAACGTCTCATCTGAAAACCTGGACAAAATAAATTCAATTAATTTAGTGTTTTTTTTAGATATTAAATATTTTGCGGGATGCAAAATTATGCTGTTACACGATTTGGACAATTTTGATGTTATACCCGCTATAATTAAAATAATTAATAAAGTTATTATTATTAACTTGACAACATTTGTCTGAAAAACAAAAACGGTTGTATACAATTGATGGCGGAGACATTTCTGAATGAGTTGGACACAATGCAAGGCATCGTCTGGTGCTGTACAAACACAAGAGTAACCTACTCTCTTTTCAACTTTCTTATCGCCTACATGAAATTGTTATAATTGATACACTGAAGAATTTAAAATATATTATGGTTTCAGGGAAAGTTCCATCACTATTCTTATTTCAATTATAGATCCCGTACTTTCTATTTTAGAATGGATTATCTAACCATTCTTTCCTAAATTGCCTCTCTAAAACCTCAGTTAATCTTTTCCGTCAACTGTCGTGATATGACAGCAACGTCATTTTTAGCAACGACAAGGTGCAGGGATGTGGATATTAATGCTAAAAGGGCATAAACAATCTCCACTGGAACTCGAATAATTTAATGATTTCCTATTCCGTGTTTATTAACCCTTACATAGACAATTAAAATAGAATTAATTATAATTTTTAAAAAATCTAAAGGGTGGCTGTTCATTTGAGCGATTGTCTTTGAAATTAAAACTATTAAAGCCACTAGAGAACATTCTCTTGCAAACACTTCCCGTCAAATTTCCTGTAAGACTGAAAGCGAACCATGTGTACTGCATCCGTAGCAGCGGTGGGTGTGTCTAGGGTAAAACAGCTTGATAGAACCCATCATTCAGGCTTTATTTTGAATTCAGAGTTGTCCTATTTATATTGGTAGCTAATCAAGGCTAGAGAAGGGGGAGAATAGAAATTCATGTCTTTTACAAATTCTATTTCTGCCAAAGTAAACGCAAGAGACTAACCCGAAATTTTAATTCGTGTCGACGATTCTCATTTCGCCACTGATAATCATTACATCATCCGCCCAACTTTATTTTATTTTTCAAAGTTTACTATTGTCAGGTGTAAAAGTAACAGCACCAATCCAAACAAAGACATATAAACAAGTGTTGATGATAAGTAAAAGAAAAAGAGAGTATTATATACGCGTAGCCCCAAATATGACAACGCTAAACTTTGGACAAGCACAATATCCAGTCATCCTGCTATATCTCGAAGATAATACGTCATCATTTCAGTGTCACTTTGGCTTCCAGTAATCCATGCGAACGGGAAATATAATCTAATTTCTACGCATGCACACGATAGGATTTTCTGACATATTACCGGGGGGCGTTTCACGGTCTGTCAACCTGACTTTCACAATTCTGGCGGTAAAATTCTCAGCCTTCGGCAAAGCTGTAGGTTTCAATTGAATCGTCGCTAGCTTTTAAGAACCAAAGAGATGTTTGTTTAATTTAATCAAATCCTTTTCCGATTTAACCCATTTCAATGCACACTGCAACAAGATTCTTCATATGCTGTTAGTGTAGCTACGCTTTCACTCAATTACTCAACATTGTCAGCGTTCTGAGGAGCAAACTCTACAATAATATGAATTTACATTGTGCAATTGGAGATTTGTTTTCTTAATATCACTTTCTGTTCGCTTCAATTCAGCACTGATTGAAATCAAACTGATTTTGAGCAGGAAAAACGATCAGTGTCTACATAGTTTTGTAAATGTATCAAGTATGGCAAAAAGAGAACAGAAAGACTATGCTGTGCCAATATTCCAACTGAAGGGAGGCTGTCAAACTTGAAAAAAATATCAGCATTTGAAATCGTATCTGTTGACATATATGGGGAAACCACAAAAACAAGTTCGTATTATTTCAGGTTTGGTTTGGTTTGTTTTACGGCATATCAACTCTAATGGGTTATTTAATGCCGACAATTGCTGGTAATATTTTATTCCAAAAATGTACTGCTGGTAATATTTTTTCTTTTTCAAAAATGTACTGCTGGTAATAATTTTTTTTCCAAAAATGTATTGCTGGCATTAAAACCTATCTTTATACTTTCATAATATTTTGACTCCTTTTGGTGGGTTAATTATTTGCCCATGGCTGGGACCCTGACAGGTGCTTCCACTCCGGGTCAGGGTGAACCTGGGAACACGTGCAATTAAGAGGCGGTTCCACGATCCTCAAAACTTTCTGATCAAAGGCCTTGCTGTTGGATGTAGTTTATCATCTAAACCAGGACGGCGTATCATCTAAGTCTTAAATTCCAAGAAGAATTGTTATTTACAAGCGGATGTTTTTATTAGGGTCACTGTGCTTCGGCCGGTGTACTCTTCACCAAGTGCCCTCTCGATCCAGGTAACCTTTAAGGAATTACGAACCAAATGCCTTTTTATGCCTTCCGGGGAAAATAATTAGTAGCGCTTCAGACAACTTACCGACAGAAAATGATTGGCATCTAATGTACTCTTCAGAATAACACCTACTTTGCAATTATAATATCAACTTCTAAAGGTAAAAACACAAGAGCCAAAAGAGAGAAGGACAGAAAACTGCCAAAGTCGGTCTTCTTACGTCAGTGGCTTAACGGAAAAGATTCAGAAGATTAGCACAATGTTCAAGAGCAGCTCGATGCTGCGGAGAAATCTCTGTCGAATCAAGCCTAAGAGAAGAGAACATGACCAAGAACTTTGTGCACTCCATCCCCTGCAGTTGCAAAGAATATGAACATGAAATTATCCGCCCTCTCAAAGTAAGAATGGAAGAACATCGAAAAGTCGTAATTAGAAATGAGACAATGTAATCAGTCATAGCTGATCATGTATGGAGAGAAAAACTGTGGAATAAAGTGAAAGATGTTAGGCAGCGTGGAACACCGGAGAGTGAGACGCCTGAAAGAATCAGCGCATATGCAATGCCATGAGAACCTCCTTAGGAGACCAATATAGACAATTTCCTGATGAAAGCAGGTGGGAGTACAAGGGCCGATCCGTTGTGACACAACGAAGCTGAGGACAATAATCTACAAGAAAATAATGTAAATAAGCTTGAATCAGCTCATAAAGAGCTTCATTTTTTTTTATAGGGAATTTTATAGCTAGAGTGATAAAGGAAAAACTCACGAAAAAAATTGACAATGTGATTGACCATTTCACCCGAGAAGGAATTAATTTGATTTTCACGGGGTGCTTTATACTTCGGCTATTGTACAAAGCAAACATCAAAATATATCGATATGCAATTTTAAAACCCCACACATATGCAAGAGACTCCTTTCACCTAAATTTCTTCACAGAAATTAATTTGTTCAGTTCATGCCTACAGCGTATTTTGGCCAGTAGAGAGTTATAGATGATATATTTCAGCCAAGTAGCCCTGGCCATCTTCAGTTAACGATTATTTTCGGCTCATAAGGGATAAGCTACACGTATCGATTATTCTGATATCGAAATCAACTGAATTCCTCATCTCAATAAACAAAATCATCAGAAGCAGTTCAAACCTGCATTGATAATTAAACGTCAAAGCTACATGACCTCGGAGTTCAAAGACCCTAAAAATGACATCATCACTTGATGTCCTTCGGGATTATGAAATAATAGGTACGGCCGTCGGTAATGGCGTGGCATTTACACAACATTAAATTACAGCCGAGTTTTCAAACAGACCATTGAAACATTACAGATAAATCATTTATGAATAAAGGTGAAAGAAAAAGCAAGAGAAAAACAATTTGCTTTGATAAAGTCTCTCAGAGGACGAAATGCTTTGGCTAAGATAAGTTTGCTTTTTGTCTTTGTGTTGTCCTTTTATAGATATATTCTATCATATGTTTGTCATATCTCATTTTTTTGTTAGATATTGTCTCCAGTGTGTTTTTCGTTTTTCATATGATAAATAAATATGGAAAAAATCGAATTAGAAAAGGTCCATGTTGAAAGAATTTATAAGTTTTTTTTTTTAAAATTCAAATATTAAAAATAGGTTTCATTTTGAGTATGATCTTTTGAAACAATTTACGATTTGTTTCCTCTTAAAATGTTTTCTTTACATTTCAACCAATGAACAAGAAGGTTACTGTCATTCTGTCATAGGTTTCTACAACAGTCTTTGCGGTCACGTGCTTCTAATGCACACAAATATCACTAAAACCAGAAAACCTTCGTAGTTACCTGTCAGATAAATAAAATGTTGTAAAAGTCCTGAACTGCTACATGATTATCTGTTCTTTACGGCAGCGAATGTTGGACAGTCTCCTCAAAGATGAAGAAGAGACTTGAAGCAATGGATATATGGTTCTACAGAAGGATGCCAAGGATACAAAGAATCGAACATGTGAGCATCGATGACGTTTTGGAGAGGATGTAAACAAGGAATCTTATACTTAAAATCGGGAAGAGGCAGCTGAAATTTCTGGGACACGTAATGAGAAAGGAGGGCTTGGAGAATCTGATACTCACAGGGTGTATAGAGAGAAAGAGTGACAAGGGAAACCAACGCGTGACATACCTAGCGGGTTTAAGCACGCGGATGACAGTACAGAGTTTGGGAGAAGTAGCAAAAGGACAAAACATATTGAAAACGACAAGGAATAGGGGGGAGTGGAGACGTATGATCGCCTACGTCCTGAAGGGACACGGCACATAAAAGAAAGAAGCCGCCTAGTGGATCAGGTACTGAGTTTTCATTTACCCCATTTCTGGTTTGGGTTTTATCATCTTTCTCTGGGATTGCTATATATTCTCCCACACACACACACACACACACACACACACACACAGAATATTTGGATCTCAATATTTGCTTATTTTGAAAAAAAAAAATATTAGTCAATGGAATTTTGAATCGAACCCTTTATTTCGTCCACCTCAAGAACACATGGCCCAATGGATAAAGACGTTGGTCAGATCTAGTGACTAGACCCAAAGAATTTTGAGTTCAATACCAGACCACAGCAGTTGTGAACCAAAAACTTGTCGAGTTGAATTAAAGGAAAATAAATGAGACACCCGGAAGAAACATGGCACGTAGAACTAGAATAATCTACCTGGTGAACGATATCAAGGGTTCGGTTTGAAATTCAAATCACCTGAAGAGGGCCGGAGCGTATAACGACCGAAACGTTGTGAATATATAATAAATAAGGGTAACAGTTCGAAGAATGTAAATAATGCAAGTAATCATAATACATCATCTCAGAGATATAGACAGATATGTTTTTATTAAAAAAAAAAAAAAAAGTAAAATTTGAGAAAATAAAATTTAATCGACATAGACAATTAGAAAGTCAAATAGTCTCTATTTTCGCTTTGAAATGATGTAACTGCATGCCAAATTTCAACTTCCTACGGGCATTGCTTTAATCTTGCATGTATTTTCTACAAGTAAAATTATCACATTCAAAATGTCCATAAAAACAGTATTCCACGCAAAAAGCTATGTATCGAATCAGACACGCTCGATCTTATTAATGTTTATTCAAAGGCCAAATAGTGAAAGGCTTACGGCCATATCACGTTGAAACATTGGTTCCCGTCCGATCACCAAAATTAAATTATTAAATTAAAGAGGAAATGGGGTTGATTCACTTCCGTGGAAGTAGCATGTCGAGTGCTAGTTATAAAGTTCTGGATTGGGGTATCTAAAGAATGGAACTTATTTTACATGCAAATATCGATAGAGCAAGAGGAGGATTGAAACAATACATATGTCTGTCAAAGAGGCTCTGCCGACTGATATATTAAACATATTCGAAGCAAATTAAAATTTTGACCTTTTTGTAGATCACTCATTTCCTCATGAGGAAATATTTGGCATTCATTGACCAAGCAACCAATACGACTGTTGAAATTTACAAAAAAAAAATCTTTTTTCCTAAAACAATTTTTCAGGAAAATAGGTTTCTCAAATCAAGTAGCAGTTCCAGTATTGATGGGCGTTTCCTTCCTAAGCTTTTGTTTGAAGTCGTGTGGAACGTCACCACCATGATTATATTATTTTCTCTTCGAGTTACACGTGACATCATTTTTAGTTTTTTGCTGCTGCTGCTACTGAAAATCATCAACTTATGTGGTTTCTCTTATTTAGTACAGTTCTTAGTGATTCTGTAGCGCCAGACCACAAACCATTTTAGCCATTGATCTGAGAGAACAGTTGTAAGCATCTGACAGTTTAGATATTTCTGGACGGTTTTGGCGCCATGCATGACAAACTTATGAAAATCACGATGTGACGAGGCTATTTAAGAATATGAATCAAGTCTTCAGCTTGTTATTTTGGTTTTGTAGAAATTTGCGGTATTGTGTAAAATACGCAGCATATTCTATATTCAATTTCTTTTTCTCCTATACTAAATTTGTTTACTATTTATTAATTCCACGTCCTGAATATTTAATGATGGATTTAGTGTATCAGTTTCATCATTGATTTCATTCCAGATCATAGTTTCTCTTTTGGAGAGGGGCTTATCTTAGCTTCTGTGTCTTGGAACATTTGATAGAGGAGGTTGATCTTTCTACTTAGCATAATTTTTATCCCAATTGTGAATACCTATATCACTGGCAGAGTCCCCCACACTCATTATCAGTACATTAGCCCCCCGAAGTGGGGAGGGGAGAGTTGGATAATTGTTTTCTATTCTTTTATATGTCGTGTCCCTTCAGGACGTTGGTGATTTTAGCCCTCCACATCGTCCTGTTCCTTGTAGCTCTTGTAGTTTTGTCTTGTTGTTACTTCTCCCAAACTGTTCTGCTATCCATTTTCTCAACCCCCATCAAGTATGGTTACGAGCTGCTTTCCAGTCCCTCTTTCCCCTCAAATTGTCCTGTGAGTATTAGATTTTCCAAGCCCTCCCTCCTCATTACGTGCCCCAGAAATTTTAATTGCCTCTTCCTGATGTTAAGTATAAGTTTCCTTTTTGTTTACATTTTCTCTAAAACCTCGCTGTTGCTCACATGTTTGGTCCATAGTATCCTCAGCATCTTTCTGTAGAACCCCATTTCTTTTGCTTCATGACTTTCCTTCATCTTGAGGAGATTTGCAGTTTCCATTTTGGGCTTTTCCTTTTGCCGATAATCATGCATTATGTCTTCTTGTAGTTTATACTTAGTCCCTTTCTTCTCGCTTTCTTTCGTTACTTTCGGTTGGGATGTGGTAGGGAATGATTAATTAATCAGTGTTCATATCTATGCATATATCTGAATAATAAAAATGATTTTTAACAGTAAAGTCAAAGCGTTTTAAAGGACTATAGAAAACGTTATGTCTATTAGAACTACGGAGGTAGATCGGTATAAATAGATTTATACATATTTTGATATTTTTGTTTATTTCAAATACTTTTGCAGCAAATAGTGAGCACGCGGTGTTTTATGGTCAAATCCGAGTTTCACTTCAAGGCAATGTAATGTTGGGTTGGTAAAAATAGCAGGAAAGGAAGAGATCTTTGGAGTCAAGCCGTAAACTGAAAAGTGATATTGTGTATTGCTATAAAAAGTTCAGTAGGAGAAAGTAGTTGCAGGCGGTGACAGGTTCATGGCTAAGTGACTGCTCCAAAGAACTGGTTTGAAATGTTTACTTTCTAATGTTCATGCAAATCAGATGAATTATTTTTGCTCGAGGAACTTTGATGACACACCTAGAAATGACAGAGACGTAGACCAACATAGGATAACCGCACGATAGTGGGCGAATTTATAGCATCGGATATCGCAGATTTTACAAGAACAGAACAAAAAAAAAAAGAAAAAAAAAGAATGACAATCTTCGATTTCCGTTAAAAAACAAGAGAAATAAGATGCAAAATCTTTTCAGGATGTAATATGTCAGCTCTCCACTACTTCCTACTGCTCAACGTAACTTTTGCCTCTTTAGCCTTTGTTCTGCAATCCGACCAAACTCATTGATTATTCACTGTATTTCCCAGCGTATCTTCCGTATGTCCTCTGAGTGTTAGATTCCCCAAACCGTCTTTTCTTATGCTTCCCAGAAATTATAGCTATTACTTGTTAGTAGTAGTTTTCTTGTTTTAATATTTCAAACTTCCTCGTTACTCATATATTCCGGCCATTGGCATTGTTCTTTAGACGACTGGACATTGGCATTAGAAAACTATCTTGTACTACTCGTGTTAAATGTAAACATACGAAGATGTAAAAATGTAGGTATATACAAGGTGCGATAGATAAATTTTCGTCTAAATTACACAAAAAAGAAAAATAACATTTACATATCATTTTAAAAGTTATATTTATTAAAAGTACACAAAAGTATCTTGAAATACTAAAAGAGTAAATTTATTCAATAAAATCGCCATTGACTTCAATCATGGCCTCCAAACGACTGAAATCTCATGCAACTCTTCTGGACGGTTTACTTGTTTAAGTAGACCAATGTTGTCATAATCGTTGCCTTCATTTCAACTTTGGTGTTACAAGGAGTTTTCTTGTCTCTCAATTACGCCCCACACATAATAATCGAGGGGGTTGGCGTCTGGGGAGTTAGGTGACCAGATGTAAGGGAGGATGTGGTAGCAGAAATTGTCTGACAGCCATGACTGGCTTAGCCAGCTTGTGTGGTATGTTGTTAGATATAGGTTCTTCCAGCAGCCACTCTTTTGACCCAGGGAAGCATTACCGTCTCAAGGCACTTGATGTAGGCTGCCGTGTTGAGTCTGAGGTCCTCACCAACAAATTCGGGAGTTCTTTTATCAGAATTAGTGATTACAAAGGTACGGCAGCTCTGAAAACTCACTATTAGACTCATCCATCTCTTTCCGAATTCTATACACTGTCCTAAGATTGACACATAAACACTAAAATCTATGTATTGGCGTTTCCGGCGTGAATGCTAAGCAATACAGCATGCCATTTCCAAATTTCTGGCGAAGTAAATTGCGTTTTGGTGCTCTTTTTCTCAGACGGTGCCCAACTGGCCCTACTAAACAGTGTAGTCGACTAAATAAAAAACAAACGAAATTAAAAATCTAAATTGGCGACAATCTACCCATCACTCCCTGTAGTCAATGCGAATGTCAATGGTTTATTCTTCAAGTTCAATCGTAGCTGCCTATTTAATGGTCGTAGAATATCAATCTGGAAATTGCGATGAAGAACAACATTAATGTACATCAGACGAAAGAAATATCAGTAAAAATATGAATAAGCGTGACTGGCATGGACTAATTGGATACTTAAACTAGACACATGTGGCTGGACACGTATTAGGTATTTACCTGCCCGCCTGGCCATCAGTGATAAAAATTTGACGTATGATCGGTTTATAGGTCGGTACATATCGGGGAAAAAAGCAAAAATATTGTCACACTAGCATCGGAATGACAGTTCCAGGGTGGTGCCGGAGAAATGAAAACTTCGACATAGAAGTCACCTCGTCGTCGGCCGTGAACTAATCGAAGACAGACAGCTCTGATATCCCAGAACGTAGATGATCGATTCATTTTATACGGCTTATCAATCCTTGGCAGATTATTTAAGGCCAGAAAATATTTTTAGATTGTAAGAATTTTTAGTCGGTTTATGTGGATATAACGATTTAGTAACACAAGTCTTACTAATTAACCCATAGCCGGGAGAAGAAGAGTTGGATTACTACCATTCCTAAGAATATTTGCGCGTAAGTGAATATCACGAACAAAACTGGAATTGCAACTTGCCTTTAAATTTCTGTTTTAAGCTTTGTTTGAGGCAAGTATGTGTGTGTGTGTATTATATATATATATATATATATATATATATATATATATATATATGTGTGTGTGTGTGTGTGTAGGTTTACAGGCGTCTTTACTGTTTACCTGCACATTAATTTAATTTTGTCAGTCACATTATATTTAATGGAAGTTTTTCTGGTGTGGTAAGCTGGCTGGTGAGCAAATATTGAACGCTTTTCAAAAAGGGGATCTTGGTACTCATCATAAGTTAAAGCTGTATAGCTATCATTCCCATCCATAATGTTCTCCCTGCCCCCTCTTGGACATTTTAAGTCTCTGAACAATTATCAATTCCCGCCTTGCGTCTGTGACAGAATTAATTACATTTTTTTTTTTTAGAGTCTAAACTCTTTTTCTCTTCCAAATAGAATCAGTAACCTCCTTCTGTAAGCCTAACGACCATGCCCCTGATACAGACTCAAATAGGGTAGTTTATATGGATAGGAGAGGAAGATAACGGTTGACTTTATATTTGAACAGGTTAAGATCGTAGTTATCGGGGAAACATCCTGTTGGGAGTCTGTTCCATAGGGCAGTGGTTCTTCGAATAGAATCTACTTCTCATCGATAGAATACAGAGAGAATGTGGATGAGTTGCTACTATGTAAGTGGCATGGCGGGTCCTAGCCGTGAAGGTTAGATCTGGTGGAACCAAGGAATGTAGTTCGCCTTAGCACTTTCAATGGAAGTAGCGATAGAGTAGTGATAGATTTCGCCACATTTCGCCTCTGTGTGTGTGTGTATGTGTGTGCGAGTGTGTGTGTGTGTGCGTGAGTGAGTGAGAGAGAGAGAGAGATTGGAGTGAGTGAGAGAGAGGGATTGGTGTGTGGAAAACAATTCTTCTCTCAGACGCTTTTGAACTATCGAGACTAGGAAGTGAGGTCTGGGCAGCTCCTTCACAAATTTAGCAATAGTACTCCATTTTCAGCCTGATCTGGCTCATATAAAGGTAGAGGATAGCATGAGGAATCAGGTACTTATTGGAACGGCACTGGGAGCTGATCATTTTACCTGCATCTTTAGCGATGGATCGTATATATAGAATTCCACTTGAGGTTGGGTGTGAGTTTGAAACCCAATATCCTCTGTAGGCACGGGGCCTCCTCTAGCGTGTGTCTCTTCTTTGTGATTGGCGGTAATTCGGGCGTGGTGGATGATCAACGCTGATGGAATCTAACCAGCTTGGTTTTGGAGGCATTGAATATAATCAGCCATTCCCCCCCACTGTGTGTTAGATCGGAAGAGAGGTCAGTTGCCAATCTCTGATCAAGAGTTTTAGAGGTGCGCCTGTATATCGTCGTATCATCGACATAGGTGTTTACAAATGATCGGAGTATATTCTTAGGTAAAGTCCGCTCTGTCCTCAAAAGACTGGCCGTTATTAACTACCTTCAGTGATCTATCTGTTAGGAAGAATTTCATAATAGAGAAAACCATTCCAGTTATTCCGTAGCTGGAGAGCATGTGTAGAAAGCCTTTGTGTCACACATTGTCGAAGGCCTTTGAGATATCTAATGCTATGGTCCGTGTGGTATGTGTGTCGTCAAGGGCCTCCCTAATTCTGTGTGTAATGGTAAGACATCAGCAGTGGATCGGGCAGATCAAAATCCATACTGCTCGTCGCACAAAAGCTTGTTTCTATCCAGGTTCTCGACGACTTACTTGGTGATTAAGTCCTCAAAAAGCTTAGTGATGATACTGAGGGACTAATAGGTCTATACCGGGAGTAGGAGGATAAGGATTGGTCGCCCGAGTTCTTGAAGACCGGATATACGCCTGCCAGCTTCGACATGCTTGGGAAAGGATTTCTCCTTTAAGCAGCGGTTAAATATCTTTGCTATGATCGGGGATAATTCTGGGTTGATATTAAGGACGACTAGCTGGAATTTTGTCTGCATTATATTACTGATATTGTGCTCAGTGAGAAGTTCGATAGGGAATAGCCTTTGTCATTTAACGTTGAGAACAAGGTGAAGAGCTTCGTTTTGTCTGTCGAGGAGGACATGACCTCAGGACCATTTATAATAATGGGCACAGCCGCTTTGCTTCTGTTTATAATTTGGTTAGTGATCTTCCAGAATTCGTGAGATCAAATTTGTTTGTTTTCAATCTTGGCCTGGACAGATCGCGCGTAGCTGCACTTTGCGCATGCCAGAACTCTCTTACAGAGATTGCAGGCGGTTCCGAAAAAGTAAAGACTTCGATCCTAGCGATAGATTTTGAAGTAGCGATTCTAGTGAACTATGACTACAGCGTATTCAGAAGTTAACCAGGGCTGACATTTTGATTTTTTTTGAATGCAGTACCGAGACACGACAGAAGTAGAAAAGTTGTATTTGTGGGTAGATATGATTTAATCAATATCGATCCCAATATTCTAAATACTACACATAAAAGATCGATATGCTATACTAGAACCCGATCATGCTATCATCAAATATGAAACTTTTGTTTTTGTTTTGCCAATTCTTTTTATAAGAAAAGGCGTCAGTGTAAATCTGCTCCGACGACGTAGGTATTCATAAATGGAATAAGAATGAACTTGAATGTTAAATCAACATCTTGTATTAAATGTTCTTAGAAATAAGACTCGAGATATACTTAAAACAATAACCTGGAATTAGAATAAAAGTCGATATTAACTACTCTGAATCCATCATAAAAAATCAGGATACTGAATTAGTAAATACTAAAACAGTCAAATACCTTGGTATATGGCTCAGTCATGTCAAATTTAGTATAGAAGATTGATAATAGAATAGGCTGTCCGAGGAGTAGTTTTGCCCAATATAAAAGTTGCTACAAAAGCAAAAACTTTGGCCTGAAAATTTGAATCGTTCTTAAATTGCCTCATCAGTTCGAGATTTTTGTACAGCTCATGCATGGCACCATTTCAGAAATCTGTCAGCTTTCTCAGATTGTTAAAAACATGACTGAGCAAATGAAGACCATCTTTCTTCGAACCTTGTGAATTGGCGATATAGAATTCTAAACAAAGAGCTTTACCGAATAACAAAGATCCATGACCTGAGGACTTTCAGCAGCAGCAATAATTCAAACAGATATCATATGTAACTCGAATGGAAAATAATGACAATCAAGATGTTGACATTCCACATTATTTTTTAAAAAACAAAAAAAAACAAAAACGCTCGGAATGAACCCCCCTCCCTCACCATTAGTGGAAAGCCCAATAAAAGCTAGTGGAATTGAGAAGCCTATTTTCGTGAAAAATTGTTTTAAGAGAAAGATTTTTTACAAATTTCAGTCTAGAGTAATACTGGCTGCTTCGTCAATTAATGCGAAATGTTTTCTGATAAGGAAATGGCGAATGGGAGCATTCGCCATCACCTGCATTACATTCTTTTTTTTCTTGTCCTCCGAGTTTTTAGGATGTTCAGCTTTTAGAGAGTCAAATCTGGACCGAGAGAATTTAGAGGCTTGGGGGGAGATGTAATGTCACGTTTAGAACCCCCTCCTCACCCACCAAAATAAAAAGAGAGAAAGTATTTATACGGTCAATCTTTGCGAATATAAGTGTCACACAGCTCACAAGCTCAATCAGTGATATCTCACTGTAAACAGAAGGCAGAGTAAATAGAGTTTGCACCTTGGCCCGACACGCATTGGAGATAATAACCTCATTTAGTTGGTAGTAAAGGCTGGTGCTCAAGACCAGATTAAAAAAAAAAAAAAGAATCTAAAAACGATTTACTAAGGCAAGTCCATAACGTAATGTCAAAAACTTCGTAAATATCAAATCTGCGTTCATGTTAAAGCAGTTATTAAAAGCCTGAATAATTACGACATTGACCCTCTAATAATTTTATTGACCCTGTCAAATGTGTCACAGATCATTGTTTATTATTATTTTATTTCTTTTGATTTCTGGTGTGTACTCACTACTTTCCAGGTCCCACCCACAGATCAAAGGTCAGAAATGGAATCATATTTTCCTCTGAGTAATTAAAAGACCCCCCCCCAAAAAAACAAACAAACAAACAAAAAAAAAACACACACATTTTATAAAGCCCTTCGTAAGGTGTGGGCTGTACTCGTGAGAACAATGTTTTGTATTTATTTAAAGCATGGGCTTCCAAGAATCCCTTCAATGATTCTATTAGAATCTTTTTCAATCAATCCGAGGGATCCAACTACAACAGCCATTGTGGATGTTCTCATGTGCCACATTTTTGAGATTTCGATTTCAAGTTCCTTGTATTTTGATAGCTTTTTAAAGATCTTCAAAGATACATTGAAGTCAGAATGGACTGCCATATCAATAAGGAGGCATTTTTTTTTTGTTTGCGGTCTAATCACGATGTCAGAACGATTAGCTGTCTGTGTGTATTATGTAGTCCCATAGAATTGTAACAGGTTCTATCTCCGTAACCGAGTCTGGGTGATGTTCATACCAATTTCTTTCAATTTCCTTTCCGTAGAAGTTGCAAATTTTCCAGTGCAGATATTGGCCCACTTTGTCATGCCGGGTTTTATATTCAGTGGGTGTCAATATCGTGCAAACTGATACATCAGCATTATTATTATTAAGTGCTAGTCTTAGGAAGCATGTGATTACTTCCGATTAAATAATCCTAAACGTTTCAAAACACTGCAATCAAAATTAGAATAAAGGTGTAAGGCACGAGGATAGACGTTAATCGAATAAAAATATGCGTGTATAGTGCACATGTTTTGAACATCCTAAATTAGGCAGGAAGTACACACACATAACCCTCTCCCCTTCGTTTGTTAATTTTTAGATTCTTTTTTTTTTTTTTACCCTCACTCGCATATTAATTTTTGACTTTTTCATAAACATTTACTTATATTGCAACGTTGTCAATAATTCATAGAAATATTTTGCATTTTATTACTTAAAGACATTGATGGAGATTTATTCTTTAAGGTGATTTCTTAAAGATCTTATAGTTCGAAAGACATGTTTCAAATCATATCCCAACCAAGTGAAAACCCCCGTTAATTAGATTTTGATCTTTGATACAAGCTCTCCACCCCATCCGCTTATTGTTGAGCAGCTTTTTAAGGAATTGTTGAGGCTGGAATTGAAAATAATTCAAGTCAGAATAAATAACTTGATAGTTTTATTGATATCAGTTTGTCTCCCTCCCCCTGCTAGAAAAAGATGTGTGAAAATGGTGCCATCAGCTCCTTTTTTTTCTTAAATGAATGCACTATTGAAAACCAGTTTTTCAGCGCAAACGTTTGTATACACAGATAAACTATAAATGTTTATTGGATATACGTGTTTGGAGTTGCTATTTTTTTAAAAATTTTGGAC
The DNA here is from genome assembly GCA_963932145.1 of Acanthosepion lycidas. Lineage (NCBI taxonomy): Eukaryota > Metazoa > Mollusca > Cephalopoda > Sepiida > Sepiidae > Acanthosepion > Acanthosepion lycidas. The sequence continues at coordinate 2,852,555 of OZ010576.1, forward strand.
ATTAAGATTAATAAGAACTGGCCACGACTGAGAAATCTCACTAAAGACAAATGGTGCCTTAGAACTTCTCAGAACACAGGGATGTCAAGTCAAACAAGTAGATCCACTAAAAATAACGTTTAGAGCAATACAAATTACGTCGGATTAAAAGTTCCATAAAAAGTAGTTTTAAGATAGTCTATGCTGGATACAGAGCATATGTGTAAATGTAAGAGTGGACACGGAGATCAACACTAAGTGGCTACAACCTGTTTCTTGTCTAAATATTGCATTCAAGCACGAAACAGACTGTCGCCGCTCGGTGTGGACCTCATTGTAAGCTCATATATATATATATATATATATATATACATAGACAGACAGACAGACACGCACACACAGGGTGTAACAGCAAAATTGTCCAATTGTTAGATTATGGTTTTGAACCGTTGTATCTTAGAAATCATTAAAGATAATTTATTGGAAGTTTCCGACACTATTCCTACAACTTTTATGAGAGTATTGGACTCTACTTTAAACAATATGAATGCATTTAGCTCCATGTTGAAATGATGATCCCTCTTGCTGTTGTGACCTCCTCATCCAGTTTTCCTCTACTGTTCATTCTTTGAAAAAAGTTATTCACCATTCTTTTGATTGTTCTTGAATGAACTTTGAAGATGGAAGCCAGGGTATGAATGTTGGTACCATTTCTGAAGGTCTGATTTGTCTTTTTTTCTCACCATAGCTCAGTTGAGAAGACTTGGAGCTGATATAAAACGATTTTAACCTGCTCTCTATCTAGATGATTACCTGACAAACGAAACTCATTTAGTTTAGTGTTTTTTTTTTTATATAGACATTAAACATTTTGTAGGATGGACTATGCCTACACGATTCGGACAATTTTGCTATTACACCGTGTGTGTGTGTGTGTGTGTGTGTGTGTGTGTGTGTGTGTGTGTGTGTGTGAGAGAGAGAGAGAGAGAGAGAGAGAGAGAGAGAGAGAGAGAGAGAGAGAGAGAGAGAGAGAGAAGAGAGAGAGAGAGAGAGAGAGAGAGAGAGAGAGAGAGAGAGAGAGAGAGAGAGAGAGAGAGAGAGAGAGAGAGAGAGAGAGAGAGAGAGAGAGAGAGAGAGAGAGAGAGAGAGAGAGAGAGAGAGAGAGAGAGAGAGAGAGAGAGAGAGAGAGAGAGAGAGAGAGAGGAGAGAGAGAGAGAGAGAGAGAGAGAGAGAGAGAGAGAGAGAGAGAGAGAGTGAGAGAGAGAGAGAGAGAGAGTGAGTGATGCCGGACGTCTTAAAATATATGATGAGACTCTTTCAAAATCTGATATGTGGTCAGAGTTTATCGTGACCGTTTTAAGGCATTGCCGCTCCCCAAAATAGAAGTGCTCCCACAATCGAGATTTGGCTCCCTGCAACTTGTAACTGTTTCCAAGTTTAAACATTTCCTTTGAAACTTCGAAGACACGATAAAAGGAGAACGTGACGAGGCAGCTGAGAGCGATTCTGTAAAAGGACTTGGTTTTAAAAAGCGAAAAGGACGCTAGGATAAGTGTATGAGGCCAGAAGGGGACTAAGGTATTATTTCCCATGTAGGCTATTTTATTGCTAATATTAAAATGCCGGACAGTATCTTAGTATTACTAAAAGATGTGAACTTGCCTTCATCAATTTAGTTAGCAACGATAATGCAGAATTTTAGGGGAAGTAGCAAAATTCCTATCTTTCCCGGTTGATCCAATACTTACAGAAAAATCCATGTAACAACATGAACTCAAAAACTGTCTTTGAAGTATAATATTTAGGAGATACTGAAACGAGTCGAAGTCTGAGCTATTCATAAAACATGGCCTTGTGTCACACTAAAGTAACATTGTTGTCCAACAGCTCAGAAAAAACGATTCAGTTATTTGTTTGTTCTGAATCTTTCCACACACACACGAACACATTCTAGTTTATCCAGATTGATACAATGGAAAACGAATGTCATCTTCAAAATATATCATATAGTAATGTGATACGATTAAAAATGGCGGAAAATTATTACGTGAATATATACTTGGATTTCATTTATTAGAAATAATTGCGTCCGAGTAAACAGCAGAGGCAAGTTAACCATTTTAGTCATTAGGATTTATTGTCCAACACCATTATCTGGCCGATGCGTTGGACAATGGATTCTAATGACAAAATATCGATTAATTTCAGGAGACCTTCTTCGTGTGTCCTAAATTTAACGACGGACCATTTGATCTCATGTCCGGCATCGATCGGCAATTTTGGAGTTCTATTCACTTCGCCTGGTTATTTTGGCGTGTAATGCAGTTCGGATTGAACTTAATGCAAAGGCGAGACTAATTAAAGCTATTGTTGGGGGATAATTAGTGTATAAACGGTGGAGAGAATATGCTTGTCTGCGTAGAGGTTTCGTGACTTTTACCCTGACGTTCGCACACAATTTGTCTTTCCTCAATGTCTTACACGCATGAACAAATAACACAACCACATAGAGGTACATACTGAGCCGTGACTACTCTCTCTCTCTCTCTATATATATATATATATATAGTTTTTAATTAGACCATGTATGTGACTTTGGTATAGAAAATACTTTTACAACTCTTATATGCCAAAATTCAGACCATATACCAAATTTTGTTTGGACAATAAATCTCATTCTTTTGCACTTTGCAGTGGGCGCTAAAATTCGCCAACTGTTTCTACTGTAGAGAGTTAAGACACCAGCAAAATTGGCAAACGTCAAAATGAACGCATGAAGCCCCGAGCGGAAACACGGCCAATCTTTGCCGTTGGGTCCGAGGGGGAACACGGCCAATCTTTATAGACTCATGTATAATAACAGATGATGACATTAAATAAACTAACTGCATATCTTAAAATCCACGTCCAGACCACCGTTCCATTATGCAACTCTGATCAAATGTTTAAATACTTAAGAAATAATTATTTCTTCTCGAGAAAGAAAGAAAATGGCCAGAAAAATAAAATAGTGGTCATAAGCATATTCAACGTCAACGTGGAGAAATTAACCTTTGAGTATGCAGGCCAAGAACCTAACAATGAGAACATTCTAGAGACAAAATAGCATTGGTGCAAAACTGGTATTAATTACATTAGCGTGCTGAGGACAAAATGAAGACAAAGTTCAAATTCCAGCAAGAGGGATGTTAACATTTGGCGGAAACTTGGTATACCAGCCGGTGCAATCCATTTCAACAGTGTCTAACTGTACAAAGACGTAATCATACAATATACTTTGAATATTGCTGCCATGACTAGTCTGGGTTCTTTAGGTCGCAATCAAGAATTTCAAGAAGCTACTGACAAAATACAAAACACATTGAGCATATTATATGAGGTTAGGCAAAAAAAAAAAAAAAAAAAAAATTAAGGACAACCCACTTTAAAAAAATTCGGAGTTATTTTTTACTGTAGCTTGAAAGATTTTTTTATATCGATTAAGGAAAGACACGAACGTTTCACCATCTGAGTGCAGAAATTAGGTGTTTAAAACTACAAAATTTAAGGCACATGTTAGAGGACTAAGCTGTTGGTTTAAACACATCTGGTTACTGGGCGTTTAATCCCTTCGTAGATAATAATGAAGTGCCATATTTTTGCTCAGTGCCACAAATAGACAAGATACAAAAATGTTAAACACACTAATAAGAGAACTTTCTTAAGCGGAATTAGAACAATTTATCTTTCAACTCAAAATTCCGTGATTTTACGATAGATGTTAAAACTGCCAATACCTTTTGATTCATGATGAGAATATTAGCACGAATGGTAAGACTTGATAATTCCTTATCTAATAAATCCCGACAGATTTGGGAGAGCACAGAAATTAGAAATTCACCTTTAACTGAAAAATATGGTCGCACAATTCACTCATGAAATAAATCTTTGTATCCTGCTAAAGTCAAGATTTGAAATTAAAAGCGTTTTGTGTTATACGAAACTGAAAACTCTACTACAAAGCAGCAAAAGATACAAATCCTGAAGAAACACTTTTTAAAGCAAACGAAATTCAGTAGAGAAACTAATGACTACAAACTCCAAGAATCTCAGATCTCAAAGGGAAATAATTTCTTGACTTTTTTTTTTTTTAGTTTTGCAATATTTTTAGATGGACGGATAGGCGTCAGTAAATTTATTGCGCCATCAAGAAGTTTATTTGATCCACTTTCAGCCAACTGTCAAACATGGATTATTTTTTAGTTATGACACTGGACCATGGATGAAAGCGTTGGCTGAGAAATCCAAAAAGTGACCTGACCCAAAGAGTTGTATGTTCAATACTTGGCCACAGTAGAGGGAACATAAACTTTGAGAGGCGAGTTACTAAAGGGAATTAACCGATACCGAGATATCCCCCCACCTCAAATAAAACCTGCTGAAGTAAATTAAATCGTTTTTGGGCGTGTATGTTGTTTCTGTTGAAGAAACATGTTCCTTTATTTTTTTTCCTCACAGTCTACAGACAGAGGCTAATGTATGGATCGACCAAAACGTATAAATATCACCAAGTGTACAAAGTATCTGTGTATATTTCTGAGATAAGGTATTGTAACTATTTACATTGTTCGGACTTTTTCAGTTAATTCCCTTTATTAACACAAATCTCAAAGGTTTTTTGTTGAGTCGAGTTACTTAAAATATCCAGAAAAAACATGGTACGTGAAACTAGAACAATCTACCCCCCATGGACTAAAAGGGTCAATTTCGAAATTCAAACCTATATCACCAGAACAAGACCGGAACCTACAACGGTCGAAACGTCGTAATATGACAAAGATGAGGACATTAGTCCGAATAATGTAAATTCTAAGTGTGTTAATGACGCTTCTTAAAGTTATAGGCATCTATATCAAAGTCATTTTTAAAAAAACATTTTTTTCTATTTACATTGTTCGGAGTGTTGTCCTCATCTTTGTTGCCATATCCACCATGTTTAATCCCTCCGCCACATCGCAAAACGTGCGTCCTTCAACCAGACTTGTTTTGTCATAACGTCCGAATCTTTCTGGACATGTTCCACATTTCCATCTCAACATCACAGTCGCACTTGTGACAATCTGCGAAATTCAGTCGACTGATTCAATATTACATAATGTTTTCAGAGATGTCGTCTCTCTCTCTTTTTTTTTAAGTGTTGCCATATTCAAATATAGCAACACTTGAACCTACATTTGTATATTTTTCTTTCTCTTTTTGGAAAGTGGGTTTTTGTAACTTAAAATCGCCCCGTGCTACTGAAATAGATTAAATCGGTCAAAATGTCGTGAAAATGGCAATAAAGATAAGGACAACAGTTCGAATGATATAAATAGTGTAAATAGTTACTATACCTCATCTCAGAAAGAGACAGATATAATAATATAGAACAATTAAAATTTCATTGTAAAACAACCTAATAGTTTAGTTTATTCTATCGACAGAATTATGGACCTGATTCTCTGTTTGACCATCAAGATATCAGACTGTACTTCTGCCCTTTCCCTACCCATCTCTCATCTCGACAGATGACTTGCAACTGTCGCTGGCTACCTCTACCTCTCGATAGATGGTTCGAACTGACCATCTCTGACCATTCTAGAATGTAGCCTGACTACATAAGCCCACAACTGGAATTCCTTATCTTCTGGCTGAGTTGCACTTAATCCCGAAAGTTTTTATTCATTCAATTCCATTTTCCCTACTTCTGAACAGTGGGTGGTTGCTTTGAAAATATATCTATATTTCTGGTTGCCATAAAACTATATGTACTTCCAGACGAGATCAAATCATTTGTAGTTCACTTAACTACGTGGCAATCCTAAACCACTATATGGCCACGGATCATGTGAATGCAATTATTACGAAATTTCTTTCGCATATATTCACAAGCGTAGCAAGTTCCATCCTCCACCGTGTGTCATTCCAAGTCTGGTACAAGATCATTAGTTGAGCAACCATAACCTATTTAGCTTTGCACCAGATTAAGGTATTGACATTTATAATGAGAGACATTGACCGACTTTAGGAGTTTAGAAATGTTACTTCGATACGTTGCTATGATTTCAGTTATTCACCATCTATCATTTTGGATTTAGACAGTGGAACTTATCCAGAAATCTATTTTCTGGATAGAATAACTGGATTTGGAAAAGGTTGAGCTAAGTAAGTTTGATTTGATCGATTTTGTTTAGCGGTATATCAACACATCTATGAGTTATTTAATGCCGAAATGAAAATATTTTCTACGTAATTGTATGGATTCAACTACGGCTATTTTGTACAGAATTTTATACTTTCATAGCAAAAGTCTGCTTTTTAGAGAGATTAGTTTGTAGATAATAAAATGTATCGTTTTTTTTTTATTTCACAAAAACAATGTATTGTTGGTAATCCTTTGATAAAAATGTATTTTTAATACTTTTTAGAGTTTATTGTTGGTCATTTTACTACCAACCTACCGAACTATTTAATCAGTATTTAACCCATAGCCAAGGGGTAAAGATGGAATAAGGCGTTTGTGCGAAAGGGAACGCAATAGATTAAGACAGAATTTGAACTCGCTTCGCCGATTCCATATTCTGCGCCGATATCCGTTACATTAACCGAACATGCAATGTGAAGCCACCTCATAAAAAAACAAAACAGAAAAACAGAGAGATAGAGGTGAAATGTAATAAGAAAATACAAAGCGCGCATGTTGAGAAGTGAGCCTCAATTGATTGCAAATTGATAAAGATGCTTTGTATTGAAATAAAATAACTTCATGAAGAGAAAAAAGAAAAATAGATCTTTTCAGACAAAGCAAAAACACTTAGCAATTTGTTCCACGCCGTGATGTCACGTTACAAAGATAACCAGACTTTTATAATCGCTTTTCACATTTCTTTTGTTGATTTTCTTCTAAAGGTAATTTTCTTTCGCATTTTGTTTGTTGATAGATGTTTTTTTTTCTTTTCTAAATACTCTTTGCCAATAGACAAAATATCAACAATGGTTGGATTGTTATGAAAAAGTCTATAGAGGTCACTAGTTTTTTGTTTTTCATATCAAAAGAAAAAAGTGAAGCGTCAGCAACAACAACAAAAATAAACCCACCTGGCAAAAAGAAAAAAAAATACGCCCAAAATCTAAAAAACAAAATGATAAAAATCTTGACAAGTCTTAGCAGCCAGCACAAAAAGATTACATTTCTTATAAAGAATCCAGCCTGAAATGCTGGGGTGTGGCAGTGACGAGTGAAAATCATTTGACAGGTAAATTACAAACGCCACACCCCAATTATATAAGTAGATATCAGCTTCATATCCCAAGTAAGGATCAAGTGAATAGGTACCGTGAGAGTACCGCAGATTTTAGAATATTTCAAAAGTACAATTCAATTTCAGAAGTATTATCAATTTATCTGCAAGCGAAAAAAAAAAAAAAAATTCGAATTAAAATAATTTGACTAAAAAATAATCTATCCGTCTTCAGAATTACCCATTTAAGTAATGTACTCTTCTGGTGACAGAGAAAACTGGCACACACACAATATATATTATATATATATATATATATATATATATATATATATCTTCAGCGCTTAGCCTTGGAGCGGGTAGAATGGAGATCAACGTGTTTTAGTGGACTCAGCAATGTTCAATCTGCTTGTCTGAATCATCTTCAAGAAGCGAGAGCAAGATCTAAAAGGTCAGGCAATCTAACAGTGATCTCACCTCACAATCCTCACACCTGCTCCATATGTGGCCTCCTTTGTAAATCACTAGCAAGTCTTAAATGCCACTTAAGATTAGCGCATAAACTTTCATAACTGAATCAATAAGCTGTCAGATCCTCATACTTCGAAATCGACGGGAGAGTCCTTTATATATATATATATATATATATATAATAAATTAACTGATTTAAAATAGGGTTTCTTCGCTACACAGGAATTACCATGTTTCAAAAATCGAAGCTAAAAACTTTAATTTTATAATTAAAAGTATTAGTTCTGTTTCCTATTCAAGCGAATTTTGGAATAACTTATTTTAAAATTTACTGAGATTTAAAAGCACATAAAATTCATAGTTTGTTATTCCAAGGATACAGAAGAATCCAATCATTTAAACAGGGGCGGTAGAGTGTCCATTTTTATTAACTATTGTTGTATCAATTATGAGTTACGTTCGAAAAAGAGGGTAAATCTAGGTAGGGTAGGGGTGCATTTTTCCATGAATTTTGACATCCGTTAAACACACGTCGTCTGTTTTTTTTTTGTTTTTTTTTTTTATGAGTTCAAAAAGTGGTTCAATCAACATCAAACTTCATTTAGGATAAATAAATACCGAAATCAGACGTCCCTATCGAAATATTTCTGGCACTTAAAAGAAACCAATAAAACACCTACAGTAAAATGGAAATTAATAAGAAAAGCTAGAATATGTACATTATATTTTGTGGGTTGACGTTTATGAGTATACATACGTGTTTTTCTAAGTTTAAGGTTTACCAATATGGACATGAAACATCTTACTAAAGAAAATGCGCTTTCCGAAAGGAATCGAAGATGTACGCCATTTTCAAGACAAGCATAATTTACCATTAAGCTATGGGAAACATTTTAAATGGGAAAGCACGTTTGATCTGAAAATGATTTTTTAGTTTAAGGGAATACAGGTTAAATTCCAGTCTGGAGGCACATTTTCTTTAGAAAGACTTTCGATTTCTAGGCCAATGAAATTTCACAGTTTAAAGAAACATACATCTGCCCAAAGACGAATGCCTATTAAATATAACGTCTGTAGCAAAAACAAATAATGTCGGGTTTAAAAAAAAAATAGATTAAGTGTATCTATATATAAGCATTTACCGTAATTCGCCATGTATAATACGCCTTCACCCATAATACGCAACCCTAAAATTGGGCTGAAAGTGTAGAACAATGCTTCTACTCACGCATAATACGCACCTTTGTTTGGTAATCAGACTCTACAAATTGTACCTCTCCAATTTCATTACGGACAGCGTTTCCTACTCTTATTAAAAATGTATTTAAACAGAATAATATTCTAATTTAGTTTTTTGATACTTCTTAATTTATTTGATATTTGTAAATATTCTTAGGTACATATGACTGTATTTGACATACGAAATCGCCGAATGTTCGTGTCAAATTGTCGTATGTTTGTGGTGAGTAGTCATTTCACAACTGAAATTGACAGATGAAACGGCAATTTTTAAAGATTTTATTTGTAGCTGTACACCCCAAGGTTTGCTTATTATTGTTTTAGAAAAAAATGCGTATTATATATGGGGATTTACAGTATATATTTTTTGCGGTTGTCCGAGATGACAATGACATTTTGCATTTTGATTTATCGGATTCAATTTGAAACAAAATAGATTAAAAAAAAAAAAAAAAAAAAAAAATATTTCCTACACTTTAGGTTTTCAAATTCCTGAAGATAATTCCCATGAGTCGAAAGCCTGCATATGACCTTTTCGATATGACATTTTCATCTGCGACAACCAAGTTTGCGAAAAGTGATTCACAATTTAAAAAAGACGATGCATAAATTCAGTAGACGTAAAAAGTTGAAACTTAAAACAAAACTTGCTGATGAATTATACTATATATAAATAGATGCGTTTCATATATAGGGATAATTTTCTTTAAGCTATTTACAAAGCATAGCTTTTTTGCTATCCTCTATCTTGACAAGAGTCCGATCAGACCGAAAATGGAGGAGTGTTGCGATATATGGGGCCGGAGTTGCCCAGTCATCATTTTCAAGTTTAGTCCAAAATCGCCTTCCCATTTTTGTGAGTGTGGAATTATTCTCCACCCACACCACGCCAAAGACAAAACGTTACAAATCCTCTCGCTGCTCTCTCTTTCCATAGAAAGTGTTTAGACGAACTACATTACTCAGTTCTAACCTTCACGTCTAGGACCCGATGAGCCACGTCCTTTGTACTGAACCCTACCGCATTCCCTTCATATTTAGTTGGTAAGTTTCACTCGAGCAGCTTCTTCCCACGAACTTCTGTTTTGTGGAACGACTTCCAAGAGGATGCTTCACCAACTACTGCAATTTTAACCTGTTCAAGTGTAGAGTAAAATCTTTCACACATCCCAATAAACTCCGCTTTCGACCGCTTACTCTTACCACTACCTTGAACGGCTCCTGGGCCTTGTGAACATTTAAAATTGTAGATTATTCGCAGTTTCCGTCTGCTCGTCATTATATCCTTTGAATGTTAAATTCTCTAAACCGACCTTTAATTTTAAGGAAATTTCAATTGTTTCTGATTGTAAGTATCTTGTGTTCCTTAAGACTTCCTCATTGCTTGCATGCTTCGTCTATGATATTCTCAGTATTCTGTAGAACTACATCTTTGTAACTTCAAGACTGCTTGTGTAAAAAAAAAACTGTCCAGCATTCACTGCCATATAGGAAGATGGATATATTACATAACAGTCTTTACTTCTAACGAAATTTCCCTACATGTTAATACTTTGAGTTTCTGTTAAGTTTCAATTCGATCTTTACGTCACATTTTACGTCGTCTGGAACGACACTTTGCAAAACAACAGAATGTAATATAAAAATTACAAGACGGGAAATAACTGTAAACATCAGAAAATGTATTAACCTTATGTCGAACAGAAAATTAGCTGAGGGATCCCTTGTACCAAAGCCAATTATGAAAGTCAATGGTATACACATTCAAAACCAACCATAACTATTTACACGGAGCTTTAAAAAGCAAAACAAAAAACTAATATTAAAACAAATGGAAAACAAATAACGATAGTGCTTCAGCTTAAATTCGATTGTCTATTACATGGAAATAGACTTGGAATTTTCAATTGGCGAGCGAGCAAGAGTTTGGAAAGGAACTAAACTCGATTAGGCGCACATGTTGAGTGCGTGGGTCTAGTTAGGTATGCCGTTGACGTAATCTATTTATACGTTGTTCTTATAGCTTTTGGAATTAAAAACAAACATACACACACGTGCACATTAAATTGTTTGTTCTGTCTTAAATTACTTTGTTTGGCTTCTTGTCTTTTAATTATAACAGGAAAAAAAACTGACTTTTATTTTAAGTTTTCTACTGTAAGAAAAATAAACAAGAAATTTTGTTTCAATGTAGGAGTTATCTTCATGAATGACGTCTGAACAGAGTTTTCGAAATAGGGACCTACACAATCAACATGTTCGCTTATCTGAAAATTGTTCCGAAAGAACCCATTAACACCACATTTCCCACAGCAATGTACAGGAATCATTACGTATAGACAAAATTTCAGCGAAAAGCCCGGTTCCAAATGAATATTCAGTCTGCTTTTTTTTTTTTTTTTTTTTAAATAACGCTGAAATGTTTTGAATTTACCTAATAAAAGAATTATTTTTTCATAATCATTTCCATCAAATTAAAATTCCGCTATAAACTTTAATATCGGCGTCTATAAGTATGGTATAAGTATGGTATTCTGCACCTCAAACTCGGGCCATATTTCCTTAAATGAATTTAACAAATAAATAATAAAAAAGAAAAGTATAGAGTGTAGATAATCTAAAAGAAAAAGTGTACAAAGAAATGACATAAAACAAAAATCAGAAATAAATGCTAGCAAGCAAAAGAGGAATGACTCCACTGTAAAGAGATCTGAAACAAAAAGTCAAAACCATAAAACATCTCCAGGAATAATAGTTAATAAAGAAAAAAAGAACCGGTTTCTCATTTCCCATACTATTCGTAACACTTCAGCGTCATATATACAGAACCCGCTGGAAAAAAATTCGTTATACATGGTCTGACGATCACATAAGCCGTGAAACCCCGTCACTATGAAATGCTAATTTTTATATTCGCAACACACAATATACTAGATCATTGCAAAAAGAATTGAACGACTAGAATATTAAAAACATTTATTAGTCAAGTATATAGTATCCACGGTTTTAACAATCGTCTCCCATCATTCTACAAGCTTGCCCATGTCATTTTCATAGACACTTCGTGTTTTTGTAGGAAAAAAAAAAAAAAAAAAAGATTGTGAGGTAGTTTTCGATTGACATAACAGATTCAAAGTTTTTATTATTTAAATTATTCTATAGAGTCCGGAATAAATGAAAACTTGAAGGAGCCAAATCAGGAGAATACGGTAAGTGCTGGATGATTTCCCATTTCAACTGCAAACTTTTGCAAGGCTTGTTTTGCAACATGCGGTCCTGTCATGGTGGAAAATGACATCTTTTCGATTTGCAAAAATCGGCCGTTTCTGTTGAAGAGCCGTATTGAGATTGGCAAGTTGGCCGCAATACTGCTTTGCAGTTATTGCTTCGCCCGCTGGAAGAAGCTTAAAATGAATGATCCCTCTACAATCCTACCAAACGGACAGCAACACCTTCATTGGATGCAAGGCCATTTTAGCCTTGTGTTCTTCACTTTCACAAGCTTTTTCCCAGCTTTGTCGATCCATTTTCCATCGCCTGTGAAAATTTTATCCAACAATGTCCCCTTTCGTGGTGTCAAATAATAGTTTAGCAGACTATTTTTGGAGAAGTGTATTTCTTTTCTGACTCCCTCAGTTTGACCTTTGAGGTCAGATGCAAGACAAAATAAAGGAAGTCGATGTTGATTGGCTGAACTAGCGTCGGAATGATAGAGAACACTTTTCGGGGAATCGAGTCTAAACTGTCAAACAATGTAGAGGTGTCCCGTTTTTGTGCCTTGATCTGCTCCCTAGTGGGGAGAGAGCAACCTCACTGGATAGATAGAAATGTATACATCGAACACACCAGACATCAAAACCAAAACAAACACCAGTTTAAAGTTGTCATCCTTTTATGTTGTAAGGACATTATTATTATTATTATCATCATTATAAATAAAAATAAAATAATAATAATGAAAATTATAAATAAAAATCCAATAATATTTAAATTGTTTAAAATAAATTAATAAAATAAAATTAATAAGACACTCCCAGCATGCAACAAAAACTGTTACTGTCAAAAATACGGACATCCCATCAAAAGACGTTAAATTCAAACTTAACCACGACCCTTGGTTGGGGCAACATGTGTCCGATTTCTCTCTGATAGGGTTTGTAATAACACGGAGTAATTTCTCCTTTTTATCACATGTACTGTAAAAAAAAATTGTAACCTAAAAAAAACAAAAAAAAAACAAACATTCATCAGTACACACAAAAATATGAATAAATTGTATTTATTATAAACACGCCTCTGGCGTGTGTAATTTTCTCTTAGTTTTGACAATTTTTGTACCAAAAAATAAACTGCAAACAATAAATCCGAATCAAACAAAGACGTTTATCTACAAATTGTTGCTATTAACTTTAGATTGATTAGTTAAATCTGTTTTTTCAGAAAACAATTACATTTTTTTTCTTTAGGGAGAAATAGAAACTAATGAAAATTTTCACTGTAATGCGAGATACGGGAACATGGCCGGCCTAAGCTGATTGTTTCTGCTTATATCCGCACACAAAGAAGTTATTCAAGTCGTTCTATTCAGCCGGATTGTCTTCTCAAAGTACAACTGTAAAAGCTATTTTCACAATAAGTACCACACACAAACACAAAATAAAAAAAGTGTAAAAAGATACTAACATCTAATATAAAAAAAGCAGGTGCTTGTGTGTGTTCCGTACATTAGATGAAGCGGGCAACAGTGAGAAGGAGAAAGAAAGAACAGAATGCGAACGAAAGACTTTTTTGCAATGAAGTCCTGCTAAATATATTTATGTAATAAAATACATCTGTGAAATGGAAATACTATCAGTTTCTGGCTGGCAGAGAAGAATTTTCACTCCATTCATATACCAAACAATCCTAACGTTTAGCACAATTTTTGGTTCAACGTCAAACAGTTCACTTGTTAAAACAAAAGAGCATTTAGTAAAATCTTTAAAATTATGTAATTAAAAGTTGTAAGCCAATTTTCAATCTGCCGTCACGTCAAATACAGAAAATGGGAAGAAGACATATTGAGAATTGCAGAAAATTGTTCGATTAAATGATTACCCCCCCCCCAGCAAAAAACGAAAACAAAAAAAAACAAAACAAAACAAAAAAACAGTGGTCGGCAGTCTGCATTTTATTTCATAGTTACATAAAAGCCAATTTATTAAATCTTAAAAAAAAACAAAACAAAAAAACAAAAAAAAATAAACGGACATTTTAAATGTATGTATAAATATATAAAAAAGTGATAAAAGCAAAGATTAACCCCCACCAAAAAAAAAAACAACAAAAAAACAACAAAAAACGTAAAAGTGGGGGGGATCAAAAAAAGGGTGGAAGCTAACCGATTATTCATCCTCTCGTTCTTCCGAGCTAATCGAAGACGAAAATGTGTGTAATTCAAAGTGGGTGGCGATAAAAAATAAATTACTACCATGGAATCAGTAGTATAAAGTACAAAGAAATTGCATACAGATGCAACAGCCATTCTGCATATAGATAAGAAGGCTGATTAGGCTTAATATAAATGGTATCAAGAATTGTCAGATGGCAAACTAAATGCACTTTGCTTATTATGGGGAAAAATCAAAGAGGAACATGTCTGATTATTAAGTGTTCTGCAATTGCAGAACCAGAACTATTGACAAGCATATGCAAATTTTAACACTACACTTGACGGTACTGCTCATTACACGTCTTCAACCTTTGGCTGATTCTGTAAATATATTCAGCATCACACTGGCATATGTAATTCTAGACAACTGACCTACCATGATGAAGCGCGAGGGTAGTACATCTTTGTTAGTGGATTTCAGCATCGGTCTGAGTGAATATAGGCCATGGATTGTTAGAAAAAAATTGATTGATTTGCCTGGCAAATCAAATGCTAACCCCGCCGAAGATATGGAAAATAGAATAGGGGCATTTTTCTTAACCTTACAATTTGACTTTATCCCAAACACCAAAAATTTATTTTGATTAAGACTTTAGTTCATTGGGTCATAATTATCTCTTTCAAAAGCAATTTCAATTTAGAAATAAAGGTTATTACTAAGGCTGCGGTGGAAAATTCGAAAACGCTGGATTTTGTGCAATCTAAAATTCGGGGCTAAAATTGCACAGTTTAACAAATTGTATAGTTCAAAATGAAGTGTCCCGTCTATTTTCGGTTACTGCGGATTGGCGATTTTAACACGAGAGTTCCCATTGAAATCACCCAATATCTACAACAATATGGACGCATAATATTCTAAACTAGATATCAATTTAGGTTCAGACATTTTCCGTTCGTCTTACACCAATTCCCCTGGGGGGGGGAACAGTAATCCTCTTATCCCATTCCCAGATCCCACTTATGACAAGAAGCGTACGAAAGTTGAGGCTGTTGAGTTCTGTAATAGCATTCCATTTTGGCATCAAAATACCGTCCTGGTCGCGTAAAAAAAAAAAAAAAAAAAAAAAAAAATTGCTACAATGATTGGGTGTGTGTGTGTGTGGATCGTAGACTAAAAGGCATTGCGTCGTGTGATTTTGTTTGACGTATTTGCGAGTAATAAAGATGTAAAAATTTTACCAAAATTCGGCACGAGATAAGGAAACCATATTGCATCAGTAATTCACGTGGGAAAATCCTGCCTGACTTAGGAATCGGTATCTGAAATCCAGTTAAGCAAAGTATTAAAAAACGGGAACATTTAATTCGCAATAAAGGGGAAAAAAAAGTACTCAACTGCTATGTAATAAAAATCCTCCTATATGGCAATGGCTTCTGGACAATCTCCTTACATATAAAGAAAAGGCTTGAGGTAATAGTAATTTGGTTCTACAGAAGGATGCCGAGAATATCATCTACTGAATACGAGAGTAATGAGTTTTCAGAGAAAATGGAACAAAAGGTCATTTAAAATCAGAAAGAGACAACTGAAATATTGTAGGGCACATCATGAGGGAAAAGGGACTTCGAAAATTTGACACTCCCAGGACATACTGAAGATAAGAGAAACAGAGGAAATCGGCGAATAATCTACTTAACAAGCTTGTGTAAATGATTGAAAGAACGGGAATTGGGAAAGATGGTGAAAAGACAATTTACTAAGAGTTACAAAAGACAGGAAATTGTGGAGAGCCATGATCATTCACGTCCTGAAGCAACACAGCACGTAGAAGAAAATCGTTGAGAAAAGCATGTAGCGTCCTTTCTCCATCTCCCAATTATGGGTTAAATAACAGAGTAAACTAGGCTCTTTAGCCTTGGGTGATAGCCCGTCGACGAGAAGGACAATCCTAAATTCAAAACAGTAGAGAAGCCAACGGTAAACCACTTCCCTATTTTTCCCCCCCAAGAAGTCATAGCAATTCACAGATAAAGAAACGGAAATTTACTAAGAGTGACATAGAACAGAGAATTGTGGAGAGCCATGATCTCCCACGTCCTGAAAGGGCAGGTCACATAGAATATTTAAACGAATTCACTTTTTGTTGTTATTAGAAGACAAATACTATCGTACATTTGTCTAAGTGAAAAGGTTTTTTTTTTTTTTTTTTTTTTTTTTAAACGTTTCTATCAAAATTTCTCTATTTTTTTTTAGATTTATCTTCTGTGAAAATAAAATGACATCTCGTAGATCTTGCAGAGAATTTAAGTTGCTGAAAACATTGTCGAATCGAGTTGCAATCAGGTTCCTTGTTTGTACGAAAGTCAAGAAATTCCCGCAGGTCGAGAAGCAGATGAGCAACAAAGGCCCGGGTAGAAGAGACTTGGACCGCCTGCCTGCCGACATGGACGCGGGTGTCGATCGATCGATAGTAACCCCAAGACGGGGGTAATTTGAGTACCAGCGTCATGGCCTTGAATAGCTGAACGAGAGGAAAGCATGTCAAGAAGTATTTTGCCAAGTTACATTACTTGCTGCTGCTGCTGTTAGCGCATTTAGGCTAACGTGACCTCGAGCGGTGAAGGAGAAGGACGTGGTTAGATTGGGGGTGGAAGCAGGTTTAGGGTGGGCGGAGAACGGCAAAGTAGTCTAGTTGGAAGCTGATGACGTAAAAAGGCTTGTAAACGGTACAGGCAAACACCAGTGTACGTTATTTCGAGCAACGCGATAGTCAGTCACTGTGATTTTAAAATATGCGATGATTTACCGTTTCACGCATGTAGTCTAGTTCCCGTGAGATGCGTTTCGTAGAAATTTCGAGATAAAAAAAAAAAATAAATAAAAGTGATCGCTTGTGATAGGACATTGTATAATGAGACACGCAGAGAATAAAAAAAAAATTGAAATCAATTTTTGACAAATATTTACTAAGGAATAATTTAATTATAACGCAATTATGAAATAAATTAAAAATATAATTATTTTTAATTATCTTAACCGTTTTGACATTAAACGTTATTTTTGTTTAATCTGAAAGAATGATAATTCATTATAATTATAACGGCTGTTCCGATTAATCATTTAACGTTAATTCGTTTCACGCGTGTGAAAATTGGAACGAACCATTCACCCAAAGCGGATTTTAGCGTGTATTAAGATGAAATGTGCATTGAGACAACGAAAGATGCTTTTCAAAAACGAAGCAAAGTAGTAACAAACAGAAAAGAATTCATTAGAAACAAAGAAAAACTGTTACCTAATATCAGTCCACCGATATGGCAGCGAATGCTGAGCAGATGAACAGAAGACTTCAGTCAATAGAAGGATGCTGAGAATAGCATGGGCCGAACATTTGAGCAGCGACAAAGTTTTTAATGAAAATAGGAAAAAAAGGATCGTTCTACTTAACACCAAGAAGAGAGAGAGAGAGAGAGAGAGAGAGATGAAATTTAATAAAACACAATGAAGAAAAGGGGCTTGAAAAATTTGATACAGGACAAATTAAAGTTAAGAGAGACAGAGGAAAAACAACGTGTAACCTCGGTTGAACTTGAGTAAATCGATGCCGGAAGAGGGTTTAGGAAACAGGTAATAAAAAGATAGACTTGGTTAAGAACTACAAAGGAGAGGAAATTGTGGATAGCCATGATCACCTACGCCTTGAAAGGATACGACACATAGAAGATCTGAAATGAGACCGGTATGAGAATTTTGTATAAGTTTCTGCATTTGTTTCGTATCGTTTCAAGACGTTGGTGATCATGGATCTTCATAACTTCCCATCCTTTGTAGCTCTAAGTAAATTTTGTCCTCCCTACCTTACTAGCCGTTCCAGTTCTGCAATTCATTTACAAATGATTGTTGGGCATGTTACAAGTTGCTTCTTTTTGCACTTCTTGCCTGCAATCTGTTCTGGGGAAATTCTCTCTCTCTTTCCTAATTATGTGACTCATAAATTTAAACTGTCTGATTCTGTGTACAATTTTCTTTTTGCTCATAATTTCACTTAAAGCTTCCTCGTTGCTCACAGGTTCCTTTCATGGCATTCTCAGCATCCTCCTGTAGAACATCTTTTGTTGCCTTTAGTTTTCTATTCATCCATGACGAAATCTTTCAGTATCATATGATGGATATTACATCGCAGTTCTGCACGTTTTTCATTGTCGTTCGTTTAGTGAAATCTCTACTAGATTTCTTCTGAGGTTCCAATTCAGAACTCGCATCATAGTTTGCCTCCTCTTGCTAATGACGATCAAATAATCTAATTTAAGCAACGTCGAACCTGGTCAGTATCGAGATGGGCGACCCGTTTGAGAATATAGAATGCCGTAAACTTGAATGGGTGGCTAGGAATTGTTAATAGGAGAGCCAAGTTCCAATTGGATTCGTCATATTCACATATTCGCAAATACTCTTGGGAAAGGTATGAATTCACCTCGCCTCCCTCCAGCTATGGGTTAATTAGTATGACATATATAAGTAAATCATTATCTCTCCAAAAAATAAAATTGCGTACAAAATATTTAGATTTTGACATTAAATAAGCCAAGGATGGAGAAGCGGTGGATTCATGCCTTTCCCAATGGTATTTGCGCGTAAGTAAATATAAAGAACCCAACTGGAATTGGAACTCGGCTCTCCTATTAACAATTCCGAGCCATTAACCATTACACACCATTTGTACATTCAAGCTTACAACATTCTGTATTCTCAAGCAGTCACCCATCTAGTTATTCACCAGGCTCGACGTTGCTTAAAGTCTGTGATCGTACCCATGTTTCAACGTGATGGGGCCGTAAGTCGTCTTGTGCCAAGACAAAATTAATAAATGACTCATTTTAAAAGGAAAGATTCTGTAAGTAATTCAGGTTACCTCCTCCGTCATGTCACTACATGAAGTTACGAAAATGCCTCTCCACAACTTCCATCCTCTATTAATTCATTGGGTAAACTAAGCTCTTCAGCCTTGTCAGTGTGTGTGTGTGGTCTACATAATAATGTGGAGTGTTGCATTCATTGAGCATTTGAAGCAATACTAACTGGTGAGTTAATATAGAGATGCTGTCTCAATACTCCAGCAATCTACTTATTCAAACAGTTTTTATTAGTATCATTGTATAGTCTGACATTTTTTTCTCCCTCGCATCATTCCATATACTGTCAGTCAAGTTTGACGCTTCTTTTACTTCACTGACGAGATCTTTTAGTTTTGGGTTTATTTTCTGATGATGTTTTCATTTAAATTTTTCTTTTATTTTCGTAGCTTTTGCTTTTTTTTTTTTTGCTTGTCGAGTTAGTGTCGGTTAAGTAGAACCTTAAATTTCAGTTTATATTTTCTTCCAGTAACTAACTTG
>OZ010576.1:2885662-2935662 GCA_963932145.1 Acanthosepion lycidas
ATGAAAATGTAGCTCTGTTCATAGCATCATTAACAGGTCTTTGTATCAAAGAAATACTCTGTAGAAATGGTTCCGCCTCGAATAGAACGAGAACCGGATTCGCCAACAACAAAATAATTAACGATAAAACACGATTATACTATTCCGGTGACATCTTCATCTAGCAGACAACAGGATACATTGATTATTTTATTACCAATTCTAAATATTGTCTTATTACAGTTGCCAGTTAAGGCAACGCTGATCAACGAATTGGAAAAGGCAAAAACTAGTAATAAAAATGAGATAATGTGTTGAGCTTCTAATCCAGAGGTCGTAGGTTCGAATCCCACCAGGGATGACAGTAAAAGTTGGGGCCCAGTTAGAAACTCTTATCTGAAGAAGATCAGAGCGTACAACGCCCGAAACGTGGTGGATATGGCAACAAAGATGAGGACAACACTCCGAACAATGTAAATAGAAAAAAATGTTTTTAAAAAAAATGACTTTGATATAGATGCCTATATAACTTTATGAAGCGCCATTAACACACTTAGAATTTACATTATTCGGACTTATGTCCTCATCTTTGTCATATTTCAACGTTTTGATCGTTGTAGGTTCCGGCCTTCTTCTGGTGATATAAATTGGAATTTCGAAATGAACCACTTTAGTCTACGGAGGTACATTCTTCTAGTTCCACGTGTCATGCCTTTTGTGGATATCTCAGTTTCATTTATCTCCCTTTAAGTAACTCAACTCGACAAAAAGCCTTTGAGAGTTGAGTTACTAAAGGGAATTAACTGAAAAGTCCGAACAATGTAAATATTAGGTTGGTTCAAAAATAATTTCGTTTTCTCACATAGTAACATATGTTAAAAAAACGAAATTATTTTTGCACCAACCTAATAGTTACAATACCTTATCTCAGAAATATACACAGATAATTTGTACACTTGGTGATATTTATACGTTTTGGTCGATCCATACATTAGCCTCTGTCTGTAGACTGCGAGGAAAAAAAATAAAGGAACATGTTTCAACAAAAACGACACATATACACGCACAAAAACGATTTAATCTATTTCAGTAGCACGGGGCGATTTTAAGCAACATGCTGAGAAGCTCGAAAACCCACTTTGTAAAGCAAAGAAAAATATACAAATGTAGGTTCAAGTGTTGCTATATTTGAATATGGCAACACTTTAAAAAAAAAAAAAAGAAGAAAGAAACGGCATCTCTGAAAACATCCAATTCTTGCTTAATAGACATTTTAGAATTATGTAATATTGAATCAGTCGACTGAATTTCGCAGATTTTCACAAGTGCGACTGTGATGTTGAGATGTAAATGTGGAACATGTCCAGAAAGATTCGGACGTTATGACAAAACAAGTCTGGTTGAAGGACGCACGTTGTGCGATGTGGGAGAGGGAAATCAAAATTATGCCTTTAGTCTCCAAGGAGGGGGGGGGGCTGAGTAAACATTATCCTCTTATTTGTTAATTTGTGGATTTCTAGACATTAATCTGTATTATAACGTTGGAAAGAAGCATTCGTTAAAGTTCGAAAAATTTACTTTTAATTATTTCCCAACCACCCCTTTTATTGGATTTCATTTTCTTCAATCCACCTACATTTCAATTCCAACTACACTTTCTATTTGGCACCGGAGTGTAAACGAAAGAGTTCACTTAAGGTTTAGTATAAAAGTCAAAATTCTTGGAATTGTTCCCTCACCTAGTAAGGGAAATCATGAACGACAGGTGTCACTGGGCTGTCATTCAGCCAAGGTTCAATGCAAATCGCAAGAAATGGCAATCGTCATTGAAGACCTGAATGTCGAAATAGGCAAGGAGAGAGAAATGGTGAAATAGTCGGCAAATCCGGATTAGGAAAATGGGACTAGTTACACACGGCAAATGATCAGAGAGTAACCAACACCTGATTTCAAGAACACCCAAGACATGTATGGAGAAACAAAAATGTCAAATCGACTATATAACTATCAATAAGAGATTTGGGAATGCAGTTTTACACTACAAAACATAACCAAGTACAATCTGCAGGAACGACCACCTCCCAGTAATATGTAAACAGAGTGAAACTATGGGCATTGAAGAGAGCCAAGCCAGCATCCTAATTGCAATACGATAGACACCTGAATGACCAGAATGGGGAGGAGAAATGGATGGGCAGTATTAAAAGCTTTAGTAACATTAGCAATCGAGATCATACCAAAGAAGAATAAACAAAAGGAAAAAAAAATGGATGACAGACGAAATTCTCGACATGATGAAAATGAAACGAACAACAATGTTAAGATATGATATAGAATATAAGAGACAGAACAAAGAATGTAGAAACAAAGAGGAATGACTCTACGAAAAAAATGTGCAAAATAGAAAGAAGGAATAAAAAAAATGAGAACAGAACAAAAAAACATACTCAACAGAATGCATAAAATCCAAGAACGGAACACTGATACTTCTGAGATGTAACGAATACATCGGAGACCTCTTCCACGACGAAAGAGGACATCCGGAAATATAGAAATATCGAAGGATCAGAAATATTAAAATTTGAAATGGAATCAGCACTGGTCAAATTGAACAGAAATCAGAACCAGACGGAATTGTAACAGAGATACCGGTAGCCTTAGATGATTTTGGCATTGACAAAATTATGGTCATGATGGAATAAATAACAGAGGTGATATAACGGAAGACATAAGTAGATCTATTTTTATAGCACTACCTAAGAAGCCAGGCGCAAACAAATGTGAACTTTATCGGACCATCAGCTTAATTCATCCGTATTGCAATGAATAGAAAGTGCAATCGAATCAGACCTGAAATAGGATAAGAACTGTATGGGTTCGTGAAGACACTGGAACAAGGAATGTGATATTTATGCGTACAATGATAAAAACGCAATACAAATGCAGAAGGATATATAACTATGTTTTATAGATTATGCAAAAACGTTTAATAAAGTACGTCACAAAGAGCAGCTGGGATTGCTAGGTAATCCTGATATATTTAGGAAGGTTATTAGAATCCAGAATCTATACGAAAAGGATAGTTATAGTTAACATCAGAAAGAGACAGTTGGAATTTCTAGGGCACATATTGTGGAAAGAGGGCTTGGAAATTTATATGGACACAAGAGGGATTGAGGTCAGGAGAGACAGAGGAAAGGGGGGGATGTATCTGGCGAGTTTGAGTAAATGGATGGCAGATCAGGGTTTGGGAGAGATAAAAAGAAAACATTAACATCTGCAAAGGACAGGAATTACTTGGGAAAATATTAATTGTATGGTGCATAAGAACTACAATACGATTTTTAATATGATGCCCCGTTGTTATTTTAAGCCATATTTATGAGATGAGGTTTTGTAATTATTTATAATATTTATATTATTCAGACAGTTGTCCTCGTCTTTATTGTCATATTCACGACGTTTCGGCCGTTGTACACTCCAGCCTTCTTCAGGTGATATTTCTTGGAATTTCGAGCTCTTTATCTAATTCACGGGAGTAGATTGTTCTAATTCCACGTGCCATGCCCTTTGGATATCTCAGTTTCAGTTAATTCCCCTTGATAACTCAACTCAAAGTTTTTGTTGGGGCCAGGTATTGAACTAACAACTCTTCGCGTTAAGTTACTTTTGGATAATCAACCAATACTTTTATTCACTGGACCATGTGTACTAAATAAAGGGATCGGTTCGAAATTCAAAGAAATATGATCTGAAGAAATCCAGAGCGTACAACGGCCGAAACGTTCATATTTTTTCATGTTTGATAAATATTAATAAAAAAGTAAAATTTAGATACCGTTCTCTTGTGTGCTAAATCCAAATGCTGTCTGAAATAATCATGCTGGTGGGAACTTATAAAAGAAACGAAATTTTTTTTTAATTCTTGGAATAAAATCATACCGTGGATAAATATGAAAAATAAACGTACCGTACTAAATAAGTAGCGTGCCTGAGGGGAAACTGAAGGCAACAACTGAATCCTGACGGCATTTATATTTTCTATACAAGAGTATTAATTATAGGAAGTGTGGAGCATTTAAGGAGGAAGGACATTACTATCGTAGCACTAGTTTTCTAATCGGTAACTCCACGAGTAGGTGTACCTATTGAGATTTTAAAAAGCGCTACGTAACAGTTTCCAAAGTGTGCGACATTTAGTCATGAGTGATCAGCCTGTTAATCACCGTTCTAGAACGAGACGGATGTGACTTAAATTGATTAGCTTTCGTCTTAAAAAAAAAAAAAAAAAAAAAAAAAAAAGTGTTAAGACTTTTGTAGTTTAGCATTCATTAGACCTGTATGGATATTATTATAATAGGTGAAATATAAAATAATGAAAATGATAAATAAAATATAAATTTTTAACATAAAAATGTTGTATAAAATAAATTAAATAGAAAATAATAAAAATACCCCCAGCATGCAACAAAAATGCGGAAAATGCGGACAGCACGCTAATAGATGTTAAATTCAATATCTTCGCCACGAGACTTGGTACAAGCAACACGAACTCGACTTCTGTCTGTGATATGGCTTGTAATACTGCGGAGTAAATTCTCCCTTTTATCACATGTACCATAAAACAATTATAATCTAAAAATACACACAAAAATATCAAATTGCATGAAATTAGCATACAATTTACCACGCTTTTCCTGTTATTTGAGTATGTTTTATTTCCTATCACGTATGCTTTTTATCTTCGTGAACTCCAAGATTTTGGTGAACGCCGATGTGCATAACAAGAAACAACCTATTTCACCCACAGATCTTCCGCAACATTTTTCAGAAACAAAAATCGTTTACTTTTTTTTTTTTTAGTCATTCTAGAAAGGAGGTTCTATTTGTACTATAAAGACAGTGTCAAATCAACCCCCGACTTCTTAAATAGTTATCTGTTCTTTTTCTTACAAATGTCAAGTTTGAAACTACGTCATTAGAATTAGTGATGTCCTCCTCCTCCTCAATTCGTAATTGTACGCAGTTATCAATGACGTAGGCAAACTTTCAATCATGGCAATTTTAATTTCCATTGATTTGTTTTTTTTACAGTTTATCAACCATTTGCAGGTTATTTAAAGCCAATAAAATTTTTTAGATTGTAATTTTTTTTGAGATAATAATTTTGCTGATAGAAGATCTAATTAACCCATAGCTGGCAAAAGAAGGTGTGACTTTTTCCTTCTCCAAGGTTATTTGCGCGTAAGGGAATAGAGTGAAACCTTGGTTCTCTAATGTCTCTCATATCGAACAAATCGGTTTTCGAACAGAAAATTCGAGATGAAAATGCCTCGGTTATCGAACAAAACTTCGGTTTTCGAAGCGAGTTAACACGAACCTAATAAATTCTGAGTCGACCGCCATGTTGTATACATTCGTGTATTGTGCCGTGCTTTTCTTTTCCAATTTTATTGTACTGTGACTTTTTTCTCTACATTGATTCCTATTGGAAAATAGTTTCGGTTTACGAATAGTTCGGGTTACGAACGGCCTTCAGGAACGAATTAAGTTCGTGAACCGAGTTGCCGCTGTATAACGAATCCAATGGGAATTAGAACTCGGTTCTCTGATTAACAATTCCGAGCCATTATCCATTACACCACACGCACATCCAAGCTTACAGCACTGTATTTCCAAGCAGTCACCCATTTAGTTACTGACCAGGCTCAACGTTGCTTAAAGTCGGTGATCGTACCCATGTTTCAACGTGATGTGGTCGTAAGATGTGGTTAAGATTAATGACACTTAGGAAAGATTCTGCAATTAAAGTTCCACGCTCTGTCATGTCATTTCAAGATGTGACGAGTGTGGCTCTCCATACCCTCCTTGTTATTTAGTAAGGTAGTTTAGGTTCTTTAGCATTGGTTCTCAAAGAGAAAGACAACTGAAGGCAAAACCGTCTGGACGTTGGGCTGGCAACGCCACTCCGTAATATCTTACTAGATTTACTTAACAAGTTCGTCTGTAATTGGAACTCGGCTTTGACTTCAAATTCCGAATCGTTAACTATTACACCACCCGCGCATCCAAGCTTCCTGTCACTGACCAGGTTTGACGTTACTTGGGCAATCGTACGAGAACCGGTGTTTCAACGTGATACGGTCGTAAGACTTGACATGTTTACAGATGACTAAGGAGTCACAGATTAATTTGACACAGAATTTATATAACGAACAGGAACTCCTTTTAAAATTATTAAAAAAAATAAATATTTTTCGATTCTTTCAGATATCGTGGCTTGAACAACGTCTATGGAAGGCTAATCTACAAAAAAAATTGTTAAAAGATTCATCCCCATTTTATTCAGAGTGGATCAGTTATTTTCAACTGTGCCCAGAGGCGTAACATTTTAATTTTAAAATGGGGACCAATGCGAAGGCTTTAGAGTTTTTTGTGTTCATTGCTGCTTGAGTGGGTGGATAAAAGCAAGACAAAAAAAAAAAAAAAAAAAAAATAAATAAATAAATAAAAGTGTCGAGTAGGTAATGATAAATCGTTTTGGAAATAGAGAAAGAGAGTCTGGTATGAATTAAACGAATAAAATAAACTACACATAGTCAGAACGAGTCCCCCCCCCCTCAGCTACTGCAATTCAAACAAAGATCTAAAATAACTAGACAGATGTTTATGCCTTCAGAAGATAAACGGGCGTGCGTTCGCACACACGCAAGCAGAAAGTCCCACGGAAAGAATCCGGTTTGTTAACCAAGATAAAATGCAACACTCTAGCGCGGTTTCGGTTAACCGCGATCAGTCCCGAGTAAATCAGTCAACACCTGAATTTGACTGAATGGTCTAAAAAGGAAAATCACAATGATGCTAGTAATTTGGATATGTTGTAAAGTGCTCCTCTTAAATAAAAACGGAGAGGTGGGGGTTCTCGATTTAATGAGAAAGACACAAAAAAATTGCATGCACATATTGCTAAGATTGACGAAGGACGAATCTTAACTCATTACAAAATATTGTTATAATTATTCCATTTTAATGGCTTTAAAAAATGGACATTTTAAAAGAATATATAAATCTCTACACAAGTATATTAAAAAGTTGGAAGAAGCGCAAAGAAAAAATACACACACAACGTCAAGTTTTGAATTAAAAAGATAAAAGAAAAGAAAAGGAAAGGAAAAGAGAACCAACCGGTTATTATTCCTCGCTCTTCAAAGCTCAGTTGAAGACAAATATCTGTATCACAAAAAAAAAAAAAAAAAAAAAAAAAAAAAAAATGGTGAAAATACCAGATAATCGGTAGTATAAATCACATTACATTTAGACCTAGTAACGATTCTGTTTATAGAGAGAAGGCTGCTCAGACTTAATATAAATGGTCTTAAGAACTTTCAAATCGTCTATTTTATACTGCTGATATGGTAGCATTTTTCTTTCTCCTTTTTTGTTAGTCGTTACGCATATATTTATGTTTTGTCCTCGATTGAGATCTGAAAATCGAATGTTTTTTCGCCCTAATAAAAATCCTCTCTCCTGTATTAGTTTCATGGTGCCTAATTTGTAAACTTTAATATTGGTATGTATATATGAAAATATAGGGTTCGGTACTAATCGCAGTTTCATTAATCAACCGGACATCTCCCCACCCCCGCGGATAAGGGCGAATTCCTGTACGAATATGTACATCCATAAATATATCAATCAATTAGGGCTGTTCTATGTTGACATGTATGCGTATTACTACACAACCAATAGATATACATTTGTGTAGACATGTGCGCAATAATTGGTCCTTGTTAAAGTAGACAATTTATCAATTGACGTTGCTTTGGTGGGTAAGGTGTTTTGTGAGAGTGTGACCGGGGCTTATAGAAAATCATGTTGATGGCATTAATTCTTGTTTGAACAACGAAGTTAAGCAGATTGTGGCTTTGTAAGGGAGAAAAAAAAAGCGTCGAGTAAATATAAAGATAATGGATTGGTATAATAAACTGGAGCGTAATAGTTGGTTAAAACGTTTGCTTTTTTTTGGGGGGGGGAGGGGGGTCGTATAGAGCATTTAGAATTAAATACTTCCATTAAAAACCCAATAGCTATCGCCTGAGCATTGCAAATATTGACAAAATAGGTGTCATTTTATTCTTGTAATTTTTATATTTTTAAGATAAAAAATTTCCATGTAGTTTATGGAGGTACTGCGAATGATGGAAGGTGTCAAAAGTGATGTTGAATGTTTTTTTTTACTGGATGGACTGATGAGAAACAAGAGAGTAGAGTACATTTTCGCTACATTCACTTACGCACCGATAACGTTGGGAAAGGTTCCTTCTCCCCGGAGCTATGGGTTAAATAGCAAAGTAGACCGTACTCTCTAGCTGAATTCAGTTGTCTTTCTCAAAGACTGGTTTTTTGAAAATAAAAAAATTCTATAATAATAATAATAAATATATACAACAATACATTTCCAGTTAACAGCAAATATATCCCATCTTTGAAAATGGTTAAATGTATAGCCGAAAGCGCTCAGAAAAATAAAACATTTAGACAGTTTTGTATAATTTATCAACTGAAAAGAAAAAATTATGAGATCATATGAGAAATTATATAAAAACTGAAAACACCTTTTCTGTCATATTTATTGAAGTTTATATATATCAAATGCAATAAGAACGAATAGAATCCAATTCTAACGTCCGTAAAATTCAATTTAAAAGAGGGCTGAATACAAAAGTAGAGCAATATTTTTTTTTTTAGGATATTACATCAAAATCAACACACAAATGCAATCATGTTTCGATGTGTATTATTAACACATCTCATCAGGCGTTAGTAAATAACTCGTTAGTGGACAATTTGAGATTTAAACAACATACAACTTCTTTCCACGAGAAAAAGGAAAAAAGTAAGAAAGAGGGAGGAGATAGTAGCAGGATTTATTTCTATTCAGATCAACCAATCGGAATGGCCTAAGTTCAAAGCAAGAGGAAAAAACCAAAGTTAAGAAGCAATCATAAATAAGAGGTCATTTAGAATCGTAGACGACATCTAGACGTCATATTTGATACAAATGTAAATTTATTACAATGTTATAATTAGACACGTCATTTCCTATGAGAGAAGAAAAGTAATTTAACAAGATACTTGACAAACCACATATGCTCTAAATATAAAGTTAAAAATTTAACATTTTTATCGTTGGTAAATAATATGGCTCTAAGAAATAAATGGAAAGTTTAAACAAATGTTCTAACGAAATAATATATATCTATCTCTCAAATAAAATTATTTAAATATTTAGATCACACAAAATCGAATGCAACTGTTAACTAAAGGGTCTTATATAGTGTTAATAAAACCAATCAATGCAAAATGTCATCCAAACGCCTATACCTCTACACTAAATATTACCGACAGGACTAGAAGAACAATACAAATTATACTACATTGAAATTGATCTTACTGACAGAAAGATAAGCCTTATATGGTGCAACAAGGTTTTTCTAAACTATAAGAAGCAATTATCAAATTTCCAAGTCTAGCAAGATTGTAGAGTCAAAAGTATGATACGTTTACAATTAACCGTTAATTCAAATCTTTGATTTAATAAATCATCCCTATTCAAAAACCTGATAATCTGCATTTTCTCCTGTAAACACAGAAAACAAGGTTCATATAAGGATCTATATGTTCTTGCCAGTTTAAAAAATTTCCATTTAACTTTGGAAGTTTTTTTTCATCTTTCAACTTCCAAAAATATTTCCAAAGTGAAGTATTATTTCTATAAGTATTATTAGTAAAAGACGATATATGTTGATACCACAGACTCTTGAAAAAATTCTTATTACCAATATAGAACTTTAAACCCTCGGATTTTCTGTTGTAGAGAAAAAACTAAAATACACAAGGGATTCGGTTAAACATTTGTTAGACAATGGGCATTGATTAGGATTCCTACAATTACATAAGTTAGTATCCTTAACAATATTTTCATTGGTACTTGCATTATGATTATCAAATTGGTTTAGGGTTCGATTATTGTGCAACTTTGATTTTCTTGAGATTATTGGTGCAACTATAAGTTTTAATGTATTCCTATTGAATATTTTACTAAGAGAGTTGTCCTTCGGAAAATGTTGGAATTGGGGTGAATATGGATCGCGTTGGTATTATTTTTCATATAAAGGCTGAAAATTGTCATTAATTAGATCTAACGTTAGAACGAGAAAATAATATTGGTGTTTATTTTGACATTAAGATCTAAACGTTTTAGTTCCCTATGAATTATTTTCTTTAGTTTATCTACTTTAATTTTTGTGGAGTTTTTTTTTTACAAACACACGACCATCGTCTCTATATAGGCCTATACTATCTAGATTGCTCTCCTCATCAGCAGTAAGGTTATATAAAATATATAAATCAACCCGATCAGAAGACTCAACTGAATTGAATGACCCCATCGAAATATCAAAGTTATGATCAGCATTTTTAACCCACTGTTCTTTATTGTGGATGAGGATAGATTTCGTACAGTTCATTATAATACTTATCTCTTCACTCGAGATATTATATATATATATATATATATATATATATATATATATATATATATAAATAAATAAGGTAAAAAATAAGTTGGCATATAATCCAAATATTAAAACTAAACCACAAAAAGAGCTCAATGTATTTATTATACAGAGCACATAAATAGTAGTAAACCAAAAAATCCAAAATTACCTTATGAGGTATAGACCTATTTCAACCGGCGAAAACTTCCCCAGTCTTATTCAACCCCGGTATACCGACTGAGATCGTGACAGAATTAGAAATTTAACTGCGACAGCATTCGAAAAATTAATACAGAATTTATTCATTCAATGTTTGTCAGACGAAAGGTACGAGCCAGTGGTCAGGGGAAGTTATTAACCTTAAAGGGAAGAAGTTTTATAAGAATTAAAACTAGATATAACCTTATGACATTAAATTGGGGTTATATGAAGAATGAAGTGTGAATTTGAAACTAATAGAGGAACGAATTTTTTTTTTAAATAAAATTATATAGATAAGGTTAAATTTAAGAAAAAATATAAGTTCCTACTTAAAATATCTTTCAAAGATATATTATACTTAAAAGTAAAATACATTTCTAAAATTAAAAAGAAGTTATATTTAGAAAATTTACATTAAAATTAAGATTAAATTCAATAAAATAAAATATATAGATAAAGAGGTGTAAGTGATAAAGGAAAGAGTTCTTAGAAAAGGGGACAATAAGAAGATAAACTTATATGGTGTAAAAATTAGAATTAGTTATACATTCGACATCAGAAGAATTAGAGAAATATAGTAGCTAATAAAGTACAATCTATATTATGGAATAGTTTTATGTCGACATTTTATAACCAATTCATTCCTTCGATTCAATAATTTGCTTTCATTATTGTATTTTATTATTCTAATTTTTGTCTTGTAAACATAAGTTACACCTTTCTCTAAGTCTATTCAGAGTATATGCGGAACCTATAATCTTCCAATCTGTCTGTGGGGTTAGAACTTTCTCCTTCAATTCTCGCAAAATAAATTTTTGAAAGAGCTGTCTGGTGTTTTAATTTACGGTTGGTAAAAAGTGCCTGTGGGTATAAAATATCGAAAATTTCAACGTTAACATAATTTTCCATATTTTCTTTGGTGGAAATGGTTGCTTGGTATATAACCCTAGTAGATCTGCATTTACCCTCAACTAGACAACTTTCTTTATCTCTACAGTTACAGGGGGTTCAATATCAGGTTTGTTCTTTATCTCATGGAAATTACTTAAAATATAGTTATTATGACAGTTGATAATTTTGCACATGTTATTGGTACAGGAGTAGCTAATTTTAATCATTTTCTTATTGAAGATCTTATATAGAAGGTTTTTTTTTTTGAAAATGTTTATTAATTTTAGAAAATATTGTCCGATATTAGTATTTGACAGTTTGCAGAAAGAGGTGGGGGTTGAACTATATCATTTTTCCTTTTCTATTTCTGCGTCTATATTTCACTTTACATATTTCAATGATATTCATGGGGATTAGATAATTTATTTTTAAAACCACTTATGGAGAGCATTTTCATACAATTCTTTATTTTTTTTATTAAAGATGCTTATGTCTGACGATAATTGACTAATCCTGCCGACAGTGGTGAGTATCTGTCTCACATTGTCATTGGGGTGGTTAGAGTTAACATTAATATAGGTGGGGGGTTTCATTGTCTTTGTAGTATTGTTTAAACGATTTATTATTGAGGTTAAGGGTGATGTATAGATAATTATTTTAAGGTTAGGAGAAATCTCAATCCTAAACCCTAGTAATTTAAAGGCCCTAATGATTTTCTTTTGTATCTTTGCTGTTAGTAGACCATTACTATTGCGGATTAAAATGAGTTCATCTCTATACAGGCCAATTCGTTTCGGATCTACAATTCTTCTAAGTGTATCTAAAATATAAAAACATACAAAATCAACAAGCTGGGCTGAATCATATGCCCCCATAGGGTCATCAAAATCGTCATTAAAGCACTTAGTCCAGGTAGAATTATTAAGATTTAGCAGTGACTTTCTAGCCGTTAAGATGATATTAGTTTCATCATCAGTATCTCCGTATAGTTTTGTGCAAATACAATTAACCAAGAGAATCCCCGGAGGTGGAGGAATAGAAATCTATGATATCAAATTTAATAAATGTAGATCTTTCCTTGTCACCTATATTGACGAACCATTCAGTGATTATACAGGTTGTAATTAGTAATTTATCGATTATTTTTTTTAATTATATTTTTAGAGATCATACCTAGTTCAGTTTTAGTTAGATTTATTAATCTAGATTTTATGTTATTAGCAAATTTAAGTTTTATGATCCTTAAATAAAATATATACATCTTTGGTATGGATGTTCTACACTATCCGCATTATTTAAATTATTTGCGAAAATGGTCGATCTCATTATCGATCTCAGGGATTCTACTGTTATATTTATCTAGTTTATATGTATCTGTTCTTTTGTTAGTGATAATTTTATAGTAGTGTGAGAATTACATTTATAAATGTTTTTTGTCAACTCTAACCCAAGTGTCTTTGGAATTCATTCATAGTTTTTATGTCCTTGTTTAACTTTAAATCAAATCAGGAAACAGCTGTAGCAAAAAGTGAAAAGATGGAAAATGTAAAGAAAGGCAATGCCTTACAACGGTCGCAACTTCTGCCAACAGGAAAAATTAGCAATTATGACATTTCCGGATCCAAAGAACTCTGTAAACCAGAAATCCAAACTCTTAAGTCATTGCTTACATATTACAAAATTCCTCTTCGGCACATATGAAGCTGGATAAAAATAGTGTTTTTCAATTAACCCCCAACCTCACCGATATATTTACAATACCCTTGCTTTTCTTCTCTTCCGTTTTTATCATTCCTCCTCCTTCCTTTTTATTATCATTCCTCCTTCACTTCCCCCTCCTTCCTTTTTATTATCATTCCTCCTTCACTTCCCCCTCCTTCCTTTTTATTATCATTCCTCCTTCACTTCCCCCTCCTTCCTTTTTATTATCATTCCTCCTTCACTTCCCCCTCCTTCCTTTTTATTATCATTCCTCCTTCACTTCCTTTATATTACACCCAACGTCGTGCGTTCGTTTGTTTAAGAAAATAATAATATAGCGTTCATTAGTTTTTTTTTAAATAAAGCTTTAAGAGCTCATTTGAAAAATCACCTGAGGATACCGTAATGTGAAACTAAGGTAGCGGATTCAAATGACCTGATTTTTAAAGTGTATATACATATATATATATATATATATATATATATATATATATATATATATAAATTTATATCGTTCGCCGATTGAGCACTATGGGGAAAGGGACTTTTTAAAACAGTGGCTGATCCTGCTTACAGCACATTGGTTGTACCCCCTTATAAACTTTATCGTCTGCTCCACCATACTTAACCGTGAACTCGTTCGTCGGTCAATCAGCTATCAATAAATCTATTAACACCTCAGAAAAACAATACTTCGTTGTTAAGAAATGCTTATATGCAACATGTTATGCTATAAGTAATATTTGTTTCAAATCAATTTAACTTTCAATTTGCTAATTTTTCTTAAATAACATTTCAAAAATATTTTTAAATCCGAGAATTAACTTTTGTTTATAAATTTCTCGAAATGGCCGATTTTTATTGATTTTACTGAAAAAAATAAAAATAGATTCCGATCAATATAATTTCTGTTTGAAGTAAATTTTAAACTCTTTAGCTTACCAATAAAGCTAAAATTAATCCTTCAATAAATCTTTTTCATTTTTAAAAATTCATTTTAAACCAGGGTTTTAGTAAAGTTAGTCTAGTACAAGGCTACACGTGCTGTGATGAAGTCGTTAGTAGTTGTGATAGCCTGGAAGTCAACTCTTTACACCCACATTAAATATATATATATATATATATATATATATATATATATATATATATATATATATACACACGCACGTTCCTATGTACGTAGTTCTTTGTTAGTGTATTTTATTGTTATTGGTGTTTGTTATTTTTGGCGTTGGTATTGGCCTTCTGCTGACCAACTTTATTTTTCTTCAGTTCTTGACATCAGAAACCAAACAGGCATTCGACTGTTGTCAAAACAAAATAGGCGCAGATTTACAATCAAGATTATTTTATATACGTATTAAGTTTTCATTAAGAGACTTTTTAAAAAAATTATACACATAATTTTATTGATAGAACACACATCATTTATAACGTTTCATGTCAAAATGTCTCTAGAGTCCTTAATCCTTATGCGTGACGTCATCTAAAGCACGCATACCACAATGTCAAGGTAAAAAGAAAAACAAAACAAAAAGAACCAATTATGTTTTGTTCTATATTACTAAGTATAAAGACAATTGACAGAATTATTCAAAGCGAAAAAAAAAAAAAATAAAAAAATAAATAAATCAAACTTATATTGATTGCAAGAAAAAGCTTTGCCTTCTTAAAATAAAAGAGCTATCATCTAAATAAACTCTAGGTACAGACATTTTGAAAACATTATACTGATAAACTCTAGCCAGAGAAGTATCTAGCCCACGCATTGATTCGAGCGTAACATCCTCAGAACCTACTAATGACGTAGTCTGAGATCACCTACCATAAAGAGGTAGAAATTTATTTGTTAAAATAATTCGTTAGTGACGTTTCACTTCGCCTGATTAGTTGCCTAGCAACTATGGATGCGTGTCAGGCTGATTAAGTAATGATGGGGAAAATCTATAACAAAACAGGCCATAATTTCTGACGCTCAGAATAAAGTAGTATTAACATGCCTCCAAGACAAAGTTGTGGATCGATTAAGTTAGTTATAATCTGATCCCACCACCAAGAATGACTACATAGTAATAATCGGAAAAAATATTTATAAACTGATCTGAAAACCTTATAATTGTCAAGTTTTGCAGATACTTGTATTACTTATATATCTTAGATAAGAGGAGGTAAAGAAAAGTTTTCAACTCGGTGCACTCAAAATTTAACCGAATATAAGATTTTGATTTGGTCAAGTAATTTTTAATACTCTCCTCATATTTACAGATTTTGATGTCGATAAAATACCAGAAATTTATGTACATATTTATACACTGATACACGTAAATTATATTAATTACATTATTGTATATCCTCTTACCGGTTTATATTTGTTTACCTGAGCATAGTGTGTGTGTATGTGAGCGCGCTGGATTTTGACATTTAAAGGTCATAATCTGCTCGTCAATTTTTTTGGTAATTTTACATACTCGATTCTCGAGGCTTTTTTTAAATTTTTTTATTAGAAATGTACACACTGCCTGGTTCGACCTTTCAGGGTATCGAAAAAGAAGTTGAAAGTCGTCTTGAAGAAATGCTAAAATTCAAAAGAACAATTTACCATTCCAATAACTTCTTTTCATGAAGAAAACATGGGACCTTTAGGATTTTTTTATTTTTGTAACATGATCTTAAATAGCAAATAAACAACAAAGAATGAGATAGTCATTCCCAGTGTTCACAAAACTTGATATCTTGTATTGTGTTAGCCAAAACATTCACTACACTTTTGTCGTCAGATATTCATAGGTTTGACTAACTTCACTCAAAATGATCGCATTTGATCCACTTGTAACAATCATCGTATTAGCGTGCATTTTCTTTTATATGAATATTGTTAAAATTACCGTGTATTGTTTATTGGTCCCACTATTAAAGAGGCGTTAGATTATCAATGTTTACGGAACATTAAGGGAAGATAAAATAGAACCTTAAAACAAGAAAACGAAATGGTTAAAAAAATATATAAATTCCAAAAAGTTGCAGTTTATGGAAAAATGCTAAGAAACAAACGTGGATCTTGCGTTCTATTCAATTATCAATGTTAAAAATAAAAAAAAAACCCAACTGATTTTAATGAGTTTTTACTCGCAATTTCTAGTTACGTATATTTCTGTAATAAATTGAACATGTACTCTTATTTTAAATTCAAATTGTTCTGTTAGGGAAATTTAAAGTCCCTAGCACGATTAGGCATAAACAGAATTTAAGGATCTTATAGTTTACATGTGCCTCAGTATAAAATAATGTTGGTGTGTCGCAATAAGAGTGTTTAATTTTAAATACATCAAAAAAAATCTTTCCTCTTTGTCCTGTGATGTCAGGCATATCAGCATAAAATGTTCACGTGTCTACAGTTTTCAATATTCCCATTTCGGTTCAAATTTTGTCTCTTCACCTGTCTACATTTTTTCAATGTTCACATGCAAGAAAATCAGTCTATAAATAAATCTAACACAAGCTAGACTTACAGAAATTCCATAATTTCTATTGTCCAGTAAATCATTAAAACCTAAAATCGATGAAACAAATACTCGCTTAGATTCTGATTTTAGTAGACTAAGCATGTTATTTAGCATTAATTAGATTCACAATTTTAATAACAAAAGCATTATCAGTAATATTTGTTTTTCTTTTCTAGCTTCATCTGAACCAGTCTTCTGAGGTTAAATTCATGTACCGTGTCTCTTCAGGAAGAGTACGATCACGGCTCTCCACAACTTCCTATCCTTTTTAGCTCTTAGTAAGACCACCCTTTCTAGTCCCCGTTAGTTTCAATTGCAACATTGGAATTTGTCAGTGTATGACCAAATCTAAATCCTGAGCATTCTTGTGTAATACCCAGATGAAGAATGTTCAGGGTGTCAGTTAATGGGTCCTGGAGAAGTCAAACTATATATGGAGCTAGCAAAAGCAAAAACAAACATCACCAATGCAGCAAAGAAAGATGTGCCTCAAGCACAGAGTTTCTTAATCGATTCGCCTAGAAAGGTAAGTCAGGTGCTCCACAAGTTAACAGAAGAGTGATTTAGGAATTAATTTTATATTTAAAATGCTAGAGATGCCAATCACATGTTTAAGTCTTTGTCATTTCAAACTGGATGATAAATTCCTTAATCTTTAAAAAAGAGCGGATAATCAGTTCACATTCGTCTTCCTCGACTGATTTAAATCAGTCATTAACGGCGTCTCTAAAAACAATTGATTCTCCATAAATCCCTTTAAATACAAAATGTACCACTAATCTTTTGGGAATGCTAAACCAAAATTTTAAATTTCATGACTATATATATTTTTTTTTTATTATTAAAAGATAACGTATCCCCCTCCGAGTTTTAGTTATTCTACAAGTGAGCAAAAAAAAAAAAAAAAAAAAAAAAAAAAAAAAAAAATTGGAAAAACACTGGTGAATTTTACATTAAATTAGTACTTTTGTAACCAAGTGAAGTAAGAACAAGAAAAAGAATAAGAAAGCGTCTCAGAGTCTTTGTAGGAGAAGAATTATTTTCCACCTTTCAACCTCTCACAGGCAGAATGTGGTAAATTCTCACTGCTCTATCCCTAGTACAATGGAAAGTGCTCGAACGAACTATATTCCTTGGTTCCGCCAGGTGTAAATTTCACGTCTAGGACCCACCATACCACCAGTATATATTCCCTCCGTATTTCATCGATGAGAAGTTCCACTCAAACAGCTTCTCCCCACGAATGATTACCCTATGAAACAGATTCCGAAAAGATGTTTCCCCCAATCACCTATAATCTTAACCTGTTCAAGTCTAGAGTTTAGTTATTAGCTTCCCTCCTATACTATTAGGTTGGTGCAAAAATAATGTCGTTTTTTGACGTATTTTTTAACAGCAAAAAACTACATTATTACGTCATTATTTTTGCACCAACCTAATACTATCCTTTAACGTAACCCTTTACCTCGAGTGGCCCCCGGGCCTTGTACAGGATGAACATTACTGAAAAGAAAAAAAAAACGAAACCTCCCCCCCTCAAAAAAAAAAAAAAAAACGAAATAAAAAAAAAAACGAAACAAAAAACCCCCAAAAAACGAAACAAAACAAAAGAAACGAAACAAAACAAAAAATACAAAAAACGAAACAAAAAAAAAAAAAAAAAAAAAAAAGAAACAAAAAAAAGAAAAAGAAAAAAACGAAACAAAACAAAACAAAACAATCAACAAAAAACAAATTCACTGCTAGATGACCCTGGGACTACAGGCACTACAAGAGAAACACTATCATAACTAACCCTGAGAAATAGAATAAGCGTGTGAATGCTATAGTGCGGGACGAACTAGTCCCGTTTCATAGTGCCTTCAATATTCATTAAATTGTCGCGTTGAAAGGCTTGATTGCCGTTGATTGTTCTCCTCTGGGATTAGTTGCAGTTTTCAGTGACGGAATCTTTGATGTCACTTGAGGCTACGGCGTTACAGAATCCATTGTGCAAGTCAATAGAGCAACGTGCTGACAACTACTGCTAAATATATCAAAACTTTATTACTTCTGGAAGGTATGTTGAAAGAGGAATCTTTTTGGCGCGTTATCTAGATGCCCTGCGAGCGGCATTTTTTTAAAAATCATTTCACCCCAAGCGAAGCGACAGTGCCATGATAACGTCGGGGTGTGGAGGTACAGGGAGTGAAAGGTAGTGAGAAGATTGAAATTGGAGAGGATTGATGAAAGGGCAAAAAGGAAACAAGCTTCAAAAGATGGTGAATGACGTTGCATTAAATCTTTGAAGAAAAGAAAAGAAAAGCAAGAGAATCGGAAGAGAGTTCCACAGGCGGAAAGTGCGAGAAAAAGAGAGTAGTAATGACGGGGTTACGTGGATGAAAACAATTAGTCAGGAACATGTTTAGAAATAAAGTTAATCCAAGAATCACAAAACGATTATTTATATTTTCCAGGGTTCATAACTTATGTCAAGAAATTTTAGTGGCTAAAGCGATTACGTTTTTTTCCTCTGTCACCAGTGTCTAGTGATCAAGCCCAGGTGAAAGAGAGTTGTCCGATGATCGATTAAAGCGTGAAACTGCCAGTTATCATGCAGTGTTGATCTATATGTCCACACTGTTTATATGTACAAATACTCTATCTCCGATATTGAGCACTGTTCCCTAATAAACGTAACGCTTCAAATTATGGCAATGTTCTTTATCAATAAAAACAATATTTTCCTATTCTTACAAAAGGAAGGTCTACAAATTTCTTTAACAAGCGGATCAATCGGTTTAAGCGGTGCAACTTTCATTATTTAAAAATAATTATTTTATTCGAGCGCCTTCTTTTGTAAACGATTCAAGACAACCCCCATCTGTTTATACACCGTAATATTCTGTTTTCTAATTTTAAGGTAAGTAATTTTATTTATTATAAAGGCAATCTTTTTCTTTTCTTTTTGTCATTAATTAATGCAATTGTCTGTCTGCCGTTCCCACCAGAATAGCGTGTTTACAGGATCAATATTAACGCAAAAATATCTTAATATCAACAGAAAGGGAGAAAGTTCTACTTGATGACTGGGGGATTGGATTTCATTTCAAGGATCGATTTTCGAGATCAGATAAAAAAAAAAAAAAAACCCCAAAAAACTGATTTTGGAATCAGGTAGAGGTTTCCCCCACTTTGAAAATGGGAACATTTTTTTTTATACTAATGTTCACCAGATACAAGACTCAAAACCCACTCAAGGTAGTGTGTTACTGTATGGTATTGTATAATATGAGTAAGAATAGACAAGAAGTGAAATTCATTGGGTTATGCAGAAAGATAACGGTTAGACTTAAAGAGGTCAAGATTGTGGTCATCAGGAACAGGTTCCTGATGAGAGTGTTCCACAAAGCAGCAATTCTTACAAAATTCTCAACCGGGTGCTGATAGCTCAGGAGTTGAATCTCTAACTGATCCCAAATCAGTCTGGTATCAATCCCGGCTTGAGGCAATCGGATGACTAGCCACACTGATGAGGTGTGATACAGCGAAACAATCTGGATTAATTATATATATATATATATATATATATATATATAATGTGTGTGTGTGTGTGTGTGTGTAATGAATTAATCGATTCTATTTTAATCCGACATTATTGCTTTTTACTTTAAACGTTACATTTTAGTGAAGACCTTGTAGTCATGATTTCTAAAGCAGGTAGATCACATGGACGCAGTTTAGAACCCTGCCAGAAGGCACATTCTCTTTATTAAGATCCTCAAATATACATGCCGTCTGATATAATTAACACTAATTAAAACAAACATAACGTTTAAAGGAATTATATATATATATATATATATATATAATGGTTCAGCAAAACTACAATATTCTATTTCTTTCCTGTTCTATGATATCCGCATATGCAACTTTAAACCTATTGTCGTCTTACACATTTCCTGCAATTGTACACGTTATTATTTACTACGATAGCAACTTTGCAATGGCGTAAAAGCTTTTTGATTTGATGCCAAACTGACAAAGTCCATGCCAATCGTGTTTGTGTCTATGGCTTTTAATTTTTGTCTTCTTAGAATCATGGTGATGTCTTGTATTCTCAAAAGGCTTTAAGCTGCCAGAAGCACAAAGTTTTCCATTTGCCAACTTTTCCCAAAATTGTGTGTCAATGCCACATCTCTTCAATTGTCCGTTAACTTATCTTTTGTTTCAGGAAAATTATGACTTAGAAAACGCGATGAATTTAGTAGACGACTGAAAAATGTCTGTTGGAATTTGACATTCATTCCATCCTTAATAGGGAAGACGACCACATGAACTGTATTTTAATTTTGAAAGAATCCCACTATATATTCACCATGGAAAGAGTTTAATTGGTAGATACGCATTCAGTTTAGGACTCGTCTCCTTATAGAAACATTGTCAAGATTGTTAAATTCCAGCAACAAATACTATTTAATGTTCAATGCATTTTTTCCAATTTTGGAATAAAACGTGATACATTGGAATTAAAATTGTGAACATCATCTCCGAAGTACATAGACTTCACACAGGTTATCCACAATTTGCATACAGATATATAACATCGTGTTCGAAAAATACAATGAAAATTAGATAGACCTTGTCTGTTGACTTATTGCTGCCTAAATATATAGCTTATATATCGAGCGGACACGAGGTAAACACTGAGTAGAGATAGGGTTTCATCCTTAAAAACAATCATCATATAACATTTTTGTTTTGCATTCCTGATCTTAGACAGAGGGGCGACACTTTGATCTTTGGCAGAAGTGTCGATCTATAATAGAGTGATTTTTATAAATATGATATATGGTATATTAGCCTTGTCCTTATATCAAACCAATTGGTATTCATTGATAGAGCAGCCAGTGCTAATGTAGGTTGAAATTTATAAATTCTTTCTCTGAAAAGGAAAATAGATTTAAGTTCAGTAAACGCGAACGCTCTTTCCAGCATTAATGAAAGCTTGCTTCCTAAACATGTTTTCAAAGTAGAATGTGAAGATCTTGATTGTGTCATTTTCTATTCGAATTGCATTCCATGTCCATAAACCTAGATCCTTATTACTAAAATATGTTATTAGGTTGGTGCAAAAATAATGAGGTAATAATGTCGTTTTTTGACGTTAAAAAATACGTCAAAAAACGACATTATTGCGTCATTATTTTTGCACCAACCTAACTTCATGACGTGTGCGATCATAGCTCGCCAAAATCTCCCATCCCTTGTAGCTCTTGGTGAATAAACCTTAAGCTTTGTGAGTATGTAAAGAACATTTAATTGAAGCGAGTATTAAAAATTATACTCACGAACTGTTACGAGTAAAGTGAGTTTGATCTTGGACTTGTGCTCTACAATTAATGGCCTTTTGTCAGACTAATCAAAAGTTAGAAAATATATACCAAGGGGCAATAAAAAGTGAGAAAAAAAACAAAAAAAAACCCAGGAAAAAGACGACGTCTTCGTTTACATTTCTCGTCGAAGCAATCACAACAGATGGCTTCATACGTCTGGCTGTCAAAACGACGACTGTGCTATCGACCCCACTACCAGCAGCTAACCTCCCACTTCTTTCTCGACTCTGCCCCCCCCCCGCTGTGTAAGAATTCCATGTTGTTCGTACCATACCCCGCCTATTGCATTTTACTGTCAGTCTTTTTTTTTGTGGTTTTTGTTTCTACTGTTTTCTTCGAATGTCCCAATTTCGTTCTCTCCAGCCACTCCTTACCCTCAATCCGACCTGGCACCCTTCCCCTTAACCGTAATGTCATTCATTCTTTCACACAGGCATAAACTCACACAGAGATCACGCCACTGTGGTCCACACTTGCACACGAACGTTAATACTACTACTACTACTCCTTTACGTAAGAGCGCACGTGCGCACGCACGCACGCACAAAAGACGCCATAATGTTCTTGAAGAACCATAATGCCGTATTAGAACAATCCTCACTCAGCCCTCGGCACTTATGTCCTTGTGCCAGACGGCGCTATCTACACTAGCGAAGAAAAGTAAAGATTTATTAATGCGTCCATGTAGCAAAGAATGCAGAAATAAATGTAGGATTTCAAAACTGCCTTACAAAAATGGCGCTGATATTCCGAGTACTTAAAACGATTACTTGGTTACATATTTTAGTGAATTGTTTTACTTACAATTTTTTCCAGGTGACGCAAACAATAGTGCATTATTTAAACAAATTATCTGTAAATAATTACCACTGTCTTTTTATAGCTACCTGTCACTAACATTATTGTTAAGTAAAATCTGGCACAGGTTAATGACCACAACCTCCTCCCGAAGAATATTTTGCCCCTACCCCCGATTTACACGGTTGATTCGCAGATCTAAATATTCAGTTTCAGAGGCAATTGAGATTTGAACTTTATGAATTCATAATGATACGCAAAACCATATTAAGAATATCATCTACAGTTGCAGAAAACTTAAATAATAAAAAAGCATAACGGAAAAATAACCAACAAATCACTCGCACAAACTAAACAGACTTTTTATCAGCATAGCAAAGAACAAATGTTCCTTAAATTGCTTACAAAACAATATACGACTGTAAAATCAGCAGATAAATAAAATATTCAATAGGAGTAACTGAAGGGCATGGGAACAGAAACTACGCACACAAAACATCCTTTACAAATTATAAATACGGGAACAGTGCAACTCTTTCTAAACATATATGGGAAATCAAAAAACAAAATGCACTGAAACTATAGAAAATAAAGAAAAGAGTATCAGCCTAGAACAACAAAACTGTAAAGGCTGTCTAGAGGCGAAAATAAGAATAACCTTCTCAGATTAACAGAAATTACTAAATAAACGGTCAGAACTCAGAATGCAATTAAACGAAAACTAAATACCTTGTAAAAACCAATTCTTTAAATTAAACAAACTAACAAGCACCCCGCCCCCCCCAAAAAAAGTAAAATAAAACTAAGTAAAATTAAATAAACTGCAAATGCACGCATAAACACAAAAACTACTGAACAACAAATAATGAATAAATGCAAAATACTCTTAATGAGTTGAAAGTTAACAAACAACACTATACAATAGCTACAAATAACCGTATTCTTATCCACACACAGGTTGGAATGAGTAAATTGTCGCCATTTTATATTTTCAATTTCGCGCATGCGCGTTGTTTGTTTTTGAGTTTATCGACTGCAAAGTATAGTAGGATCAGTTAGGCACCGTCTGTATAAAAAGAGTACCATGACGCAATTCACTCAGCCAGAAATTTGAAAACGTCATTTTGTATTGCTTGCCATTTTTACTAAAAGGTCCAATACGAACATTTGAGTGTTTGGGTATCAATCAGGACAGTGCAGAAGATTTGGAAAGAGATGATAAAATCAGTCAACATCATGGTGATCCCTAGTGATGGCGATGTTATGCTTCCATTCATCTTCCCTCAGGGACTCAGAAGTAACACAGAGTCCTATATCAAATGCCATACAAGCAGGAGATCCCAGTCATAGCTATCAAACAATTTCTGCGGCCACATCACCCCCTTACAAATAACTCCCCGGTCTGCAACCCTCTTGATTATTATGTGTGCGGCGCAGTTGTAACACCAAAGATGAACTAAAGGCAAGGATTATGGCCGCATTCACCAACTCAAACATGGACACCGTCCAGAAGAATTGCAGGAGATTCCGAAGTCATCTTCAGGCCGTGTATGAAGCCAATGGCGATGGTATTGAATACATTTACTCATTAGTATTGCAATATTTTTTTTTATTATTTTCATTTTTCCGTCATTTAGATGACAATTTATTCATCGCAGCATGTATAAATGATTAGCTAATTAATTTAATTTTTAATCCGGCATTATGTCATACTATTTTGAACGTTAG
Organism: Acanthosepion lycidas; assembly: GCA_963932145.1. Classification (NCBI taxonomy): domain Eukaryota; kingdom Metazoa; phylum Mollusca; class Cephalopoda; order Sepiida; family Sepiidae; genus Acanthosepion; species Acanthosepion lycidas. The sequence continues at coordinate 2,910,398 of OZ010576.1, forward strand.
AGTGGAAAGATTTCACCAAAAATGGATTACGTAGGTTCCATCTTTAAATTTTCTCGATAGGCAAATCACATTGTTTAGAAAAAAATGCTAAGTGGTATCTACTAAAAATAAGATTCAGTGTAATTATATATATATATATATATATATATATATATATATATATATATATATATATATGGAACTGAAAAAATGCTTCCGAGACCAGGGTTCGAATATTATCATGGTCGATTATTCTTCATGTTTTCAGCCGAGGGAGGAGATTCCAGCGGTAGATAACTTTGGAAAGTTTCTGAAAACCATATCACGTGTTGACCCAAGCTTTGTGAGTGAAATTGTGTAGACGGAACTAAATTAGAGCCTTCGATGTTTCTGCTAGCACGGATTCACAAGTCATCGTGGCTGAGGTTTTGAGCGCACTGGGCTTGATCATGCTAGATAACGCGCTCTCTCCCCAAATCAGTAACTATGGTCAGCTCAGCATAGTTGCAGTATAAAACCACAGTGGCGACCCGTGGGCGTTGAACAAAAAAAAAATTGGGCCTGAACAGGCGTCTGCAACAGGGATTGGCTAGCCACCATGGTAGACCGTCATACTCGTATATTAGCAACCAGCCACCGTGTGTCTGTATGTGAAAGAGAGAAATCAAAGATTTTTTAGTTGAAATAGAAATATGAAAATTATTTCTTGGTAAGATGCGTTTCTATAGAAACGCACACTTTTCAACGTCTCTCCTCTTCTTCCCATATAGAAACGACAGAAAAGTCGTCAAGAGATAGTATAGAGAGGATAGAAACTACATTTTCAGGAAAAATCCTCCTCCTCCACAGACCGTTCTCTACCCGAAATATTTGTCACTTACTAGCCACCCGTGGTCCTACACCGGAAGTGGAATTTTTTTCATAGACCTTCATTCGTGTAGCCAAGAAAACAACGCATTGACTGTGAGGCCCTGCTAAAAGTAGGGTTGCCTAAAACGCCCTCCCCAGTTGCTTACGATACTACACGGCAGTATAATAAACAAACTTTATGTACAATTCAGTGGTTGTCTCTCTATGCTGTCCGTCAACGGCCACCAGTTGTTTCTCCTTAGCTAGCTGAAAATGGTTACGTCAAAGTTTATGTGTTTGGTAGTTAGTACCACGAACATAACTAGTTTGGCTAGTTTCCAGTCTTCTTACCACTGGGATCCTGTTAATTGGCGTGCTTAACTTCGAAATTTCGAATAAAATATTTCACATTCGGTGAAAATACATGAATGAGCCGCGTCCATAGTTGAATTGCAACCAAGGGAGTGTCCCAGTAATTTGAACACTTCCAAGAAAGTTACATTTAAAATTCATTGAAAAATATTTTATGAATTAAACGGTTCACCGATTATATATATATATATATATATATATATATATATATATATATATATATATAGTTGAACAAGAGTGACAAGGTATTTTGTTTAGCTTATTTTTTCTTGTATTCGTGTACGTGTGTTTACCTTCTGGATTTAATGAATGTAAAAATATCCTTAAGTCTAATTTTGGCCGTCATTACACTTTCGCACCCTGTCCGCCATTACAGTGTCAACCACTCTCAGAACGAATCGAGTTGAAGCAATGTGGCAGCGTGTCCAGGCTAAATTTAAGGCCATGAATGGCCCCCCACCAATGGGGGAAGGACTTCTGAATACCTGTCGGAATTTATGTGGTTTGGCGATTCGCTTATATTTAACTTCTGGCATCACATTACCACGGAACTTTATCCGTTGTGGAAATATTGGAATTAGGATTTTACCTTTACAGTGATAAAGAAAAACAGGAACAAGTTTAAAAATGCGTATTTGATGTTCTGAACATGAACAAAAAAAATAAGTAACAGGAAAAGTAATCAGAGAAATAAAACAGTAGGGGGGACGCGGCGGATGTGGGGGTGCAATAGTGTAATAACGCCTAATTTTTAACTATTTTTGGTAGGTTTTGCTTATGCTACTATAAAAAATAGTGACAATGGCTAATAGTTTAAATAAAAGTGCTCGGAGTCAAATTTTGTGACCATTTTTACATTCATGAAGTCCAGAAGAGCAAACGCATGTACGCATGGAAAAAAACAAAAAACAAAAAAAAAAACAACAAAAAAAAAAAAAACAACAAAAAAAAAAAACAAAAAACAAAAAAAACAACAAAAAAAAACAAAAAAAACAAACAAAAGTACCTTATCAGTTTTTTCAACTAAACATGTATTAAAGAAAGACTGCTGCCCAAATAGAGGCACACAATCCATTTCATATTTGTTAAACTATAAAATTTCCTAATTGGTGGCTTTATGAAAAAGAAAATTCTTTTAATGTTAAAATCGAAGGAAATTCTCGATAACCTGGATCGTCAGTCGTTAATCTCGTTAAGGAATAAATGAGGTCATAATAATTGTCAAAGGTAATCAAATGAAGATTGAAATTTATCATTTTTAGCAGTCAATTCTTCTGGTTAACGAACTAAACATTTTTCAAGAATTTTCCTGAAGCGAAGAAAGGATATTTCTTAAATAAAAAAAAAAAAATATATATATATATATATATATTTGGAAATATTCTCCTTATCTAACAAAAAACATGGCCACATACACTTAGCAGATTTTACAAGCATTAATGACTAAATTCCTTCCCTTAGCGCTGCTTGATTAAGCCAATAACTTAAGCATCTCCTTGCACGTAAATATTTTTTCGTATAGCACAAGGCCAAAGGGTAATATTAGCCATTTCCCTATAAGAAAACATTCGGCATTTATTGGTCCAGCAGCTACTACTGTTTTCCGTTAAAATTTATAAAATCTTAAAGCCTTTTTGGAAAAACAGATTTTTCAAGTGCAGTAGGTTTTATTGCCCCTTTCCAGTATTGATGGGGGTCGGGGGGGGGGTTCTTCATAACCTTTTATTTGAAGTGGTGTAGAATGTCAACATCTTGATTATGCATTTTCGGATCTTTTCTGCTCATTCATTCCCAATAATGTAAAGTTACTTATCGCAAATAAAAATTCACTCCGAGAAAATATTGAATCAAAGTTTTTTTTTTTTATTAAATTTTTAACACTCTTGAAATTATAAATTTTAAATGAAACTCACCTCGCAATAACTCCAGCCACCAGAAAAAAAAAAAAAAAAAAAAAAAAAAAAAAATCAAGGAATTCTTCACATTTCATAAATGCGGATTATATTCGAGGTACGCACAATGATTTAAAATTAAAAAAAGAAAAATCTGTTTTTGGCTTGTTTATCCGGGTGAGCGCGAATGGAGACTCGACATTTAGAATTAGCGCACACAAGTTGCCCACATTTGTGACGATCGCAAAGGCCAACTCAGAGTACAATGGAAACATCTCGCTCTGGGAGAATTGTGTGAATTTTTATTAAATATAAATTCTTAATATTTTGGGGTGAATTAACAGAAAAGAACCTAATTTTCTCTTCGATTTATGGGCTATTCATTTTAGTTGTTGCTTATCTTAGTCTTTAAGTGATGTATCTTCAGTTTTTTGTGATTCTGTAACGCCAGTCCACAATATTCAAAGAAGGATCATTATGGTGGGGCTTTAGATCGTCTGCAGGATTTGAAAAATCACGCTTTTAAAACTTCTCTTTATTATTATTTTGTTATTACCAATGGGAAATATACAACTATCAACCAGAGGGCGTGTGGCGTTCGTGTACACTATTAAATGCCATTATTTAAAATATATATATATATTCATGACCTATGCAATTCAGACAAAGTAAGAGCGTGCTAATTCTTACAAATATTTAGGTGGTCTTAGACCTTGACACAGATATTCTATCAATGGTCTATTGAAAGCAGACGTATAAAATGAGGGTAAGGAACACTGGGATTTGGGAAATGCTAATTGTATGAGTTTGTGTAAATGTTGGAATGTAGAAGATGGACGCAAAAGGGTAAAGAAAAATATGTCTGACAGACATATACAAAATATATGAAATAATAATAATAAGAAGAAGAATAAACATTCCAGACAAGTTTACCGAAAGAAATCGGTGTGGGAAGTAAAGAGAGAGAGAGAGAGAGAGAGAGAGAGAGAGAGAGAGAGAGAGAGAGAGAGAGAGAGAGAGAGAGAGAAGAGAGAGAGAGAGAGAGAGAGAGAGAGAAAGAGAAAGAGAGAAAGAGAGAAAGAGAAAGAGAGAGAGAGAATTTAAGATGACGTCAGTGATTCTGGCCCCCGTTCAAAAACATGACAGGTTAATTTTCAAGATTAGCGCTACAATATTAATAGCTGCATTACACACCCAGGTTTGTCCGTCAACGTTACCAAGCTGCTTTTATGTGCCGTGTCCCATCAGGATACACTTTCAGGGCTCTCCACAACTTCCTATCCTTTATAGCTCTAAGCAATGTTTGTCATCTTACTCTATACACCGAGCCTTTGTTTTGAAATCGATTTACACAAGCTCGTTAGGGTAGGTTACTCTGATGGAATTGTAAAAATAAAGGACTTGGGGACCAAAGAGAAGTAGGAAAACGAAGGGCGATCAGGGATACCCAATTTCATGTCTATTGTAGTTATTACAGATTTTTTTGTTATCTCTCCAAAACCTTGTTCCGCTGTCCATTAGCTAAGCAGGCATGATGCCTTGCTTTCCTCTGTTCCTCTTTCCTTCAATCTGCCCTGCGAGTATCACACTTTCTAATCCCTCTTTCCTCATTATGTACCCTAGAGATTTCAACTGTCTCTTCCTGATAAGTTTCCTTTTTGTTCCTATTTTTTCTAAAACTTCGTCGTTGCTCACATGTTCAGTCTATAGTATCCTTGGTATCGTTCTGTGGAACCACATTTGTTGCTTCAAGAATTCATTTGTGAAGAGATTATCCAGCATTCACTATCATATAGGCGGACTGACATTACCTAACAATTTATGCTCCCGTTTCTATTTCTTAATACCTTGCTTAGCTTTTGGAAGACATCTTTATCTTTTACAATGCGCCTTCAGATTTCAGTGTTGTACTTTCAGGCCTTTGTTAAAGTACTTCCCAGATACTTAAATTGTTGTACTCGTTTCTTTTTGGTATCTCTAATTTGTACATTGGGCTGTTCCCTTTGCTAACACTGATGCATTTCGTATCTAGAGAAAATAAATGACCCAACTACTATGGCTACTGGTGTTAGAGGAAGGCTTTGGAATTGTCTTAGGGTTTTTATAACACTATAAAACAGAGTTCCTCGTTACAAGCAACTTTTCCATTTTAGGCTTGCTTTCGTATTTTTAAATTAGGAGCATTATGGACAAACTGCAAAGACATTTGCATAATAACAGACACAAAGTAAGGATATACATTAGCATTACCAGCCCCCATCACTCCCAAGTTAACTTTCGATACAAACATGGAGGACAATCATAAAAAAAATAAAGATTACCTACAAAAATAGTTTAGCTGATCTGAATTTTAACGGTTTTCTATCCATATTTTAAATATCATAAACCTTGCATTTGACATTGAAGCTCAGACCTGTATCCTTTCTAGGATGAGAAAGATAGATAACAATTGACCCTTGACTTGGAGTGAAAACAGGTTTCAGGGAAGCATCCACGCAGGAGTCTGTTCCTCAAAGTAGCCGGTCTTCAGAAAAAGTTGTCTGACCAGAACAACTTTCTTACATTTGGAACACGGTGGATACAAGTGTGATTTAACTCTGAATGTAGCATGGCGCTTCTTAGATATAAAAGTCTGAACTTACGAAAACTAAACAATGGAGTCCTTATGAACGATAATATAAACATACAAGGAGTGCTGGTCATTAGAAAATAATTCAGATGCTGGGGCATTTGGTCAGATTTTAGGAAGTGGATCACAGGTCGAAAATGTTTTAAGTTCGTTTGTAAAAGCAAACAATTTACCAAATCTGATTAGTGTTTGTTTATCACTCCCAACACTATCTTCCATACACAAAGTATTAGGTTGGTGCAAAAATAATTTCGTTTTCTAACATATGTTACTATGTGAGAAAACGAAATTATTTTTGCACCAACCTAATATATTGTTTTAATATTTCTTAGCATAATTAGCGATTTTTTAATAGCTGTTCTTTGCCACTTCTTAAATTAACTGGTCCATGCATTAAGAAAAAAAATAAAAATAAAAAGAGGGGGTGACTTTTGTAAATTAGTATTCATTAGCCATTTTTTTTTCTTTACTTTTTAGTCCGAATCGAAAAAATATTTGTCATTTTAGAAAGGGATTCCTGTTCGTGATTCAAATACAGTGTCAAATCGACCCAGGACTTCTTTAATAAATTTTTAATTATTATTTTTTTTTTACATTCACAATTTTTAATTATGAAACTGGGCTTATATCATTGATAATTGAGCCCAATTAATGTACTCCCACCCAATTCCAAATAGTAAGCAGTTATCAATGACCCAAGCAGAGTTTCAAATTTGACATTTGTAAAAATAGATATAAATAAATAAATACATGTCTCTTTAAGGCAGGGCTTAATTTGTGTCTATTTCATGATTAGGACCTTCTTTCTAAAATGATAAACATCGATTTTTTTTCTCAATTATGACAAATATCGTCGGTAGTAAAAGGTTTAATGAATATTGTCTGAAAAAATAGAAAAAGAATGGCGCTATTACACTTTCGCATTTCCTCTCCGCCATGTTTTTTTTTTCCCGCGACTATTTTATTTCTCGGATTACTTTTTCTTGTTACTTATTTCAACGAACATATCACGGCAAAACTGATTGCAATCAACCACAGTATTTTGACTGGAAGTTTCTAAATCCTTTCTTGATATTTCCACAGCAGATTCTCGGCCTTTTCCGATTGCTTCCGGCTGTTGCAAACAATGCAGTTCACACTGACTGCTCGGGGGTGGGGGGCGAAAGTGTAATAGCACCAAAAATTTTTTTTTTTTTTTTCAAGAGTGAACCATTTCATTTAAATAGTGCCTTCCCCTCCCTACAATTTCAATGGTTGTAATTCATAGCTACAAACGATGCCCAGAATAGAACCTCACTTTTCAATCATTTTTTGCCTGCATATTCGTACATTTTCCGATGTCGATGTGGGTGCAGGTTTACGCACGAGAATAAGTATTGGTAGATCAAAAGGCCGATTAATTTCTTCCGGAACACAGACATGCTAAGAAATTTACACAGATGTGCAGCAACAAAGATGAACGTGGAGGAAAAAAGCAAGAGGTACAAATAATAAGTAAAAGCTTTTTCCTTCGCATACAAGTAGAGACATCAAAGAAAGTTTTAAAATATAACAAATAAAATTGACAGTGATGGAATTAAATATTCAAGCAGACATGATTGCATATTTATGTAAGAAATGCAATATACATACCTTTTTTTTTCTTTTTTTTTTTAAAGCTTCGTTGGCGTAAAGTCAAATGGAACACGATATTTTATTCTTATAAATTCGTAATTCTCTCACGCCATTTATTTCTTTGCTCGTTCTTCTTCCAATCCATATAAATCTAGGTTAGGTTATGATTTGCAGAAATGAGTAATATCAACCATTTCTTAAACAATTAGTTGATGTTTTAAACGGAAGTTATAAAACACCGTTATTCGTACTTGCAATTAGTTGATGTAACAAGAAAAATACAACACCAAAGATTAAGATTTAAAGACAAATAAAGCCAGCATTTAATTTCCGCTTTACTTTCGTATTAATGCAAATTTTATTTTCATCCCTTTGTTTTGTATTCAAAATCGAATTTATTAAATCTATCATTCAAAATTGGTTACAATATGTAAAGCGTAGTAAAATTAATGATGTAAAATAAAGGCATTATTAAATCCCTTCTTACAGGAAAATGATTTTAATAAAAATGAAAATTATAAACTAATAAAAAAAGGTTTCAATTTTGTAAATGATATTTTGAAATGAGGGAATCTGTGAAATATTATTTTAGTAAAGTAGCTGACTTTGTAATCGCGTACGAAAATCTGAGAAGACATTTTTGAGAATGTCGAAGCAGGCAAGTCTATTCTAAGAAATTGAAAACTGGCGCAACACAGTCTTCCTCCTCATTTTCCCCAATTCCGTTTTGTGCGAGGACGACTGAATATTGATGAAACCAGTTTGAGATAAAACAATAAATGAAGTAAAAGCCTCTAAAATCGAATTGGAGAATTAAGCACACATTTCTGTAAATCTAATTGTTAACGAGTTTACCTTGCTAGATCAATTATAACTGAGTAGTGAGTTCATGACTCACTGGATGATCAAAACTGTGGTCTTGTACCGCAAGTATTTACAGGATGGTCCGAAAGTCTTGTCACTCATACATAATATATTTTTCTATTTCAGATGGCTGATACGAGTTCCTTCAGTTTGGAAGAGAGGCTGCTTGTAAGTGTATGGGCACATGATATAAGTAATCTTTTTATATAATATTATTAATGCTCTATTTTTAATATTATTTTAATATTCTTAATATTGAACACTATATATAAAAATATCTGGTGTTTCGTATGTCCAGAAATTTATTATTAAAATTGTTCGGGTTAATTCTGGTTAATAAATATAAAATACTAAATAAAATACTATGGAAAACAACAGTAAATTAGTGACTTTATTGCCACCTTATATATATATATATATATATATATATATATATATATACGTTGCACTCGAAAACCACCAATGAATAATAATATTACCTGTAGACACAACCCTATTAACATTTATTATTTCTTTGATAATGCCGAAAACACTCAGAATATATTGAACAATTTATGTTCAAATTCTCCACGGAAACCAGAAAACATTATTCGAACAGAATCAGTTTTTCTTATAAAACGTCTTAAATAAACGATGTATGCGTAACGGTGAGGAAATTGGAATCGAAATGACAGGTTTGAATTCCAGCCTTGGAAAACGTATGAGTCCATCTTGTCTTCTCCCAGCCATGTTTTAATTAATAAAGCAAGTATGTTTTATCTAGCCTTAGTTGGCAACCAATCTAGGAGAACGATAACACTGAATTCAAAACCGATTAGGCGTTAGGCTAGCAATTCCATTCCGTAAAAACATACTTGCTATAGAAACTACAATAGCAACACCTAGCGTAGTGAAGCTGTGGTCATACATTCCATAGTGATAGTGGAGGGGGCATAGCATTAAGGAGAAAGAAACAAAAAACATTCTTTATTCTTTAGCCAAACTTAAATATAGTGTTGAGTGAATATAGACTGTAGACGTGTACATGAAATAAACTTTAAAATGAAGCATTTTAAAAAACGAAAATACTTTTAATACATTTTAATAGATGATAACAGTATTAATAATATAGAGGAGTCATCGCCATTACATGTATAGAGGAAGTAAGCTTTGGAGTGAAGGTATGTAAAGACGAAAACACTTTTGATACACGCCATTAAGAGATTATATATGAGAGAGAGATATGTAGAAAAGTTTTCTAAAATGTTAATTTTGTAAACAGTATTCTAAAAATATTGCAACTGGTTTCTCATCTACATAAAACGAAGATCTCAGGGTTGGACCACCCGACAGTGGGTCGCCGCTTGGCAAATGACGTAAACTTGCTTCCTGTTACATCCGATAGATGGTCGGAGGATATTTTAGGACCTCACCACACCCATCGTCAGAAAGGAACATATGCATATCAGGCGATAGGATGAGACAGAGAAATAGAATCTTTAAACTTTTTATGCTCATATATACACGTATATCCACACATAGACACATATATGAAAATACGATACTTACCAAGTTTATTTTTATAGTGCCTAAGGCCAAATAGACATAGGAAGATTGTATAGCGTCAGTCACCCAAGTGAGGAGATTTTTCTTTCTCTGAAAACCAGTATTTTAAAAAAAATCTGAGCTCGAGTGTCTGATCTTTTATTCCTATGTGCCATGTCGCTTCAGAACGTGGAGAATCATGACTCTCCACGACTTCCTATCTTTTGTAGCTCTTAGTAAGATTTGTCCTTTCTAGTCGTTGTTCAACCATCCGTTTACCTCGTTAGGTAGGTTGATCGCTACTTTCTTGTGAGTGTCTAATTCACCAAGCCCTCTTTTCTCAATTTGTACCCTAGAAATTTCACATGTCTCTTTGTGATTATAAATATAAACGTCCCTATTGTTTCCATTTTCTTTAAAACCTCTTCATTAATCACCCGTCCAGTCAAAGATATTCTTAGCATCTTTCTGTTGTACCACATTTCAGTTGTCTGAAGTCTTTACTTTTTATCTGCGAGGAGATTTTCCACCATTCACTGACATGTTGGAAGACTAATATTACAGAGGAATTCGGCACTTTTTTTTGTTTCTAACAAAATTTTCCTGTTTTTTAATACTTTACTTAGCATATTGATTTGATTTGTTTTGTTTCTCACGGTTTATCAACCCTATAATTTGTTGCCTAAAAGCCAAAATGTATTTTTGGATTATAAGAATGATTCTTTTGGCGAGTGGATGTTGGATTAACAACTTCGTTGTCTGTTTTAACAATATATGTTTGACTATTATATATGTATATATATATATATATATATATATATATATATATATAGAGAGAGAGAGAGAGAGAGAGAGATATGGAAAGAATATTTCAGAGAGCCGTGTTTGAATTCCAGTCTGCTTCATTACATTCTCTCCAAAGAAATTCAAACTTGCGGACGGTCTTTTGGGGACAATCAACTCTTTCAAAAAGTGTCGGTGGTTCTGCACAAGTCTTCACCCCTATAATCAAATGATATGTGCGGTCAGTCTGGTTGTTGGTTCCAGGAACTGAGCTGTTTGACCCTCATACGTTGAAAATGACAGGAGAGTCCAGTTATTTATGCATATATATATGTATTGAAGAAGTTTAATAGTTTTTGCAATATATTCTTCTTCATTTAGGCCATCCAGACTACATATTCTCTGAAATCTATGATTACGCCTAATTTAATTTTGTCGTGATGGGAATTAGGTCATTTTTATTAGTTGGTTTTTGATAAACTTTGAAAGCTAATTTGATTTTGTTTCGGATTAATAAAATGTCGAGAAAGGGTAGGGTGTAGTTAATTTTTCATCGTCTGTGAAATCGATCATGGGTCATTAAAAGTTAATAGTTTTTTTTTTAAATTTTTTAACGAAGGTTACCGTTTTCAGGATTTAATTCAAAGACTAAAAACACATCAACATGAAAAACTAGATTGTGAGTCTATATATCAAGCCATCTTACCATATATACATATAATGTGAACAACAACAACACTAAATGTAAAAATTCAAGGAAGCTGAACTTATTTTTTATTCTTTAAGATATATATATATATATATATATATATATATATATATATATATATATTTCATAATTTTCTTAAGGATACAGAACTTTATTATGAAAATAAAATTGTTAAGACCAGTTTTACCCTTCATGATATTAGCTGAAACAGAGCTGAAATCGAAGGAATAAATGTCCCAATACAAAATATAAAAGAAATGTAATGTATTAAAGGCAGAACAATCGTATTGAAATAACGTCCAGCCCTAACAGACACTCACTCTGTTTACAGAGGGAGGACTGTCTGAACCTGACATATATTATTTTTAATGCCTTTAAACGTAAGAATGAGTGAGCGTGACTGATGAGCATGAATGGTGAAAGATTTCTTGCTGAAATTGGTGCCACAGTTTGGACAATTTATAAGATGCTCTGTGATCGCAGAACCATATGTGTTGTTGACTAATTAGGGCTTGACGTTATTTCAATCTGATTGTTTCACCTTTAATACATTACATTTCTTTTATATTTTATATTGCGATATTTAGTCTTCCCCCAATTTCAGCTCTGTTGAGTGAGAGCGAAACCGGTCGGCTGGTTCTTTTTTAGGATAAGGAACAAGTATGAAACGTTTATAAATCCAACATGTTTCGACTTTATTAAAACTTCATTAGAGAATGAGATAATGGAGAATAAAAAAGACTCATAAATTTGCCCACGAACGCTGCTTTACAAGACAAAATACACATGAAGTCTGCTTGACAAATGAAAAACAAAGAGCCATTCAAATTTAAAATACAAAAATTTTTCTCTTCTTTCTTCGTATCTCATTCTCTGGCGAATAAATGCGAAACATGTTAGATTTATAAATATCTCCTCTTTGTTAATTATGTTTTCATTCTGTTCGACTCCGACCCATAATCAATCTATATTTTATCCCAATTCACACACACACACGCACATATATATATTATATATATATATATATATATATATATATATATATATATATATATATATATTAAAAAGAAGAGAAGAGAGAGGTTCCGTAAACGTTTTTGGTTGTAATGTGGATTTATTTAGAAAAAAATATTATGCTTTGTTATGTAAAACAAAGCATAATATTTTTTTCTAAATAAATCCACATTACAACCAAAAACGTTTACGGCACCTCTCTTCTCTTCTTTTTAATATACATACTTTTCTCTCGTTGGAACCACTACAACCTCTTTCTTATATATATAAATATATATATATATATATATATATTTTAAGGCAATATATTTTCATTCAAGTAGATTTGGTTAAATAATTTAGACGTATTATATCTATTTTTTTAGTTTTAATCCTTTCAAGTATAAGAATTAATTTCTTGGTGGCTGTAGAAAACTGATTAAGAAAAATACCAAAATTGTCTTTCAAATAATTTTTATTTTCGCAAATAATTTCAATCTCATCTGAGACCATATTCAGGGGGATAAGATATTTGTAGATGTGTATACAGTAGCTCCGTAAATTCAAAAGATTTTTTCTCTTGTTCCTTTACAACGTTTGACATTCAAAATTTTTTCAATTATGCAAGAGAGGTAACTTTTGTAATTAAAAAAAATAAGTGTTTTTAATTATAATATTTTAATTTTGTATTTTTATATAAAACTTTGATGATAGAAATATTTAACAACTTTGTTTCTATACTTATAGCTGACTTTATTTATTTTGGACCGCAATTCTCTTATATTCTTTTTCTTGATCAATTTTCTACACCCACCAATGAATTAACTCGTCGACTTGAAAGGACTAAAACTAATATATATATATATATATATATATATATATATATATATATATATATATAAAAGTGAACATAGAAGTCAACACTTAGAGGCGACAGTCTGTTTCATGCTATATGCAATCGTCAAGCACACGTGGCTTGACGATTGCATATAGCATGAAACAGACTGTCGCCTCTAAGTGTTGACTTCTATGTTCACTTTTATATTTACACACGCTCTATCTCTGATATTGAGCACTTTATTCCATAAATATAGCACACCTTAAGACTATATTTCTTTATATATATATATATATATATATATATATATATATATATATATATATGAAAATAATACTGTAAATAATATGATCGACTATTTTAATTTTTAAGTAAGGTTAAGGTTATAAGTAAGGTTAACCCTGTACAAGGCTCGGGGGCCACCCGAGTGAGAGGGTTACGTTAAGGAGTAGTTTATATGGACTAGGAAGGGAAGATGACAGTTAACTCTTGAAAAGGTTAAGATTGTAGTATCGAGAAGCATCTGCTTGGGTGTCTGTTCCACGTGGCAGTGGTTCACGGGGAGAACTTGTTCGATTGGAACATACTTCTTCGTGATGGAATACGGAGAGAAGGAGGGTGATTTGCTATAATGTAAGTTGTATGGCGGCCCTAGCAGTGAAAGTCAGACCTGTTGGAGTTTGTCCGAGCATTTTCCGTGGAAGCAGCGATATAAGAGTGAGAGGCTCACCACGTCCCGCCTGTGAGAGTTTTTTCCTGTGTGGTAAGCTGACCCTGAGTTTTTCTCGACGCATTCCAAACAATAGAACTTGGGAATTTTACATTCTTCTTTTTTTATGTGCCGCGTTCCTTCAGGACTTGGGCGATCATGGACCTCCACATCCTCCTGTCTCTTGTAGCTCATAATAAGTTTTGTTTTTTGTTATTTCTCCTAAACCTTGTTCTACCACCCTTTTACTCAAGTTCATCAAGTATGTTACGTGTTGATTTCCTCTGTCCCTCTTTCCCTCAATCTGTCATGTGAGGATTAGTTTTTCCAAGCCTTCTTTCCTCATTATGTGCTCTAGAAATTTCAACTGCCTCTTCGTGATGTTAAGTGTAAGTTCCTTTTAGTTTCCCTTCTCTCCAAAACCTCGTCTTTGCTCACGTGTTCAGTTCATGGTATCCTCAGCATGTTTCTGTAGAACATTATTTCTGTTGCTTCAAGTCTCACCTTCATCCTTGAGGAGATTATTTATATATATACATTATATTAATATACATTATATTAATATACAATAATATATATATATATATATTGGTTAGCAACCTTTCTTTCATTAAATATGACAAGGAAAATTTTATTATTTTTTCATTTTTACCGTTTCGTAGGGTTGTGGGTATGCAAAACTGCAGATTCCGTTGTCTTAAGCGCTTCCGATCACTTCCTTAGTCATTTCAGCGTGGGAATATTGTTTTGCTTTGGTTCAAACGGAAAAATATAAGAAAACTGGAAAAAGTCAATTTAAAAAAGACCACATTTTTCTTCTTCGTCATATTTAACGAAAAGAAAAGTTGCTGCCCAAATATACATTAATATATATATATATATATATATATATATATATATATATATATATATATATATATATTGCTTTGTGAAGCTAACTACCTACTGAGAAGTTCGTGACACCAACCAAACAGGATTCCTAAAAGAATTTTGATGTTTACTTGGTAAGATTTTAGGTCGAGCCGATAGAATTTTTGGCATATCTAAATATATTTTAATTGCGACATACACGCACGAACACACATAAACGCTCACATTTATTATGAAGAAGATTCCCCACCCCATCCTGCTGTATTCTACCGGTGATGACACATGTATCTTGTGAAACTTCTTTCAGAAATTTCCAGAAGTAGATGACAAATGTCGGGGTGTTGATTATGAAACGCGTGCCACTTAAACACTTAATCAAATCAGCGCATATTGAAACATCCATCAATCAACAAATTAGGGTAAAATCAATAATACCATCCCCCACCGATCAAGTGTGCCGCTTCCACCAAACCTGTTCGTCTCACTTTCACTGCAATCACAGAATAATGAGCCCCACGGACCGGAGTCGCTTACTTCTGGCTTCTATCCGATAGGGAAACCCCACAAAGGCACTTGGGTATTAGGTCGACACTCTCCTATCGCTTGACAACTTTCAATTCAGTCGATGTCACGTACAAGGTTTCCATGGAATGCAGTTGGAATTTTACAGATGCTTTTTCCGGGGTTACATTTTATCAAAAAGTTGGAAAATAAGATAAAATAAAGGAAAAAAAAAAGAAAGTGTATATATATATATATATATATATACACACACACATATATATATATACATACACACACATATATATATATATACATACACACACACACACAAGGTGGCCCAAATGTCTTATCACCCCTTACCTATCCAAACTGTAGGAGCTCATCTCAGCTGTCTGAAATAGAAAATTATATTATGTAGGTGTTACAATACTTTCGGACCGCCCCATATGTAAACGAGATGGTAAAAAACAAAAAGCTTAAAGTAATAACGATGAAAGGGAAATAGGAAGATATTGAAAAGTAATTTCAGGCTTTTTTAAATTTACTTTGAAAGAAACAATTTTTCACGTTACAATTGGCGCACGTTCGTTCCTCACTTCCATTAAAAAGGTTTACGTGGCAGAGTCTCTACAGATCTACATAAACATGACGTAGTCATATCAGAAGGAACAAAGTTTCGTCTGGTATATACACATTATTTTTGCGGGCACAGTCCCGAAATCCGTGTGCCATATTATACCTATTTAGATGTCATACTAATAATAATGTTAATACTGTCAAGCAATCGTTAAAAAGTTAGTCATGTATACAGCTATGACAATTCTCGAACGATAGATGCTTCAAACTTTTGACTTTATGACAGGCAATGTTAAACATAATAAAATAAGCGGATCAATGGTAATTTTTAAAGCGTAGATTAATTGTGGCACAAGGTCGAAAGTATGGAGCACCCAGTGAGGATCGAACTCACTATTAAGTCGTAATTGATCTAGTGAGAAACGCTTGCTAACCATTACATGGCGACGAAGGGACTCTTTGCTGTGGCCCAACGGTTAATAAAATTGTCTAGAGTTCGATCTCCACTGGGTGCTTAACACTTGTGTTCTTGTGCCAGACTCAGTTAAGAGTCGTAAATATATAATTTCTGTTTGTCTGACGTATCGTAGCGAGAATTTTATTCGGATAACAATTTTAAATGCTTAATATGGAAATAAAAAGTCTTTTCCAGATACTATTTGCAATAATAATGAATAATAGTGTTGGTTCCCAGTTGTCGCTCAACATTGAAAAGATTAATTAGTTTTTGATAAAAAAGTTTTCGAATATTTACCTTGTTTTTTTTTTAAATGCATTTGTTTTTTACATATTTTCTCATAAAATGTAATTTAACTGCAACTTAGATATATTAGGTTGGTGCAAAAATAATGTCGATTTTTAACGTAATTTTTAACGTCAAAAACGACATTATTTTTGCACCAACCTAATATGTTACCATTAAATTATTTCTCTGTTTGTTACTTAAATCCTTAGCACGTACGTTACGCCTTGCTAATACCACATGAATAATGGATTATTCTGTTTTAATCGCGAGGAAAGACGGAAAAGTCAAATCAGAGACTGTTTGGCATCATCGAGAAAAAGAATGAAAGAAAAAACATTGATTCGTTTTCTACGGCTTATCATCCATTTGCAGGTTATTTTAAACCTGAAAACAGTTTTATATCGTAACATTTTTTGAGGCGGGGTGGGGTGGGGGGTAGATAATAATGATTTAGTAATACAAGTGGGGGGGGCGTGAGAAGCGGTACATTCATACCCCCCTTTCCTAAAGGTATTTGTGCGTAAGTGAATATAACGAACCCAAATGGAATTGGAACTCAGTTGTCCGATTATTAATTACGAGCCATTGTACATTACACCATTCGCGCATCCAAGTTTACAGCACCTGGTATTCCCAAGTAGTTACTCATCTAGGTACTGACCAGGCTCGACGTTGCTTAACTTCGGTGATCGTACGGGATTCAACGTGATATGGCCACTAAAAGAAACGGGAAGATACAGGAGGCGATAATGCTCTCAGCTGTTTAACGTCTGCTTCAATGAAAGGAAAAACCTTACCAATTTTGAATCTTTTCATTTGTAGCCTCTTACTTCTTGACCTGCACTCACATTTATGATTGTCATTGCAATATTTTGTGAAAGTTGGTAAGCTCAAATATTGAATGATGGATTAGAGGAATTTTCACGGGTGTTTTGTAGACTTGGAACTCGCAAGGAGATTATTCAATCATTAATGTAAGAATTATAATTCCTCAGAAAATTCAAATAGGAAAACCGTGAAAATTGCACGCTTATATCTTCCGTCTCACCTGCTATCCTCTTCCGCCTCACCTGCTGTCCTCTTCCGCTTCACCTGCTATCCTCTTCCATCTCGACTGCTATCCTCTTCCGCCTCACTTGCTACCCTCTTTCGCCTCATCTGCTATCCTCTTCCGCCTCACCAGCTATCCACTTCCGCCTCAACTACTATCCTCTTCCGCCTCACCTGCTATCCTCTTCCGCTTCACCTGCTACCCTCTCCCACCTCGACTGCTATCCTCTTCCGCATCACCTGCTATCCTCTTTTGCCTCAACTGCTATCCTCTTCCGCCTCACTTGGTATCCTTTTCCGCCTCAACTGCTATTCTCTTCCGCCTCACCAGCTATCCTCTTCCAACTCACCTGCTATCCTCTTCCGCCTCACCAGCTCTGCTCTTCCACCTAAACTGCTATCCTCTTCCGCCTCACATGCTATCATCCTCTTCCGCCTCAACTACTATCCTCTTCCGCCTCACCTGTTATCCTCCTCTGCCGTAAATATGAGACGCACGCACCGTTTGAGAACCACTGCGTTAACGAATTTTATTGCTGCAATCATTGGCTAAATTAAAAGATTATACATGAATCTAAAGGATTTTCTCATCCATTTACTTCAAATTTTTTCGCCTTTTTTTTATTCCCCAGTACCAGTTTTGAATTCTGTGATGAACCACTTGTATTTATTATTCATATCCAGTTAGCCTTTTTCATCTTCTTCATTGTTATGTTTTTGTGAATAAAGAATTAGTTTCAAACATGAATTTCAAACTCATCCTTTTAGTCTAGGAGCTTGACCTTTTATGAAAGTCAACTTAACCAATTCGCCCAAATAAGAAAGAAAAAAAAAAACAAAACTAGTTAGCAATCAATATTAAAAGACACGTAAAAGAGACCCAAAAGAATTTTACAATGGAAGTCAATAAATTAAAAAAAAGAAAACCTCCCCAAAATAATGAAATCCTGAATCGATCATAAATGCGAACGTGTCGATTTCTTTAATTTTAATCAGAATGTTTTCTTCTAGATCAAATTCAGTTTTGTTTTTCATGTCAGATAATGAATTTTAGTGAAAGTGTCAATTTGTGCCTAAAATACTAAAATAAAAATAACTAAAATAACTAAATAAATATAAAAGACTAAATGAAACAATAAAAACATAAAATAATATGCAAAACAAAAAAGGAAAAATAAAATAAAAATCCAAATAAGTAATTAAAACAAAAAAGAAAAAGAAAATAAATGAATGAAATAAAATATAAATAATATAAGTATAACAAAAAATGAATAAAAATCAAAATCAGTAAAGTATTAGGTTGGTGCAAAAATAATGACGTAATAATGTCGTTTTTTGACATTAAAAAATAGGTCAAAAAACGACATTATTACGTCATTATTTTTGCACCAACCTAATAAAAATACCTTAAATAGAAACTAAAAACCAAAACCAGCAACTAAAAAAATATAAAACAAAAGTAAAACCTAAAAATATAAAAAAAAATAAAGTTAAATTTTTAAAAAATAATGAAAATAACAATGAAAAATAAACAAAACAATCCACCGTTAGCAACCCCCCAATCCCCCCCCACCAAAAAAAAATCCCGAATCTTATGCGAATCTTCATTTCCATTCATTGTCGCTGAATCCATTATTCATTTCAAAGCAGACCAATTCTTTTTGAAATCAGTCTTGTCAACTGTGAATATATACACAAATCGCTAAGAGTTAGTCCTTGGATTAATTTCCGAATGTTAGATTTTTGATTGGACTTAATATGGTCAGGTTGAAAAGTTATTGGTTGGACCAAGGAGAAATTCCTAAGCAAATTCTGATCTTTGTGAATTTGGTGAGATTTTGTGATATGGGGTCAGATCGTTAACTTTTAGCAACCTCTCGTATATTTCCACATTAATAGAAATATTTTTAATTTTTCAAAGTTAAATAGGTTTTTTTTTTTAAATAGATTTTTGCAGCTGCTTATTTCTAAAGTGTCGAGTAAAAGAAATTCGTGCCTAAAATTAATTCACAAAATAATTCTGCAAAGAACATCTGCAAAGGAAGATGGAAAATAAAAAAAAAGTGTATTTTGTAAGGAAAACAAAACTGAACTACGTTCTAATGTAAGAATAAAGCACTCGAAGTCATTTCATACGCGAGAAATTCCAAAATATATTTAATAGGAGTAGGTAGGTTCGTCTATCGCCCGGTTCACACACCTTCTCGGTCTTTTGAGCAGCAGTAGAGGTTTATCACTTGTTTCCGGTTTAAAATTGGGTTTCCAGTTCCTTTTTCTAAAATTTCCCATTCTCTTTCACTCCCAGCAGCCCCTTGCGTCTTAGTGTCATTATCACCTTGCTCGGAGTGAACTGAAAAAAAAAATGTAATGAAGAAAAATTCGATTGTCGGGGTTACATCAACAGCATCTACTCAAGATAAATTGATCAAAATCGAAACAGCGAAAAATTTACTTTAAAATTTTACTTTTATACCTGTCACCAGGTATAGCAAAAGGTGAAGCATTGCAACATGAGGAAACACCTTCACAACCATTCTATACAGTAAACGACTATTTCACTGATGAAGACATGTTAGTATTACGTGATTGGCTTGCTCTAACCTCCAATACACTTCGAGTTGAGGCTGTAGGTCGTGCTAATGAGAGCAATATTAAATACTGATTTTAATATCTCTAAATATATAAATTTAAAACTACTTAGCCTTTAGTGGTTTAGACCTTTCCCATGAATAATTTCCAGTATCCCCATGGCTTCAGACCTGCAATATCTCATCGTTCTATTAGAATGTGACAACTTCCATCCTGAATAAAGAGAAACACTATTCCTAGATTGTCAAACACTTATAATTTCTGAGTAAAAGTTTAACAAATTGTTACTTTTATTTATCTTAACGCGTGATCCTTTTGCCTGACATTGTATATCTAGTAATGTGTATGGTCAGATTTCGGGTAGAAATATTTTGTTACGCGAAATTCAGTTTTTTTGTTAGGTGCCTACCTAGTAAATCAGTATTCAAAATCCTGAAGGTTTGAACTGATAATAAATAGGAAAGGCATGAACCGTCTACCCAGCTATGGCCATAAATAACAGTATAGACTGGCCACTCTAGCTTTGGGTGGTAATCAGTCTAGCAAAATGAAAACATTGAAGGAGACAGCGGCAAATGATTTCATTGTTATGGATATTCACAGACAATAAAGAAAGCTTATATGTGGAGAGCTATGATCACCTATGTCTTGAATAGACATGGCATTTATAAATATTTAATACTAATTATTTATTAAATGTGAGTAAGTTTAGCGAAAATCACAAGAGTACAATTTACTACTCGCCACAGTTTATATTATCTTAACATGCTCCGTCCATGGTATTCTCAGTATCCTGTAGGACGACATACCTGTTGCTTCAATTTTCTCCTTTATCTGTAAATAAATTATTCAAAGTTCTCTCTACCACGTAGGAAATTAGATATGGCATAACAATTCTTCACCTTTTTTGTTGTTTTTAATAGAGTTTTTCGATCTGTTAATGATTTTTTCTGGAATACATTTATTTGGATATTCCAATCTTCGGATTTCTGTCCTTTTTATTCCGTCGTTTGAATTAAATTTCACATGAATAAAACTCAAAAATAAAATTCAAGAAGTGTTTGTAAAAACAAATGGGAAGGTTAATTCATCATGAAACAATCCAGAATTTTAAAGAATACAAATATTATACAGCGATTTACTAAGCGTTGTTAGTATTAGCGATTTACTAAGCGTTGTTAATATTAGCGATGTACTAAGCGTTGCAAATGTTAGCGATTTACTAAGCGCCCTTGCCAATATTATATAATGATTTAGATTAGCTTAGATGTAGCAAGACCGAAAGTATGGAGCACCCAAACTACTTGCTAACCATTACACAACGCCCAAGTGCTCGTACAAATATTATATAAGTATTTACTAGTACGCCCACACGCAACCAGATGTGACAAAAGGTCGTGGTTTTTTAAAGTGGGTTTATCGGACATCCCTCGCAAAAATTCTCGAACTCTCTGAAGACGCCTCAGGTACCGGGCTCTAATGTGATTTTCTAAGTGTAGCTTAAATGTGGCCCGAGGTCGAAAGTATGGGCTTCCCAGTGAGGATCGAACTTACTACTCAGTCGTAACTGATCTAGCCAGACAACCTTGCTAACCATTACACCATATCGAGCAGCTCCAGTAACGATTTTCCTTCCGAAATTTAGGGGCACGAAGTGAGGATCGAACTCACTGCTCAGTACTAACTGATTTAGCGAGACAACCATGCTATTACGCGACGGCAAGGTGATCCAGTGGTAATTTTCTAAGAGTAGCTTAAATGTAGCACAAGGCCGAAATTATGGGACGAGATATGAGGATTGATCCTACTACTAAATCGTAACTAATCGAGCGAGATAACCTTGCTAAAGTGGCAAGCTTGGATGTGGCGTAAAGCAGTAAGCATAGGGCGGCCATTGAAGATCGAACTTACTAATCATTTGTAACTGATCTAAACCTTACTAAGAACTATAAAGCATTGGAAGTTATGGAGAACCATGGCACACTTGCTAATCCTTACACCACGCCGAATCACTCACACAAATATTATATATATATATATATATATATATATATATATATATATATATATATATATATATATATATATATATATATATATATATATATATATATATATATATATATATATATATATATATATATATTACATACACTCTATCTCTGATATTGAGCACTTTATTCCATAAATATAGCACACCTTAAGACTATATTTCTTTATATATATATATATATATTAAATAAAATGATAAATAATATTCTTCATAGATTTACTAGGTTTGCATATTTTTCTTCTGATTATTGGCAACAGTTATTAAAGGTTACGTTTCTATGTCCTAGCGATAACGTCGTGTTGTTAAATTTGACAGTGTTTTTTTTTTTATATAAACAATGTGTCTTAAAGCGAGCTCTTTAAAGGTAAGAAAAACATTGGAATTTTCAAAAATTGCACCTGCTTCGTTTATAGATTGCAACAGATAATATGAAACATGGAAGGAGATTTACGAACAAGTAAAGGAGAATCCAAAATGACAAATGGTATTTGAAATTCTGTTACAAATTTCTTGTTCTTCTGAGAGAAAATAGAAATGATACAGAAAAAATTCCACGTGAAAATCGATAAGCAAAACAGATTTAAATGAAACCTAAATGATGTTTTAAATGCAATATTACATTATTTGCATGTTTCTCGAAATGAACATTTTCTTCATTTTCTTCTTCTGGATGTGGGTGATCATAGCTCTCCACAACTTCCTATCCTTTATTAGTCTTAGTAACGTTTGCTTTTCACCATTCCTTCCAATGTCTATTCTGTTATTCATTTGCATAACGTCCATTTACACAATAAATTCCTCAGACTCTTTTGCATTCATTATATCTTGTGAGAATCCAATTTGCCATACCTTCTTTCCTCATTAAAAATTTCAATTGCGTCGTTCTGATTCTATGTATAAGTGTCCTTTTTATTTCTGTTTTCCTTAAAACTTCCTCTTACTCATATTTTCAGTCCATAATAATCTTAGTATCCTTCTGTAGGACTATATTTCTGTTGTGCTAATTTTCTTCTTAATCTCCGAGGAGAGTGTACGGTATTTAATGCCATATGGGAGGACTGATATTACATTTCCTGTTTCTTAATACTTTTCTTAACTTCTGGAAGGCACCTTCCGCTATCCTAATGCAGCTTCGGATTTCAGTGACGCATTTTCCGTTCTCAGTTAAAACACTTCCTAGATATTAAATTTTCGTAATTTGGCATCTCCAATTCGTAGTTGACATATTGAGCTCCTGTTCCTTGCACTGAATTAACAAAATATTTCAGTTTTGTTTAGTTTATCGTTTGTTTTGTTTTTAAATTACAAACAAAACAACGATTCCAGGACAAATTTCCGACATTAAATATATAAAAAATATTATGAGACAAAGGTAAAACAAAGTTTGTCTCATAATTTGTTCAACTACCGTGTTTAGTGAGGACATGGGCGATCACGATTGTCTAGAGATTTGTTTTCTTTATTATCTGTAAATATTCTTGGTTTGTTTCTTGGTAAAGGAAATGGTAGAACGCTTTCCCGTTGAGTTCGCCATAGTTTAAAAAACAGAATACTTATTCTTCTAGATTGGTTTCCACCAATATCTAGAGAGACTAATCTACCATGCTATTTAACCCATAACTGGAGTAAAGAAAAGAAGGAGTCATTCCTTTCCCATTAGTACAGACATAAACACAAAAAAGTAGCCTGGAATTTGAACCTGTCTCGCTAAATCCCTTTTCCGTACCGATGACCCTTACACTATATCCACATCGTTTCTGATATCAATTTAAATATGCATACAAATTTTATACACTAAATGTAACATCTATTAGGGTTGGTTAATTCGTTTTCTACGACTTATCAAGCCTTTGCAGGTTATTTAAAGCCAGAAAATATTTTTCAATTGTAAGAATTTCTTTTGAGTTAATAATAGTTTAGTGGTACAAGTCTTACGAGGGACACAAGGGAAATGGAAACTCGAAATGGGATGCAAGAGAAGCTTTAGTGACATCAGAAAAACGATATCATCCAAAAAGGAGAATGGATGACTGATGAAATTCTCGATATGATGCAAAGGAGACAGGAAACTTTGCTAAGATTCGGAACGAAATACAGAAAACTACCCAATGAAATAAGATGCACAAACATATCAGGCAACAGGTCAGAAGACATGCTCATCCACAGGCTGCATAAAATCAATGGAGAAGGAAATTTCTTCAGCGCTGGAACGAATATATTGAAGAACTCTTCCAGGACGAAAGTGAACAACCAGCAATACACAGAAATGCCGATGAGTCTAAAATTCTAAAAACCGAAGTAGAAGCTGCACTGACGAAATTGAACAAAATCAAGGCGGCAGGGCCAGACGGAATTGTAACGGAAATGATGACAGCCTTAGTTAATTTTGACATAGACACGATTACAGAAATAATAAATGAAATCTAGAACAGTGGTGATATACTAGAAGATCTCAGCAGATCTATTTTCATAGCACTGCCTAAGAAACAAGGCGCAAACGAATGTGAACTCCACTGAACAATCAGCCACATAACAAAATTCATCATCCGTATTCTGATAAATGGAATGCGTAGCAGAATCAGACCAGAGATAGGACAAGAACAGTGCGGATTCGTTAAAGACACCGGAACAAGGAACACGATGCTCAGAATGTTACCAGAAAGAGAAATACAAACGCAGAAAAACGTGCACCTATTTTTTATAGACTGCGCAAAGGCGTCCGACAAAGTACGCCACAAAGATCTGGAACTGCTCAGTAACCTTGATATATTTGGGAAAGATATTAGAATAATCAAGAATCTATACTGGCAGTAAACGACCTGCACGTGGATAGAGAATGGATTCAGCAGATATATGAAAATGGAAAGCGTGTAAGACAGGGATGTGCATTCCCGCCGGACCTGAGTGAACTGGAAATCCTACAAGGATTCATCATAGGCGGCCACAATCTTAACAAAATAAGATACGCAGATGACACAGTGATGATAGCAGGCACGGAAAAGAAATTACAAAACTTCTTACAGAAGGTAGCGAAGGAGAGCTAGATGAAGGGACTAAGCATAAACTACAAGAAGACTAATTCACACCAAACAATGTAAAGTTACTTATCGCAAATATTAATTC
>OZ010576.1:2940662-3068162 GCA_963932145.1 Acanthosepion lycidas
AACGTGCTTCAGTTTTATTAAAGCTTCGTCAGAGATTGAGAGAAAACACAAAACAACAGAAACACTGATATTTTCAATTTTGCTTGGGTCAGTTCTCATTTGTTAGACACGTGTCACGTACGTTAAAGATAGATATTTCTATGTGTAATATATATATATATATATATATATATATATATATATATATATTGTAATCTGGCTTTTCGAGTGTAAACCCCAGTTTCTGTTCAACTGTCACTGTAATTCCATATGGAGGCGAGACGGAAGATTTAAGACCCCCTGCTGAAGAGTCATGCAATTGTTGGAATTTTGAATTGATCGATCGACTCGTATTGATTCATTGATTGCCAAAATGCTGCTTCGTTTGTTTTCCACATTGAATTGTTAAAGGGCATCAAGTGTAAAAGTTGTGGAAAGATGGCGGGCAGACCCTGATCAGAAGATGGTGTAATAAAGCGGCAAAGATAACCAACAAATCCATGGTTCTGTTCTGTAGACAGAAAATACGGATCGAAGAAGAAGAAGAAGAAGACAAAAGAAACATTCCGAAAATCCATGGCATTGAAGGAAAAGCAATTGGTGAAAAAGACATGTGTTTCGCTGTGTTGTTTTCTGCTTTTTGTTTCCGCCTACAGATGAAAATCGTATCGATCAATGTGATCGATTTATCGATTCTTGTTCTAGCGAGAGAAGTCAAAGACGAGCGCGAACAAGGAAAACAGAGGAAAGACGTAAGCAAGAAAATGAGTTTATGTGAGAGGAATTGGGTAAGAGAAACAACATGGAAGAAGGAAAGAGATTCTGACAGGAAATGAGACTGAATAAAATATATGTGCGCCTCATTGTGAAGAAATATTTAGCAAGCTCGTCTCACAATCCACTGAAGATTATAATGAGTTGGATACACACTGTATTCCAACAGACGTAATTTAATAAAGCACTACTCACCACACCGTGTAGCAGTCGTTAGAATGTTAGTCTGGTAGATTGTTGAACTGCATTGGGTGTGGCCTAGTTCTATAGGTTTTTACTAGACTAAACTTAATACAGATAAGTATACCCCACTTTGCTAACAAGATTTCCCAATGTACTTATATTTTACAATTTGTCCCAGACTCATGTTGGTATCTAGGCTTACTTCATTTTTTTACACTTCACAGATACTGTGCTTTTTATAAATTAAAAATTTATGGCACTCCTGTCAGTTGATCGATGCTGTTGTGTCAACCGCATTTGAGCATTTCGTGTCTGTGAAATTTTGGTCGTAATAAGATATTTTAAAATTAAGATATGTTCATTCTTCAGACCTAATGCCGTATAGCCTAAAAATATTATCTAAATAATAATGGTAATAATAACAATAATAATGATAATAATATATATATATATATGTATGTATATATATATAGATAGATATAGATAGATAGCTACATATAGATATAGATTGATTGGTAGAGAAGAGATAGATAATAAATTATCTATATAATAGTATATCTATATAATAATGCACTACTGTATAACGTGAAAGTAACTTTTTATATGTTTTGAAAAACTAAATCTTTCCTTTGATTCACTTTATTGCAATGTTCGCTTTATTGCGGTGGTCCGGAAACGACCCTATATTATCTACGACGTATACCTGTCAATCAAGAAAGAGAATGCAGAGAGAGAAAGAGATGGCAAGAAAGAGGTATAGAGGGAGAGAGAGACGGGTAGAAAGAGAGGCAGGTAAAGAGAGAGAGAGAGAGAGAGAGAGAGAGAGAAAGAAAGAAAGAGAGAAAGAAAGAATATACTAAATATGAAAATGTGTAAGAAAATTCAGTTTCTATTTGCCGCTTTGATATAATTTTTCTACTTTCACTTACCTACTGTTATAGTATCATTTCCATTTTTAAATATCAGATCCTTACCACCCCCCCATATATATATATATATATATATATATATATATATATATATATATATGTGTGTGTGTTATGAGTCGGAGATTGTTTTCTTTCATTACCAACTGTCCAAAACATCAATGGACAATATTGCAAAATAACATTTTCTTAACAGACAGCCACCAGATTGTGTGAAGTATCCATCCTTAAAACAGTATTTAAGGAGGACATCTCAGGAAGGAATTGTCGTAACGAAAGTACACAGAATCTCATCATAATATACTTTTGTAATTTACTTTCTGCTTGCTCACGCAAAGATGATAACCGAATTGAAAAGGAATTTTACAGACCTTCTCCCTCGAAAAGAAAAGTAATGAAAATATAAAAAAGAAGAAAATAAATATTTTTTCCGGCCGAATTCTGACTTATCTGGGAAGAGCTTCTTATTTTCGTGGAACAACATTATTAGATGCAAACTTTGTCGTAATTCATTGTTTAATGTGTTTGCATCGCAAGCCATTGAGAGAAAACTATTCACGTCACGTCGTCTAGATATGTAGCCTCTGAAATAGCAAAGATTCATTACAAAATGGCCGTGGATACAAATAATAGCTCGACTTAAATATTATCTGAAATTCATTTTTTAATAATTTATTGAATTTCTGACTGAATTTATGTGATGGGGAGTTATTATTTACATTGTTTAAATTCGAACTCATCTTTTTTGTTATTATTGCAACCGTATTGGACTCTTTCATGTTCTATCGATTTGCTTAGACTCGGTAAAAATATGGTGCGCATGAACTAAGCAATACAAAATAAAAACATGGCGAAATACCCTTAGACATTGACAACGGGACGGGGACAGTCTAGAGCCATTAAGGGTTTAGTTTGAAATTTCCTGAAAGTTATTCGGATGAACAGGACCTGATGAAGTTTGGAGGACACAAAATCCGAAACATCTAAATAAAGACGAGGACGACAGTGAAAATGTAAATAATGATTCTTGATGTCGTCCTGATTAATGAATTGAAGGAATTAGTAGAACATTTTTTGATAGTTGATGGCAGAAGGAAAACTCATATAGTATGTAGCAAAAGGAAATCATAGAGGAAAGGACTAACCGTTAAGAATGCAAAGTCGTTAGTAAGATAGACACTCAAAGGTGTTAACTTTGATTTAGACACATCAAAATGAAGCCGGTTCAGAAATGTAACTCTTTGGGCCAAGCAGTTAGAGACGACGTCCATAGAAATCCAAAGCTTTATATAAATAAATGCGAAGTGAGTTTCAGAAACCAAGAACTGGAAAATGTCGTTAGAAGCAAACAAACAAAACAAAAAATTGAGCATAACTGCTATTTCATAACTATTCTGATGTATGGCAGTGAATGCCGGATAATTTCTTTTTGAAATGAAGAAGAGAATCGAAGGAACAAAGATATAGTTATACAGAAGGTTGCTGAGAATACAACGAATAGAACTTGTGAGCAGCGTGGAAGATTTAAGGAAAAAGAAAACGAAAATATGACCTTTGCCTAGAGTCAGAAAGAAACAGTTGAAATTTCTGGGACACATTATGAAGAAAAACGGCTTGGTGAATTTAACACTCACATGATATCAAAGCAAGGTAGAAGGAAACCGAGACTAGTCTACCCAGTAAATATGGGGGAATGGATGACAGAGTGAGGCCCGTGAATAGGAAAAAGAGGAGAATAAGGGTAGTCGTATGAGGAGGATGCCTTAAGTAGGTTAACTAACGAGAAGGGAGCCCCATAGCCTGACGGAGCCGAGGCCGGTATTGAAAATCACTTTTTCCTTCTCCTGGACCGGTTGTCACCTAAGGCTATATAACCCAGTCTGTCTTGCTATTTACCCTAGCTTTTCGGAGAAGAGGATTCATATTTTTACCAAGGATATTATCAAGTAAGGGAATGAAATGAATCCGATTGTAGTTCGAACTCGGCTCTCTGATTCCTCATTATGAGCCGCTATCCATTAATTCCAGCGTACCCCACCGGGACAAAGAGGGATGGTAAAAGTCAAAATTTCTTTAGTGCAACAAGAGGCAGGAAGTTGTTGATTGACAACGCGTTGAAGGGACACGCGTGGTAGAAGGTTACATAAGAAGCACAGCTTATGTGGATATGTGAGGAAGATAACGCCAAACGTGAGGAGGTTAAGATGGTAATGATCAGATAGCAATCTTATGGGAGTCGGTTCCACAAGTCAGAGGGTTACAGTACATAAGTGAAGTTTTCATTATTTGTAAATGCACTTCGTTGTCTAATTTTAATTCAATATCACTTTTATTTATGTCTGACACTGAGTATAGGATTCTATGACCATTTACAAAATCGTCATTGTATTTCCATCTTGTTTCACAGAGGGTTTTCTGTAAAGTGGTTTTGTAGTCAATTTTGGTGCCGATATGAATAGCATCCTCAGCTAAAAATACACCTCCAGATATCACTGTAGTACAAGCAAGAGATTTAGTTTCGAGAACACATTTCTATGAAAATAATCAGCTCAACACTCAATCTTAGTCGTGTTCTGCTTTATATCAACGATCGGCCCGAGAACATTCGCAGATACTTAGTAAATGTATATGCAGACGTTACGAAAGTGTAGCTCCAAATACCTTGATGACCAGTACCTGGTAGATGATCGTTTCTCTGACGAAAATCTCACAGCTCAATGAGGAAAAGAATGACTGGTATCATTCTCCAAATATATTATGACCATAGCCTGGCAGATGATATTTCCTTTGACCTAACTGTCACAGCTCAATGACATGCTGCAGCCATTCTTCAAATTCGTTGATGACTAATGCCTGGCATCCGATCTCTTTTCTAACCTAAAACTCACACCTCAGTGGGGAAAACACCGAGAGACATCATTCCCCAAATATCTTGATGACCAGTGCCTGAAAACTAATCTCTCCTCTGACCTAACAGCTCAGTGGAGAAAAGACAGGATGGTACCATTCTCCAAATATCTTGGTGACCAGAACCTGTCAGCTGATCTCTTTTCTGACCTAGTTCACATGTCAATAGGACTGGCTAGTATGAATCTCGAAATATCTTGATGACCAGTTCTTGGCTGCTGATCTTTCTACTGAACTGATACACAGATCTTAGCAAGGAAAAAGACTGCTTTCATTGTCCAAATGTTCAGATGATTAGTACCTCGCAACTGATCTCTTCCCTGACTTAACTCACACAGGTAAGATTGGCTGATATTAATCTCCAAATATCTTGCTGATCAATGCATGGCAGCTGTTTTTTCCTCTGACCCAACTCTCACAGTTTAATGTTGAGAATTTTGTTGGTATCATGCTGCAAAAATATCTATGACCAGTTCCTGGCAGGTGGTCTCTCTTTTCTCTAACATAAATCTCACTGCACAATGTGGAAAAGAGTGTTTGGTATTCTCCAAATATTTTGAAGCGCTGTACCTGGCAATTGATATCTTTGACCTAACACTTACTGCACAATGTGGAAAAGAGTGTTTGGTATTCTCCAAACATTTTGAAGCACTGTACCTGGCAATTGATCTCTTTTTTGACCTAACTCTCACTGCACAATGTGGAAAAGTGTGTTTGGTACTCTCTAAACATTTTGAAACTCTTTACCTGGAAATTGATCTCATCTTTGACCTAACTCTCACTGCACAACGTGGAAAAGAGTGTTTGTTATTCTTCAAAAATTGAGAAGCACATTACCTGGGAATGGATCACTTCTTTGACCTAACTCTCACTGGACAATGTGGAAAAGAGTGTTTGGTATTCTCCAAACATTTTGAAGGCCTGTACCTGGCAATTCATCTCTTCTTTGACCTAACACTCACTTCACAATGTGAAAAAGAGTGTTTGGTGTTCTCCAAACATTTTGAAGAGCTTTACCTGGCAAATGATCTCTTCTTTGACCTAACTCGTACTGCACTACATGGAAAAGAATGTTTGGTAATCTCCAAATATTTTGAAGCACTGTACCTGGCAAGTGATCACTTCTTTGACCTAACTCTTACTTCACAACATGGAAATGTGTCTTTGGTATTCTCCAAACATTTTGAAGCACTGTACCTGGCAATTGATCTCTTTTTTGACCTAACTCTCACTGCACAATGTGGAAAAGTGTGTTTGGTACTCTCTAAACATTTTGAAACTCTTTACCTGGAAATTGATCTCATCTTTGACCTAACTCTCACTGCACAACGTGGAAAAGAGTGTTTGTTATTCTTCAAAAATTGAGAAGCACATTACCTGGGAATGGATCACTTCTTTGACCTAACTCTCACTGGACAATGTGGAAAAGAGTGTTTGGTATTCTCCAAACATTTTGAAGGCCTGTACCTGGCAATTCATCTCTTCTTTGACCTAACACTCACTTCACAATGTGAAAAAGAGTGTTTGGTGTTCTCCAAACATTTTGAAGAGCTTTACCTGGCAAATGATCTCTTCTTTGACCTAACTCGTACTGCACTACATGGAAAAGAATGTTTGGTAATCTCCAAATATTTTGAAGCACTGTACCTGGCAAGTGATCACTTCTTTGACCTAACTCTTACTTCACAACATGGAAATGTGTCTTTGGTATTCTCCAAACATTTTGAAGACCTTTACCTGGCAATTGATCTCTTCTTTGACCTAACTCTCACTGCACAACGTGGGAAATAGTGTTTGGTATTCTTTTAAAATTTGGAGGCCTGTACCTGTCAATTGATCACTTCTTTGACCTAACTCTTGCTGCACAACATGGAAATGTGTGTTTGGTATTCTCCAAATATTTTGAAGACCTTTACCTGGCAGTTTATCACTTCTTTGACATAACACTTACTGCACAACATGGAAAAGTGTGTTTGGTATTCTCCAAACATTTCCTAGCCCTTTACCTTGCAATTGATCTATACTTTGACCTAACTCTCACTGGACAATGTGGAAAAGAATGTTTGGTATTCTCCAAACAGTTTGAAGCCCTCTACCTGGCAATTGATCTCTTCTTCGACCTAACACCCACTGATCAACATGGAAAAGTGTGTTTGGTATCCTGCAAAAAATTTGAACCCCTGTATCTGGCAATTGATCTCTTCTTTGACCTAACTCTTATTGCACAACTTGGAAAAAGTGTTTGGTATTCTCCAAATAATTTGAAGATTTGTACCTGGCAATTGATCTCTTCTTTGACCTAACTATCACTGCACAATGTGGAAAAGTGTGTTTGGTATTCACCAAATATTTTGAAGCCCTGTACCTGGCAATTGATCATTTCTTCGAACTAACTCTTACTGGAAAACATGGAAAAGTGTGTTTCGTATTCTCCAAACATTTTGAAGACCTTTAACTGGCAATTGATCACTTCTTTGCCATAACTCTTACTGCACAACATGGAAATGTGTGTTTGGTATTCTCCAAACATTTTGAAGCCCTTTACCTGTCAAATGATCTCTTCTTTGACCTAACTCTTACTGCACAACATGGAAAAGAGTGTTTGGTATTCTTCAAACATTTTGAAGCCCTTTACCTGGCAGTTGGTCACTTCTTTGACCTAACTCTTACTGCACAACATGGAAAAGAGTGTTTGGTTTTCTCCAAACATTTTGAAGTCTTTTATATTGCGGTTGATCACTTCTTTTACCTACCTCTTACTGCACCACATGGAAAAGTGTGTTTGGTATTCTCCAAATATTTTGAATCACATTACCTGGAATTCTTCAAATAATTTGAAGCCAATTACCTGGCAATTGATCTCTTCTTTGACATAACTCTTACTGCACAACAAGGAAAAGAGTGTTTGGTATTCTCCAAATATTTTGAAGCCTTTACGTGGCAATTGATCTCTTCATTGACCTAACTCTTGGTGCACAACATGGAAAAGTGTGCTTGGTATCCTCCAAAAATTTTGAAGCCCTGTATCTGGCAATTGATCTCTTCTTTGACCTAACTCTTACTGCACAACATGGAAAAGAGTGTTTGGTATTCTCCAAATAATTTGAAGCCTTGTACCTGGAAATTGATCTCTTCTTTGACCTAACTATCACTGCACAATGTGGAAAAGTGTGTTTGGTATTCACCAAATATTTTGAAGCCCTGTACCTGGCAATTGTTCTCTTCTTTGACCTAAATCTTACTGCCCAACATGGAAATGTGTGTTTGGTATTCTCCAAACATTTTGAAGCCCTTTACCTGGCAATTGATCTCTTCTTTGACCTAACTCTTACTGCGCAACAGGGAAAAGAGTGTTTGGTATTCTTCAAACATTTTGAAGCACTTTACCTGGCAGTTGATCTCCTCTTAGACCTAACTCTTACTACCCAACATGGAAAAGAGCGTTTGGTATTCTTCTAATATTTTGAAGCCCTTTACCTGGCAGTTGGTCACTTCTTCGACCTAACTCTTACTGCGCAACATGGAAAAGAGTGTTTAGTTTTCTCCAAACATTTTGAAATCTTTTACATGGCGGTTGATCACTTCTTTTACCTAACTCTTACTGCACCACATGGAAAAGAGTGTTTGGTATTCGACAAATATTTCGAATCACATTACCTGGAATTCTTCAAATAATTTGAAGCCAATTACCTGGCAATTGATCTCTTCTCTGACCTAACTCTTACTGTACATCAAGGAAAAGAGTGTTTGGTATTCTCGAAACATTTTGAATTCCTGTACCTGGCAATTGGTCTCTTCTTTGACCTAACTCTCACTGGGCAATGTGGAAAAGTGTGTTTGGTATTTTACAAATATCTCGAAGAAGCCCTTTACCTTTCAATTGATCTCTTCTTTGTCCTAACTCTTACTGCACAATCATGGAAAAGTGTGTTTCGTATTCTCCAAACATTTTGAAGCCCTTTACCTGGCAATTGATCCCTTCTTTCTTTACACTCACTACATAACATGGAAAAGTGTGTCTGGTATTCACCAAAAATTTTGAAGCCTTTTAACTGGCAGTTGATCATTTCTTTGACCTAACTCTTACTGCACATCATGGAGAAGTGTGTTTGGTATTCTCCAAACAATTTGAAGCCCTTTACCTGGCAGTTGGTCACTTCTTTGACCTAACTCTTACTGCACAACATGGAAAAGAGGTTTTGGTATTCTTCAAACATTTTGAAGCCCTGTACCTGGCAATTGATCTCTTCTTTGACATAACTCTCACTGCACTACGTGGAAAATTGTGTTTTGTATTCTCCAAACATTTTGCAACCCTGTAACTTGCAATTGATCTCTTCTTTGACCTAATTCTCACTGCCTAATGTGCAAAATATTGTATGTTATTCTCCAAACATTTTGAAGCCCTGTACCTGGCAATTGATCTCTTCTTTGACCTAACTCTCACTGCACAATGGCGTATTTGTATTATTCCCGTTCCTTCAAAATGAAGTGCAACCGTAATGAAGACCCCGATCCTGATGAATGTTTACACCCTCAAAGAGGCTCGTTTCGTCCATCGCCTGACGGGTTTAAAATTACTCGCGACTTCAAATGGGACGCGTATATTTCTGACATCGCAAATATACTGGAAGAATGTTCTGGGCTTTGCATCACTCCAGGAAATACGTACCTGCCGCTGTCTTGGTCTATCAAATTTAAAAATGGAGTATTGATATACCTGATTTGGTGCCGCAAAATCCTTACTGTGTAAATAACGTATACGCGACCTTGTGGGTGATGAATTATTCTCCACTCCGTACTTATCTCAGAGACGAATCTTTACTAGCCTCTCACTAATCTACAGCTATTCTATGTCAGAAGTTCACACAAGTTTCATTCCTTAGATCCACCATTTCAAACCTTCACAGCTAGGATCAGGCATATTCATATTCCTCGTGGCAAAGGACCTCCCCGCCTTCCCTCGTGTTCTTTTGATAAAAAAACAAGTTCTTCATCAGAAATTTTGCTTTGAAAGAAGAAACTACCAAGAGGATGCTTCTCAGGCAAATAATTTTTTGTCTATTTAAGTCCAGGGGTGAAACGATATCTATCCTACATTTCCTTATAATATTCATTTCTTACTTCCTCCTCCTTCCTCCCTTACATCAATCTCATTAAGTAAGCCTCTACCTTCAGAGGCACTTGGGCCTTGCATTGAGCGACTTAACATTAAAATAATTAAAAAACAAAACAAAACTGAATCCTTAGTAAAAATAATAACATGCATCAATCAAATTTTTAGTAAATCCCGGAAGATACTGTTACCATGTATGGTCTGGTGACCCCGCTGTTCATCTCGAAGTTCTCGACAAAATCCAGAAACGGATATGCAATGTAATAGGTCCTGATCTGGAATATCGTCCACAGTCATTTTCTCACAGACGGGAATTGGCTTCCCTCTATCATTTCTACAAATATTTTCATGACAACTGATCGGACGAGCTACTTTCAGTGGTACCCAAACTGCATTAATTTATGCGTGCTACTAGGTTGGCATTTCGGTCCCACCCTTTCACTGTCGAAAAAGGTAAATGTATCACCCCTTCTAATCCAACAGCTTCTTTTCTCGCACCTCCGGATATTGGAAATCCCTTCCTTTTACTTGCTTCCCTGATGGTTATAATCTTCAAATCTTCAAATGTAATATCAATCGACATCTTCTGATGCATTGATCCCGATCCCCGTCCATCTCTATATCCTTTCCTCAGGCACCCCCTCTTTACTCTTGCTCTCTCTCTCTCTCTCTCTCTCTCTCTCTCTCTGTAAACTCTTCCGTGCAAGTGGCACTCCTGTCTTGCTTGGGGCGAAATGCTTAGAAACAAGCTAGAAAAAAGTTGTTTTAAACACTTTGATAATTACCGCAGACATTAGGTGTTGTATAATTCGTGTAATTATTGATCCATATTAGTATACATCATGGACTGTAAATTGTAAAAAAGTTTAATTTCAGACCTGATTGATATCTGAAAGTGAACGAAACAGGGTCTTCAATTTCGAATCGATCTTAACTTCATGAAATCCCACATAGCCGTAA
This sequence comes from Acanthosepion lycidas, assembly GCA_963932145.1. Taxonomy (NCBI): domain Eukaryota; kingdom Metazoa; phylum Mollusca; class Cephalopoda; order Sepiida; family Sepiidae; genus Acanthosepion; species Acanthosepion lycidas. The sequence continues at coordinate 2,951,508 of OZ010576.1, forward strand.
ACCGTACAGAAACAAAACAGGCCTACTGGCACATTTTTCATTGGTGTCTGTGGGTAGGTTTTCGATCCTCGTTAAGGATCAGAATGTTGAATGTTGATTTTCAAACTGGTACTTACCCCGACTTGCAAAACAGGCACAGCAAAATCTTTCTACTTTTATTGTCCAATTCGGCGTTCAGATGAGTTGCGTATTTCTCGCTTGTCGGTGTTCAAGTCCTCATTACCGGTAAGAATTTTTCCATTAGGAGTCCTGGCGCTACACAAACATCCTTATTAGTCACTTGATCTCTCTTGCAGCAATAACCTAAGTAGTAACAATGATTATAATACATATCAAATACAAAAGAGGAGGTACGGTGGAGTAATGGATAGCGACTCGGACTGATGAATCGGAGAGACGTTGGAATTCCATGATATTCAATTACGTTCTAATACCCTTGGGAAAGGTATGAATTCTCTTCTTCCTCCAGCTATGGCAAAATAGCAGGACAGACTGATTTCTATAGCCTTGGATGGCAACTGATCTAGATGAATAACTCTGAATTCAAAACTTGGTCGTTTGGAGGTACGTCAAGTCTGTGTATTCGGCTCTTCAAAAAATGTTCTGCACAAAGCCTTCACCATTATAATCAAATTATATGTGTAGGTGTCTGGCTATCGGTTCCTAGGAACTGAGTTGCCTGACACTCATACGTCGAATACGACGGGAAAGTACATTACAAATAAGGTTTTAAAATATTATTTCGAAACATTGATGTATAATTACGAATTTTTACCATGGATTCATTTTCTAGTTCGAATTAGTTAAATGTTTCTTAAAACGGCTTCATTCGGCAATACGTATAAAGACATATCAAATGATGGACAACACATTGGGACCTTTTTCTATGAAAAGCATATTAATCTTCTTCTATGTGTCATGTCCCTTCAGTAGCCCTTAATAATGTCTTTTTGTTTTTCTCTCCCGGGTCTGCTATTCATTTAACTCGTTTTTTTACGAACCGTATTCCTTCAGGAAATTGGCGATCATGGCTCTCCATAATTACCTTTCCTTTGTTGCTCTTAATAGATGTATTTTTGTTACCTTTCCTAAACCCTGTTCCGCCATCCATTTAATAAAACTCGCTGGGTAGTATTTTATAGTAGTAGTATAGTAGTAGTTTATGCGGTTGTTTTCCTCATTTCTCTATCAATTTCACCTAATCTCTTGCTGATGTAAAGTATAAGTGTCTTTTTTGTTTCCATTTTCTCTACGTTGTTGCTCACAGGTTCGATCCATGGTATCCTCATCATCCTTCTGTACAGCTCTTCTTCATCTATGAGGAGATCGTCAAGTATTTACTGCCATATAGTCGGACTAATTTTATGTAACAATTCAGTTATCTTTGTTTCTAATAAATTTTTTCCTTTTTCTTAATATTTTCTTAATATTTTGCTTAGTTTTTGGAAAACATCTTTCGCTATCCCAATTCTCCTTCAGATTTCAGTGTCGCATTTTCCGTCCTCTGTAAAAACAATTTCCAAATATTTATTTTTTTTTTATTTGATTTTGGTATCTCCAATTTATAATTTGCATGTTGGACAATTCCTTTTGATAACAACCATACATTCTATATACTTGCAATTGATAGTCCTTTCTTTACGCTTTCCTTAACTACGCCTGTAGAATTTGTTACACTTTCATTTCTGTTTCTGCTATCAACACTGTGTCATATTTTTAAGAATGTGGTTGTTAATAATAAATTCTGATAATTCAGAGTCGCCTCACTGTAGAGGTTGAATAAATTCGGTTAGAAGACAATTTCTCTCACACCACTTTCTATTTTTGTATGTTTACCGAATTAATTTTCTATTCTTGTGCAGCCGGTTTGCTGCCAGTACAAGTTCTGCATTATACTAATATCCTTCTCAAATATCACAAGGTTAAGAATCGAACCCTTTATTACGTCCACCGGGAGTAGAGTGTTCTATTTCCACGTGCCATACCTCTTCCAGACGTTACTTCCATTTAACTCATCCCTCCAAGTTTTTTGTCCACCACTACTGTTGCCTGATATTGGACTCATAACTCTTTGGGTCTAGTTACTGGATCTAACCAAGGTCTTTATCCACTGGGTCATTCGGTTCGAAATTCCAATCACCTGAAGAAGGCCGGGGTGTCCAAAAGCCGAAACGTTGTAAATATGGCAATGAAGATGAGGATAACAGTCCAAATGATGTAAATAATGCAAGTAATGATAATACCTCATTTCATAGTTATAGGCAGATATATAGAGAGACATAGACATAAAGGCCCGGGCGTACATCGGCCAAAACGCTGTGAATATGCAGTGAAGATGAGGATAACAGTCCGAATAATGTAAATAGTGCAAGTAATCATAATATCTCATCTCAGAGATATAGACAGAATAATAGTTAGATCAAAATCTTTAAAAAATTAAACGAAGATAGTTTTGTATTCGGATCAACTTTTGAGCATACTTGGCCAAAAACAAGCACTGATTCCTAATTTAAAAAAAAATTTATCCTGAAACTGAAACCGCCATGACCTTTTCCAATTGCAATGCGAGCCAAAATCAATCTTAGCTACATTTGGATTTGGCATTGGCAGGAATATCTGTGTTGTAGAGCGCCAATTACATGCAATAAAATTAATTGAAGTTCATTTAATTACTATTTGTGTAATCGTTGATACTACGGGTAAAAATTTGTCACGTTCTAGTCGAATAATGGGCATGGCACACGTCACTTACGAGTGACCCTCATCTATAGATCCACGCCTGCAGTGGTTTTTTTTTTAATACACTTAGTGGTAGGGCTGCGTCTGTTTTTCGAATCGAACATTAGGTGTGCGTGGGTGGTGGGGACGCTGGGATTTCCGCGTTTGTGTAACTTTTTTAATAGGATCTTTTCCCATCTCACACGTTTTCGTATATCTCCACGCTACCGATGTTACCCCAAGAACATGCACTCTTTGGCATTGTTGATGTAGGAATTGGTCAGAACGATGTTTGATACACCGTTAGATTGCCTTTGTCACACCGACACCAGTTTCTATCCTCAGAAGTTGTCTATGGTTGGGTAAAGCCGCAAGGGAGCGGACGGTTGAAATCTGAGTTGTCCTCTCATTAACTGTGTGAGGGCTAGCAATACGCGGAAAATTATCGAAACTAACAGAAGAATAAATTCAAATTGTCACGCTGGAGGATAACCTCTTTGCTGGACACTTTCGGTGTGATTCTTTGTTTACCGATATAGTTGCGGGCAACAAACGTGTACAATGTTAGTTCTCTCATGTTCCGGTACGGTCGTAATCGAAGACACTTTTCATATTCTACGATATAAAAAGCAATGAATTTTGTAAAACGAGTCCTGGTTTTTAGTGTTGACACTTGTTTCTAATTTTGTGATAACCATTATTTTCCTGAATAGGTATATCACGCTCTAGATATGACAAAGGAGGCGTTTGACAGGCTTTGACATGTTGGTTTTCGACATAAGGTTCAGGGCTACGGTATTGCAGGACGATTGTTGAGTTAACCAGGCCGCTGCCCTTGAAAAAGACATCTAATCAGTGGTTAACTGGGGCAAGAAATGGCTTGTAAGTTTTAATGCCTCCAAAACTAAACTGCTCTCATTTGACCACCACAGAGAAAAAATTTTGCTAGCCATCAACATGTCTGGTGTTCGACTCAGAGAGAGTGTCTCAGTGCGCCTTCTTGGCCTCAAGTTCTCAACTGACTTGAAGTGGAACAACTACATTGAATCAATAGCTGCATCTATTGCAAGGAAAGTTGGTTCATTGTGTCGTGCCAGAAGGGTTTTCCCGTCAGAGTACATTTTTAACATTTACAAATCTGCCATTCTTCCGTGCATTAAATACCGTTGCTCTATCTGGTCTGCTGCTCCTGCTACTCATCTCGAGGTTCTTGACAAAATCCAAAGAAGGATTTGTAATGTAATCGATCCTGATTGGCATCTCGATATCAGTCACTTTCCCACAGACGTGACGTGGCTTCCCTCTGTCTATTTTACAAATATTTTCATGGCAACTGCTCTTTTTCCCCTGGTGTCCTGACTACATAGATTTAAGCGTGATACTAGATTGGCAGTTAGGTCCTACCCGTTTATTGTAGAATAGCTAAATGCAACTGCCACTTCTACTCCAAGAGTTTCTTTTATCGCAATTCACGACATTGGAACTCTCTTCCGTTTAATTGCTTTCCGGATAACTACAATCTTCAAAAATGTAAACGCAATGTCAACTGTCATCTTCTGTATTCTTGAACCGGGTTCATCTTTTATCTTTCCCTCGATCCCCAATAAACCCAGTCTTTTCTCTCACTTCCACTCTCTGTAAGGCCCTGCGTACTAGTGGCATTCCCGCTTTGCTTGGGGTGAAATGATTAAATAAATATATGAGAGACTAAATCTTCTATTTTATGAAACACTTTTGTGAATTTTTTCCCAAGACTGTACAAAAGACAGCACCGGAAATTTTTGCATCAACCTCGTATTTTAATGGCAACCGTGGCCATTTCACCGTAGCCAGGTTAGCAATTCAAGCACTGTTAATAGCTTCAGGAAATGTGCTGAAAAATAGGAGAACGCTTTCTAATGCACTCACTAATTTTCAACATTGTCCGTTTTCTTAGATTCTTAATTTACCATTTTTTCTTTCTTTGCTTGCTTATACGCACGCACACGTGTGTGTTTTGTTGGGACGTTTTCTTTTCCTGAGATTAAACGTAAACAAAGCCGACAGGCACTTTTAAATAAATGAATTATTTTAACGATGGCCGTAGATTAAACACCTGGTAAGGCGTATGAATGAATTAATGAAGTAATTGCCGCTTGTAGAATGCACATGAAAGTGATGTAGACTTTGTTTTGGAATTGTTGTTTTCAGGATGATGGAGAGGTGGGTGTGGCCAGTGGCTATGAAGAGACTAAAGAGGAAAAAGAGAAAATGATTTTTCTGTTTCTCTTGACGAAATTAAGGGAAACAGGAAAGAAAACAGTAAAAAAAGGGGTAAAGGCGAGAATAAACAAAGCGAAAGCACATCAAAGAGTAAAAGAAAGAAAAATTAGATATTACTTTTTTGAGAAATAAGTAAAACAAACAATTATAAGAAAGAGATGACTCAAAATTCTCGAGAAATTTCGTGAGCTATGGAGAATAGTGAATTTAACACTCACAGGATATAGTGAAGGCAAGAAGGACAGGGAAAAACTGCGAGTAAGCTACTTAACGAACGTGTCTGAATGGATGGCAGCAAAAGAACAAAGAGGGAGAGAGAAACGGTAAAAAATTTATTAGCGCAAAAAAAAATGACTGAAAAGTCTGGAGAAACACAATGGCCGTTGAAAAGAAATAGAAGTGACTATATTTGGTTCATTTTCATATAATAATAAGCAAATATCAATTTTTTATGTTTGATTCGTAACGATCTTGTTTACTGAAAGCATTGTTTAAAACTTTTGTTAATTGTAACTCAGAACTTTTGTGATCGAAACTATAAAAGACGTTTATGTCTTTTCATCATAAATTTAGAACTGCTCACAGAATTCTCTTGTAGGTATACGATTTGCTACCCAAATGTTCAGGGCTTTGCACCGAGAAAAACAAATGACCCTAATATTGAGTTTTCATCGTAGCTTTTAATGTATTTCTCGTCTGTTTTTTACATACTGATTTCGATTGAGCACTCCACCCCAAATTCGTTTTACATTTTATTGAATCCATTACTTGATCAGCTACTAAGAAAGCTGGTTCAATGTATCGTGCGAGACAATTTTTCTCTCTAAAATCTATCATACATATCTATATATCATCCATTCTTAGAATATTCCTGCCACAGATAGCCTGATGTTACTGCTATATCTCTAGAGATTCTTGATAAAATCCAACGAAGAATCAGCAATATCATCGGTCCTGATCTGGCATCTTAGCTTCAGTCACTTTCTCTCCGCCGTAAAGTTTTCTTCTCTTGCCTTTTCTATAAATACTTTCATAGCAATTGCTGAGATGAGCTCTTCGCTATGGTTCCTAGACTTTATGAATTTAAGCACAGTACTAGACTGGCGGCGAGATCTCATCAATTAACACTTGAGCTGGCTACATGTAACCGTAAATTCTATGCTAACAGTTTCTTTTCTCGCACTTGTCTCTTGTTGAATTCCTTTCCGGCTTCATGCTTTCCGGCCAACTTTAATCTCCGAAAATTTAAAACCAATGTCAATCGCCATCTATTGTCCTCCATATTACTCTTTTCTCTTCCCTCTCATTAATAATGTTTCTGTTCTTCCACACCCAATAACCCCTTGTGTCTTAGTGGCTTTATTGCCTTGCATGGACTGAAATGATAACTAAAAAGTTGATCGTGTAGACTTTTGCAATACTCTGAAACGTTGAATAGAATATTTTGTTATATTTGTGTGCGCATGCGTCGCAGAGAACTTTGTTCAATCTTAGATATTGAAATAATAAACGACTGGAGTAATTAATTGTTAAAAGATACTGTTATCTTGGCTTCTGAGAATTAGCTTGGGGCATTTATCAATATTATTAAAAATTTCCTTTACAAATAATAAAGGAGAAATGATTGTATGATTGTTTTTATGTCGCAGAAAATCAGGCGCTGTTTAATCTTCTTTCCAAAATGTTCCATTTCTTAAAAAATTATCTCTGATTAAAAAATGTCCAAAATACCTTGTGGTGATGATTTAGGAAACCTTGTTAAGTTTTTATAAGCGTTTCATACGATTTCTGTCTGAATTTCTGGGATGAGAAGTTATCATTATTTATATTATTTACATGCAAACTATTGTTTTTATCTTTGTTGTTGTTTTCACAACGTTTCGGCCGTTATGGACTCCGGCCTTCTCCAGGTGCTTGTTGACTCAGGTAACCTACAAAGAATTTCGAATTGGTCCCGTTATAAGTTTATAAGTTTCGTGTAATCTTATACTACTATTATAAATGAAAATCTCAATGGTGGAAGAAGCGGGTGACAATTACAAAAGATCTCATCAGATAAAGTGGTCTACGCATGACGGACATACTACAGAAGGCGCCACTCGAAATTATAACGGAATCAGCAGCAGTCCGTTGCAGTTTCAGAAATCGTTTCTGCGTGTCTCCCTCCATATGTGCCGCAGAGGAAGGTCATGAAATCAAGTGTATGGGTCAATTTCTGGCAAGCTGACGTTCACCTTAAGCAAATTCACGCCATTCTTCTGCTCTGATTTTGTTTCCCCTCCAACCAAATATTGTCGGGAGCACTTTTTGATGGAATTGGAACCATCTAGTGCCGAACCTGCATTCTGGCCGCAAATCAACACCATCATCGTAAAGGAAGTGATCCGCAAAGGAGAAATCAAATTCTTGGATATGAGATCGAGCCGCCGCCGACGATCCTTAAATACAGCAAGCAATGTTTTCTTGTTTGGATGAAAAAAGAAACAAAAAATAAATAATGCCGTTATGGCAAAAAAGATTATACATTTCAATTTTCATTTTATCATTTTCAATTTAATTAACGAATATTTTTGACAGCGATAAAGTCTGCAGTCAGATCATATTGGAAGGTAGTCATGGGGCGCGAACAGAATTTAATACCGGAATAATTGGTGTCCGAAAGACGAAACAGACTATATCTCTGAGGTAGCAAAGGTTCAATAATTTTTGTGGGCAAAACTATATCAAGAATATGTGAATTCTGAACAGAAATCAGCAACATGTGTTACCTTTTTACTGAAACTAAGAACACATTCCAATCGCCCGAATCGCTAATGTTGCGCTTTGTGAACTTTATTAAGTAAAACTCAAGAATATATTAACCGCAGATAAGTGAAACCGCGGGAAACGAAACTGCAGATAATTATATAATAAGTTACTCCCACTAGTATACTGTATTTACATTATGCGAACTATTGTCCTTATCTTTGTCGCCATATTTATCACAACGTTTCGGCTGTTGTACGCTCCGGCCTTCTTCAGGTGGTTGGAATTTCGAACTGAACCCTTTATTTCGATCACTTGGGTAGACTGTTCTAGTTCCACGTTTATCTCTGAAAGTTCACCAATGCCTTAACCGGGTATTGAACTCACACGCTTTGGGTCTGTCACTGGATCTAACCAACGCCTTTATCCACTGCGCTATGTATCCTTGAGGACATCTGGGTATGAATTTTTGGGTATTATAAACCTAATGTTTTCAGCAACCATTTTTACCAGTGCTCATATTGCAATTTTGCTGTTATCATTACATGTTTTTTACCAGAGCTCATATTGCAACTTTGTTATCATTGCTTTTCTCTGACACTCCTTATTACTGGTTCCCATATTGTATTTATTTCTATGCTGGGTCGGCTCAGGAGATTTTTGTGGCCTAGCATATGTGCTGATTCCTTAAGTTTACGAATTTTCCAACGGTGTTCCCTGTCTATGATCTCAACATGATCCCACAGGGGACGGTGATCTCCCTTCTCTCTCCATATGTGGTCAGCCACGCCTGATTTTTCTACTTCCCCTCGCGTTACAGCTTTCTGGTCTTCTTGAAGCCTTACCTTGAGGGGGCAGCCTGTCTCTCCTTTATATTCCTTTCCGCAGCTGCACGAGATAGCGTACACACAGTCTTTAGTCATGTTCTCCTGTATGGGGGGGTCTCACTCGGGAGAGATATCTGCGAAGTGTTGTCAAGCTCTTGAAGGTTGTCCTGATGTTATATGGACCGCAGATCCTTTGTATTTTCTCTGATAACCCCTTCACATAAGGCAGGTAGACTGTTTTCTGAGTGTTGTTGTCCTCCTCCTCCTCTTGTACCCGCCTATCCCAGTTTTTGGGGGCTGCTGCCATGTACCTAGGGTAGTTGTTACGTTGTAGGGTACTACTTATACTGACCAATTCTTTATCTAACATCTCTGGGTCGCCACTTTTGCTCGGTGTTGTAAGCAACAGACGATCCCTTTCTTTATGCTGTATGGATGGTTGGAGTTGAAATTGAGGTACTGTCCGGTGAATGTTGGTTTACGGTATACGGATGTCTTGAACCCATGCTCTGTTCGAGATATTAGTACATCCAGGAATGGGAGTGTGTTGTTACTCTCTTTCTCCATTGTGAACTGTATCGAAGGTCTTATTGAGTTCACATGGTCCAGTAGAACCTGGACATCTTCCTGGTGTGGCTAGAGTATGAAGGTGTCATCTACGTACCTTAACCATATAGTTGGCTTTAGCGATATAGATTCTAATGCCATTTCTTCAAAGTATTCCATGAATATATATAGAACAGTCTACCCCAGTGATCGAAATAAAGGGTTCAGTTCGAAATTCCAACCACCTGAAGAAGGCCGGAGCGTACAACGGCCGAAACGTTGTGATAAATATGGCGACAAAGATGAGGACAATAGTCCGCATAATGTAAATACTGTACATAATACCTCATCTCAGATATAGACAGACTCCGACTAGTATATTAAAAATTGTAGTTTCGATCAATATGCTTATGCCTGTATGCTATCATAGAAGGCCGGACAATCAATCGGTCGAATTGTAATTATCTAAAAAATCTTGAGTAAATTAATTTGATTAATTTTTCGAATTATAACAGCTGTAGCAGAATTCTTAATCGCTGAAGAAGTATATTTGTGTTCATAAAATGTGCAGTAATATTAATTGATGGTATTGTGGACATATAGGAGTGTCTTCAGACAAGAGAGTAAGAATGAATATACAATTGGGTTCATATTTTATATTTTATTTTTTGAGCTGATTATATAGAAACAATTAAAAAAGCGGGTGTGCAGCTGGTGCTGGTGTTTGAGCGAGCTACGATTATCGTTTCGCAGTGGATCGAATCGATTGTCCTCAGGCCAATTAAAGTCGTACAGTCTCAATTTCCCCATGAAAATCAAAAGCCATCTTTTCACCATGCGTAGATTTTTCTTGTCATAATGAATGGCAAAACGCTTGGGGGTCTGTATCGACATTTTTTTATTGTTTCCATTAGGGAAATACTGCCGTCTACTCATCAACGATGGAGAGGATAAAGGTGAGTGAGATAACTTTTCTATTTCAGCAATATTTTTAGGCCATCTAATCGCTACCAAGATAAAACCTCATCATATAAATTTGAAGGAAGAAAACCCTTTTTTTTACACGGAAAGTTCTTCTTACTCGTTTCTGACCAGTCAATTCAAGGACCAGTGAAAAAATTTTTCGACATCATTGCCTTTTTGTGTTTTTTTTTTAATCACTTCATTTTATGCAAGGCAATACATCCACTAGGATGCAACTTCTATATAGAGTTTTTTATTATTTTAGAGAATATGAAAAAAAACACAAATTATTAAGGAGAAAGAACAACAAAAGAACAAGAATTATGAAAATAGAAGATAGCGATTGACATTCCATTTAAATATTTGAAGGTCAAAGTTGACTGAGAAGCAGAAACCCGGAAGAGAGTTCTACAAGCGAGAAGTGCGATAGAAGAAACTGTTAGCATAGAACTTACGGTTACATAGAGCCATTTCAAATCTAAACTGATGGGACCTTTCTGCCAATCTAGTAATGCGGTTAAATTCGTAAAGTTTCGCTACCATAGGAGAAAGTTCATCAGAACAATTACCATGAACATATTAATCTATGTTATGAGGGTGGGAAGTGATTGAAGCCGAGATGCCAGGTCCGGACCAGTGAAATTGCAGATACTTCTTGGGATTTTATCAAAAATCTCTAAATAAATAGCAGGGACATCAAACCAGATGTGGCAGCAATATTCAAAGGAAGGATGAATGGTAGACTTATAAATATGTAAGATAGATTCTTGCGAGAAAAATGTCAATCACCATTTTTAGTGGGAATTGTGACCATCAAGTAGTCCTGTCAAATAGATTGTATTTCAGAAATACGATATATTTCCGACAAACTGTGTATCTATTTATTCTTTAGGCGATAATTGTTTTCTTCTTCATTCAATCTCCCAATTGTATTGTCTTCCCACAATGTTCTCTATAGAGTTGTTCTTATTCGTGCGTAAGTGTGTGTAAAATACACATTAAAGATTGAATGATTTAAAGTTTTAAGAAGAAGATTTCTTCTTCTTAGATATTTATGTGTGTCGGCAAGTAAGCTTAGGGAATTCTATGCTGAACATTATACTGCGTTCTGTTCGAGGTTTACTAGTAGTCAAAAAGTTCCCCTCAAACAGACGAGAAATGGGCATGTCTCCACGGTATTCTGTTGGCAAAAAAGAAAAGAGCGAGTAAGATTTTTACACCTTTTTCCTATATAATACTTTTGGTAAGACCATTTAGCAATCGTTTGGGGCTCATGCAGAGCTTTACTTGTGAACTTTAAACAACAAAACTCGGTTAACAACAACTCGATTATTTCGATGTATTTTCTTAAATCTTCGTCAACACGAATTCAACATTTAAAACTGACGTAATAATAACGACTGAAGATTGTCGGTTGTCAAAAGACGGGCACACGACAAACAGACAAGTAACAGGCAATTAAAATTCCAATCAGAACTTGATAAAAAGGCATTTACCGGATTAAAAAAAATACTGAAAAGTCAGAAATAAAAATAGGAAGAAAATCTATAAAAATGTCGAGGGTTAAGATTTGCGAAATGACATAGTTGTTCAGAAGGCATTTTAAAATGTGAAACATAATCTTTATTAAGGGTAATCCAGAATAATTATTATTAAATTAAATTATATTAAGATATAGATTCCGCCTTTAGAAATTATTTTGTTTACATTCAGATATGAAACTGAGCAGATAGGTTTATTTCGAGAGTCGGAGAGGAATTTGTGTTTAAAGGCATTATTCAACTTTATTTGGCCATCGAAGAAACTCAGTGACTAAGAGGTCCATAGTACATCAGATCTAATGACGGCTTTCCCTTGGTGAACGCAGGTTCGAATCCTGCAGGAGAGCGCATATTTTTTTCTCTAAGATTTCTTGACTATTCACAGCAATGGACGAAAATTAAATAAATATACAGCTTAATAAATAAACGTGTCTTCTACTGAAATACGAGTATCCACTAAAAATGACGTTTAAGTAATAAACATATATATATATATGTGTGTGTGTGTATGTGTACGCACGTGTGTGGATACATACGTGAGTAGGAATTGTATTGATAAAGTGGTACTTAGTTACAAATTTCGAAATACCAATAAAGTATCTACTTATGTATACAAATTCATACACAAAATGTGTTCATAGATTTATACATAGATTTATATGTCAGAGAGACGTTCTAGTAGACACGCACATATATATATGTGTGTGTGTGTGTGTGTGTGTGAAGGGGATAATTCGATTCATTTGTTGAAACGTTGACAACATAATGAAAGGTGTTACGAGATAACGAAAGGGAGAGAGAAGCAATATTGCTTAGGTCACTATTCATTGGTCCCCGTACTGGACAGATAATTTTATCTGACGTCCGTCCGTCTGGCCTTTTCTCTGTCTTATGGAACCAGGGTCATAGTTGGATTCAAACGGCTTGCCATGTAACAAGTAACTTCTGATTACAAATTTGCGACCGGAAAGCCTGGTGATGGGCGGAGGTACGCGGAAAAGCGGGGAAAATACGATCGTCTTTCCGTTTTCAACGCCGACATGAACTCCAGAAAACAAATATAAGCGTTCTTCTTTGAACGGGATTGTAATCCGCGTCTTTCATTATTTGACAGATACACAATAGGAGTTAACTGCATTTGTAGACGTTGTTTTCATGAAGAACTCGGGTATGCTTGATCTTCCGCCTCTGCAGGTCTCCATGGCTATCGTTGAATTATGTGTACACCAACACTGGCCACTTGCAGCTCATTATTAAGTTCTGAAATTGATACTTTCACTGAAATTAGCAACGTACTCTTGGACACAGAAACTCAGAAAGCCGTCAACATTGAGGAATCTTACATGCGCTACAAGACGAACGATGTTGGTCGGGAGCACACAGGTCAGCATTTTGTTTGAAAATGTCTAGAATTTATTTAAAATGTATCATTTAACTGAATAAATATCACAGCGCAAAATAATTGTCCAGAAACGCGTTTTTATCTTAATGTTTACTTACTTAGAAGAAAATTCGAATTTTAAGGCTAAGTAATGCACAGTAGGATATACGATGTATTGTTATGGATAACGGCTCGAATTGCTAAATTGGAGAGCCGAGATCGAATTCCAGGTATAAACTCATCTCTTAATTAGAAAGGTATCAATCTATTTCTTCCCCTCCAGATATATATTGAATAGCAATACAAAATGGCTCCACCAATCTTGGTTAGCAACCAGTTAACCGCAGAAAGAAACGGCAATATACTGCGGGAATATCTTTTGCCTAGTCTCATTGTGGTATCTTAACAATGGAAGGCCAAATGAAGACTGACAGGAGAAAGACAAGGAAACCGAACTCATGCAGACCAGGGCTAACCCTAACCCAGACCATTGCAAAGAGAAACACAGTCCCCAGGGAGATGCATAGGGCAATATCATCCTGAGGTGAAGCTTGTAATTCACTTATCTTCGTTCACCGTAGTATCATTTTGTGTTTTACTTATAACGGGTTTCTTTTGGGCGATACAATTTTTTGTACAATTTTTTTTTGGCTTGTTCTTCTAGTGAGGGTATAATCAAATTTCATCTGCGGTTTTACGACTTGTATTCTCACCAAATAACCTTTGTTTTTTCTTAATGTAACTAAACTACTAGAAATTATTTTCTGAAGTCTCGACACAAGGCTAAATTAATAAAAAAATAAATAAAAATTCTTTTTATGATGTATGCAAGTTGTATGCAAATTATGTATAGGTATATGTAAATGTTTTCTATCTATTTTTGTTATTTAATGACCCATAGAAAGGGTGGGGTTAATGTGAGTCTACTCATCCACTTAGATTAAAGGGGGTGTTGATAACGGCATGGAATGTAAAAATAAAAAATTGTGGCCCAAGTCCGAAGAGGAAGTGGCTAGGGGCTGACTTTTCACTGACTATGCTTGTCCTAGTTAATCACAATCAAGACCCATTCATTCATTACAATATACCCAATCATCACAAGATCTCTCCGTCACCTCCAAATCCTACATATATCACAATGCCACATATTCACAAGGAATCTACAAAACACCCCATGATGTAAAAATTTATAATGTCTAACGGAAGGGAATATATGTTTATTATTGTATATAGTACAATAATTTTGGCACATGGCCGAAGGGGAAGTGGGGAGAAGGCTGGTCGTTGCTGACTATCCTAGTCCAAGTTAATCACAATCACCACCCACTCATCCGATGTAATTTATCCAATCACCAAAAGAACCCACCCATCTCCATCCAACCCTACATATACCACAATAGTACATATTCACAGAGAGGGGGGATCTACAAAAAAACACCCTATGATATAAAAATCTAGCATTATTAGATACAAAAATATATAAAAATCCCATGAAACATGAAATGTGGGGGAGGGAATGAACCCAATAAACTAACCAAAAATTGAAACAAAAACAAAATAAAACAATCAAAGTGGCCACTGTATTCTGCAGATAGACAGAATCAAACCGCGCACACTAATAGTGTGGGGAAGAAAAATAAACATTAGAGTGGGAAAAAAACAAAGTCTGATCCAGCAGAGATGAAAAAGGAGACCAAAAAACAAACTGAGGGAGGTTGGGAATCTCAACCTGGATCGTAACAAAAGAGAATGCCGGGGACATGCCGGGGACAGCACTTCACATTAACTAGGAAAACATAAAGCAGTCTAACTTAACCAGGGGAGGGTTCAGAGGAATTCACCCCGTTGTGACCAAGAGGACTTAAAAAAGGAACTCAACATTAGCGTCTTTTACGCGAACCAAGATCGCTACTTTCAGCCACCTTTCGCTGAAATCTGTCGATATGAAAAACTTTCTTTCAGTTTCTGATGCTGAAAGAATCTGACCAAATCCTGATGAGAATAACGTTCATATCGCCGCAAGATTCCCTCCATCCGCGACGTCCAAATCACCATTCACGCGACGGCTTGCAGCGTCAGAAACACCATTCGTTTCTCCCCAGAGTACGAGGGCGACACATTATCGCACATGTATGCGCGATCGATGAGCACTAGAACATCGGGTGCGATATAAGCCGTCAACTCACCGACATAATCCAAGAAGGACAATGATAGAAGGCGTGTGAAACCGTTTCTTCTAAACCATGGTCACACCGATGACAGTCAGGTAAATCCACCCAGCCCTATCTGAAGATCCTGTAGTTGAGAGACAGCACGTTCCGAATCAATCGCCAGGTAAGCGAAAACTCAATGTTACTGAGGTAATTGGCCGATGGCGCCCAAGACCAGAAAGAGCGCAACTCGTCCAACGACAAGCCAAACCGCCCACATAGAGCGACCCCCTCAACTAATTCACGATAGAAGACCTTTTGAGGCCGTGAAATGTCCCTGGACCGAAGAAAGGCCCTCAAGTTTGCTCGACACTCGCTGAGGAAAGTCGACAGTCTCTTGGACCTACGACGACGCTTAGCCCAGGAGATGGGTGGAGTGAGGGTAAGGCTAGGGAAGGCGTCCCTAACACTACCCTCCAAAATCGAGTGCTCAGTCAAATCGAGTCGTAGAAAAGCCAACTTCGAGGCGTGTCGATGACTCACCAAGTGTGGCATTCCCAGCCCCCTCACCATGACACGGACGCTGGACACAATATTCTTTGCGGACCTTGGCTTTGCGCCCACCCCACAAGAGGGAGAACAACAAGCGCTCGATCGCCTTCCGATGGCCCTTGCAAAGAGGAAGTACAGCCAAGCGGTAAAGCATAAGAGGAAAGATATGTGGCACACACCTCAGCTCTACCCTTCAACAGCAACCTTCTTCGGAGCCAAGTCCAGATCGACGCACCGACCTTTGACTGTACTTCTAACCAATTTTTCTCCGGCTGGAGGTCGGGTTCAAACCACACTCCAAGAATGCGGACAGGGCCGTCCGTCCAACCGAAGAACCACGGAATAGAGCCCCCCTTCCAGGCACCTAACCACAAGCCGGAAGACTTGTTGCGGTTAATCTTGCCCCCCGTGACCTTTTCGTCCCGTTCAAGCGCCATCTGTACACCTCAATGTACGACACGAAAATGGATACATCATCGGCGTACGCAGAAACCTTAGCTCGAGCTCCACCAGGGACAGCAATTCCACATAGGGCCACACTGCTCGACCCGTCCTTTAGCCGGTAAAGTAGAGGCTCCAATACCAAAACGTAAAGTAGGGGCGACAGTGGGCAACCCTGACGAACCGACCGAGACAGCGCTTAAGCCTCTCCCACCACCTATCCCCAATAACCGCCCCCACTAGATCCTGCTGCTCTACTTTAATTTGCTGTTGCTGGAAGTACCACCTGTCCAGTAAAGACAGATTGAACTTCCAGTGTGCAGTCATTCTAGGCCTAGCATCTAACGATATCCAGGCACAGACGAGTCTGTGGTCAGAATAACGTAACAAATGGAACGTGGGGCAGTCTAAAAAATCTATGTCAGCCCTTCTCACTAACAGCCACTTACGTGCCCACGTTCACATCTCCTCCCTAGGATGATCGACCCGATATCTAACTACGAGACCGAACTCGCCAATCAGCTCAACCAGGCCACGATCCTCCAAAGACCTCCCACTAGCTCCCCGCCCCCTGTCTATATCAGGGCCCAGGATGGCATTCCAGTCCTCCACTAAGACTAAGCGCGACGAATCCACCAGGAACGGCCCTAACTGACGATAGAACAAGCGACGCTCCGTCTGGTCGGTAGGTGTATAAACCGCAACGACCCGAAACGAACTATTGTTCACGGCACTATCAGCCACGATCAACTGCACCCCCCGCATCGACGTGGACAAGGTCCACCCTCGCACCCAGGGTACGTTTAACCAGCAAGGAAATGCTTCTGGCTTGTTGGTCCCCGTATGCTGAAAAGACAACAAAGTCGCTAGACAGCACACGCGCATCAATTTCGCAAATAAAGTGTGTCTCTGGGATCTATGCCCTAGGACAGGAGGTCGCGAAGCAGGTGCACAGCTTTACTCCGAACCCTCAAACTAGCTTACTTGAGAAACATTTTCTAAGTAGATTCTCCTAGTCACAGGCTGGACGGAAATCTGCGGTGTTAAGTACCGCGGTGGATTGTCCCAGTCTCTCTATCCCCATCTCTGTCGTCATGCGACCATCTAGGACAATGCCTCCGACATCCGTGGGATATGTTACCTTTAGAGCCCTGTATAAAGCGGGGTGGAGTATAACGGAGACACTCCCCACGTCCTTAATCGCTGTTATGACACCCGAGGCTTTCGGGAAATTTCGTTGGTCTTCTATTGACACCCCACCGACCGAAGTCATTTTAAAGAGGAGGCCTTAGAAAAGCTTTTTCTTACGAGGAAAGGCCCCGCTTCATAGTCTTCCTGTCTACTTGACATGTCTTTTCCCATTTAGGGAGTGGCCTTTTTTGGGAAGTGCTGGGAGGCGCAGAGTTGGTGGGGGTATAGTCAGAATGTAGCGTGTTGGAAGGTGGTGTGTTCAGAACGGGTTTTATAGGGGGATGGGTTTTGGCTGGTGGAGTGTTGGAAAGTGGTGAAAATGGAGCTCTAATAGGGGAACAAGAAAGGCTAATTTTGTTTTCCAATTTTCTCACTGGAGAAGCAGGGACGGAGTTGGACTTGGTTTTGTCAAAGGCCTTCTCCGCCCTGCTTCGACCAGCCCTTTTTTTTTTCTTGCAAACATTTTCCTCTTCATTCTCTCTCCCACTTTTTAAAGAGTGAGACCACTGTGCGGGCATCTCCTCCATTTCCACTTGTTGTTGCTGCTCCATTTGTGGGTCCTTATGCTGCATATCCTGTGACTTTTCCTTCTGCTACTCTTGCTGAGACTCCTGCTCCAATTGGGGGCTTCTTCTTTTCGCCCTTTTGTTGCTGCTGATGCTGGTTGCGTTTTTGCTTCTGCAGGGGCTCTTTGGGTTTCTTTGTCTCCTTTTGAACGTTATGCTGATGTGAGGGGGATGCAACTTTTGTTTCCCTCTTCACCACTTCCGTCTATTCTCCAGGGCCTTTTTTTTCTACTTTGAAACTTGTGTCAGTGCTTTACTTGGCCGTTGTATTTTCCGGTTGCGCATCCGGTGTCTTCCCAGGACACTTTTTGGATAGATGACCGGCGGCCTCACAGGCTCAACAGAGAGAATGTCGACCTTCAACCGTCACGTAGATGGGACGTCCTTCACAAGTAAGTACATTTGGAATTTCCAAAGAAATTTTCCTGGTAACAGTAACCATGACTTCCACATCTTCAGTAGATATCCCGGCCTTACTTCTGACGGCTGAACCACTGCTAACCTCGCCAAATTTAGAAAAGAAAAAGCCCAAGTGGTCAAGTGAAATAAACAGCGGAACTCTATGCAGAATTACTTTTGTTTTCCTTGTTCCAAGGTACTCTGTTTGGAGCCTAACAGACAAGCTTGTCAATATGCTCCCCGCCAGCAGGATATCCCACATAGCTCTACTTCTTCTGGCTAAAACTTTGGCCCCAATGTTCAGGCTTTTGATTGCTTCCTTCATTATGTCCCTGTTAATGCCTATCATTTTGCGAGTCTTGTCGTCCATAGTCACCGGGGAGATAGTTTTGGTGTTCACCGCTTCCAGTAGAGATGGTACCGGTACCATTTAATTTTCCTTCACAAAACTCTCAAACTTCTCCGAGAGACCCTTATAATATTTGGGTCCTTTTTGAGCTGGTTTATCACCTGCCCATACTGAAGGGGTTGCTGACGTGGGTGTCTTCTCTTGTACTTGGCGTTGCCACAAAACCGGTTTGAAACACCGTTCAAACACAAAAAGAAGTCACAGTAAACAATATACGAACCATGGATACAAAACAGCAATTAAAAGACGTAAGCAAACTCGCACTTACTTTGAGACAATGTAACGCACGGAAATTTCAAAGGAATAACCGACGTAAAGACTGACGTGCAATGAAAAAAGAGTCTCGCGAACGAAAAAAAACAAACCCAAAACTGAACCCCTCTTAAATGAGCATACCATGTTTTTATACACCCGATCCAGCCAACACTCAGCCAATGAGCGCCCAGAACCAGCCAATAAAAATGGCTACAAGCGATACCACCACTTCTATCAGCACGAAGTATTATCCGATTCACCATCCGTCCGAAGCTCGTCGATTCGCCGTCTCCACACTACCTTGCAAAAGATACACGCAACTCTGGCTCTTTTGGGTCGCCGAGGTAAGTCACTGCTAGAAACAGTTAATAATATTGTCAAGAAATTTAATGAAGGCCATTGTCGTGTGGAACAAAGTTCAAGAAGACGAAGTATCGTGTCTGAGCTAACGAAAAGGCGCTGAAGACGGAAGTCATCAAAAAACCGTCGTCAGCGCGTCAAAGATGTTGCCAACAACATGGAAATATCGCCAACAATATAGAATAACCGACGTAGAGACTGACGTGAACTGAAAAAGGAGTCTGGAGAACAAAAAACTGAACGGTAAGACAAAAAAAAAAATGTACTAACGGCAGGGAATAATTGCAGAAGTTTTTTATCTCCTACTCTTATAGTTGGTGGGACACAAATGCATTCTGGGATATTTTTCTTAGCCAATAAAATGAGACGGCTTGGGTTTTGGCATGACTTAGTCCAAATCTGCCGTTTCAAGCGGTTTGGGCTGACTTGTCGAGCTCTCTGCCTTCGGGCAGAGAGGAACCCAGAGTAGGCTATGCCGAAAAGTAGAGTCCCGTCTGGGGAGGTAGACAAACCCGACCCCATGTATGGTGTGGGGCTACAGAGACTTTTTACCATCCTGCATTGTGGGGAGTCTAAGGTAAATAACCTCAGTTTAGATCTGCCTTAACTACTAGACAGATCTACTGCGTTTGCTTTTGTATATAAACACCAACTCATAGTTTGTGAATTATTTTGCCTTCTTACCAATTCTGATTTGCTTTAACTGTATTGCTTGCTTGTATGATTCTTGCTGTTTCATCCTTTTTTTACCATTTTTCTTCTCATTGCAAACTTTACTAATTCTGTTCGTGTTATTTGTTTAGAATTTTGACAATTGCTTCTAACTCATCAAAACGACATTCTCCAGCAATATCATCCCATCTAATGAGTTATCTTGTAACAAATTCCACTGCCTGTTGTAGCGATTGAACCCCAAACCATCAGGTAAACCACATTCACATTAACAACAATTTTAGCCACAATGACAATGAAGTCGTAGAACTTTGAAGTCTTCAGTTTAATTCTTTCGTAATCTGTTTTTTATTTTACCTATTTGTGATTTTATTTTTCACCCTTTGTCCCTAACAGACACATTAATGGACCCACCCATCACTTAAAGTTCTTCTTTAACATCGTAACTCATTCAGCTGCGAAGTGTGTAATTCGACCAAACAGTCAGTAAGATAGCTTCATTAAGGGCATAATTGTAGAAGAGCAATAAAGACGACTCGCGTCATGGAAAAACTAGGAGACAGAAAATCGTTTTGTCTGTCCTCAAGACACGCCTATGACTGGTTTTGTTGATCACAAAACGCTTAAAATACAGTTTTTTTTCTATAGTAAACGCTTTATGTTTATTTATAAAGCTACGTAGAAAGATATAAAGATGTCATCTAGAGATCCTGATATCTTTTGTAAAGATTACTCTAAAATCATTTGTCTAAGCTTTTTATCACGCTAAATAATATGTCGAGCGTGTGTAAAATTCTTCCAAATGATGCTATCTCTGAATAAATCTCAACTGATTGCAAGTAGGGGCCAAAATTTAAGACAATGGCGTCATAATGAACATGTATTTCAAATTTAATTAATAACAAAGAAACAAAGTCAAAAAAATTAAAGGTTTAATAATAAAAATAGAAAAATAATTTATCTTAACTTTTTCTCTAACTTTTACTCTTTTAAAACGTGATTTGTTTTTATATATATATGAAAACAAAATTAATGGTAATCTGAAATCATTACTGAAATATCTTCGGACTTAATTTTAGTTATATTTTTCGTATTGACATCTTTTACCCAACAACTTTTACATCTTTTTTTTTTACATCTTTTATAGCCAAAGTTCGAATATTCTAAGATCTTTAAGATAAATAAACTAATGTCATTTGATAAAAATTGAACTTGCGTCGATCTTAGGATGAAATATTTTAATCACTAAAGTTTTTAGTTTCTTCCAACTTATTTTTGCTCTTAGCTACAATCTTCTAGGTCGATATATTCTCCGACCGTTGAAGTAAGACGTGCTATATCGGATTAAAAATGAGATCCCGTCTTTATTCTAACTACAGTTTATTTTAACAGTCAGAAGTAATTCCAGCTGGAAGCTGTGATAAAAAAGCAATAAGAAGATGAGGAAAACTATTCAACAGATAATAAATTCACTCGAATATTTAAGTCTCCTGTTTTAAGTTAATGTAATCTACTATCCAAAATTTTTCTTCAAGTTGGGCCCTGAAATAGTATAAATCTTTAGCTTGCAACTGCAAGCTCTAAAAATTCTACGGATGGTCGCAAAATTTATCTTCAGTATCTGTCTATATTTCTGAGATGAAGTATTATGTACACTATTTACATTATTCGGACAACGTTTCGGTCGTTGTATGTCAGTTCGACATTCCAACAACCTGAAGAATGTCAGACGTACAACGGCCGAAACGTTGTGATAAATATGGCAACAAAGATGAGGACAATCGTCCGAATAATATAAAATTAATCTTATAGAAATACGTTAGGAAGTTAATTTTTCACACAGTGCATCCCAGCTTATCTCGCAACATGATACATACTGTGTCAAGTTGGCCCTAAATGTTTGAGATATGAGGATTTCAAAGCAACGAACTCAGTGTTCACAAGTAAGGAATAAAAAACAGAGTCCATAAATAAATGAAAACATTCGGGATCAAGTATCACACAACCAGAAGGCAGGGAATTTTCTTCGTAAGCCTATATTCAAACCATTTACTGGAAAGAAGTCAGCAGTTAGCGAGTGACTGTTGTCCTTCGGTTAGATGTGTAGTGAATCACGAGTCAGGGGCCAGTCAATAAATCATCGGTGGAGATAAGAAGGTAGTCAGAATGACGAGAGCGATAGACTGTTATATTAAGAGACATGTTGAAAGCAGTAGCCGAAGTGAATATTGGATCTGTTAGTCTGTCGTGAGAGTGGTCAGAAGTAGCTGTGAAGATGACCCAAGTGGCATTTATTTACCTTCTAGACGGTGCCATGTAAATTTGAGAATAAAGAATCCAAAATATATTGGAAACAGGATGTGTTCTTTTTTTTCAGGCCTGGCGATATTTCATCTTCCGTTTCCTTGTTGAACGTGCAACGGACTTTCCTCTTTTCATTCACATCAAGAAAGGTATCGAAAAATCTTGTAGTTTGAAGCTGTCCAGTTGGTAAAAGACTGACCGAGAGAGTTGCGGTTGTATGTTTACAAATTATGTATCTAAACCAATGGTAAGTTCACTACTAAATACTGATAGAAGTGAAATCCTTTTACCTGAATACATAAATATATACAAGGCTTAGTTTTATCTAGAATAAAACCATAGAACTTTCGTGAAAGTCAAGTAATACCGGTGTCTGTGAGAACATCTTGATAATCCTGATCTCTTATCAAAATGTGTCTCTTTACAGCGAGGTGATCGCAAGAGAATGAGAAGTCTACCAGCATTTATTATTGAGGACCAAATCAT
The DNA here is from genome assembly GCA_963932145.1 of Acanthosepion lycidas. NCBI lineage: Eukaryota > Metazoa > Mollusca > Cephalopoda > Sepiida > Sepiidae > Acanthosepion > Acanthosepion lycidas. The sequence continues at coordinate 2,974,276 of OZ010576.1, forward strand.
AACAAGATTAAATACATAGATTGAGTCGCGTGTTGATGGCAGACACAGACAGAAAACTACGGTAACTTGTAGGCATAGTAGTAAAGGAATACAAATAGAAAGGACGAAACCCGCAATTGGAGAAGACAATGAACAGAGACTGCCCAGAATGAGAGCTACCAATTAGGGATGTCAAAATTAAGCAAGAACAGAAATCTAATTATTTGAGAAATGTTTTAACAGACGAAGGAAAACGAGACTCCGAAATCCGAAAGCTCGTCGGAATACTGAAAGATGCTTTCCAAAATCTAAGCAAAGTATTGGATAACAGGAAAAATCGTTAAAAAAATAAAGAGTACTGAACTGTTTATTTTGCTGTAAATAAACTTATAAACGATAAGACAAAAGTGTTTTATTTAGCAATTAAACATTATGGATTCAGAAAATATTCATTAATCTAACTATGACGTTGAGTCATTTCCATTTTGGTGAACCAAATTTAATGACGGATGTATCATATTAATTAATCGTTCCTTAAATATATCATAACAGGTGATGAAGAGTGGGTTGCGTACAACAATGTTCAACACAAAACCATTCATCAGTCCTGTAAGTGCAATTTTTCACACAGTGTATTGAATTGAAACGGATCAAACCCAATGATCAAACTGACTACATCAGTAAACTGATCTATGAAATGGGCAATGATAAACAATCGTTCACTTATTGTGTCAAGCACAGAGTTGCTACTATCATGGGACCCCAAGTGAGGATCGAACTCTCTGTATGTGGGAAATGCTACGAGATGAATTTGCAAAATATTGCTTTACCACAGGCTATCATTAATATTTACTGATTATTTAAAGAATTTTCGAGAATTTCTCCATTTTAAGAAAAAGGGGTTCTGCATTCTTTGAAAAGATCTTTTTCTGTTTTACAGAAGCTTTGTCGGTGGTAATCAGTTTTCATTTGATTCGCTGTCGTCCGGTGATGATATTCCCTTTTTTATCTACATGGACTTTGAGTCCGTTGACAAGGTTGCTTTAAATAAGATTGCTTTTATAAAAGTTTCACCCTCAAATGTGTAGCTTTTTTCGTATTTATTGTTCAGTATGTTAATGGATATTATACATGAGGAACTTCCGATTACGAATTTCCTTTATTTACTCTTCTCGATATAATGAACCAAAAGATCACATAGTGATTTCTTTAGCGAAAGAATGTTAAGTTCTTCAATTTTATCTTAACATTCAAGTATTACAAACTGCTTTGATTTGCGGGCGGTGTAACTGTCATCAGCGCGGTAAATGGATGCGACGAATCAGATTTGCTGACGTCCCCCCTTGCACTAATGACCTTGCGAACGACATTAATCCTCCTATCCGCCAGATATAAGCTATCTTACTAATACAACTATGAAAAAGAATCACTATCCTTAAAATTGTCCGTGAGGCTCTGCTTTGGTTATTCAGTAATTCAGAGCCCACTCAACTCACATTAGTGAATGCATGACATCTTGTATGGTTAAGAATGTGTTTAGTGACTCAGTTGCTGTTACTTAATGAATCGTCTCGGTCGTGTTGATACAACTGTCTTCAGACAAATACAAGAAAATCGCATTAGCTTGCATTCATATTTGAGGCTACTTTAATATTCACCACAATCAGTGATTAGTCTACTCGAAACAAAAGACCAAGAAAACAGATACTTCCATAAATTCTTCGTCATGGTACCTAGACTTTACGAATGTAATCACAGTATTAGATTGGCGGTAAGGTCTCATCAAATCACAGATGAAATGGCTAGATGTAACCGTAAGTTCTATGCTAACATTTACTTTTCTCCCACGTCTCGCTTCATGCTTTCCAGCCAATTTTGATCTTCAAAAATTTAAATGCAATTTCAATCGTTATCTGCTGTTTTCTTGATTACTATTCTATTGTTCTCGCTCCTTAATAATGTTTCTTTTTTTTTCTTACTCTTTCACACTCAGCGACCCCTTGTGTCTTACTCGTTTCACTGTCTTGCATGGGGCGAGATGATTAAATAAATGACACAAATCGCTGATGAGCCAACTCGTATTCCCGATACAACAGGATATCAGGCACCCCCACCCAGACATCTTCAACACATCCTGCCTTCAAAAGTGTTACCTACCTCAAGTACTTCCCACCATTGACGAGTCAGTGTCAGAGTTGATGTCAAACCAAAGGTTGATGTGCCTTTTCATTGGACGAGTTTTAATACACCAAAACTAGCTTCAGATCTTACATGGCTGAAGCAACTATCTCTGCATTCTTCAAATATAGAGCCTTCAAAATTGTCACCTCCGAAAAGGTACCGCTATATCCTCATTTTTCTTTTTTTACGTTTAGATGGAGAGACCATTGATCGTTATTTGACCGTATCAGATATCATTTCAGAAATACGATATACTCTTCCAACAACCTGTGTGTTTTGTTTTTGTTAAGATACGTTTCTTTGTTTTTCTTTTTAATCCTTCTTCTCATCTATTTTAAATACAGATTATCATAAATTCTGCTGCAAATCCAAGTAGCAATTTCTTCTCGATTTAGATTTTTTTAAACAGGTTATGATTTCACCGGATTCAATAGGATTTTTTCTTTGCATGAACTTTTTATTCTCGAAATATATATGGCTTACTTCATAAAAGCGTTGGTTAAGTGAATATAGTGATGATTTCATTCCGTCGTTCTGGTTGTACAGAAATAGTGATTCTTCAGAAAGACGCAATATATAAGATATAAGAAGAATCTACATTCACGAATGAAATAAAGGGATCAGTTTGAAATTTATAATTACGATCGACAACTGATGAAGGCTGGAGGGTTATGTTGTGACTCTAACAATCATAATGATTGATCCGTTTTCCGTTATCAACCATTTGCAGGTTATTTAAAGCCAGAAAATATTTTTAGATTGCACGAGTTTTTGGGAATTCAACATTTTTTTTTCAGAATGTGATCCTTAAGATGCTTGTCGAAATTACTGTCTTTTATAATAAAATGTTCTTCAAACTCCGCTGATGTCATATTATTGTGTCTGACATAATACCTGTGTCCAAGGAAGTTTTTATTTAATTTTTCCGTTGTGCATCCCACATAAATCAAGTCAGGTTTGGTACATTGGGCGGCGTGAATCAAATGAGAATCAGTACAATTGCCACCTTCTGAAGAAATCATAATGATTCTTTTTGAATTTGTGATAAAATTGATTTGTTGGACAACGAACAGGCTGTTTCTATGGCTGGTTTCTGAAGTACAGCGATCTAATGAAGTTCTGAGTGTGAACGCTTGTATTTGTTAAGTTTTTATTTTGTCTGAAATAAAATATGTCCTTTTTTTTTATATCTTCTCTAAGTGTCAAAAATATGGGAAGAGTTACGTCAATTATTTGTTTAATAATAATGATAATAATAATAAAAAATTAGAATTTCCTTGGTAACCGAAAAATTAATGCTTTTGAATATCTCCAGGTAGATTTATCTATCAAATATAATAGACAATCATCTTTTTTGATTAGACAGTTCTCTTTCAGTAATATTGCATACAACCTATATAAATCAGATGCTTATATTTTGCCTTCCAGGAACGGACATTTTTTTTTACTAGATGCTGATTTTGGAAAGCCGTTATATGTGGAGAGAGAATGGCCATCTTGATAATGTGGTCATTTTGATAGAGAGAATCTCCAAGAAAAAAAAATATTTTTTTTTAGCCAAGAAACTTACTGTTCACAATAAAATATCAATTTTCCAAAGAATATTCAACGCGAAATTTAGTTAATTTATGGTGTAATGTGGCAAATGTTGCCAAAATCTGCCCCGGCTGCAAGACATCTTCTGCCATAGTATGCTAAAATAATCTGGCTATTCACACACATACACATACACACACATAAACAAAACAAAAAAGAACAAAAAACAATACCTGACACAGCCATTAGATCTGAAAGTTTCTCTGCATAGTGTTCGAATTAAGTGATTAATATTTACAACCTGAGATTGATTTGAAAAATAATTATTATGTAAAATAACTGCCAGTGAAAACCCTTAAGCTACAGACTTATTTACATACCAATGTCTACCCGAAAGTTTCTATTCAGTAGGATTATCATTAGTTCTGATCCATTCATTTCCGTCTCAAAACCAGTGACAATAATGGTGTTTGTTTTATTTTACAAAACTCTTATTTGAATTTCCCGTTTCTTTTTCTTTGCTTGGTTTGTTAAAGATTTTACTTTCTTTTGGCTAATAAGTTCCAAATATCGCGTTGTTGTTCTTGATATGAGTGGGTGTGTACATTGCTAAAAATGCTTACAAGTTGGACTGTTGTATTTTTTCGTCTTGAAGAAGATAACGATCCGGATGTGATGAAGTAGGTTTTGTTTCTCTTTCTTCCATTAAACAACTCTGTATAATTCCACCGTTCACAGCTGGAAACTGAATTGCTAATTTTCATACAAGCCCTTTCGAAATCTGACAATCCTAGTTTTACCGGCCTATGGAATAGAGTAAAGTGTTATTTCCCTGGGATTTTCTTATTAGTAAATGTCGGAAGTGCTTAACAGTGATTAACAGTTTAGGTATGCATCCACGTGGGAATTTGCCCATAAAATAACATCTCTGTTAAAAAAAAAGAAGCTGTCTCAATGGAACTTTCTCCTCAAAATTCGAATAGAGGGGAAATGAGGGTGATTTAACTCTGTGGATGTAGTGTCATGTGTCGTAATTGTGAAGGACCGAACTAGTGTGTCTCCTCTGAGCATTACTGAGCATTAAACGATACTTTTTTTATTATTATAAATAAAACTTTCGTTTCCTTTTTCACTCTACTTGTCGTGTAGACTGTTGTTATGTTTTCTTTTCGTGGGACACGTGTAAATATGTATATATAATATTCTGTATGGCTTAGTGGTACAAAACTCTTTCTGAGAATAATGCATATTTATCATTAATTTTCTTTCAGCTTTTCTCTTTCGTCCGTGAAAGAAGGTGCTATTATATCATGTATATAATAATACCCATAATGGGGGAAATACAAATGAGAGAATAAACCTTTCTTCCGTAGCCCTATCCCGTTATCTGGTCATACTCCCAACGCGTATGATATTATTTACTTCCATTACACGCTTCAGGAACAGATTCATACATCTTCAGAATTTTTACACACAAAATGAAGAATGATTAATTTGATCTTATTGGTGAAACAAATAACGTAGATATAGACATTAAACTTAATACAGGCTGCGACAGAAATACTTCCCAAATATACTTCCGAGAAATATTGCTATGATATTAGTGGCAATGCTGAATTGATCTAATGTCTTACCATTATGTGGGTGGTATTTCTGGGGTAGGTGCATATGTTAAACTTCACCAACTATTTTTCTTTCATATTAACAACTTTTGTTTAGAAAAGTTTTGCCAATACAAAGAACCACTCAAGTTAGAGTCTTATTGAATAAAGTGTTTTATATGAATATACGAGTAGTGTGGCACCATTTAACGAGGGAAAAGAAAGGAAAGAAGGAAGGGAGAGGCTAAGAACCGAATCGTGAGTGATAAGCAGGAACACACACACTGCTAAGAGACAATGGATAAAAGGATATTTTGATAAGTAACAAATGGCGAAAGAGTGTCATTACAATGACAGGGAAATTCTGAGTAAAAAGAAAGGGAAAGAAGGAAAGAATCAGATATGTTTTGGCATCGGCTGTGTTATCTAAAGATATGAAAACAAACTATTGGTACGGGAAGACATCTATATTATCAACTACAGGCCGGCTGGCCAAAGAGAGAGAAAAGAAAATTCAAATGAAAATGTTATTTCGTTAAGTGACGAAAAACAGACAACTAAAAGAACTTGGACAGATATGAAAAATTAAAAAACCACCCACGAGCATCCTTGGCCTGCGATAATAAAATTTTGTTATCAGGAATTGTGCCGAAAGAAAATGAATGTGTTTTTTTTTTCTTTCTTCGAGGCGACAGACCGACTGGAACTTTGGAGATGTTTTTTTGAGACCGTGTCGAGAAGACCACACATTCTGATAATTAGCGATAAAATACCTGACGTAAACCACGTGTAGAACAAGAGTTATGACCGCCATTGTCATATTGTCCCGTTCGCGGCTGGAGAAATGATAAACCATTAAGGGGAAGAAAAGGGAAGAGATAATTTTTTTTTTTAAGCAAGATATTTTTTTCTCTTCCTGAAACAAAGCCGCAGATTCGTCCACGCCCGACTAAGACATCATTGGTCGAGTGGTGATCACGTGATGCACGAGGGAGGCTGTTGCCGCCCATCTGGAGGATGAGTAAGAGAGGTTGCCACGAAGATGTGGGGAGGGCAGTACACGCCCCTCTGAAGTATGATGAGAAGGTGGGAGTGAGGAAAGGTTCCCAAAAATGGAAAAAGGTGGAAATTCCTAACCAGAGAGGTGGATATGTATTTAGAATTATCGAGGAACCCCCCGGCGCCAACAAACTCACCCCGGTTTTGGTCGGCGCCCATATAAACGAAGCCACAACAAGCAGAAAGGAGTCGAGTCCCAACAAGTTCCCAGAGTCAGTCTCCGGTTGAGGCAAGCCTCGCAGATAGCTGACCAGGATTCACGCACATTTTCCGGACCCATCTCTTCAAACCAAGAACAATTATTTTGAAGAGCGACTTAGATCCAGATCACCGAAATAAGTTTTTCTTTTGACTTTCGTCCAAAGACCCACCGAAACACCAATTTCTTAGAGAGCAGACGACTTGAAGTCTTAAAACTTGCCTAGCGGAAAACGACGTGTCACAATCCATAGAACGGGTCGGGAGATAGATGCAGTCCTATGTATCGAACAACTAGACATAAAGTTTGTTACCTTTTTCTTTGATACTTTGAACTTTTGAGTTTTCATTTTATTGCCTTTTATGCGTATTTTTGTGGTATCACCCCCGTTGGACCCGGTTTGCAGTACGGCCCCGACGACTGATTGATTTCCTCTGCCTAGATCAAATCACAACGTGGGTAGGTAGACTGGGAATCAAAGTAGGACGTCACAGTTGGTGCCGTGGTAGACTGGGATAGAACGACACGGTTGACGCTGCGACCAGGGGACGACGTCACAGTAGTAAGTAAGATCGTATCGATATGGAGGATAAGTAACGATTCATTTTGGATTTGAAGAAGTTAAGAGTATAGTGTTCAGAGAAGCATCCGCACGGGAGTCTGTTCTACAAAGCTGTAGATCTTGGGGAAAGGGCTGTCTGAGTAGAACATCCTCCTTACAAATGGAATACAGAAGGAACGAGAGTGGCCGAACTCCGTGTACGCAACTTGACAAGTTTTAACATTAAAGGTTTTAATCCGTGCAGCTATAGACAATGGAGCTTGTCCGAATATCTGCCACGGAAATAGCGATAGTGTAGCGATTAGATTTTGACATTGCTTTTGTGGTGAAGTGGGACTGCAGGACGGAAAATATATGTCATCCTCTATAAGGCTGCGTAATCAATTTCGGAAAGTGAAGATTAAGTAGCGATATTCTATTTTAATCTAATCTTAATCTTGTAAAGATAAATCATGACAGAAGAAGATAAGTATGCTTTTAAGCGTTACAAGCCGATAATCTTTCCAGCAACTTTAGCAGTGGATCATGTATATAAGTTCCTCTTTAGGTATGGAGTGATTTTTTGTCCGAATAGAAGTTCCAAGCGAGGAACCTCATTGCCAGAGCAGCTGTTCATTATGACTAGAGAAAAATCCGCGTCTCGTCTGTGATGATGAGTTGATACAAGCTTGGTCTGCAGGATATATAAAGTCGCTATCCAGTTTTTCCTCCATTGAGCTGTTTGAACTGTATCAACGTAGAGATCAGCTGCCAGGCAAGGATCGTCTTGATTTAAAATCATCTATTTTCTATGAGAGCTATCTTATCTTTTTGCAGTTAGATTGTAATTATAAAATATCAAAAAACCTTTTTTTAAGTTAAATACTTGTGGAACAATAAGTTAAACAAATAATAATGTTTATGTTTTTGCTTTTTTTATTCAATTATTTGCTAGCGTCTTCGTCATTTTATCGGCATTTTAAGAAATTTAAGAAACAACTTAAATAAAAAAAATCATTCATCACAGGAGACGACTTTTTAAATATTTTAAATAATTTCACCCCAAGGAAGGTGATAATACCACTAAAACGCAGAGGGTTACTAGTTTTGGGAGAGAATGAGAAGACATTCGTGAGGAGAAAGGACAATAAAAGAAGAGGATCCAGGAAGACAGAAAATAGCGATTGACGTTGCATTTAAATTCTTGATTTTATATGACAGTAAAGCAATAAATCGGAAGAGAGTGACATGTTCCAGGAATAAATTATTAGAATAGAAGTTAAAGTTACATCTAAGCTATTTCAACAGTAAAAGGACGAGACCTAATAGCCAATCTAGTAGTACGTTTAAATTCACGTAGTTGAGTTACCAAGGAAGAAATCTCATTACAACGATTGTCATGAAAATATTTACAGAAAAGATAGAGAGGAGCCACGTTATGGCGGTGATAAACTGTGATTCGAGATGCCAAGTTATGTCCGATAACATTGCAGACCCTCCTTTGGATTTTGTCGAGAATCTCGAGATATATAATAGGAACACCAGGCCAAATATGACAAATAGTATTCAATACACGGACGAATGGTAGATGCATTAATGTGCAAGATGGATTCTGGCGAGAACATCTTTCTGGCACGACACAGTGAAACAACTTTCCTAGCAGCAGAACTATAAAACCCTAATTTTCTCATTTCCTGAGGATATGGGAAGTACATTTTGAATTTCAGAAAACATCGGTTTACCAGGTAGCCGAGAAACAATTTCCATATTTTTTGTTAGGCTTCCAGTGCACCAATAACAATTGGAATTATCTGAGTTTTAAAATGAAAATACCACATTTCCAGGATTTGTAGATCATTGTATTAACTTTGTTTGTTGGAAAAATTAACTGAAATATTTGCAATAGTGAAACATCGGCGTTGCTAATGATTTCTTCTCTTGGTACACATCTTGACGATCAATATTTTTACCATGGAATGTAAATTAGATGAATCTTGAAAATAAATCAGTTGCCAAATACTGCGAATCAATAAAATATTTGAACATTTTTATTTCAATGCCAATTAAGTAATCTCACAGACTGGGTAATTTTAATTCAAGGTTAAACAGAAAATTTGTTCCTATTTTTCATCTGGAGATACCTACGAGGAGGTGCTGAAAAATTATCGGCCTGATCCACTTTCCAAAATAAATTTTCTAATGAGCAAATAAAAAAATGCTGGTTTTCAGTTTTGAGTTGAGCCTAGAACTTTTCAGTAACCCTTATATATATATATATACACACACACACACACACACACATATATATATATATATATATATATATATATATATATATATATATATATATATATATATATATATATATGATTCCAATGCGACATAGAAAATTTCTGTTTCAAAACTGAAACTAAATTTATAAATTTAATTATAAAAATTAAACTTAAAATACATAGTTCCGTTCTATTGTGAAGCGACGTTAGGATGTTTCTTATGTGAAATTCCAATATATCTGTCAAAGAACAATATGAATAAAGGCAAAAAGAAAAAAGTCCTTTTGTAATCGCCATTTTCTATTTTTTAATTTCGCGCATGTGCATTTTTTTTGTTTTTGATTTTGTCAACCGCACAGTAGGGTCAGTTGGGCATCTTCTGAGAGGAAAAGAGCACCATGGCACAAATCACTCCGGCAGAGATTTGGAAACGGCATGCTGTACTAATTGCCATTCGCGCTCCAATGCGAACATTTCAGTGTTTGGGTATCAATCTGAGGACAGTGCGGGTCTAATGTTGATTACGATGGTGTTTGGCGTGATTACTGGTGATGACGATGTTATGCCTCAATTCATCTTTCTACATTGCCTTCGACTCAACACAAATGCCTACAGTCATGACAATTTCTGTGATCACATCACGCCTTACATCTGGCCACATACCTCCCCAGATTGAAACTCCCATGATTATTATCGGTGGTGCTTAGTTGAGCGTGAGGTCAAAATAACTCTTTTTAACGATGAAACTAAAGGCAATTCTTATGGCAGCATTCACCAGCTTAAACAAGGAGACCGTCCAGAAGAGTTACAAGAAAATCTGAAGTCGTCTGGAGTCTGTGGTTGAAGCTAATGACGTTTTTTGGAATAAATTTATTCTTTAATATTTTAAGATATTTTTGTGTAATTTTGGTAAATATATCTGTTAAAATGCAATGTCAATGTTATTTTCATTTTCGCGTAATTTAGACAACAATTTATCCATCGCACCATGTACAATGTTGGTGTGGGAAAATTTTCAAAATTTATTATTATTATTATTATTATTATTATTATTATTATTATTATCTCCTTTGATTTCTGGTGTATGCTCATTTCTTTCCAGGTTCCAACCGGGGACCTAACGTCAGAAATGGCATCATGACCAGTTTTGGAGACCTCATTCCCCCCAAATCCCATGTTCACACACATTTTACATAGATTAAGCCCTTCGTAAGGAGTATACTTGTGAGTAACAATCTTTTGTATTTCTTGGGCTACTAGGAATTCCTTCAATTTGTCTATCAGGACCTTTCCTTTTGCAATTAATCCATCTGGGTGATGTTCATATCAATTTCTTGCAGTTTCCTTTCCATAAAAGTTGTAGGTTTTCCAATGCAGATATTAGCCAACTCTGTCATACCGGGTTTTATATTGAGTGGGTGTCAATAACGTGAAATTTGATGATACAAGATGGTCAATTGTTTTTGGATATTTATCTCAGAATCTGCATTTTGGGTTAACAGTTTTCAGTGTGTGTGCTTGGTAATTTCTAGTTAGCAAGCATTGGTTCTGTGCAGCAAGAATAAAGAATAAAGAATAGAGCTTTTAACCCTGTACTACTACTGCTACTACTACTACTAATATCATCATCATCATCATCATCATCTGCTATCTATCTATCTATCTATCTATTATGGGACCTTATCCATAATAAGATAATGGACTATTCCATACGTAATAAATACTGCGCCTCAAAAGGAAGCAGGGAGTTCAGTCGGGCGACCGGATGATCGGCTGAACTCTCTGCCTTCGGGCGGGGAGGAACCCGAAAGAGGCTACGCCGAAGGGCGGAGTCTCTTTCGGGGAGGTAAACCGACCCTGAACCCGTTTATACGTGTTCAAATGGCATATTTTTGGCCTAGCCTACGGGCTCGGAGATCCCACGTTAAACCGGCCTTGTGCCACATGATACCCTCGTGGGGGTGTGTGACTAAATACTGTTCAGTCTGAAGTCTGGAGTGAAGTCCGTCAGGAGTCTGTCAGTCAGTCAGAGCGAGCCAGTCAGTCGAGTCAGAGGCAGTCCGAAACAGAGTCGCGTTCAGACAATTACTACTAAACCTGATTGTTCGTACTAACACTTTCTACTTCTCTATATATATTCTTGTTTGTAATATATCTGTGTTATTCCATATCCGTATTCGAGTTCTTCTTTATTGGTTCTAACTTGGATTATCACCGTGGTACAAGGAACCGGACCATAACTCTATCTATCTATAAACAACACATCTTTATTATTAAGACTGGTTTAAGAACAGATTGCCATATTTTTGGAAAAAATACAATCTTTGTTTTACACATACACACACACATGCACACACACACACATATATATATTTATGTATATGAGGAAATGTTTGTTATTTTCTAATATTTGCCAGCCTAGTTTAAACTTGACATTCGATTCGTTTTGCTTTTTGTTTGCGAACGAAATTCTTTCTAATAACATTCTTAATCACCTAAAACAGGAGACTTTTCAGCCCCCACTTACTTTGCTACAACTCCGTTATTCAGCCCCAGGGGTTCAATTCCTTGAATATTTAATATTATTGTCAAAATACAACAAAACATGCCTAAACTCCATCGATAAACCTCCGTCGGCAAAACTACATGCCATTATCGCGCTTATCCATTGTGTCGAAAATCTATGACCTGTCACATGTGGATAGCATGATCTTAGGCTTGTCATTTAGTTTTAGATTCTTCACACTTTCCACATAAATTTTCAGCTTTTCATGCCGTTTTGCCTTGAGCAAGCCTATCGTTTCATCCATTGTGCGCTTGGAAATAGAAATTTATTAAATCCATTGTTAAGTTGGCATGAAACAACTCAGGCATTTTAAGAAATGTAGCCGATTCTTCACAAATACATTCACGCACCGAAGCAGATATTCAGCTTCTTTTAAGGCAAAGTGGAGAGCGACATCCTTTACTGTAGCGTCAATGAGAAAGAAAACCACATTTTATAATAAACAATAGATTCGCTTAACATACAAGCGAGTTTAATAAACTCTGTGAGAGCCAAGATGTATAAATCGAGGTGGGGAGATTCTAGCCTCCATCTGTCATGACTCTCAGTGGATATATCAGTTATACCAAAGACATTCATCATAGGTACTTCAATAATCATATGCAGTCTTGGCCAGGTAATTGAGAACAAAGTGAAATATGAAGAAAAACAAAGATATTTAATTGAAGAAAAAGAATCAGTATATTTTTAATTAAAAAGGTAAAATAAATTAATTTTAAAACTTTTTAATCGAAAAGGCAAAAAAATGGTTTATTCAGCTATCTTGCTCGAGAACAGCGTTACTCGAACAATTAGTTTTCTTTCATTTTGGCCAACATGTCCACGATAGCAACCTTTAACGAGTTTGGTAATGTATATTGTTGAAGTAATTCAAACCAGAGAAATTAGGACAATATATTTTGCAGAATGACATAATCGTGAAAGTTCTTGGCCAGTCACCTTTTGGACACCTGGGTTATTTGAGAAGGAATCGAGTCCTTCTGGAATATATACGACTCGTTCTAGCCCTCTTCACTAAGGTCAACGGTTTGAAAACCATTTTCATCCCCCTTTGGTGTAGGTGGCAGCATTGAATGTAAGACGAGGAGGAATAAGGCGGAATGTCCTCATTGCACACGACTCCCATGACTGTTACAGAAAATGTGGGCTTTTGTATCACTATGAGTATCCCAGTGAGCTCTTGCAGAGTCACTCTTTTGTACTAAAACTGATCATTGTCTACTACTGGGCGGAAAAGAACCGGAACATGCTTAGCGTCTCAGAATGTTTCAGAAAACGATTCGATTTGAACAGTTCTCCCGTTTTTTTTAACGTAGGGCAATTGCTCTCTTCCCATTTGATAATGGAAATTATCACCAGCACTTCAAGATAATCGATGATGGTCTTTTTCAACGTTCTGGATTCCTCTTTGATGATTCTCTAGACCTACTTACCATCATTGACATCTGTTTAGAACATTTCCTGTCACGGAATGACGCATCCATTCCAGAAGCCTCCATCTCGTTACTGAGATTGCAATGGAACTGAATAATGTAAAGAACTTGGCTGTCTATGAACCTAGCATTGATTAGAAGATGCCATGGTACATCTGAAAGGGTGATAAAAATGATAAACTCTGGCGCCGGCTGACTGACATTACATCAGCTAGTCTATATGACCTGATAAAAGTGCGTTCTTGAGGAAACTTGAATCGTTACGAGTTCTAAACATTAATAATCTTGCGACTTGGAGTTAAAGTCGAAATATTTTCTAGCAAAAACAACTTTTAATTTTTTTTTGGAAGCTGGTCAATCGATGTTTTACTTTGGAATTGAATAAGTGAGTGAGGACGTGGAGAAGTGTGTCTCCCATGAATATATATCTACTCGAATAATACTAAGACTAAATAGCTGTTCAACCTTTTTTCAACCGTGACACAGAAGCCAGCCAATGTGTGTATCTGCGTGTGTGTATTACGCAAGTTTTGTTGGATAGTTGGTTGTTTTTGTTTAACGGCACATCAAGCTCTATGGGGGTTATTTAATGCCCAAATCTCAATACGCAATTTTATTTCATTTTTGAAGATAATAATGATTTAGTGATACAAATTTTACTAATTAACCCATAGTTGGGGGAGAAGAGAATCCATATCTTTTTCCAAGGGAATTTGAACAAAACTGAATATAATGAACGTAACTGGAATTGGAACTCGGTTTTCCGATTAACAATTCTGAGCTATCATCCATTACACTAGCCACAAATCGCTCTAGCAACACCTTGTGTTCCCAAGCAGACTCGACGTTGGTTAACTTCGGTGATCATACAGGAATTGGTGTTTCAACGTGATATGGTTGTAAGTTTTGTATATATATTTGAAAGTTTTATTCGGCCGTATCTTTCATCAAATTATAAATTCCATTCCTAATCCTAATTTTAATTTCATCGACTTACTCTTTACATGTATATGGACGCAGAATTACATCAGATGAACTCCTCATCCGTTCTTTGAACTGGAATTGTCCGACATTACGCCAAGTGAACTCGTCAAAACGACGGATTGCAAATAACACAAAATTTAAACATACTTACCCGACTTCGGTTGTTTGTCTCTTGTAAGCTGGCTTCTCAGATCATAACTTTCAAGTAGTGAGTTTGTTTCTCACTGGGTGATCCATACTAGCGGTTATGTGCCAAAGTTATGCGTAATAAATATGGTTCTACAGAAGGATGCTGAGAATACCATAGACTGAACATATGAGCAACAACGAAGTTCAATGAAAACAAAACGGATACTTACACTTAACATCAGGAAGAGAGAGTTAAAATAAAGAGGAAAGACGGGTTGGAAAATGTGATACTCACAGGACAGAGTAAAACAACGCACGACTTCCTTGATGTGCTTTAGTGAATGGGTGGTGATTCAGAGTTTAGGAGTGATAGCAAAAAGACAAAATTTATTAAAAGCTACAAAGAACAGGGAAATGTGGAGAGCCGTGGTCATGAAGACATAATAAAAGGCCGATGAAAGAAAGGAATTCGAAGAAGATAGAACAATATTATTGACTGACACTTGGCCATGTATTAGAGAACATCTCTTTAGACATATATACTGACAAGATATGGCTGATGATTTTCTGGATATTTTTCTGTTAAATGTTTCTTTTGTAAATATTTTATTTTATTTTCTTCATATCATTTGATTGTGAGTCCCAAGTGACCAACACAGGCGTCCTTGAAGGCTCTTTTCTCGTTCACATACCCTTTCAAACTTTACATAAATGATCTACCTAAAAATATACTCTGATCATTTGTAGATATTTATGCAGAGGATACAACCGTATATCGATGCGCCTCCAAAAGGTGACCATAGTTTTCTGATCTCTCAAATGATCGAGCTTTAACGACTCAATGGGAGGAAAGTGACTGGTCACATTCAATGCCTCCTCTTAAACCAAATTAGTGACATTCCATCATCACCGAGCAGTCCCTGAATTTATAAGCTTCTCAGAGTCTCCAGTATACTTTTTTTTCAAGCGAAATAATTATAAAATCATTGGCAGCTTGACTGAAACTCACATTAAATATAGAATCGGCAAAGTGTGATCGAGCAGGTGACATTTTGTGTATTACTCCCGATCTATTGCCGTTGTGAAATCTTTTTCTGTTTTTGTTTTAGAAATCTTCCATCGTGAGAAGAGACAAGTGTTGAAAATAATTTTGATTTTTTTCAGTCTCTATTGGCCCAAAAAATAAAAATAAAATAGATCTTTCAGAAAAAAAGAAATGAAAGCATTATGGCACCTAAAAAAACATCTAGCCTAATCGATTTTGAAAAAAAAAAATGATACGCGCGAAAAACAGTGTTCAGATAGATTGACGTTAACATGACGCCATATTGACACCCTCGCTAGCACAATCATGTCGCTCGTCGAAAACGGAGAGCACCTTGTCGTGACGCTTACTGGAAGATCTGTTTCGCAGTTAATTCTCCAGGATTGGAATCGGTTCGCTTTGAAGAACTGATTAACTTTTGGGGCAAATCTTTTGTTATTTATTTCATCCGTTTATTGGCAATTGTATTCTTGTCTGACAGCCAGGAGGCATTTCGTTCTGGTGTAGAAATGATCATAGATTTAACGATCTGGAAGCAAAAATAAATTAAGCTTGTTTGCCACGTTGCTAAGGCAGTTGCATGCAGGTTTGTGATGAGACAAAAGCTAACATTTCAATTACGGATTTTACAAGAGAGATAAGTAAGACATATTGACTTGGAGGATTGTCACGATACAATCATTCTACATTTCATTTAGTTTCAATTTTAATCATTTTACCCCAAACAAGGCAATAATGCCACTAAGACGCAGGGGGTTAATGAGCGTGAGAGAATTTGAGAAAAATATTATTAAAGAGAGAGAACAATAAAAGAACAGGGATTAAGAAGACAGATCAAAATTGACTGATAAGTAAGAATCAGGAAGAGAGTTCCGCAAGAAAAGAAACTATTAGCATAGAACCTACGGTTCAATCTAGCCGCCATTTCAACTGTAAAATGATGAAACCATGCCGTCAATCCAGTACTGCGCTTAAATTCTTAAAGCTTAGGTATCATAGAAGAAAATTCTTCAGAACAATTACCATGAAAGTATTTATAGAAAATGCTCTATACGTAATAAAATAAAAATCGTATTAACTAGTGATAGTTATTAATGTTAGCCTAGACTTGAATTGCGAAGTACGCGATAAGGATAAAATATTTCCTATTAAAATAATAAGAATAACTTGAAATACCGACGGACCCAATTATTTAATGGCCACGTGTCATATGCATTCCAAAATATCATGGACCGAACATGTGAGCAACGGTGAGGTTTTAGAGAAAATGAGAACAAAAAGAAAACATACATAACATCAGGAAAAGACAGTTGAAATTTCTGGGGCGCATAATGAGGAAAGAGGGCTTGGAAAATCTGTTGCTCTGTTATGGTGAAACACACCTATTCTATAGTTAATAGACTATCCCACCTAATATAAGTAGGAGTAGTAAGAGAAACGAGGGTCAGTCGATGTCGGACGACAGTAGTCGACAGTTAGTCCAATACGAAAGTAGTCAGCGCCCACAACAAGATTACTCTTCGTAATACCTATTATATCAATTTCCTAATGTTTTGTACGCCGAACCTATTTAGGACCGATTTAGTACAAATACAAGCCTCCACTTCGAAATAACTCCACAACAACTTTGGCGACGAGGATTTGCACTCATACGGAGGAAGAAAAAATTTGCTCGCCACAATAATTTCGGCGACAAAGTCTCGGATTCACACTTAAAAAAAAAAAAAAAAAAAAAAAAAAAAAATTGGCAAAGTGACGAAAAAATCTGTTGTATTCTCAACTGAGAAAAGAAATTTTTTCCCGATAATACAGTTTGCTCAAATAGGTCACGAATTGCCAATTCGTAGCCCCCCCTCTACAGTATTTAGGCATTGTGTAAACTTTTGCGAAGATGGAGGAATGCAAAAGTATATTTTAGGAATTCTTTAAATTCCAGTCGGAACAACAGATGACAATATTAGAGTAACAAAAAACATTCCAGATGCAGCCACAGGAGGAAACTTTCAATAGACAAATGCAATTCCAACAAAAAATGGAACAGATGCATAGGGAGTTTCAAAACAAAATTCTGGAAATAACTGAGAAGAGGAAAGAGAAATATCTACAAAATGATTCTTTCCCAGAGAATACAATCAATTGAAATATTCACGTATAGTCCAAATGAAGAGATAACTTTTGAGGAGTATTATAAAAAAAATATACGGACGTGTATAACGAGGACTGCCCCCCGTGGTCTGAAGGAAAGAAGTTTAGACTTCTTTTAAGCAAATTACGAACTGCTGAGCATAACAAATTGGTAAACTACATTTTAGCGAAAAAAACTAGCGAGTTGACAGTTACCGAGGCGGTAAATATATTAAATGAATTATTTAGTTAAAAGACATCTCTGTTCCACTAGAGGTGGAAAATTTTGAATCTGATGAAAGATGACGAACAAGACTATATAACGTACGCAGCCAATGTGAATAAGCATTATGAAGAATTCAAGCTGGCAGAGTTAAGCGCAGACAATTTTAAGTCCTTGGTGTTTGTTCAGGGGCTGGTATTGGAAAGAGACGTAGAGTTGAGAAAATTAGTACTGGCAAAATTGGAAAGCGATCCAAGTATTACGGTATAGAAATTGGCAGAAGACTGCACAAGATATGTTAGCGTAAAGAAAGATTAAAATAAGATATAACAGTCTGGCGTTTCGTATGTAAGGAAAATACGCTACAAAGAAGAAAGTCAGTCTACCAAAAAGAATTCTAAAATTGCGGATTATCAAGCAAAAAGTGAAATACCAGAGAAAAATAAACAAAAACTCCCGAAGTCATGTTTTGCTTGCAGTGAACTTCACTGGTACAGATATTGCGATTTCAGGAATAAAAAAATGATTCAACTGTAAAAGAGTGCGTCATAAAAGTACGCATTGCAGGTCAAAAAATAAAGACAATAAAATAAGAAAATTAAAGTCCAACGAGATAAAAGATGGAATAAAAAGAACATTTGTTACTGTCGAAATAAGTAATAAAAATATAAAAATGCAACTTGACACTGGCTCAGATCTATCTATCATAAATTTGCATACGTGGAAGAAGTTGGGGAAACCAACTTTAATGAAGACAAAGAAAATCGCGTGGTCAGTGACGGGAGAAAAACTACAATTTATTGGGGAAGTTGTTACAAACGTCAGATTAAATAAAAAAAATAAAAAAAACGCGAAAAGCTAAACTATTTGTCATAGAAAATACCACGAACTTACTTGGTACGAATTGAATAACAGAATTCCAATTATAGGATCTACCTTCTGTTACAAGGTCGAAAGTTTAAACAAGTAGGAGTAGTAACAGAAACGAGGGTCAGTCGATGTTAGACGACAGTAGTCGACAGTTAGTCGAATACGAAAATAGTCAGCGACCACAACAAGATTACTCTGCGTAATACCTATTATATCAATTTCATAACGTTTTGTACGTCGAACCTATTTAGGACCGATTTAGTACAAATACAAGGCTCCACTTCGAAATAACTCCACAATATACTCACAGGACAGATTTGGAAACAGAGGAAAACAACGTATAAAATACTTGACGAACTTGAGTAAATGAATGGCGGAACAGGGTTTAGAAATAAAGAAAAGACAGAATTTATTTAGAGCAAGGGACAGGAAATTGTGGAGAACCATGATCGTCTACGCCTTGAAAGGATACAGCACATAAAGACAGTCGGACTAATATCCTCATCTTTGTTTTTATTAACCCAAGGTTTCGGCTGTTTTGCTGTTCGACCTTCTGCAGGTGATTGTCGAACCGAGTAACCTTGAAGAGATTTCAGAGGGAACCTTTTGTTTAATCTATGGGGGTAATTGTTTTTCATTCAGTGTTCATGTCTAGGGATATCCCGTCTTGTTCTTTGTAGTAATTCTCCATTATTGATAGCCCTATTTCCACTGAGTTTGTTCTATCAAGCACAGAGATTGAATTTACAACTATTATCCTAACAAATTCAGTAACTAAGACAGTAATCTACAAGAAAATTGAACTCTAATATTAATGGCCTTATGCCAGACTAGGCTAAATTACAGTGATAGAATTTAGAATTTCTTTGTTTTGTTTATTTGATCAGATTTTTGGAAGTGAATTTTCAGCCACCACCTGACCCCCTTCAAGAGTAACGTGCTAATTATTGTTCCAAGGAAAGGCTTCTGATCTCTGGTATTATTTCGTGCTAATACTTTTAAGGAAGGAATAAACCCGGCCTTTTGACGTAACCTTGTCGCTGTCATAACCGAGAGCTATTTGCATTGGCTCCAGCTCAAACTAATTAAATAGTTAATGGCCGGCTTCCATAAAATTAGTTAGCTTTAATTAAGCAGATCACCTTCCTGAGTCGTTCTGAGAACTGCGTTCAAGTTTCTCGCTCAAATCCGTTCTCGACTGATAGTCAAACATCGGCGTTGGTAATGATTTGCTCTCTTGGTACACATCTTGACGATCAATATTTTTACCATGGAATGTAAATTAGATGAATCTTTAATGAAATCAGTTGCCAAATACTGTGAATCAACAAAATATTTGAACATTTTTACTTCAATGGCAATTAAGTAATCACACAGACTGGGTAATTTTAATTCAAGGTTAACAGAAAATTTGTTCCTATTTTTTATCTGGAGATACATACGAGGAGGTGCGGAAAAATTATCGGCTTGATCCACTTTTCAAAATAAATTTTTCTATGAGCTAACAACAAAATGCTGGTTTACAGATTTGAGTTGAGACGAGAACTCCTCAGTAACCTTTTATATATATATATATATATATATATATATATATATACATATATATATATATATATATATATATATATATATTCTTGGTCGAGTGTCAAATATCGACCTTTTCGAGAAATGCAAGATTGTTACTCTTGAGACGTTCATAATGCAATCACAACAACGTTGCGCAGGGCATATAGCAAGGATGAGTGTTGATCACATACCAAAAATTATTTTTTTTACAGCGAACTCCATAGTGGTCACAGAAATAAATGTTGGTAGATCTTGGCTCAGGTATAAAGATAAATTGAAAAGCAACGTTTCTTGTATCAAAATTTCATTCAAGAACTTTGAAGAGGTAGCTATGAAGAGATCAGAGTATCGTTCTAGCTGCCATTCAGGAATAATGTACCATCAAAAAGTAAGCATCAGTCGACAACTACAATACAAAAGTAAAATAAGACAGCTAACAGTGTTCCTGCTGCACTTGGATACAATACATTCTCCTGTACTGTTTGTGGTCTTTTGTGTAATTCTCGAGCTGGTCTCAAAAGTCATGGCCGTCATAGACATGCAGATAATTAGTAGGTGGTCATCGGAGCCTCATACGTTGTACTCGATGGGAGAGCCCATCTTATATATATATATATATATATATATATATATATATATATATATATGTGAATGTATATGTATGTGTTTTTTACGTAAATATGTATGTGGTGTATGTATGGAAAAATAGTAATTTTTTTTTACTATTATCTTCAAATCTTACTCCATCTTGATTTAGAACCTAAACTTTAATTAAGAAATATTACCAATCTAAAAATAGCTACAAATTAAATTCTTGAATTAGACTATAATTGATAAAGATTTTACCTTAAAAGTAATTCACAATATCAAAATATTACTATTAGTAATTTTTTATTTTTTTTATTATTGTTGTTTATTAATATAGTATTTAACTTATATTAAATCCCTAATTTAATTGTGGAGAAGTTGAATATTTAAATTGCTAACAAGCATCAAATTTATTTTATTTGTCGAGCTTTTAAACATTTAAATTACTATCAAACGTTAAAATATGTTTTTATCTATATTGCTAAAGCTATACCGCCCCTCTTTTTCCTCCAAAAACCCTACGTACATCTTGTTCTCTTTACTTCCCCCTTTTCTTCTTTTTCCCTTTTTTCTCCTTTTCCCATATCATTTCCGTTGAGTTGACCAGTTAAATAGGTAAATGTCTGATCCTTACCTCCTCCTTCCTCAATATTAAGTATTATAAAAATAAATATAAAAATAAATTGTAAAACTCTCCCCTCCCTAAACTCGACGATATCTCTCATACCATCTCTCACCACCCTCTATGTCAACTTATATAAGCTTAATACTGCCCGTCAAAAGTGTAAAATTTAATTTAATTTTTCGTTTCACCTTCTGAAAGTGAAGTCTGATGATGCAGAGAAAGATAAAACTCTCTGGTGAAATAAATTATTACAATGGAGCTTTAAAGTGTTCTGTTTTTCTTTAAATTATATATGTATATATATATATATATATATATATATATATATATATATATATATATATAGTGATCGGGTTATATATATATATTCAAACAGATGGAGTTACTGACATGTTTCTTGAACATTTTTAGGTTTCGTTTATATCCATATTTCCTTTTTTCAGAAACAAGACCAGATATTGCTTTCTGAAAGAAGACAAATATATCTTCATGGATCTAAAAGCGGTTAGGTTACTTTGTGGAAAATCTTAAGAAAATAAAGAAATAATGAATTTATAAAGCACACTTTCAGTTAAAGTGTCATTATTATTCCAAGAAACAAAGTTTATCAAAGAATTCGTCAATTTGGAAAAGTACAGGGATAGAATATATTCATGTATTTTTGAAAAGGATAAGTGAAAACTGAAGATAAGAACCATTAATTGAAATTTGAACTGAATCGTCTCTCTCTCTCTCTCTTATGTTCTTGTTTTGTGTCAGGAAGAAATACACACACACAAATAATGTTTGGTCAATTTTGGGAAAATGGCTCGTGCCAGGATTTTCCCAGTCAGCACTTAGTCACAATTGAAGTACACGAATGTTAAGTGTAACCAAGCGGCTTCAGCTTAAATGCAAACTTTTTTTAAAACATTTCTCCCCAAGCAAGGCGGTAATGTCACTAAAACGCGGGGGGGGTTAGAAGGTGTGAAAGTGAATGAGAATCAGAAGACTGAGAGAATGGACAAAAAAAATGAAAACAGAAGATCGTAGTAAACAAAGAAGCAAGAAAAGGGGAGGAAGTTCCACAGTTATGAAGTGCAAGAAAATAAAATGTTAGAGTAAAAATGTCGGTTGCTTCTAGTTAGTTCTACAGTAAAACAGTGAGACCTAGATAGCACTCTAGTAGCATGTTTAAATTCATCTAGCCAGGGGATTTGAAGAAATAGGTCGTCAGAGCAGTTGCCATGAAAATATTTGTAGAAAAGACAGAGGGAAGCCGGTGAGAAAGTGACTGAAGTCAAGATGCCTGGTTAGGATCTATTGCATTACAAAGCCGTCTTTGGATTTTGTCAAGAATCTCGAGATATACAGCAGAAGCATCAGATCAGATATGTCGACAGTATTCAATGTGCGGACAAATAGCAGATTTATACATGTGCAAGATGCATTCTAACGAGAAACCAATTTCTTGTCGTTCGAATCTTCCAGTAGACGAAGCCATTGATTCGATATAGACGCCCTACTTCAGGTCAGTGGAAAAGGTGAGGCCAAGAAGGCTTAGCGTATTGGTCTTGTGGAGTTTAACTTCTGCCATGCCGATGGCTGGCATGAAAGGTTCTCTCTGCTTATTAGATTAAAGCAGAGTTTCGGATGCCTCAGAGTTTATAAACCCATTTCTTGCCCAGTTAACCACTGATTGGAGGTTCTTTTCAAGAGAAGTTGTCAGGTTTATTTTGTCTGATCTGTTGCATTTGCTACTTAGAAGGAGTAAATGGGTGTGTCATCTGTATAAATAACTAGTCGGGAACTAATGATAACGGGAATGTCATTAATGAAGATCAGAAACAGTGTAAGTCCCAGGATACAACCCTGGGGGACACCCGCGTTCGTATGAAAAGAAATGGAAGCGAGAGCGTTGTTTGCTAAATTTAGCTTTTGTGGTTTTCACGCGTCTTGTAAAATCCACGATACCTTCGAATGAAGAATCTATGAACGGGAAGTTGAAATGAGATTCTCTTATGTTATCTGTTATTTATGTGCCTGGCATGTTCAAATTTGCAAAGGATGCATAATAACGAATATATTAAAACTAAGAAAGCTTTGTGAGACATGACCCAGAAATTATATTCAAAGGGGTCAACACATTCTTGGCTCCATAAATTCCAATGATTTTCCAGATATTTTTTCAATCAAAACGAGGCGCTGTCTAGTGGAGAATGATGAACATAGCATTCGGAAGAAATCCTTTTGGCAATTAACTATTCATTGTCTCAAAATTACAGACGCAAGACACATTGCTTTGCAAGATCATTTACATTCGATAATGACAGGATTTTCAGCTGTCCTTCTCTGTCAAATCGCGTCAGTTGTAAATGTACACCATTAGGTTGAATTTTCTTTTGCGTTGTACGAATCCCAATCAATTTTATTCAACGTTTCTTACATGACTTTCAAACATATGGACGCTCGTAATTGTTGTAGACAAATAGCCTTAGTCTGAAATATTGTTCGTCAGTCAATGAATAAACAAATTAAGCAAAAATGATGAAGCGTTCGATCAAAGATATTTCCATCTCTATTCCTAATGGCTTCAATCTGTCAATATCATATGCACTAAGAAAAAAGTGCAGTTAATTACAGTTAGTATAAAAACGAATATATGTCCTGTTTCATGATTGAAATAATTGCATTTGTTTTTCCTACACTAGCCTAGCGATCAGTATTCGATTTCAGATCTCAGATAAACGCCAATAGTTCGATTACTGATTACAGTATTTTCTGATGTGAATTGGAACGGTTATATCGAGTAAAGTGCAATGTCTGCTACAAGGAAAGTTGCTTCAAAGTGTCTTGTGAGAAAACCTTTCTCACCTGAACCTGTCTTGCACTATACCATTCATCCGTGCATTGAATATTTTTGCCGCATGTCGTCTAATATCTGCAATATTATTGGTCCTGACCTGGCATCTCGGATTTAATGACATTCCGGTCTCTGTAGACGTAGTTTTTCTGAGCATTTTCTATAAATATTTTACTGGCGGTTACTCTAATAGACCTTTGATACCTTTACTTCAGGATTTTAAGCGTAGTACCAGATTTAGCAGCTAGGTTTCACCGTCTTACTATTGAAATTAACAAATGTAAACGTAAGTTCTATTCTAATAGTGTCTTCTCTCGCACTTCCCACTCATGGAACATTCTTTCAGTTTCGTACTTTCCAGTCAACAGCTATAATCTTCAAAAAATTAAATGCAACGCCAATCGTCATCTTTCAATCCACTTTCTTTATTGTTCTTTCCCCCCAATAATGTTTTCCCTGTTTCTTTCACACTCAGTAACCCCTTGCATCTTAGTGGCTTTATTGCCTTGCTTGGAGTGAAATGATTAAAAACGTCTTTCTTCTCTTTAGCGTCCCGAGTATGACGATAAACTACATTCGTCAGCAAGGCTACTTAATTGCTGTTGTTCCCAGGTCCTCCCTGACCCGAGGTGGTCGCACCTGTTAGTTAACCCACAAATTTGAGTCAAAACACTATGAATGTATAAAAATAGATCTTATAGTAAAAATACCAGCAATACATTTTTGAAAGAGGAAAAAATTATTATCAGCAATGCATTTAAGACAAGAACCCTCTTTACAAAAATAAGTCAATGAAATCTGATCTCCTAAAAACTGATTTCTTACAAAGAATCCATATTCTATTCATACGAACCTATCCTACAAATTATGTCTGCATTAAATAAACCATTGAGGTTGATATACCGTAAACCAAACCAAACTTTTCTCCAACGCTTGCTTTTCTTTAATATCTGTGCATTGTAATGATTGTTCTTGGAAATATAATGGAGTATTTTCCGTAGCTTTCGCCACGGTTATGAATTGAGAGTAATCCTTCTAGAATGTTTGCATTATCAATATTAAAGTGCCCGGACTTCTCTATTAATTTATCCTTAGCTGTGGAAAGGTCGGTTCATGCCTTTCCCAAAGACATTAGTACAGATAAAGGTAACAGCCTTTACTAGAATTTGAACTTGGTTCGCTGATTCCAATTTATTGCCATTAACCGTTACATAACCTATAGAGCATAATAGTGGTGTAAAACTACCTTCTTTCTGACAGTCACCGAAAAGAATTGCTTGGTTGTCGATCACGTTATGTATTTCCTATTGTTGCCAGTAGTCACTTTTGAAGCGTCACTTAACACGAAGATTTTGAATGCTAACTTTCTGTGTGAGCTGCACATCTCAGGTTAGTAAAAGATTAGAATTACACAGTCTTCCATTGGCCTATTTTCTCCGATTTGATTTTCTTTTGTCTTGACCAAAATTTAGTAAGAATAAAGAACTGACGTTATCACGTTGAAATACGGTTTTAATATTCCCTATAACATAATCTCAAAATACACCATTCTGTCAAAGAAGCATTGCATACATTTTGATGGCTGGCATGTAAGATATTTTCAAGACTAACAAGAGCGAATTCTGCGGTAAATATCTTTAACTCTGAAGACATATCAAGCACGCTTCAATCAACAGATAGATAGATAGATAGAATCTGCAATGTTATTGTTCCTGAACTGGCATCTGAAGCACACTTCAATCAATAGATAGATAAATAAAAAGATAGACAGATAGAATCTGCAATGTTACTGGTCCTGACCCGGCATCTCCGTTTCAGTTCCTTTCCCATCGTCGTAACGTACCTTCTTTGTGTCTTTTCTATAAATACTTTCATCGTAATTGTTCTGATGAACTTTCCTCTATGGTAACTAGACTTTATGAATGTAAACGTAGTACTAGATAGGCGGCAAGGTCTCATCCTTTTACATTTGAAATGGTTCGATGTAACCGTAAATTCTATGCTAATAGTTTCTTCTATCGCATTTCTAGTTTATAGATCTATCTTCCGGCTTCTTGCTACTCAGTCAACGTTGATCTTTAAAATTTAAAAGCAATAGCAATTGTTATATTTTGTCTTCTTAATTCTTGTTCTTTTTTATTCCTGTCGCCTCAATGATAGTTTTCCTATATTATCTAACACTAAGTAATCCCTTGCATCCTAGTGGCTTTATTTCCTTCCTTGAAATGATTTAAAAATGATAGATAGATATGAACATTTCAGGATATATGCATCGATATATAGAGAGATATAAATAGATATGAACAAAAAAGTCCAATACATATGCACACTCAAAAGCAAGACAGTAATGCCACTAAGACACAAGGAGCGTGGAAGTATTAGAAAACAGAAATATTATTAAGCGAGAACAAAAGGAGAGTAATCAGGAGGACATTGCGTTTAAATCTTTGAAGGATAAAGTTGACTGGAAAGCATGGAGCCAGAAGGGATTTCCGCAAGCGAGAAGTGCGAGGAAATAAACTGTTAGCAAAGAACTTACGGTTACATCTAGTCAACTCAGCTGTAAATTGATAAGACCTCGTCGCCATTCTAGTCTAGTAGTGCGCTTAAATTCATAAGTTCCTGGTATCACAGCGAAGACAATATCCGAACAATTACCATGAAAGTATTTATAGAAAAGGCAGAGGAAGGTAGTGGAAAAGAGACTGAAACCGAGGTGCCAGAACAGCACCGATAATATTGTTGATTCTTCTTTGGATTTTATCAATGATCTTTAAATATATAGCAGGTACACCGGATTACATGTAGCAGCAATATTCTAAACATGGATGAATGGTAGACTATATATATATTAATAAGAAAAGTTAGAATATGTAGGTCATTAAATGACCCATGTCCTTTGAGCATATATGACAAACTATATATTACTAAGTTTATAAAAAATAAAAAGTTACTGAATCAAAGAAATGAAATAGCTATTCTTTGCCGACATTGTCAAAAATTTTCCTTAAATAAGATTTAAAAATAAAATAAAAATTATAAAAAAAAATGGGAGCTGGTAATATACATACTTATATTTGATATGTAAATATTAATTTTTAAATAATTTAAGTAATTCTATTACATTTACTTGTTTTAAAAAGAAATATAGTCTATTAGTAATTAAGGGTAAAAATAATATTTTAAAATTGTAGTTCAATATAACGAATTGTAAACCAACCCCCCCCTTTTAGATAAAATCTTTAAGTATACAAGTACGAATTTAACGGAAAAAAATGCCTAAAAACTTTTTGTCGTTAATAATAAAAAAGACCCCAGACGACATGGGTTTAACGGATGTCAGAAATTGTTGAAAATGCACCTCTACCCTCCCTAAACTTAACCTCTTTTTCGAACGTAACTCATAATTGATACAACAATAGTTAATAAAAAATGAACATGCTACCACCCCTGTCTAAATGATTGGATTTCTCTATATCCTTAGAAACAGGAAATTATGAATTTATATATGCGTTTAAAACCCAGTAAATTTAAAAATAAGTTATTCCAAAATTCGCTTGAAGATGAAACAGAACTAATGCTTTTAATTTAATTATGTAATTAAGTTTAAAGTTTATAGCTTCGGTTTTTGAAACATGGTTATTACTGTTTAGCGAAGAAACCATATTTTAAATCAGTTAATTTATAGTATTTATGGTCTGTAAATTTACATTGAGCACTGTTTTGTAAAAATAAAAATAAAAAAAATATCAATAAGAACACTGGATTATATATCTTACTGTTCTTTCTTTTTATTTTATATATATATATATATATATATATATATATATATATATATATATATATATATATATATATATCACGAGTCCAGAATCCTTAAAAATCTATCTGGTTATAATTTATTTCGTTGACTTTACACCCATCTCTTAAGACCAGCGTTTTGTTAATAAATGGAGTTTAATTTATTCAGACAAAAAGAAAAAGAAAAAAAAAGAAAAAAGTTTTTATATTAAAAAAGGAATAAAGAAAAATATAAATTTCAATATTAGGTTTTAAAAAAGATTGGCAAAAGGATAAAGACAGAGAGAGAGAGAGAGAGAGAGAAAGAGATGGGGAGGAGAGGAGAGAGTGAGAGAGGGAGGGAAAGAAGGAAGAATTAAGTATGAGCCGATGGGGGGGACCTAGAAATGATTTTTGTTTCAGGACTGGACAAGTTAAAAAACAGTGTGGGAGAAGGGAGCGACCAGATTCTCTCTCTCTCTCTCTCTATATATATATATATATATATATATATATATATATATATATACAGAGAGAGAGAGAGAGAGACAGTAAGAGAGAGAGAGAGAAAGTGAGAGAAAGAGAGAGAAAGAGAGAAAGAGACAGAAGCAAGTGATTTACATCGATAAATGGCTTAGCTACTTAGCTTACAGATATATAGACAGAAAGAAATTATGGTGAGAAAAAAAATCATAGATAATGTGAAATCAATAAACATAAAACAACGTTACAAACGCCATTGCTGTGTGGATGATGGCATTAAGAGACTAGTCTACGCATTTCTTTGCTGCTTCCATCTGCGAGTTTTGTTGGTTCATTGAGACATTCAGTATTAAACTCCAGTTAGTCTGCCTTGTATCTTTCGAGGAAATCATTTTTTACATTAATAACACATCAAAGGGACATAACTTCCAGGTGTCTGAACGTTTTTCGTTCGAGTCTACTTGTAAAATGGCAGACGAATATTATAAAGAAAGAAAATTTTTTTCCTCTCTTTGACTGCTTCCTTCATTTCTTTAGATATTTACTGAGGCCTAAATTATGTCGTCTCGCCATTGCTAATTGTTAACCATTACTACTGAAGTGAGTGTGATCCTTACTAAGTGTCTTGAACTTATTGCTTTATGGCAGGCTAAGCTAAGCTTTGTAATTAACTATCCACCTTACTCTCGGGTAATGGCTAACAAGCTAGAGTTGTAGACTAGTACTACTGTAGTGAGGTCGATTCATACGACATAGTTATACTTTTGGCTTTCTGCCAGATTAAGCTGTACAGTAATGGTTAACAAGCTAGTATAGGAGGTTATTACACCTGAGTTCCTTGCAATTGTGATCTTTTGATTAGTAAGCCCGATTGGGTCTTAATTTATAACAAAGATTGACTTTGGAGTCTAAATTCATGGATATTGCTAATCCCAAACTTAAACTTGTTTTCTTTACCGGGTCGGGACGCCTTATTTTCGTATGAAAAATGTTTTATATAAAATCGTTTACATAAAAGTACAATTTTAGTGATTAGAACATATTAAATCAGTATTTTAAGTTTTCTCTTGTAGTTATTTAATTAGCTTAATTATGGCGCTAAGCTCAAAGGCGAGGACGCCCAGTAAGAATCGAACTAATGAGACAATAGTATTATAATTAATTTCTAATTATAGAGCGTTATATGATGAGAGCTTCAAAAAATTTAATCGGTATTTCGCGCTTTTATCAAGCATTATATAGTCTCGCAGATTGTTACCGCGACAATGTTTTTTATCTCCACTGTGTGTCATCTACACGTGTGTCTTTGTGTAGTATTAATTAGTTTTGTATTTATTATTTTTAATTAACTATTATGGGGTCCACCCTTTTCTGATATAAATGGAATCATCCTGCTGCCATAAAATAGCCACAGTCAGTCAGTCAGAAAGTCTGAAGGTAGAGGAACAGGGTGGAGGAACAGAGTGGAAAGTACATAGACACTGTGATTGAGTTGACGTTAGAAGTCAGTTACAAGGACGCCCGACTCTAAGGAAGTTTACTTCGAGACTGTATATAGCGATCTTTGATTAATACTAACCGGCGTTCCTGGATTTTACTAACAGCATTACCTTTTGTATTTTGTGTAAATACATTTAATTTCTTAGCTTAAATACTTGCGTTTGTCATTTATTGGAGACCGATTTTTCACGCGGAATCCACAACATTAACCATGAGCCAAAACCACAGACGTTTTCCACTGTCTTAAATCCGATCCTAAGCATCCCACATTAGTGGCCTTGTAACATGCGAACTTAATCATAGTATATATATATATATATATATATATATATATATATATATATATATATATATGTATGTATATATACTATGATTAAGTTTGTCTATTACAAAGCCACTAGTAAGGGATGCATACGGTCGGATTTAAGACAGTGGAAAACGTCTGTGGTTTTGGCTCATGGTTAAGTATATATATCATGATTAAGTATATATATATATATATATATATATATATATATATATATATATATATATATATATATATATATATATATATATATATTAGAAAATGGATTACAGACTTTTTGATTTATTAGTTTAAAAGTTATTTCTAAATGGATGCACATATTTGTGTAGAAGCCCTGTATTTAGTTATTTATTAAACAGTATTTTTATTTATTTACATCTACCGGCCTGAATATTCGAGAAATTCAGCAGGATTTGATAAGGAGTTTCTACGTCGCCAAGGTGTTCTAAGGTACGTCAGATATAATTATGTTTTTTCCCAGGGGGCACAGGTTCGAATTCTATCGGAGGACGCATATTTTTCTAACAAGATTTCCCGAATAGTCATGCCGGAGATGAAAATATATAAATATACTGTTTAATAAACAAATAAAAACAGAACATTTACTCAAATATATGAGTATCCATTTAAAAATAACGTTTAAACAAATAAATGTTGATATATACATATATTTATTATTATCACAATATATATATATATATATATATATATATATATATATATATATATATATATATATATATATATATATCCACAGACAGATTGTTTCGCTGTATCACAGCTAATCAGCGTGGCTAGACGTCCGATTGCCTGTAGCTAGGATCTGAACCCGACTGAATTGGCGTCAGTCGGGTTTCTACCACTAAGCCTTTGGCGCACTGCAGGGATGAAGGTGGATTTAAGTGTATTTATTTTTAGATAAACACGCTGTAACTGAGAGAACTCAATTCGATTTTCCGAAGAGTCTTGTATTATTAGCTGTAATAGTCACTGTTTACAAACCCACACTTCCTCTACAGACTGTTTCATTGTATCACAGCTCATCAGTGTGGCTAGACGTCCGGTTGCCTCTAGCTAGGATTGAAACCCGACTGAATTGGCGTTAACTGTTTACAACCTGTTTTTCTGCATTAATCTATCATGGTTCCCAACACAGACCAAACAGGTAAAGTGGGGTTGATAAAGAATCTTTGACACTTTTTCTCAACTTTTGATACAATCGCATACCGCTTTTAGATTCTACATAGAATGTTTTCTTACGTAAACGATCACACTGTAGTCATGACAGATGATCTGCAAAATGTAATTCCATTTTTGTGGATAGTCGTCTTCACATATTGTTTATTCAAGGACAACAAAGTCTTGTTGGACGAAAAAATGACTTGAAAATGAAATTGTACGTGAAACGTGTGAGGCCCCTTGTTACTTTAGGACAGAAAGCTCATCTAGAATAAGTTAGAAAATGATCCTGAAATGATAAATATATATTTGAACATAATTTTAATCCTTCATGAGCTTCTGACCCATAGCTATGATTAATTAATGATGAACATGTCATTTTCGTTTATAATCGATTTAATCAAGGTTCTTCTGTTAAGCTTGGTGGGTAATTATACATTGTTATTGTTCAAAGTAGAGTTCAATGATGTTATAAAAACCTCTGAGAATTCCAGTAAGATATCTTTAATCATTTCTAAGATATAACGATTCAAATCGTCATCTAACAAATGAATAATTTTGCTTTTACACGTTTTGGATAATTTTTGCTGTTACATCAGGTGGTTGGGTCTGTTTGTGTGTATATAGGATCTTCTCTACTCCAAGGTATGTCCAAGATGATATATCATGTACACACCAATCAAAATTCGTAATTAATTAAAAACAAAAACATTAGTAATGGTGCAATTTTGCGACAATAAGTGTTCAATGTCATGTCATGTGCAACAATAGGGCCACGGTAAAAGTGCAAAAAGTGCTCGTCAATACCGGCCCCTTCAAGTCAGTCATGAGAGTGCATTAAATTAATGGCAATAAGAATAAGGATATCCGGTAAATTGCTCTAAATCAATTGCCTTAAATCAATTGCTCTAAATCAGTTGCTCGAAAAATAATTGCTCGAAAGGCAGTTTGCTCGAAAATGGATGTCCGAGAAATTTTCATAGAAAATATTCGTCCTCTGGTAAATGTTGTTTAATACAGTTTATTATAAACAGAGCATTTACTTAAATATTTGTATTTATAAAAAAATGTGTAAAAATGATTGTCGGACTTTGTCCATTTCATAATGTTATATATATATATATATATATATATATATATATATATATATATATATATATATATATATATATATATATATATATATATATAGTTTATATATAGTTTTACCCATACGGATATATATATATAGTTTATGAAAAACTAGGTAATCCGTATGGGTAAAACTATATATATATATATATATATATATATATATATATATATATATATATATATATACACGCACACGCGCGCCCGCATACATATGTGTGTGTGTGTGTGACTCTTTGACTTCTCGTTCTTTATCTGTTAATGAAATTTGTTCATCTTAACGATATCTTTAGATCAACTAACATAAAACGAATTTCTGAATTAATTCTCCGTGAATGAATGAGTAACGGTAGTTGGTCCATTGGCTTCCAACATAAATCTCTTCAATGTCAAAGCAAAACGCTATTTGTAAATCAATGGACGCATTCAAGAGAATTTGTCCCTAATGAAAGAACGGTCTGCTGTAGATGACATTAGTAATGAGTTGGAGAATGTTGGATTTTCTGAGCAATCCCAATCTAAATGGTAGAGAAGCGTGACTTTAATGGAAGACGAGCAAGAAGGGATTTTAGATTTCAAGATTAAAACTATTTTTTTAACATGGCATCTAGATTCTTTTTGGAAATAGATATACGATGCCCGGTTCACACCCCTCCCAGGTCTTTTGAACAAGAGTAGAGGTTTATCTCTTGTCTTCTGTTTTAGGATTGGCTTTTCGGTTCCTTCTAAAGCCTTCTTTTATTCTTTCACTCCCAGTATCCCTTGCGTCTTAGTGGCCTTATCGCCTTGCTTGTCGTGAATTCTTTTAAAACATTAATTGCAGATGTTGAGGAACTTTTATTCGAATCATCGGTACACCGATATTAGATCTTTCAGATCAAGACGCACAATAAGTTTATGTCTTTGAGGAACTACCTGCAATTGATTGAAATTATCCCCAAGACAAGGATAAAATTTAATCTTAAGTGAGATTTTTTTTCTTGGATGAGAAATTATCATTATTTCACTTTTTATATTCGTATTATTGTCTTCATCTTTGTTGTTGTCATCACAAAGTTTCGTCCGTTGTACTCTCTGGTCTTCCTCAGATGTATATCGAATCTCTTAAATATATAGTAGGAACATCAGACCATATATGGCAGCAATATTCTACGTATAGACGAATGGTAGACTTATAGATATGTAAGAGAGATTCTGGAGAGAAAAAACGTCCCGCACGACCCACTGAATCAATTTTCTTAGCAGCTGACCTAGCAATGAATTCAATAGAGTCTTTCCACTTCATGTCAGCCGAGAATGTTCGCATGAGGAGGCGTAACGAGTTACTCTCCTAGATACCATAGAAAAGACACAAGGAAGAAACTTTACGGCGGGGGGGAAGTGATTGAAGCCGAGTTGTCAAGTCAGGACCAATAATTTCTGATTCTTTTTGGGATTTTATCAAAAATCTCTTAAATATATAGCAGGAACATCAGACCATATATGGCAGCAATATTCTACATGTAGACGAATATCAGACATACAGATATATAAGAGATTCTGGAGAGAGAAAAATTGTCTCTCAGGACAGAGTGAACCAACTTCTTAGCAGCTGACCTAGCAATGGATTCAATATAGTCCTTCCATGTCAGCCGAGAATGTTGGCATGAGAAGACGTAATTAGTTACTCTCCTAGAGGTGAGCATACGTTTGATTTTACATCGACATGACACAATGTAAATACTTTAGCACCCCACCCCAAACGGGCTCTGATTTTATTTTTAACATTCATTTTGCGCCAGGAAGTGGGCGACCATATCTCTCCACAATTTCCCATCCTTTATAACTCTTAGTAAAGTTCTATCATTTAGCTCTCTCTCTTTTAATTGCTTTTCTGCCAACCATTTACTCAAGCTCTTTAGGTAGATATTCCCCTGTCTCTCTTGCCTTCAATATTCCCCGTGAGTATTATATTTTCGAAGCCCTCTTTTCCCATTATTTGCCTTAGAAACTTCAATTTTCTCTTTCTGATGTTAACTATAAATGTCCTTTTTTACTGAATTTTCTCAAAAAATTTCGCCATTGCTCACATGTTCAGTCTGTGGTATTCTCAGTATCTTTCTGTAGAACCACATTTGTATTGCCTGAAGTTTTTCCTCATCCAAGAGGAGATTTTCGAGCATTTGCAGCCATATAAGAAAACATAAGTACTCTTTTCTTTGTTTCTAAATGGATTTTCCCGTTTCTTAATACTTTTCTTAGCTTTTGGAAGGCATCTTTCGCTATCCTAATACGTCTTCGAATTTCGAAGTCACACTTTACGTTTTCGATTAAAACACTTCTTACATATTTAAATTTTTGTACTGGTTTTTTCCAATTTGTAATTTGCATGTTGGGATCTTCTTTTTGCCGACAACGATACATTCTGTCTTCTTACAACTGATGCTTAGTCCTTTCTTCTCGCTTTCCTTTACGTGGCCTCTTCCCCTTTCTGAAAACCATACATTCTGTCTTCTTACAACTGATGCTTAGTCCTTTCTTCTCGCTTTCCTTTACGTGGCCTCTTCCCCTTTCTGAAAACCATACATTCTGTCTTCTTACAACTGATGCTTAGTCCTTTCTTCTCGCTTTCCTTTACGTGGCCTCTTCCCCTTTCTGAAAACCATACATTCTGTCTTCTTACAACTGATGCTTAGTCCTTTCTTCTCGCTTTCCTTTACGTGGCCTCTTCCCCTTTCTGAAAACCATACATTCTGTCTTCTTACAACTGATGCTTAGTCCTTTCTTCTCGCTTTCCTTTACGTGGCCTCTTCCCCTTTCTGAAAACCATACATTCTGTCTTCTTACAACTGATGCTTAGTCCTTTCTTCTCGCTTTCCTTTACGTGGCCTCTTCCCCTTTCTGAAAACCATACATTCTGTCTTCTTACAACTGATGCTTAGTCCTTTCTTCTCGCTTTCCTTTACGTGGCCTCTTCCCCTTTCTGAAAACCATACATTCTGTCTTCTTACAACTGATGCTTAGTCCTTTCTTCTCGCTTTCCTTTACTATCTTCGGTCGGAGTTCCTGTAATTACTTTTCTGTCTGCTATCAATACTGTGTCATTTGCATAGCTGATGTTGTAAGGTTATGGCTGCCAATAATGAATTCTGGTAAGACTTCTGAGTCTCCCAGAATCATCTCACTCTAAACATTGAATAAATCCGGTGAGAAGACATATCCATGTTTCTGTTTTTACATATTTACTGAATTCATTTTCTCATTAATCACTGATCGAATGATTTATTATTATTCATTTGTCCGAGAGATATGAATTGTTTTTTTTTAAATTTCTTTTTTTCATAGTAATTGGGAAAGCATCCTCTCGGGATTTTGTTACATTGAAAGGAGAATCTTCCTTAGCAATGGAATACAATGGGAGGAGAATAGGGATGAAAAATATCGAATATGTTCTACATCCTTCTGCATTGTCGTATTCTCTGTTCTCTACAGATCGCATTCTAGCTACCATCTAAAATTCTGGAAACCATTTTACTAACTCAAAACAATCATGCGTGTGTAAAAGGAAGGATTGGTTTTGTGGCCTTAATGTGATCTGCTTATGAAAAAATATATTCGTTTCATTATGTTATGGAGTTGGTTTTAATTTTTCTTTGTTTTCATATTCTTTTTTAATCGGTAGAATTTTATTTATTTTCACCGATCGAGTTCTGATGAATGAGGAGCGATAACCGGTTAACTCATTCTGTTTATTTTTTACTTTTTTTTTTCTATTTTCGTGTCAATAATGTCCGTTTTTATTTCAGTAATTTCCTTCATTGATTGGTCAGACAAAGCTTAGTGAATATGAAAATATATCGACTTGGAATAATGGTTAAAGAGCGACTTTTGTTTACAGTTTGTTAGGAGTAGATATTAAAAACTACTTGAAGAGGAATTGCAGTCAGACATATTCAAAAATTGCAGAAGGTGTTTTTAAGATAAAACCTCAAATCATTTTATTTAATAAACAACGTCTGTTGTTAGCGGTTTTCAAAAGATAAGGCTTCTGATTTTATTGTGCTTGTAATTATAAAACTTACAGGTGATATTTCAACGAAGAAGTAAACAAAATAAAGTCTATTAAATGATCATTTCGCTCAAAGCAATCACTTTATATGCGTGTGTGAGAATAATGCAGCAGATAAATTAGACTGCGTCAGATTGTGTCGAATGTGTGACGAAGGCAAAGCGTTAAAATATGGCCGAAATTAAAACATATGAAAGTGAGGTTAAAAACATACAGTATAAACTTGGAAGAAAACGAATCAATGACTGAAAAGCTGAAAGTTGGTTATCATTTTTAACTCATTATAAATGCGTAAGAGGTGAAAGACTTGTATATTGAACATGAATGTATTTATTTTTTCTGATTGGTTAAAAATATGTATTCTTTTGATGATTGGCTAGAAAATCTGTATTCTTTTGATGATTGGTTAGATAAAAAATAATAATCTGTAATTATACATGCAATTGCACGTTACGGTTTCGCAGACAAATGTCAATGTAGGGAGATTGATGTCTGATTCGATATACTTGTAGCCTTGTACCAGGTTAAGATAATCTCATTAAATAGTGACAGAATATGGATATTTACAGTATATATACAGTAAATCCAACGGGAAAAAAGATTTTTTGTTTTTTTTATATTTCTTTACACTATTAACCTCACTTTTGTTGTTGTTATCCTCACGTTTTTGCCGTTGTGTTCTCCGGCCGTCATCAGGTGTATATCGATCTAGGTAAACGACAGGAAATTCCGAACTGAACGTTTTTTTTTTTATTTTTCTACTGCCCATATTTAGTGATATCTTTTCTAGTTCTTGTTTTAAATACTATTCAGTTATTGTTCGACTTGTTTCTACTGAATCCAAGGAGGTAACAATAACTAATTAGTACTAAAAATACGAACTAGTCGAGATATCCTTAGATATGGGCAGTGAAATGACAACACTCTATCCTCATAGATTAAATAGAAGCGCGCGCTCTCTCTCTCTTTCTCTCTCTCTCTCTCTCTATATATATATATATATATATACTGTGTATATTTAGGCAGCAATTTTTCATTAATGCATGTTTCATTAAATAATATAGACAAGTTTTGTCTATTTATTTTAAGTAAGTTTCTTTCATATTGTCTGATAAGCTTAATAACATTATCATTAAAAGACGAAAGGAAATCACCATATTGATACATGTTTTAATCCTATCTTAGCTTTCGGCTTACATAAGCCATTATCAAAGATGACAATTACTTTTCAATATATCGACCAGTACACGGACGAAACAATAATGATAGTCTGTTTTTGTTGCATGAAAAATTTCAAAGCAACGACTATATCGTGCATACGAGACGCGGAAGTAATTGAAAAGTAATTGTCATCTTTGATAATAGCTTATGTAAGCCGAAAGCTTAGATTGGATTTAAACATGTATCAATATGGTGATTTCCTTTCGTCTTTCAATGATAATGTTATTAAACTTGTCTATAATATTTAATGAAACATGTCTCAATATATATATATATATATATATATATATATATATATATACGAGAAGAGTTCCATTAGATTTAGACGCAATATACTTTCCATTTAGATTTAGACGCAATATACGTTCGAGGCAAGGTGCTTCATTGAAAGTATGGCCGTCCATTGTTTTGTTGACAACAGTTTTTACTTTAACAACATTATTATTCAATCATTTAAGTATTTTACAAGGCTTCTATGTCCTTAAGTCAGTTGCATGATAATTGAACGATTCCAGTTTGAATTTGACGAATTATTTGAGAATAAAACAAAAGATTTGATTATCTTGACGTGACAACGGCAGAGAAGAATTTGCATATACAAGAAATTCTCCTTAACCCGATTGCAGAAGAACTTCTCATCCCATCTCCATGATTGATTTCTGTGTCACATTTGCGATTTCATTTAATCATGTTGCGTAATCAGCAATCAAATTCTTCCAATGATTTCTTCAAATATTGATTCCAGTGTCTGGTGCTTTCCATACAGTTTCCAAGTTATGAGGTTGTCCAGAAACTTCTGTATCTTTTTAACAGATGGAAAATTGTTCCAGACGTGCTTGCACCTACTGCACCATCAATATTCAGTGACTATTATTTAGCTTCGCCTGCACATTTTTCCAAATTTAAGTGTCGAATTAGCTTTCAGTGATGACTTTCACCAAAATATAAAAAATATCACCTTTCCGTCAATAAGTCTAAATAGTTTAATTCTATGGACGCAATGAAGATTTGTGTAAATTTTATAGACACTTTTAAAGATTTCTCTACAAAACTGACGTTGGGAAATTTTGCATCAATTTTCAAAATTTTTACCAGCTTTTAGTTTTTTTTTTTAACTTTCTTAGAATTTTCACTCTTTCCGCTTTCTACAGAGTAAATTCATGCCACCACAATCATAAATCTAACCAATTCTTTCATTAAAAAGGTATTTCAGTGAGATTTTTCTATCATTTTTACTCGCAAGTTTGCC
The DNA here is from genome assembly GCA_963932145.1 of Acanthosepion lycidas. Taxonomy (NCBI): domain Eukaryota; kingdom Metazoa; phylum Mollusca; class Cephalopoda; order Sepiida; family Sepiidae; genus Acanthosepion; species Acanthosepion lycidas. The sequence goes on from OZ010576.1 coordinate 3,013,538, forward strand.
ATCGAATTTTTTTCATCTTAATCTTTCCCTATTTTTGTATCAATGAATATTTAAAGACTAACATAATCCAAGGAAAAAGACTAAAATATTTCGAATCTAAAATAAATGAAAAAGTAAAATTTGACATCATTATTATTATTCTTTGTTAGAATATATTCGTTATCAAAACGATCATTATTTTAAACATAGATATTAATATATTCAATTTATAAATTTACAATATTTTAATTTATGTAAGTTTGAGATTTCTGTTATTCATATTTTTGGATATATTTGCTAATTATGAATTAATCTCGGTTCGGTCACGTCATTGTGAGGTGGGGTTAATCGTTTTGTTAGTTCATCAGATTTCATTTATCCTAGATAAGGCAATAGGCATTGAAGAAAATGCTTTTGAAACATTAATGTTTCACTTACATTGTCTTTTAAGTACTGAAGTTGATAGATACGGAAATAAATAGAAAAGGGAATGAAAAGTTCTAATCAAATTTTGGTCGGTTTAAAAGATCGTCGGACTTCTGGAGGTTGAACGACAGGTCAACCGCGTAGACGACATTGACATCAATAAAAATAATAAATCAGAAAAAAAGCTCTTTGGTAAAGAAAAAAAATGTTTGAATTCAAAGAAGATTGAGCTGCAAAACTTGTACAATGGATCAATAAATCCACTGAGAGTAAATATGAACAAAACATTCCGATTAATGTTGAACAGATTAAGAAAAGGTCAGACTGTAGGACTGTTTTTAACTTTTTTTTGTTTCAGTCAATACCCGGAAGTTGTTATACTGAAATCTAAGATGGCGTGCTCTAATTTGTTCTTCTTCAAGAACAGTTCCAAACTAAATGGCTTCAACAGAACATGGCGTCAAATAACTCATCCATTGACAAAAAAGCCGGCCTCAATGTCTAAAATTGACCGGTTTCTCCAATGGCTGCCTATGTAGCAATCGGATAGAATTTAAGATCAATGCTAGCAAATTTCCCGAGTTAGCTTTACATGACTCTTTAGCTAATATCTGTGTATCGTAGCTAGTCTTTGTATTGAGAAATGGGGCAGGGTTTTAGGGTGGTCCAACTAAACAAGATTTCAAAGCATCAAAAGTTTTAAGGCAGTAAATGTCGGACACGGGTTCTTATGGCTTTAAGCATGCCTCATAAGTTTATTGAATATTTTCCATTGACTTTTCAGGGGACTCTCAGATCATGTTCCTCAGTTGATGGAGATTAAGGGATATTAGCTTTTATAAATTAATGTTGTATTTTATGTTGCGAAGCTCTTAAAATGTAAACGTTAATTTCTTATATCTTTCGTTCACAGCGACATAACTAAGCAATTCTTTTTTTCTCAATCTCTTCTTTGAAACAAAAGTAAATTCTAAATAGTTTTAAATGTTAAATTCTTAATATCAGTTTTAAAGAAAATACGAGTGGAATTGTTTATTTAATCGCAGCGTCTATGTATTATTGTCGTCCAAATATTTCGTTTTGTTTTTGTCATCAGATAGAATTAAGGATGTTTAGCTTTATTACATTCAAAGAGATCGCTTATAACTTTATTGTGAGAGTTGTCAAAGCTTGTCTTTTTAAAATGTTTCGTTAAAATTTGCGTTTTTGATTTAAAATTGAAACTAAAAGAAAATAAGCAACATTTGCGGCAATATAATGCACTGTTGCTTTAAGAAATGTAGGAATGCAGCAGAAATACAAAAAATAAAATAAAATAAAAGCTTTTGTGGAGAAGGCGCTGCGAGATATCGAACATGTTAAAAGTGTTTTGCGAAGTTTTGTGTTGGAAATTTCATGATGAACAAGGATTCACAGGCTTTAGAACATCATCAAAGACAAAATAATAATTCAATGGAAGATTGCAAATGACATCGCAAAAGTCCAATTTCTCCAAAACATAAATAAAATTCTGGGACGATGGAACTTCGAAGTTGCCCGAAATATGTTAAAAGATTTTATTTAATATATTCTTCAATAAAAAAGAGTATTACAAAAATATTGTTTCAATAAACTTAATATATTTCTTAATAAAGTTAATTTCGAAAATTCATAAAGAAATGTATTTTATTAGAATCGGCTGTTGCAGAATTTATGCTAAGTAAGATGTGTCAGAAGGTGAAATTGTGTGAAGGCCTAAAATGTGCGTGTACATTAGGCATTTATCCACAACAAATAAATTAAACGAACATATGAAGACAATACAACTTGAAGAAATCAAGGAAAAAACAACGTAGTTATAGATTTCAGCAATAACATGAATTTATATATATATATATATATATATATATATATATATATATATATATATATATATATATATTTGACATACACAAAGTGATGATAGGTTGCTTGTTAAACGTGGCAAGTGAGATAAGATTGCAAAGAGTGTCCATGCAGAGATTTGGTGAATGAATGTTGATGGTTTAAGTTTGTTTGTGAAATTAAAACAGTTTGATTTCTGCAAGGTAAAATGTCAATTGTGTGAGTTCAAATGATAGTGTGTATGTGTGTGGCGATTGTAAGTGTTGATTCAAGTTATGCAGAGTTGTGTGCCTTTGACTGATATGCTAAAAGTTGATTAAATGTACAATTACTATTTCGTAGTGATAATGCCACTTTTTTAGTAAATTGTAAGTTAAGTTTCTTCACGCGGCAATAGTAGTGTGAGTTGTGTTGAATTGATGAGAGGCTGGTAGTGTTAGTGAGTCAGTGTGTTGGCACGCGTGGAGTCTGCTGGCATCTTTCGAAATTCAGTGTTTGACTGACTTGAATTAAGTCGAGCGATTCTTTTTTTTATAGATTTTTTGGGTTTTCAAATAGGCTCCAGACAAATTTGTTTCAACTTGCTACATTTTTGTATCCTTTTAACCAATGGGAAGTTGAGTTTGGAAAAGTGAAGTGATGATTGCTTAAAGGTTGATTTGGGGAAGAGTGCATCTTCCCATAAGGGGGGACAGGCAAGTATGGAGGATTCCATACGGTTAAGCCGATGTTCAATTTCCTTCAAGGTTGGTCACTTTCACAAAAATGCCCTTAGAAAAGGCATGAAGCCATTTATTATCTCCCTGTCCGATATATAAATATAAATAGGGTTAAATAACAGCATTGACTAGGCTTTCGAGCATTGACTAGGCTCTCGAGCATTGACTAGTCTTTCGAGCATTGACTAGCATCAAGTTAAATAGAAGGACAACTCTGATTGCAAAACCTTAGAGATGGCAATGGGAAATCACTCCTTTTCCCAAGTGGTCTAAACAATTCACAAGTTATAAAAGAAAATGTGGAGAACCATGATCGGCTACGCACGGAAAGGTCATGGCATTTTTAAAATGTTTTAATAAAGGTGATGAATGTGTTTTTTTTTTGAGATAGTGAAACGAACGTTTATGGCAATCTCAGAATAATTTTGCTTTTTTAATCTCTCTCGCTAATCTGTCAATAAACTTAACTTGAATACCAACTTCTGGTCCCTAGGAATAACGGATAGCCAACTCACTGATCAAGTGGTTAAGTATTAAGCTTTTAGCCGGATATAAGGCCGCAAATATAGGATACGCAGTGAGAATCCCATTTACACAAGTAAAAATCTGATATTTGCTAATCATTACTTCCCGGTGTGGCACCCTACATGTATTTACTTATCGTACATCTGTCTACCACAAAGTTACAAGAGTAGAGTACCCAATGAGGATCAAACTCACTGTATTTATAGCGGCCTGGTTTGCTTCATTGTAACCTTGCGATGACTTTTCTGTTCATAAATTGTCCACAAAAGTTTTATTCTTGCCGTATTGAGCAGAACAGTGTAAAACCTCTTTACAGTCTTGTTTGCTTCTTGTTTTGTGTGTCATGTTCCTACAGGACGTGGACAGTCATTGCTATCCACAATATCCTATTCTTTGTAGCTATTAACAATGTTTCTCTCCTTACTCTCCCTCTCTGCACAAGTTCGCTAGGTTGGCTACTCGTTTTTTTCTGTCTTGCCTCAGTATGTCTTGTGAGTGTCAAATTCTCCAAACCCTCTTTCTTCATTCTTCCCTTCAGAAAATTATTTTTCTGATTCTAATTTCAAGAGCAATCTTTGTTTCTATTATTCCATAAAGCTTCCTCGTTACTTGCATGTGCCGTTCATGTTATTCCCAGCATCTTTCTGTAGAACCACATACTTGTTGCCCTTAAATCTTTATTCGCGAGGAAATTATCCATTATTCACCCCGTTATATAGTAACGAATTATATTTACGCAGTAGATCATCACTCCTTATTGTTAATGGCTGTACTAGATTATCTATCAATGGTAAGTGACATTTACAGCATGAGAACGGATATTGTCATGCACTGAATTTAGAGACACCCTTTCTTACCTACAAAAGCAATTTCTATTCCAATGCGTCATTTAAAATGTGTTCACTGATTCATCACTTTTTGAGCCTTGTCATGTTGATAATACTGTGTGTTGCGTCAGTTATCATTCATCATTTTAAGTGGTGAGACCTTCCCGAAGATTTTGCTTGCTTGATTTCAAAATACGAATTTTCTTCAAACATGACAAATCATTCATCACACTTGATTACGTTTACTTTGAGCTTTAATGATCAATCTTTTAATGATTAATCCTTTAATGATCAATCCTTTAACGATCAATCCTTTAACGATCAATACTTTAACGATCAATCCTTTAACAATCAATCCTTTAACGATCAATCCTTTAGCAATCAATCCTTTAATGATCAATCCTTTAATGATCAATCCTTTAACAATCAATCCTTTAATCAACAATCCTTTAATGATCAATCCTTTAACGATCAATCCTTTAACAATCAATCCTTTAATCATCAATCCTTTAACAATCAATCCTTTAACAATCAATCCTTTAACATTCAATCCTTTAATGATGAATCCTTTAATGATGAATCCTTTAATGATCAATGCTTTAGCGATCAATCCTTTAACGATCAATCCTTTAATGATCAATACTTTAACGATCAATCCTTTAACAATCAATCCTTTAACGATCAATCCTTTAGCAATCAATCCTTTAATGATCAATCCTTTAATGATCAATCCTTTAACGATCAATCCTTTAACAATCAATCCTTTAATGATCAATCCTTTAATGATCAATCCTTTAACAATCAATCCTTTAATCATCAATCCTTTAACAATCAATCCTTTAACATTCAATCCTTTAATGATGAATCCTTTAATGATGAATCCTTTAACGATCAATCCTTTAACGATCAATCCTTTAACATTCAATCCTTTAATGATGAATCCTTTAATGATGAATCCTTTAACGATCAATCCTTTAATGATCAATCCTTTAGCTTCTGATGCCGTTTTAATGATCCATTCCTTCCTCTAACTTTTCCAAGATTCAATATAAAACAATATCGAATGTGCCTTTTATATTCAGCTAAAATAAAGTAAAATTATTATTTTTATCGACGCTTAATTTCTAAAGAACGTAACAGACGTTTCTAACATGCAATTATGGCAACAGTCACTTTTTGTATCAACTTAATACATTCGTCTTTATTTTTATTTCGTTTTTTTTTATGTCAGCGGATATTCGTTGTCCCTTTTGTGATGTCAACAAATACACATTGTCATTTTTTAAATGCTCGTTGTAGTAGAGACTTTGTAATCGCAGATACAACTATAGTAACGCCGTTGAACAATACTGGTGTCAGACGCCTTCGAATATCACTCGCACTAATAGTACTTACTCGATAATACTCGCTCGAATAGTATCCACCGAATAGTGATCAGTATACAGAAATATTATAGGAAATATAATAGAGAATAGTGGTCCGTATAATGATAGAGGATAGATTAGAAATGACGATCAATTAGACGTCACGCTATGTTCTACATATGCGTTTCCTCTGTGGTTACGTGGTCAGCTTAATTCAATAATGGGATCGCCTATGTTTGCTCACTGGCGTTCTATGTTCAAACTCAAGTGTCGGGAGCGACACTTTATTCTTATATAACAGTTTTATTATTTGTCTATATTTCTGAGATGTGGTATTATGTACACTATTTACATTATTCGGACTGTTGTCCTCATTTTTGTCGCCATATTTATTACAACGTTTCGACCTTTCAGTATCTGTCTATATTTCTATTTTTATGTACACTATTTACATTATGTTTATCACAACGTTTCGGCCGTTGTACGCTACGGCCTTCTTCAGGTGATTGGAATGTCGAACTGAACGCTTTATTTCTCTCACTGGGGTAGACTGTTCTAGTTCCACGTGCCATGTCTAACGGATGTCAGTTATCTCCTGTTAATTCCCCTCTCAAAGTTCTGTGAGTATTGAACTCAGATCTTCGGGTCTTGTCACTGTATCTAACTAACGCCATTATCTACTTTGTCATGGGTTAGATCCAGTGACAGGACCCAAAGAGTGTGAGTTCAATACCCGGTTAAGTGGGTGGAGAACTTTGTGAGGGGAATTAACCGGAGCACGTGGAACAAGAACAGTCTACCCCAGCGAGCGAAATAAAGGGTTCAGTTCGACATTCCAACCACCTGAAGAAGGCCGGAGCGTACAACGTTGTGATAAACATGGCGACAAAGATGAGGAAAATAGTCCGAGTAATGGATATAGTATAGTTTTATTGTTATTGATTGTCGGAAAATATATAAATCCACCATTTCCTGCATTCTGGATATGTACTAAATGGATGTCCGGAGTAAAATAATGGTTAATAATACAGAAAATGAAATTGGCAAACAGAGTTCGAATTTTAGTTGAGAGTATTATGTTCTTGGCGAAGGAGGGAATCCATCTTTTCCTGCGTTTTTATATTGGGAATTGGTACGTAGAATAGGATGCATAAATCAATAAACCGAATTCGAATTGCGGTGAGGCTGATTGTGTTCGGCTTGCACTAAGACATTTAAGAAAGACATGAATCCACCCCTCCCTGTATTTTGATATAGCACATATAATGTTGTATAGCTCCTTGGTAGGATGTGTCTTGGGACGATGGTGATCGCTCGATAATAAACTTGCATTCTTCTCTCGCGGCCGGTGATTGCTAGTTGGTTAGGTTCAGAGATAAAAACAGATCACCAAAGGGAATTATAACTTGGTTATTTTATTTACGTTGACGCATGCATCTCTAACTATTCAGTGGGGTTGCTCTCCCCCTCCACTGGGGAGCAGTTTCCAAAGACTAAAGGAACATGCCTACATTGTTCGACGTGTAAGACCCAACCCTTTTCTATATCTCTATCATTCCCACGTTCGTTCAAACAATCAAAATCTATTTCTTTTTATATCGTCTAGTATCTGACCTCAAAGGTCAACGCGTACATTTCTGTAAAAAATAATCGCCGCTAAACTATTATTTAATAGTAACAGCAAAATTATCCAAATCGTGTAAAAAAAAAGTCCAATTGTTAGATTGTATCTTAGAAATGATTAAAGATATCTTACTGGAATTCTCAGAGGTTTTTATAACACTATTGGAATCTATTTTGAGCAATAAGAATGTATAATTACTCTCAAAGATCCTAAACGAAAATGACATGTTCACCATTAATTAATCATAGGTAAGGATCGGGAGCTCGAGAAGGAGTTAAATTGAGTTCACACACACACACACACACACACACACACACACACACACACACACACGCACGCATATATATATATATATATATATATATATATACATATATTATTTCAGGATCATTTTGTAACTTATTCAAGATGATATTTCTATTCTGGAGCAACAAGGTGCCTCACAGGTTTCACGTATGATTAAATTTTAAAATCTTTTTTCACTGCTGTTTGGACTGTCATTGCTGAAATTCCTCCCCCATGTGCCAAATGTCTTATGGATTAAGTTTGATTTTTCTGATTGATCTATTTAGCTCTAACTTAACCTGAGGATCTCTTTTCTTGTTGTGACTTCCTGATCCAGTTTTTTCCCCTACTGTTCCCTCTATTTAAAAGTTATTCACCGTTCTCTTGATGGTTCTTCAATGGACGATGATGTTCGTAATGGAATCCAGAGTATGAATGTTGGTACCATTACTGAAGGCTTGAATGATCTTTTTTCTTCTCGCCATTGCTCATTTGGGAAGAGAGTAGCTCTGACATAAAGCGATTTTAACCTGTTCTCTTTCTAGCTGAATAACTCAAACGTTTTTCAGGGATTCTTACGACAAATGGTGTCAAGATGGCTAAACATCTTATCTGAAAAGCAAACTCAAATAGTTTAGTGGTTTTTTTAAATATTAAACATTTTATGCGAAGGATAATTATGCTGTTACACATTTTGGACAATTTTAAACTCGATACATGTACTAAATGTAGATGAACAAGAAAGAATAACGTCTGTCAGAATGGAATATAAATAAAAATAAAATATAGATGTCAGAATATAAAGAAGAATCTGCAATTTTATTGGTCCTGACATGGCATCTTGGCCTCAGTTACTTTCCCACTGCTAACGTACTTTTCTGTGTGTTTTCTATAAATATTTTCATGCTATTTATTCTGATGAGCTGTCCTCTTTGCTACCTCAACTTTACGGATTTAAGCGCAGTACTAGATTGACATGTTTCACTACCATTTCTAGATGTACAGGTAAGTTTTATGCTTATAGTTTCTTCTTTCACACTTCTCCCTTGTGGAAATCTATTGCTTTCCAGTCATTTTTGATCTTCAAAAATTGAAATGCAATGTCAATCGTAATCTTCTGTCTTAAATCATGTTCTTTTATTGTCATCTCTGCTTAATAATGCTATTTTTTTCTCATATTCTTTTACAATCAGTAAACCTTTGCACCTAATTCATTTTATTGCCTTGCTTGGGGGGAAATGATTGAAAAAACAAAAAATGTAATCGGCGGACTGAATTAGAATTCTGGCTCTGGCTGCTTGTGTTCTATTCGCATTAACAGCTGTAGGAAAGGCATGCCCCCAACTCTTTCTGGATTCTATATATACGCATTCAATGAAGGTGCAGAGTAGAGTAAGGTTTGTCAGTATAGAAAATGGAATCTGAATATTTCCAACAGTTGATGTTTCGTTCTGATGAGGATGGTATGAATCTACTTCGTCCGCGATAAAATGTATTTCACGTCATTGCCATGATTTGCTAGTTGACAATGAAAGACTTTTTCCTATTCTTTCTTAATTATGCAGTCAACAATAACAAAAGTAATCCGTTAAAATCATCGTTGATTGTGAAGGAAACTTGGGAATTGAGCAGTAATATCAGTTTCTTGATGGAAATTGCCATTCTTTGAAGTTTTGAAAGAAACATATTTTCGCTCCTAATGACCTTTTTTTTTTCGTTAGTAAATCCTAGTTGTTTCATACACCATTTCCCTGCGCAGGCAGAATTGCTTAATCAAATGATCTTCCACCTTCCATTCGTCACTTCTGCTTTTTCAATTAAACAGGCGAGTGCTATTTTGTTTTTGATCGTTTCTATTACGAGATGATTAAAAATGGACATTTTTTTTACCCCTGTCTTTACTGAATACACTGATGCATTTTATTTAATAAGTTTTATCGAATATGCAGAGGCATAGTGGACGAAAGAGAATACTGTTTAAAAAAACGGAGTGTCTAGGATTTTATTAAATATATATATATACTTAATTGTATCCATACAATATCCTGATATTGAGCGCTTTCCAATAAGTAGCGCATATATATATATATATATATATATATATATATATATATATATATATATATATATATATATATATATATATTAAAAAAAAGAGAAAACGCAATTGTTTTTGGTTATAATGTGGGTTCGTATTGGTGAATATATATTTCATTCTTCATATTTTGCTATACGTGTTTCCAGTCTCGTGAACTTCAAGCAAATTAAAGCAATCAATTTTTTAAAGTAATAACATTTTTTCATGTTCTTTTAACATTTCATTGTTCATTTTTTGTATTTGTAGTAAGCCTTGATCTCATTTTTTTGAATTTTTGGCAAGAGTGACTTTCTGCCTAAGTGGTAATAAAGTCATTAGGTTTGGTCAGGTGTGTTGGTGATAGATGCCCCCTCCTCCACTCATCTCCTATGAGACTGTCACATCTATATCTGTGTATCATGTGTGAGTCTGCGTGTCTCCGCTAGCTCGTACATACATATGTACATACACATATATATATATAGAGAGAGACACACACACAAAGACATGCACCCACTCACATACAGACATATAGTCACATTCTTCCTGTGTTACGTAGAGCTCACGTGTGTAGTTGATTTGTTTCTGCCAGTGTGCGTGTATATATATATATATATATATATATGTGTGTGTGTGTATATATATATATATATATATATATATATATATATATATATATATATATATATATATATATATATATATATATATATGTATGTATGTGTGTGTGTGCGTGTGTATAACTGGCCACTCGTATTCGAGAATACCAGCCTACTAGGGCGGCTACCTAATCCCTATTGCTGACGTTTGCTCATTTTATGTTTATTCAACACCCAAAGAGCCTACCTGTGGTTTTTACTGCAACTATTCTGGGCAAACATTAGTTACAGTTTCTGGGAAAGAGTGTGTTATCTAGCGTAATCAAAAATTTGTTATAAAAACGTTTGCGGTTTCTTTTTTTAAAAAAAATGCATTTTTCTCACTTTGGAACAAATATAATCTTTTTCCTATATATATATATATATATATATATATACATATATATATATATATATATATATACACACACATATTGCAATATCACACATTGCGTGCTGGTTTTAATAAAATAGCGCTCGATGTAAAATAATAGAGCTATAAATTATATATCTCTATCTATAAAAGGCAGGATATGTGTGTGTGTGTGTGTGTAACGAATGAACGGCCGCAATTTTCGACGGATTTGTACCAAAACTTACATGCACATGTTCCAAGTTAGTGGAAAGGCCAAGACCGACCTTGCATTTCCCAACTCCCGTCGTAAGTGGAAATAATCGATTTTTCATGCTTCTACAGCAGTTTTCATGTAGTTTGCAGCCATTTTGTACTGGCCAGAGTGAGAGCCAATAGCTGGCTGCCACGAATAGGCAGGTAGATTCTATTGGCCAGCGTGAGAGCTAACAGCTGACTGACAAGAATGTTAACTAGCATGCTCGCATGCAAAAAAATCGATAGCTGCATTCGTCACAAGTGGGAAAAATTAAATCTGCATGGCACTTTACTCCAACTGGCTCATTCGCTTGCTTAAACTCAACGTTTATTCTGATTCCGCAGAACTGGGTTGGGTGTGAAAAAGTATTTGTTGATAACATTCTTTTTCCTTCGGTTTTTCCAGTTATGAGTCCTTTTTTAAAGCTGATCGTTTTGTGTTCATTTTGTCTAGTTCTTTTTTCGTAACAGATTTAATATTTAGTATAGAGCTTAGAAAAAATTCGCAGTGTGAGATAGGCAAGAAGTAAGGCATGTAGCAACAGCAGCACGGCAAAGGGTACTCCTTTAAAGGCAAGGAAGGGCAAAAATATTTTAAGTCAAGTGATAGCGATTGGTGTATGAGTCATACGATTTTTGAATCAAGCACAGGCAATGCCGGGCCATGATGCTAGTGGATAATAAATATACATTTTTCCAGTAGCATATTTCTGTGTTTCATGCACAACGCAACCTTCAGGTGCTGACTTAAGATTGGCCTGTTACTCGGCCCTGTAGACTGCGTTGTGACTTTAACTTAGAGCTGGGTTATCGCTGAGGAAAAACATATTTATTATCGATACACACACACACACACACACACACACACACACACACATATATATATATATATATATATATATATATATATATATATATAATGTGTCTGTGGCTGTGCGTGCGTGTGTATATTACATACAAATATATATATATGTGTATAAAGTTTGTCGGTTTATTACTTTCTATGTGGTGTAATAGTTAGCAAACTTGTATCGCTAAATAAATTATGACTGAGTAGTTAGTTTGATCCTCTTTCGGTGCTCCATTCTATCGGCCTTGTACCATATCTAAACTACACTTTGTAAATCGATATAATATTTGATGACTTAAGCTTTTATGTCTTTTTTTATTCATATATATATATGCCTGTGTTTGTAAGATCATGTTATACACACACACACACACACACACATATATATATATATATATATATATATATATATATATATATATGTGTGTGTATATATCATATGTTATATATATATACACATATATATATATACACGTATATATGTAAGCATATACAAACAAAATACACGTTCGCGTGCGCGCACACGCACACAACACCCGATATATATATATATATATATATATATATATATATATATATATATATATATATAATATTTGCTTGTTAATGTTTTACACTTCACCTCCTACCAACCATAATGTTCTACAGTTTCAGATTTCGCTAGTGTTTTCCTCTCCACATATTGAAAAGTTTATTGTCGATCGAATTACGAATGTCATTTACGAAGAACATGGAATATAAAATAATGGTTTTGTAACAGGATTCTTGCTCGAAGACATGAATTAAATCTTCTGTCGAGTGGAGAATTTAAGTCAGATATTGCACATCGTGACACGTGCTAAGAATTATTCATAACTTTGGTCATTGCTGACTTTATAAGTAAGCATTTCCACTGATCTCTGAAACGTGGACATTTTTAAAGTATGTCTTATATAGATTTCCTGAAAACATTTAAGAATTATTAGCTAATCATTGACCCAGAATATCCACGGCCACGTTCGTATTTAATACAAATATTTATTCATAAGTAATTTTATAAATATATTGATATATAGTAGAAATATTGGCAAATATTCCCACCCAACTCTTATATGCCAGGTTTGAAGAGATAACTAGAAGCAGTAGAAAAGGTTATTAAAAATTCCATGGACATGGACTAAATATGAAACACGGAAGTCTTAAAGAAAATGACAACCGAAAGAACTAGTCTCTTCAGGACCAGGGATCTGAAATTCTTTGGACATATAATGTGAAAGTTAGCACTCTCGGGGAATATTGAGGGAACGAGGGATAGGGGAAGATAAAGAAATATTTACCTGGATAGCGGTACGGGGGGCATAGAAAAGGGAGAAAATGTGCCACAAGGAATAGGAAGTTGTGGAGAACCGTGATGGTCTATGTCAACGACATTCATTTCTTCAGTTTGCATATCCGCCCGCTTTCCGTCATTTCTTTGTAGTTTCACTTTTTATTACTAGACATATCTTCCCATCTATAAGTTACTGTAAAGCTCTGCTGGGGCCGCCCGTACAACAAAAATTCTTCTCGGAAAGGCCCTGATGCGTGTAAACAACTGGTGAGTCACTTCAATAACCTGTATGCACGGACGTATATAAACAGATACAGGGAATATAATAAATCTAAAGATGTTATCATACGGGTGGGGTTTTGTGCTTTCATAGCGTACACCTACAACACCCTTCACAGATTCCTTTTTAATTATCTTTCAAATGACAAGACATTCTGGGTAAATATATTTGAGTTATTTTCTGTTGTTTTCTGTATGGATTTTAAATTGGAGATGCCTTGGACTGGTTGCTACACAAGGTGAAAAAGTCCAATGTGTCCGATAATTATTTAATTCATAGTTGTGGATAGAAAAAAATGTATTCATATCTTTCCCGAAAGCATAAGTCCGAGAGTCAACGCAACCTGGAACGCCAGAATTTGAATTCAGCTCACTGATTCCTTTTCCGAATCAATAACTGATAAAAATGAGGATAGATATATTTTCAAATACAAAGATTTTGAAGCCAAGATCAATGTGAAACGGTCAAGTCCGGAAGTTATTCTTTCTATGAAGCATTATAATAAAAAAAGAAATTTCCTCTCGTATAAACTAATATATGCTGACCCAGAATGGCAAACTACTAGTCATAACTCTGACGACCCGAATTGACAGCACTGGATTGCCTGTGTTAAAATTTTGATATGAGATCAAAAAGGCGCGACGTCCCTCACACGGCTACAAGAATGAAAAGGGTGAAGAAGCCTTGACCCACCCAAATCCCAAACCTGCAAGTGGTGATAAGATTTTGGTCAAATGGCTGACACTCCTTATCTATATTTTTCCCTGTCTATCTTTTCCTCCTAGAAACGAAACTACGATTACTGTCCCTCATAAAATAACAAGAAAATTTTCCGTTGTTGATGCAGTCTATTATGCAGTGTTGAGAACTTAAGAACTGAAGCCAGAATCGACACGGAATGCAACATAAATAGCAAACAAAATAAACTCTCTATATAGCTTTGCTTCATTTGAAAATGACTTTATGATCATGACTGATTTTTCTGTCTGTAAGTCGTTTTGTCTGTTGCCCGTGAGAACACGCATACTTGTTAGTGCTTCTCGAATGATGTTCCCTACTTGCAGACTGTCAGTCAATTCGCTTAGTTCGTTATCTTTTGGACGCCAGTGTTTTCAACTACTAAAGCTTCGAATACAATATTGACGTCGAAGAAAACGCTGGATATGTCGAGGTAGTGTCTTATGGAGACGATCCGATCGCGCAGAGCTGCGAAAGACAAGAGGGTTGCTAGGTTACGGTGAGATGATTAGCCTACATTGCACAATCCTGTGCAGACGTCAGTGTTCGACAGCAGCAGCAGTCGCATTAATATTGAGATTTTTTTCTTCCTTTACAGCGACCTTTCTTCGATTCTGTTGTCTTAGACAAATTAGGAAAATGGTCAATAACCAGATCAAAAAATAGTCGCAAGCAAGAAAAGGAAGGCAAACTGTGACTGAAAGAGAGTTGAGAGTAGCGCTATGGTTACACTCACGGAAAACGGGAGATGGCGCGTTCGAATTCAAACCAAGTCTGTTGACGATCACTTCCCGCTATTACACTTGGAAAAGACATGGATTGACTTTTTGTTTCATTGTCGAATTGTGTGACAAAACGTTTTTGTCACTAACATGTCACAGAGTCTGACAAAGATAATACAAGAATTGGCAATTAAATATACGACTCGACCAAAACGATTTTATACGTCTAGACAGAACTACCTAATTACGTAATAAAGGAGAAATTGGTGGGAATACTTTTTATAGATTAGCATTCATTAGATATTTGTCAAAATCGGAAAATATTTTAAAAAATCATTTTCGAAACAGAGTCCTGCTCATAATATAAAGTGGCAAGTGAATCAGTGATCTTTTAAAGAGTTATCTATACTTTGTTTTTATTTACAAATATCAAGTTTGGAACTGCTTATAACTGCGTACTACTGCTTTAGTCTTTTTCTCACTTCGTAATAGTACGGTGAGGTGCGGTGTGGTGCAACGAATATCGGCTTGGAATGAGAAATCAGAGAGCTGTGTTCGAATTTCAGTCGGGTTCATTACATTCAATTATGTGCTAATACCCTTCTCAAGGGTATGGGTTGAATATCAGGACAGACTGCGTCCCATAGCCTTGGTTGACAACTAGTCTACAGCAGAAAGAAATAGCAACCTACTGCGGGAAAGTCTTATGCTTCGTCAGTCATGAATCGAAAGGTACATGATCGCTCAAGCGTGTATCACGTAAAGGCACTTAACTGATTGACTGAATAGTACACAGTTATCAATGAGGAAACTTCAGTTTCAAACTGAGTCGGCTCACTTTTGAACTGGGTCGACACACTCTTTGCCTGCTGAAGTAAACAGCACGAAATAAAATAAAAAAAACCTGAGTGCACATTTCATATGTTTTATTATACAAGTCAATACATTCAAAATACAATTAGTATTGACCAACTGATGTTTTTAAAAATTTTCGTGATATATTCGTGGCGAGACTTTTAGCAGGTAATACCTATTTTTATTAAAAAATAGTTACAATTGCTTATTTGGTGGCTTGGGACTATTATGCAACTAGAAGGTTGTTTATCATACACTATTTACATTATTCGGACTATTATCCTCATCACTGTCGCCATATTTATTACAACGTTTCGGCCCTTCAGTATCTGTCTATATTTCTGAGATGAGGTATTATGTACACTATTTACATTATTCGGACTATTATCCTCATCACTGTCGCCATATTTATTACAACGTTTCGGCCCTTCAGTATCTGTCTATATTTCTGAGATGACGTATTATGTACACTATTTAAATTATTCGGACTATTATCCTCATCACTGTCGCCATATTTATTACAACGTTTCGGCCCTTCAGTATCTGTCTATATTTCTGAGATGACGTATTATGTACACTATTTACATTATTCGGACTATTATCCTCATCACTGTCGCCATATTTATTATAACGTTTAGGCCCTTCAGTATCTGTCTATATTTCTGAGATGACGTATTATGTACACTATTTACATTATTCGGACTATTATCCTCATCACTGTCGCCATATTTATTACAACGTTTCGGCCCTTCAGTATCTGTCTACATTTCTGAGATGACGTATTATGTACACTATTTACATTATTCGGACTATTGTCCTCATCTTGTACATATGCGTTTTCCTCTGTGGTTACGTAGTCAGCTTAATTCAATAATGGGATCGCCTGTGTTTGCTCACTGGCGATCTATGTTCAAACTCAAGTGTCGGCAGCGACACTTTATTCCTATATAACACTTTTATTATTTATCTATATTTCTGAGATGAGGTATTATGTACACTATTTACATTATCCGGACTATTGTACTCATTTTTGTCGCCATATTTATTACAATGTTTCGGCCGTTGTACGCTCTGGCCTTCTTCAAGGACACATGGCACAGTGAATGAAGGCTTTAGTTAGATCCAGTGACAGGACACAAAGAGTTTGAGTTCAATACCGGGTTAAGGCAGTAGAGTACTTTCAGAGGGGGGTTAACAAGAGATAGCTGACATCCATTAAAACATTGCACGTGGAACTAGAACAGTCTACTCCAGTGAGCGAAATGAAGGGTTCAGTTCGACTTTCCAACCACCTGAAGAAGCCCGGATCGTACAAGGGCCGAAACGTTGTGATAAACATGGCTACAAAGATGAGGACAATAGTCCGAATAATGTAAATAGTGTACACAATACCTCATCTCAGAAATATAGAGATTTGTTGTTTATCATATTGTAAATAAATATAATGGTGCAGTTACTTATATTTATTTTTTAATTTCAGATATTTGGAGATTGTCATAAGTCATAAGAAAATCATAATCTCAAATAGAAAATATTTAAATTGGGAAAAAGTCGAGTAGAGATCATCGAACTATCAAAAATATATTGATTGATTGATTGATTCAGTTTTTACGACTTATTAACCTTTTTCAGGTTATTCTAAAATCATAGAAAGCTTTAGACTGTAAGAAATTATTTAGATTATAATTATTTACCTATATAAATCCTACTAATTAACCCATACCTGGGGGAAGAGAGGTGAATTCATATCTTTCTCCAGTGTATTTCGCAAGTAAAAAAGCGGGACGGATTGGAATTGGAAGTCGAGTCATCGATTTCCAATTTCGTTCCTTTATCCATTACATCATCAGCACACCCAAGCTTACAGCACTTGGTATTACGAAGCGGTCACCTATCTAGGTACTGAGCAGGATTAATGTTGCTTAACTTCGGTGATCTGACGAGAACCGGTGTTTCAATGTCATATGGTCGTAAGTCAAAAAAAAAAAAAAAAAAATTGAAAACGTTTGGAAGATAAGGAATAATAACTGTCTTAAAATCTCACAAAAATAAATGTAACAAAAATTAAAATTAGATTTTGGCCAATTTGAAGAAGATGGTCTTATGAATGTAAAGAAAGAGGAAAAAATGCAGAATATTAAGAAAAATGCGTACATTTTAAGCACGAACCACAAGGAGAAACGTATAATTTGGGAGAATGAAAGTTCATGAAAACTGATTTCTCGACAATTATATTTGGCGATGAATGCAGAGCTAAATTGTATGGAAAGTGGTTAAGTGTTCTTCATGAAAATAGGACAGCTTAATTATTTGGAAAAGCCGTTTTTGAAATTTACATGTTGTAAATTTCTTTATGTTCTACAAAACTGGTTATTGTCTAACCTACAAAAAAGTTTTTATTGGCACCAAATTAATTGGAACCTCTTCAGATATTGTGAATCCATCACTTAGATATTATTTTTTATGTGAGTGGGAAACAATATTAAATCGAAATCGTTACCTATGAAGCAAATAAATGTTGTAATAAATGTGAAATCTGAAACAGTAGAGAGGTTAACAAAAGCAATATAATGAAAGTTAATAAATATCAAAGATCCCATTTTAATATGTGATATAATAAAGTATTTTTTTTGTTTACATATATGCTAATATATGCATGTTAAAAGCTGGAAGTCATAAAATAAATTACTGTCAATATAAACAATTATTAACTGAAACTGAAACTTTACATTTATTATATGAGTATATAATTAAAGTTCTATTAAAATTGGTTTTTAAATAAAAATGACTTTTTGTAATGAAGCGGATGATGTTAAGGAATTGTAATTGCTAATATATGTAACGCAGCGTGGTTACAACTTCATAAACTCGTGAAAGAATTTTTACATATTTTTTTTTACACAGAACAAAATAATTCAAGAAGAAAGGGAACTATGCTTGTTTGTGTACAGATAAACAACTCAAAGAAAAAGGAAAACATTTATGGGATTAGATGTAGTGTTGTGTGTACATATATCAGTGCTCCACGTGGGTCGGTTGAAATTAAGTAGATGGTACACCCGGTTGCTGTCTTTCTGGTGAGAGAAACTGGACAAAATTTTGTAACTACCGCATCGTCTTGGGTGAGAGTGCAAAAAAAAAAAAAAAAAAAAAAGAAAAAAGTGTTTATGTCCTTTTATTTTATACTATTCATTACGACGTCACCTATAGGGCGTGAAGTGAACTCCCGTGGCAGACAAAGCGGGGGCATTCTACAGTGAAAAACACTGAAGTTGCATTACTTCTGATGTTCTGTAGTAATTATAACTACCCCCTTTTTCTGATTTAATATTACATTTTTTTGCTTTTACTACTTTGTAATAATAATTTGAAATTATTTTTTCTAAATTTATTCAAACAAAAGAATTTCGGTGTATTTGTATAATAAAATTGCGCTGTGACGCCAGAGTTTCTGTAAAAAGTAAGTTGGCCACAAGCCTGCTGTATTTATTGAAAACGAGGGACGGAAAAAAAAAGAAAGAGAAGGAAATAATAGAAAGAAGAAAGGGAAAAAGAAGAACTTGAAACGGGGAGGGGGATTATGAGAGAGATGACTTCTTGATCTTTCGTTGCGAAAAATGAATGGAAAAGAAACTTAGTATAGGAGAGATTAAAAAAGCGACATTAATACAAGGAGATTAAAAAGAGAGAGATTAAGTATAAAGAGATTAAAACGAGAGATTGAATAGAAAAAAGGTTAAAGAGAGGGAGAGAGATTGAATGCAAAGGTATTAAAAAGAGCGAGACTAAATACAAAACGATTTAAAAGAGTGAGTTTAAATACAAAAGGATTAAAAAGAGAAAGGCTGAATACAAAAGAGATTAAAAAGAAAAAAATAGCGACAAGTTAAAAAATAATAATAAAGAAAACCCTATTAGAGAAGGTCTGTTTTGTTTTCAGAATAATTCACGGTATATGGATTCTCTTCCTGGTAAGAGTATAAAGAATAAAAATGTTGCAGTGTTTCAAAATACGAGAAAAAATATCAAAGAAAATAAAATAAAAAAAGAAACAGAAAAGAAAGACAAAAACGAAGAAACGATAAATGTTTGAAAAATTGTTTTTCGCAATAAAGGTTGGAGAATATGTGAAGTCGCCGTTCGATTATCTCAAAAACGGAATTAGAAAACAAACAGGAACGAAGAAAGTGATTAGAGCATTTAATAAAAGAAGAAAAGGATGGGAGGAAAAAAAAAAAGAAACTGTCAGAATTGAGAAATCAAACAAAAATAATTACTTCTTCCCAGTGCTTATGCTTATTTCATTGGCGTGGCCGCGTCCTTCGAAAATTAGTCGATAAGACAAGTAAAGAATTTCATCAAGAACGATTGTTGGTCTATGAATAATTAACCAGAAACAAAGTTTAATGCTGAAAATCGAGGATAGTTGGGAAAATATTCTTTATTATAACCACGTTTCTCTAAAGGAAAAAGGTACATTATGTTAAGTATATATTTTTCAAATAATTATTTGAATTTCATTAAAATTGTTATTGCAAGTTCAATCCCTGGGCTGGGTAGTACAGACTGAGTGAAAACAGGACGAACGATAACTGACCTTAATTAAATAAGAACAGGGAGAAAAATCCCTAGAAATGGAAAGCAGAGCGAGAACAAAAAATCCACGCGGGGGCGCACACACACACACACATATATATATATATATATATATATATATATATATATATATATTAGCAATTTCTAATTGGTAGGGAGGATAATTCCAAGGAGGACATTAATAATTTTCAATAATGTTTACAACGTTCGTCTGATTAAATTCGTACAAAGTTTCAGGCTTCTAATTAAAATATTTCTTTGCGTTTATTTATCGATTTTTTAAAAATCTTTTCACCCCAAGCAAGGTAGTAAAGTCACTAAGAAGCAAGGTAGTAAAGTCACTAAGAAGCAAGGTGCTTACTAAGTGTGAAAGAATATAAGAAAAAAAAAGCATTAAAGAGTGAGGACAATAAAAGAACATGGATTAAGAAGACAAAGACAACGTTTGACATTGTATTTATATTTTTGAAGATCAAAGTTGACTGGAAGACAAGATGATAGAAAAGAGTTCCACAAACAAGAAGTGAGAGAGAAGAAACTTTTGGAATAGGAATTACGGTTCCATTTAGCCATTTCAGTTGTAAAATGACGAGACTTAATTGCGAATCTAGTTTTCTTTAATATGCCGTTTCTTTTCAAGACGTCAGCAATCATGGCTCTTTACATTTTATGTCCTTTGCTGCTCTTAATAAATTTTGTCTTTTTCTTATCTCTCCTAAACCATTTTTCCCAATCCAGGCAGGGGTTACGCGTTGTTTTCTTCTGTCCCTCTTCCTTAAGTCTGTACTGTGAGTATCACATTTTCCAAACCCTCTTTTCTCATTATGTGCCCTAGAAATTTGAGTCGACGTAGCGGTGGGAAAGTAACTCATGCCGAGATGCCAGGTCAGGACCGATAAATTGACATCGAAATATCGGCTCATTTAAAATTATTTGAGTAAAGTTATTGCGCTTATTTTTAACTCGGTATTAATTGAAGACCTTGTTTAGTACGAAGTGATTTTAAAACGAAAAACGTCACAACATTCATGTTTAATTAAGTCTTAATCAGTGAAATCAGCCCAGTGAAATGTCATATACATCTTTTCTGTTAATTAATTTCTAACGGTTTAGTTAGCATAGTCTAGTCTAGTACAAGGCCTTTTTAACTGATGATAAAACTCATAATGTCTGCTACATTAGTATGTAAAAGATAATATGCGACAGACAATAGACATTATATAAGCCTATTCAAATCTACCACAACACAAGATAAGAGGTACACATTGTAAAGACTCTACTCATTACATTAGAATAGGTTTACGTGAACATGAAGATAATTTTGAAATAGTAGATCTTTACGAAAATAAAGCGTAGTATGATAAAGGTCCACAATTCTGTAAGAATCTGAAAACGCTAGCTCTAATCTAGGTTGTTGTAAATTGATCTTTGGAAGGGAACGTAGGTTGTGAAATTCTGTTACCATCGCCCAACTCGATGATCTCTCATTTCCATTCGTTCTGTTGTCTATAGAAGTACCCGGATGAGTTTTTAAAGTACGGCATCAAAACGGCGCTGTAAACATTCTCTGAATGAGAACTGCAGTTAATCAATTGGGAAGGAATCGTTACTTTGTTCAAATTTTGGCAGAAAGTGATTCTTCGTTTTTGTTTTGAATTTAGAACAAGTGTAATATTATTAACTACATTTCAAACTCAATATGAAGAAGAATATGTATTAAAAGTATCCAGGAAACGATTTTCGACTGCATAATGCAAGAACAACTGATGAGAAATTTGACATCGGTGCCTAATACATCGCGGGGACGTGGAGATTATGTCATGCGGATTGGAATGAGAAATCGGCAAATAGACTTCGAATTCTGATCGAATTTGTTAAATTCACTTTTGCACAAATACATTTAGGTTAAGTATAAGTCTGTCTCTTCTACTAACTATGGGTTAAGTAGTAAGGCAAACTGATCGCTCTAGCCGTGGCAGACAATGATTTTAGGAGGATAATTTCTAAACGGTATGTTACTTAAACGAAGTACATGCCAACAACAGAAAATATATTGGAATTCACAATTAAGTTCGATAGCGGATTTTGGACACACAGTTTAGACGGAAATCGATGACAAAATACATTACCTGCGTCTTTTTTTTTTTTGTAAAGGAATATAAATTTCTTGTCGATAGCCAAAACGAAACGGGGTCCTTCCTTCTAATATACGTTTCCAAATGGAAAATAGGTCAAATAAACGTCCATTCAGGGTCAGATGATTTCAGGGGGCATTTATTTAGAAGAATGCAGGAATGTAAACTTTGATGTCTGTATGCAAGACGTGCATCGACTTGATTGTGATTCCATTGCATATTTGGGATGCAATTTATTTTGGACAGGCAACAAGGAGAAAAGACAACATGGAGTTGCAATTGCAATAGGCAAATAACCAGATATTCTCATAGACAATATCTTACACCTGTCAGAAAGAGACATGGCTACCGACATTATTGTTCGTAGCTGTAAGATTCGAGTGATATTAGATTATGCCTGAAAAAAAGTGTCGTCTCTGAAAAACAGAAATTCTACACAGGATTTATATATTATTTGTATATTATTTGTATATTAGAACCTTCAACCTTTTAGTACGATGCATAATGGGGATTTTAATGCTACCTCAAATAATGTTATCATATCTTCATTAGCCGAATCATGTGAGACCATTCCAAGAATACCTAGGAGAAAAAAAAGATGCAGCCGTGGGACCACAATCTTGAGTTCAATAGACTGATACAAGAAAAGAACAGACAGAAAATACTAAAGAGTTAACAAAAAAAAAAAAAGGTTACTCTCTTCGAAACCAAAATATCTTCGAAACATTGGAAACGAAATTAATAAAATCAAGCAGCAGAGTCAAAATGTGGAAAATTTTGAAAAAAGCAAAAAAAAAAAAAAAAAAAATCATACAATCAAACTGACCATAGAAAATGTCATGGTGTCAGAAACACTTTCAGTCACATTTCAACCCTGACCACAAGAATACATACAGAAATAGAAAATATACCAATATACATTCATTCATTACAAAGTCCATCTCTAAACATAAACAATAACGAACTTAATGATGAGGAAGTTAAGAATGTTATTAAAAATCTAAGGAATAATAAAGGATCAGTTGATATTGAGGCTTAGCTTTTGGTTTTGTTTTGTTTGGCTTGTTTTTGTTTGGCTTGTTTTTGTTTGGCTTGTTTTTGTTTGGTTTGGTTTTCTTTGTTTTAAGGCATATCAAACTCAATAGGTTATTTAATGCAGACAAGATTTTTATTGCTGGTAATATTTTTCAGAAATGTATTACTGCTAATGTTTTTCTCCAAAAATGTATTTCTGGTAATATTTTTTTTCTTCAAAAATTCATTGCTGGTAATATTCTTTTCCAAAAGTGCATGGATGATATTAAAACCTATTCTTACACTTTCATATTCCTTTGACCCCAGTTTAGGGGTTAACTATTTGTCCATAGCTGGGACCCTAACAGGTCTCGAGTCTTGGTGGACCTGTGAACACCAGCAATTAAGAGGTGGATTCACGTTCCTCAAAACCTCCAGATTAGAGGCCTTGCTGTTGGATGTAGTTTATCGTTATACCCAGGGTGCTTCATTGAAGGGTCGGGGCACACCACTGCAGAGGTGCATTCGGCGTATTCTGAAGCCCCAACCGACAGGTGAACTTAACTTTTGAAAATACCTTACCTTTACCACGAACTGAATAACAAGTTTCTTGATCTCATGAAGAATGTCTGGAATCAGAAACGCATCCCCAAAAAGTGGAATTTATTGCAAATTTATGCATTATCGGAAAAAAAAGTAGCCATCAGGATCTTCACATATACAGAGGTATCTCAACTGGATCTATCATGATGAAAGTATTAATGAAAATTATATTAACTTGGCTCTCATCGTTTTGTGAACGTCAACATCTCACAGCCCAGTTTGGTTTTCGTTTTGGTAAGGGGTGTAAGAAGGTTATATCTGTCATCAAACAACTCCAGGAAATTGATTACCTATCCAATAGGAAATACTATCTATGTAGACTTCACATAAGCATATGAGCACATCAAAAGAGATTTCCTATTCTCATTCATTAGAACATGTCTTCCATGTTCTGATTTCACTGAATGGCTCGATAAGAGAGGAATTATACAGGTTCACCCAATCACATATGTTTGGGGAAGATCTCAACACAGAAACATTTCAAACCGGATCAGGGGCAAGACAAGAAATAAATGAGAGCCTCAGTTTAGTTGATCTTTTCCGGGAATATCTCTCTGCGCAAATACAAGAATAGATGTGAAGAAATAGGCACTGATATTAATCATTTCATACTACATCCCAGATGAATCTATTAATTGAAGACAATCGTCCGGCTTTCCCTTCTGAAGTCGATGTATTAAGGATGAGAGGGATATGATGGCTACATAAATATTCATAGTTGTTAGAAGAATAAATATAAACAAAAAATTATTACCCTCTACCAAGGGTACTAATAAAAGAAATAATGATACTTAAAATAAACCTTTCCAAAAATCAAAAAATGATCTGGAATTCTACACTATTTACATTATTCGGACTATTGTCCTCATCTTTGTCGCCATATTTATTACAACGTTTCCTTCACAAAGCCCCGATAGCAACAGGCCATGTTGTGTTGTGAGGTCACATTCCACTGATCAACATATTTGATTGTTTCTCTGTATCGCTTTGTCCTTGTGTTTACTTAGTATCTCAAACGTTTTCAAAGACCTGTTTTGTCGACTGGGGCTGCGGCATCGAACAGGAGACCCGTATTTTTAATATGAGTTTCCAGAATTATGTCTGGTCGATTTGCCTGGATTCACCTATCAGTCTGATCACTGAAATTCCAGAGGATGTTAACTTCGTTCTGGAGAACTTCCTGTTTATATTCCCATCAATTCTCTTTGTTGGGGAGGAGGCTGAATGTGCGGCATATTGACCGATCTATGTACTGAGCAACCTTATCATTATCAAGTACTCTGTTGGTACGAATCAGTCAGACACTGTCTCCAGACGTACTTCACATACGCGGAGAATCAGTCGCTGCTAAATTTCAGGATATGACATTAGTAGTTGCTGGTTGGAAGTCACTGATCTTGGGCAGCAATTATGAATCTTTCAGTTTCTCGTTTAATTCAGAGTCGGCCAGACGCTGATTATTATTATTATTATTATTATTATTATTATTATTATTATTGCTGTTGAGCGACAGAGCAGAGCACCAACAAAATGACGCTGGTGTAAAAACTCTTATTATTTGTACTGTAAAAAGAATTATCGTAAGAGAGTACCATCGAATTTTGTTGCTGGCAGCTGATTCTTCTTGGCTAAATATACCTCGGCACACGTTTATCATTAACCAGCTGGAAACTACAGAAGAATGATACGTAAGTGAAAGGAAATACGGGTGATATTAAAACACTCACCTGAGAAACATTGAATCAGCAGAGAAATATATCCATCAGACGAAGCGACCAAGGAAAAATGTCCGATAATGGGGGTGAGGGTGTTTGGATTTGGGGAATAGATTCGGTGAGGCTAATTTGCATTTACGATACGACACCAATATGGTGCTGGTTGTGTTTACAGAATATTACTTCTAAGAATATGTGATTTAGACACACCGTTCGCTACAAACTACAATTGACTGACTAAAGCCAAAAAGCACTCGAAGATCACAGAAAGAAATGGTTTGGAACCCATTAGCTATTGCAAAAAATCTATGTTTGGTGACAGCAAGAAGATCAGCTAAAGACAAATTATAATGATAAAAATAAACTTATTCTCCAGCACCCCCCCCCCATATTGGACTGAACTGGAGATATAAAAAGTGGATGGTAAATAAAAGAAATTCAATAAGAAGTCTTTCTATCGAAATGGTAAGTAATAAGTTTAATAGATTCGCAAAAGAATAAAGAATTCGGAGTATTGTAGGATTACAATGTTGACATTACCATTTTTTGGAACGGTAGAGTTTATCAATGTGAACGCAAAAATTTGTTATGGAGACAATGACAAGTGATTGTAAAAAAAGTTGTAGGAATTCATGAATTTGTTAAAAATCCAAAGGAAAGAAAAATTGTTTTGAATTTGGCCAAACAGGAAACATGGAGGAAGTTCCATTAACATTTCATATATCATCCAACAATATCCGAAAAACGTTTTCCTAAATATGGTTATGATAATATTAGCCGTTTCCTTAAAAGGAAAGATTAAGTATTCACTGAGGAAGCAGCTAATGATATTGTTGGTTATAATTTATAAATTTTCATTAAACAATTATTCAGAGAAATAACTTTCTTAATTGCAGTAACTCTTCAATTGATGTGGTTTCTCTTGTCTGTTAAAGCTCTTTATTTGTGATTCTGTAGCGCCAGTCCACGTGATTAGAATAAGGTTGTTCCTCACTAAAAAAAGTGCAGGCTTCATTTGTTCAAAGCTATTTGGAACTATTGATCTGAGAAAGCGGGTATATACAGTCGATAGTTTAGGCATTTCTGAACCAGTCTTGTACCATGCATGGCATTCGTATGAAAGTATCGATCTGATGCGATGATTTAAGAACATCACTGGAGGTTTGAGGTTAATGTTTTGTTGCAGTGTTGGACAAAATTACGCCTAAATTTAATTTCGTTATTTCCTTTACCAAATGTGTTATAATTGATTCATACATCGAGTAATTGAAGTATTTAAGATTTTCAAATTTCACATGAATTTTTGCTATGGATTCATGGTAGATTTGAAATGCCGTCAAATATATTACACCCTTGTTCAAATTAATTGAAACAACCAGCTTTAGTTTCCTTTCTTTCACCATACGTTCAGTTTTAAATAAACTGGTCTGACAGGGTGTAATCGATTTCTATTTTTTCCTCAGATTAGGTCATTTGCAGTGGTGTGCAGTAATATGAATCTATTCTCGGTTGTATGATGAAATTTTTTTGGCCTTGAAAAATATTGCGTCATCCGTGATCGCATCAAATTTTCATCACGTCCAGACACTATTGTCTCGACTGTCGATTAGCTGTCCTATGGCTATTGTCCGGATGGACGTTACTCCAAGGAAGCGTACAAAAATTGTAACACTGAACAAACACAATGGCGAGCCTTAGCAGTGAGCAAATCAAAGTACTATCGACTGGCTCAGAAACTCTCCTGATTTAAATCCAATCGAGAATCTGCGGTCAATCTGCAAGGAAAGACTTCGTGGAATGGACATTCTAACATGTGCACTGGGTCATGTTTCACTGGAAAAATAGGAAAGAAAAATAACGGAATTATTCGTTTTGTTTCAATTAATTTGCACAAGGGTGTATAATCTATTTGCGTATAATCAGCCTGTTTCGTTCGTTTTGTTTTCTTTACAATTAACAGGTTATGGGCCCAGAATAAGCAGCAGTGCCTTTGATGGATCGCATGACTGTTATAAATATAAAATGCTATGTTTCAATCTAGAAATAACTCAATATACTTTTAACAGGTAATGTTCAGATCTGACATATTCTCTCTTTAGTATCATTCTAACACCAGGAGCAATTGATTGAGTAATTTTTTTTTATCTTACGGCTGTTTTAGGTTTTTGAAACGCAGAAAATATTTTTCGATTGTAAACTTTTGGGGGAGATAATAATGAATTTTGTGTACTTATTTAGCCCATAGTTGGCGCAGAAGTGGTGGATTCCTAACGGTGTTTGTGCTTGAGTGAATGAAACAAACCCGACTGGAATTCGAACTCGGCCCGCCGATTTTTCATTTCGAGTCGTGATCCATTACAGCAGCAGTCACCCATCTAAGTTTGAATTATCTTAACTTCAGCGATCGGACCAGAGCCGGCGTTTCAATGTGATATGTGCCGTAAGCCCGCCACAATCGAAACTTGGAAATTTTTACCTTGATGAAATAACAAGCCTTCATT
The DNA here is from genome assembly GCA_963932145.1 of Acanthosepion lycidas. Classification (NCBI taxonomy): domain Eukaryota; kingdom Metazoa; phylum Mollusca; class Cephalopoda; order Sepiida; family Sepiidae; genus Acanthosepion; species Acanthosepion lycidas. Next base: position 3,041,793 of record OZ010576.1, read on the forward strand.
ATGCTTGTCAACATGGCTGACTGCAAATGGCCAAACTTTTGGATGAACACGGCACCAATATAAATAGCCGTCATTATCATTGACACAGTTTGCTTCATGGAATCGATTTATGCTTTAATACGCTGTAAATATTTAATATCCATGAATACTAACGTTAATTTGATGAATAATTTGGGATGTGCAGCATCGCCATAGGCATTTACAATGGAAAGAAAACGAATGTCTCTTTTACTCGATTGTAAAAAAAAAAAAAGAATTTCAAAAAATGATTATGAATTTTAGCGAAAAATGTTCCCTTTAAAAATATTGACAAATGCTTGTTCGATGGATAATAGGTATGAGTTGGAAAGCTGCTCTCTCTACATTGACAACTTTTAATACTAAAATTTGTTAAAAGCTCGAGAGCCACTCACGGTAGATGATTACGGAATAAGGTATGTGATATGAACTTAAGAGGAGGTGGTAGGAAGCGAAAAGTATGATGATAAGGTTTGAAAAAATAAATAAATGATAGGGAAGGAAATCAACAATACTGAATAGTCAGCAGTGCCTGAGATGAACCTTAGGCATCAGTCCTACAGCGTGTAAACATAGCCAGCAGATAGAAACTACTAATCCGTAATCAAATGCGCTGGACAGGTCATGTGACACACATGAAGGATGGCAGATTGTTCAAAAGACTTTTTTTTTATGGTGAGCTGGTACAAGGTTATCGACCCGCCCTTAACCCCCCACCAAAAAAAGTTTCAAGGGTGTAGTTAAATGTAACTTAAAGACTCTTGTCGTTAAGGCTGAAGACTGTGAAACTGGAGATAGATCTGTCTGGAGAAAGTTGATTTGGGAAACGCTGGATCAATTTTGAGCAGAAGAGAATTGGGCATGACAACAAAAAACGCACCATTAGGAAGGGAGAGATATAGAACCTGTCCAAGAGCTATTAGGACAATAACACACTTTCAGTATTTATGAAAAAGTCGCCTTTTAGGCAGATGATTTAGCCAGTCACGTGGGATCAGACACGAGAAGTCAGGTGAAAACTCCTGTAAACGTAAACCTTCCAGAAAAAACCTGCAGGTTACTTGTGCGAATTTTGCGACAAGGTTTGTAAGATTTTTTTCGGGGCTCAAACGTCATATAATTCTACACAAAGACAGGCAAGTCTCCAACATAGGTAACACAGATAAAGTCTGTGTTTGGCACGTGTGTAAGAGGTTGTGAAAGTGAAGCTGGCCCTAAGAATCACTTACGGGCCCATACCAGAGCGTTAGCTCGGCTAGAAATTAAGGAAATAATGAAATTCTGAATGAAAAACACAAAAAAGAAGAAAAAGTGAAGAGATGGTTTTCTTCCTCAAAGAAGCGACAATTATCATGTAAGGATTAATCTTTGACTTGGAGAGATTAAGATTCTGGTAAATAGGAAAGCGCCCACGCCGGGGTCTGTTCTGCAAAATGGTAGTTGAGAAAAAGCTGAGTGGGACTTTCTCATTTTGAGATACTCTAGAAATACGGGTGATTCGACTCCGTGGAAGTAGTAGTGTGTCTTAGCTGTAAATGTCTCAACTGATGGAACGAAAGAGTGGACCATATCTACACATTTACCATTAAAAAGGTGATAAAGTATCGGCTTCCAACTTTGCGTCTGTGGGGAAAGAGGCTGCAAAATGGAAAATATGTCATCCCACACAAGACTGCGTATGTAGAACTCATTGCAGCTCCGTTCTAATCCAAACAACATTAACAATTTTTCGAACCCCCCACCTAGCAGAGAGATTATAAATTGTCAGTATTGCAAATACTAACATTGCGTCCTTGTCAGGCTGGGTCTTAGTTTATGTTTTACGCAACATGTTTCCATTACAAGCATTCATATTCGGTTGCTCAGAAAGTAATAATGTATTTAACCGCCATGAATTATGAATCAAGCAACCAAGGTAGGAGAAAGGTTGAATAGAACGAAGAATCTACATCTGGAATTTGTTTACATTATTCTAACCGACAGTGTGGCGTTTATAAGGAATTTGAAAGTTTAATCCAATGAAGAACTAGAAAAATAAATATATTTGCCATTATGTACTGTATGCATTCCGAAAAGTTAGTAATAATACAGAGACCCATTTTTTTAATTGGGCAGGATATACATACGAATGCAGTGAATGAACTGCAACTGTGATTTAGAAGGTTTCAGAAGGGTAATTATGACATTTCTGACAAGACAGGCCGTTGAAGACGGTCCAGTCTGAATGAAGAAATTTTGAAAGAGACGAGTGAATTGGCTCCGCCTGAAAGCAACAAAGATTTTTATGCAGAAATCTCATGATCAACTGTCCACGGACATCTCAAGCGAACTGGGGAAACTTGCACAGTGAGAATTTCGGCTCCTCGTGATCTTTAGCTTGGGAACTGAACAAAAGATCCCATCACTTGCAGCAATCTTTTCGCCAGGAATGAAAACCTTTCATTTTTGCGCCGGTTTTTTTTTTACAGGTGATAAAAAAGTATTTTACATGCCAACCGAAAACTAAAAAAGCAGTGGCTATCACAGTAAATCTCCAGTATCGATACCAAAAGCAGGATTTTATCTACAAGTCCTTGCTTTGTGCCTGGTGGAATATGCAACCTGTCATCAATTACGACCTATTGGAAATATAGAAGGGCCATCACTGCCTACATTCCTTGTCAGCAACTTGATTATGTAAACGAATCGTTACGTCAAAAGTGTCCTGTTTTGGTAAAAAAAAAAAAAAAAAAGGGATGCCATTCTCTTTTGGTAAAAAAGGGTGCCATTTTCTAATATGACGATGCAAGCTCACAGTCTACAAAATACACCAAAGAAAAAAATCAGATGTTTAGAACTGACAGATTTTTATTTTTATTTTTATTTTGATCACTAGCACATTTCGTAAAAGTCAGAATCCATTTTGCACATTTATAAATCTACCATTCGACTTTGAATTTAATATTGCTGCCATAAAAAAATTGGTGCTCCTGCTATATATCTAGATTCTTGGCAGAATCCAAAGAAAGGGTCTGCAATATAATCGGTCCTGACCTGGCATTTCGACATCAGTCACATTCCCACCGTCTTGACGTCTTTTCCCTCTGTTTTTTTCTACAAATATTTTCATGGCAATAGTCCTTCTTATGTTTCCTACTTGCTACCCTCGAGACCTCATAAATCAAAGTGTAGTACTACATTGGCAACTAAGTCTCAATGTTTTACTGTTCAATTAGTTTCATCCTAATAGTTTATTTTCTAGAACTTTTCGACAGTCAAACTCTTTCCTGGGTTATTACTTTCCTGGCGCCCACAATCTTCAAAAAATTAAATGCAACGTTACTTAGCTCCCCAGACCGCAACCTCCCTTGATTATTATGTGCCAGACGCAATTAGAAAGAGACCAACAAAACTTCTTGTAACACCAAAGATGAATTGAAAGCAAGGATTATTCATCAAATTAAACAAGGAGACCGTCCAGAAGAGATGCAGGAAATTCCGAAGTCGTCTGAAGGCTGTGGTTGAAACCAATATCGATTTTATTGAATAAATTTACTTTTTAATATGTCAAGATATTTTTGTGTAATTTTGGTAAGTATATCTGTTTAAATGAGATATCGGTGTTATTTTCATTTTTGTGTGTGTGTGTGCGCGCGCGCGAGAGAGAGAGAGCGTCATTTAGACGACAATTTATCCATCGCACACTGTATATAATCATTAGAATAATTGATATCTTAGATGCACTTTTAAAAATGAAAACAGTCTGAAATATGACAGTTAATAAAGCTTACGCCTGACATCATGGATTACATAAAGAGTGATTAAAATATTGAAACCACAGCCTATTTGTTCTACAAATATCACACGCATTTCATAAACCGAAAATTCGTTTTTTAACGAAAGCAAAACAAATTAATTTGAAATAAACTTAAAAAAAAGACTGATTTGAGCTTAATTTTAAAATACGCATTAATAATGAGGAATCGAATTCTTTCAATAGTAAGAGATATCAATCAACGACTACTGTCCTTTGAAATTCTATTTGCTCATTTTTACTAAGAGATAAAATTTTTCAATTCTATTTTGACTCTATCGCTATTTCCATGGCAAATGTTCAGATGAGTCGCACTCTTTAGTTCCACCAGTTCAGACCTTTCCTGCTACGTCCATGGAATCGAATCACTCACATTTCCCACTTATTCCATTTGTCAAGAAAAAGTTCCAGTTAGACAAGTTAGAAGGCCGGAGAGTACAATGGCCGAAACGTTGTGATGAATATGGAAATAAAGATGAGGACGATAGTCCGAACAATGTAAATAGTGTAGCTAATTGTTCATCTAACTACTTGTTTGAAAATAGACGAGGAACATATATTTTCTCTTTACAGTAAGGTTCACCTTTTTCATGGCCCGGGCGCGTTACGTTAGGAGGCAACTTCTATGGCTAGGAGTGTAAGATAACGATTAACCCTAGACGTGAACAGGTTAAGATTGTAGTGAACCGATCAGTGGTTCGCGTGAAGAACCTGCTCGAGTGGAACTCACTTCTCACCAATGGAATACGAAGAATATGGGTAGTTTACCACTATGTAAGTGGCATGGCAGAATCAGGGAATATGTTTCATCCGAGCACTTTCCGTGGAAGTAGCGATAGGGCCGCGAGAGGCTTGCCATATCCTGCTTGTAAGAGAGATGTTGGAAGATGGAGAATAATTCGTCATACCCAAGGGCCCAGAGACGCTTTTGGTCTCTATCAAGGCTGGGCAACTCCCGCCAAATATGACAACAGGTTAGTATATAAAGGATAGTTTTGTCTTGGCGCCATTAAGACCTGTACACACCGCCTCATTTTTTATAAAAATGAAAAAAAAAAAAAAAATAGAAATTACCGCACCGGTATAGAGTAATAACGGGTGTCAAGAGAAAGGCTGACCTTTTGACACCCCGACTTCATATTTTTTGCGGGTACGAATATTAAACTTTGCCCGCTAGTTTTTCCTATTCATTTGACTGATTTATAATATTAAAGGTCGGTATTGTGGTTAAGTTTAAATTTCTACAAGAAAATAATGCATAACTATGTTACTTTAGGGTTAAGAAAAATAGAATAAATTTCTAAGTTTCTATGTGCGATGCTCTTTCGGAACTTGGGTGATCACGGTTCTCCATAACTTCCTATATTTTGTGTCTCTTAGGTTTTTTGTTCACCATCTTCCACTTCCTGTTCTGCCACCAATTTGCACAAACTTGTTAAGTAGGTTATTCACTATTTCTCTCTGTCACTTTTGCCTTCAAGATTCCCTATGAGTGTCAAATTCTCCTAACAATCTTTCCTCAATATGTGTCCTAGAAAGTTCAAGTTTCTTTTTTATTCTACTATGCACTCTGTCTGTTTGCATTCTCCTTAAAACTTCCTCGTTGGTTCCATGTCCTGTCCATCCATCTGTAGAACCATATTTTTCTTAGTTCCAGTCTCTTCTTCATGTGTTTAGAGATTTGCCCAGCATCCCTTACCATATAGGGACACTGATATTACATAACAGTTCAGTACTCTTTTCTTTTTTTCTAACGAAATTGTTCTGTTTCTTAATACTTTGCTTATTTTTTTGAAGGCATCTTTCGCTATTCTCATGAGCCTTCGGATTTCAATGTCGAATTTTGCATCGTCTATTCCCAGATAGTTGTTTGAATTTGCCATTTTTAACTCGTAGTTTGTATCTTGGGCTAATCTTCCTTCTGACAACCATACATTCTCTCTTCTACACAATTAATGTTTAGTCCTTTCTTAGATTTTCTACCTTCTCGAAGAGTTGCTTATTGTGTCTGCTATCAAATCTATCTTATATTGTTCAGATTTTGCATACGCTTATAATAAATCCTGGTAGGATCTCTAGTTCTTTCGGGATTCTCTCTCTGTAAAATTAAAATAAATCTGGTGAGAGGACCCATCTTTGTTTTTCATCGAGTAAAATGCCTGCATTTCTTTTCTTTTCTTTCTTTATTAATAATTTCATTCCAAGTGAGGCGAAAAAACCATTAAGACGGTTACTGATAATGAAAGAATCTGTGAAAAACATTGTTGAGGGGAGAGGACAATAAAAGAATAATGATTAAGAAGAAAGCGTATGCTGATTGACATTGCATTTAAAATTTTGAAGATCGTAATTGAGAAGAAGACATAAATTCGGAAGAGAATTAAGAAGAAACCGTCAACATAGAACTTACGGCTACATCTAGCAAATTCAATAGCAAATATGCATACGGATAGAAAATGAATTCAGTAACTATGCAACAATAATGAAATAGTTAATCATAAAAATACACATGTTGATGTGAGGTGCATTGTACATATTGTATCGAAAGATACATGATCGCCTAAGCGTGCGCATAACTGACTGAAATTAACTTACGTGATAATACCCTTTGAAAAGTATGAATTTTCTTCTTCCCCACCTTCCACAGCTTTGGGTAAATAGCAGGATAGACCGGGTTCTATACCCTTGGATGCCAACTGGTCTACTGCAGAAAGAAATTGCAACCTACTGCAGGAAAAAAAAATCTGCCTCATCTGTCACGTATCGAAAGATACATGATCGCCTAACAATGTATCACGCATGGCCCATAACTGACTGAATTGAATTTATTAAATAAATTCAATAAACATATACTTTCTTTTCACTCAAATTCTAATGAAGAAATGGTGGAGAGACATTGTCACTTAACAACCGCAATCTACAATCGATCATGAGTGGCTTCTGTGTTGTCGGTAAGCTATTTAGGGTAGACTGATTGCCTTTCTCCCGCTAACCATTCCCTTATTCCACTGTTCTTGAAGGCGATCTTTAAACAGGCTTGTTGAGACACGTGTTCTTTTTCAACATCATCGAAAAAAGGAGGCGAGACATTGTCAATTAAATACTACAATCTATACCTACCGTTACTCCTACAAGTCTAGCAGTCACTTTGTACTATGTGATGATAGTTTTGGTTTTCTCTCTTGACGAATATGCGTTTTATTGTTGTCGTGCAATCATAGCACATATTATATAAGATAGGAATACTTTTATTAACCTACACTTTTATTATCTTATTATAATAATAACGTGAATTGTTTCAGTAGAAAATATTTGTGTCGATAGTTACAAAGGCAGTGGTTAGCAAACCGTCAAAAATCATTCATGTTAACAACTTGCCATAAACCACAGGATTTAATATTCACATTTTATACCTGGAGTATAAGACGGACCTCTATTTTGGTGGGGGTTATTTTTTAAGGTTAAATGGTCGTCTTGTACACCGACATATACGGTACGTTATTTTGAACGCGGAACATTTAAATCGGTCATTACGTCTGTCAGGGTTAATATAACCTACCTAATAACAAACACTGACCGCATCAGAAATTTACATAGACAATTCTTTTTTGTATCTGGGTGAAAGAATCAAGCTATTGGTTATGTTATTTTCTGCCGGATAGTCTATTTGTCTACTTGCCTATTTGCCAATTGTTTTTTCGACTGCTTTCTCTAAGTGACAGTCTGTCTATTTATCAGTAAATTTTTCCGCCTTTTCTGTCAATGTCGATTTGTCAGTTGGCATTTTATTGCCTGAATATGGCTCTGTCTGCCATTTTGTATAGCTTAAGACTGAGAGATCTGCATTTGTTATTCATGTATAGGATGCGAATTGGATTTGCCATTTTAAATGCATCTCTATTGATCTCTCTACGTCGTGACAGTCTGCATATCTTTCCGAGAAAGAAAACGCCAACGGTGGAGGGGGCGATATGCCTGTCAGTTTGACTTTCTTTCCGATTGTGTGTTTATAAATTCTGTGTTAAACTTCCAAACGATGTGTCTGTTGGTTTAATACCAACATATATTTCTTCATCAATCTGTCTTCCAGGATGAAGTGTTTTCAATTCATCTGCATTTCTATCAGTCAAACTGTCTAATTCTGAATCAGAATGACTTTCTAATCTACTTTTCTGTCAGTCAGACCCGCCGATCGGTAGGGTTTCATTATCAATCACTGTCATCCGGTGTGCCACACAGTATGGAAATCTGTAGGATCACCTAACAGGCTATATTATCAGAAGAAAACTAAATCAGGTGATAATTCGTGCTTATATAAGTAAAAGTAGATGAAATATTAGCTACGAAAGATTACTCGTTTGCTTGTAAAATTTATGAAACGTCTGTGATTTAAACCTTAAATGGCACATTCTAGAATTTAGATTCAGATATATGCTATTTAAAAGGAAACCGTTATCGAACATTAATCGTCTACCATAGCATTTTCTGCCCTAGAGGATTTATTTCATTCGAGTGGGTAAAAGAAAAGTTAATAAATAAAATAAAATTCGTCATTTGGTTTGCATTTATTCTGGACGGTCGGAAATTGCCAAATATAATTTAAATGGCCTTTGCTTTTTGGGTGTGCTTACGTAAGAGAGAGAGAGAGAGAGAGAGAGAGAGAGAGAGAGGAGTGGATGGAGAGAAATAGGAGGAGAGAGAGAGAGAGAGTTAAATAGCAGGAAAGAAAGAGTCAGAGGTAAGGGAGAGTGTAGAATGCGGGATATGTAGTTTCAATCTAGATTGGAAATAGTTGTTGACTTTTCGCTGAGGTGTACGGCTGTGTGTCACCTGTTATGAATGTTTGTTTTTCATTCGACTTTTCCACATGTGACAAAAAGAAAGAGAAAACGGGCGGGGATAGAGAGAGTGGGTAGAAGAGGGAGGAAGGTAGAGAAGCCAAATAGGTTCAAGTAAAGAGAGAGAGAGAGAGAGAGAGATAAAGAAAGGGAGATAGAATGAGAAAAAGGAAGGCAGAGAAAAGTGTGAGATGGAGCGTTGGAGATAATGAGAGAGAGAGAGAGAGAGAGAGAGAGAGAGAGAGAGAGAGAGAGAGAGAGAGAGAGAGAGAGAGAGAATAAATATGCAAGCGATTCAAGTCTAAACCAAAACATAAAACGCTAAAAGTGGTGGAGAGAGGCAGGGAGGGAGAGAGAGAGAGAGAGAGTAGTAATAAAAGACTGTGTAACATGGAGATGGAGAAGGAGTTGAAAGAAAAAAAGAAAAAGAAAGAAAGAAAGAATAAATAAATAAATAAATAAAGAAAGAAAGAATAAATAAAGAAAGAAACAGAAGCAAACTTGATTCAAACCCAAAAGAGTAACAAATCAGAAAGTAAGAGAGAGTGAGAGGGTGGAGAAAAAAAGAAGAGAGAGAAGGATAGAGAAAGAAGAAAAGAGGAAAACATGAAGTGAAAGATTGGAGAGAGAGAGAGAGAGAGAGAGAGAGTGAGAGAGAGAGAGAGAGATGGACAAGAAAAAGCGATTCACGTAAAGAAAAGTAGCAAAACAGGAAGTGTGTGCGGGAGAGAGTAAAGACAGTAGAGGAAGAGAGGAATATATTAAGAGAAAGGGCAGGAGAAGTAGAGATAGAGAGAGAGGGGTGGGTCAAAATGGCTGCACAAGATTCGAATTCAATCCAAGAAAACAAAACACGAAACAATAGAAGAGAGAAAATCCAATACAACTGCCTCGAGTTGTTTTGCTTTGCAGTTTTTATTTATTTGTTTTCAATTTGGAATATTTTGCTTTTTTTTTACAATTTAAATTCCTTTTTTATATTCTCTCTTATTTATTTATTTATTTATTTTCCGCAATTCAAGTTATTTGCTTTTGGATGAAGATAACGATGTTACATTTGCCCCTGGGCGAATAAATAAAATAAAATAAATAAATGATAATGCTAATAATAAAAATAATAATGGTAATATTAATAATAATAATGCTAATAATAATAATAATAATAATAATAATAATAATAATAATAATAATAATAATAATTAACAATTTATAACTTTGGGAATCGCTTCTTTTTTCCCTCTTCCCTTTTCCTTCTCTTACTCCTTTGCTTCTCCTCTACTCTTTCTATTCTCTCTCTCTCTCTCATTACCCCTCTTCCTCTCTGTTCTTAACCACTCCCTTTTAAATTTAAATCCACATTGTCTTTCTTCTTCTTTTCCACTCCTTTCACAGCTTTCTGTCTATAGTTTCCCTTATTTGCTCTCTGCTCGCCGTTTCACTTTTAATTAACTTTATTGATATTTACTAAGCTTACCTTCGTTCGGCGCGAGAACAGATCGAAGCGAAGTAATAGCATAGGAAGATTATGATGTGTTTAACTTCTAAATGGATGTGCTTCGACAAAAAAAAAAAATAATAATATTCAATATTTGAGCAATACTCTGGCTCGAACTCTGTCTTCTGTCTTCAAAATACGAAACTCACTCAACTACGGTAAATAGGCATCTGGAGGACAACAGTGATTAGGAGAGATAGCAAAAAGACAAAATATATTAAGAGCTATAAAGTACAGGAAATTGTGGAGAGCCATGATCATGAATATCCTGGAGCGACATAAAGAACACGTATCTAATAACGTAATGGTTATTGACGTAAAAATGACACCGAAGGGCCGATTTCGAATTCTGGTCTAATCTGTAGCGTTTACTTTCACGCTAAAATCCTTTGGAAAGACATGGATCTCTCTCTTCTTCCTATGGGCTAACTAGCCTTGGTAGCCAAAGACGAAAAGTCTGGAATCAAAATCGCGGAAAAAGCAACTTGAAATCACTCATGGATAATTTAGGAATCTGTGGAGAGCCAGAATCTCTTATGTCGTGAATAGACTTAGCGTTAACAAATCTGACTTAAGGCCATCAGTATAAGCTAGTAATGATAAGTTGTAAAGTTCTACAAAATTAGCTCGTTACCATGCGTTTGTTGAACTCGTTGACCTCTTGCGTTGGAAAAAAATACAGAATTACCTTAGCAGTTACTGCAGACCTCTTTTTACATACATAATCAGATAACAATTTACATGAAAATTCATAGAGATTGTGATGCATACAGACACGGATAGGATAAGATAATTTTTCTATTCTGAAACTATTTTCACACACACACACACACACACACACACACACACACACACACACATACATTCGCTTAGAGCTGGGGTTTTCAACCAAAGCAAGAATTTCCCTCCAAGTAGTGACAAGGGTTTCAGTGGATGGGATCTTTTCTTTTTTCTTGTCTTTTATGTATATTTAGAGTTTTTGAACCCCACCATCCATGAAAAAAAAACCTTTATATAAATAATCTGTGTAACTGTATATGTACCACCTTAAAAAAGAATGAAGATTTCCAATAAGACATGCTTAATTAATTGGCATGTAACATTTTAGTAGAACAGTCTTGGAATGAGGGGGAGAGGAATAGGACTTACAGTGAAAAGAGTGCATTTGGGTAAAAAAAAAAAAAGGTTCAGAATCATAGGTAAACGTTTCCTGCGTTCATTTTGCCAAAATTTTAGGAAATTTCAAAAGTGTATGCGAAAATAATTCCACACTTTACTTATTATGCAATAAGAAAACTGCAGTAAGTTACTGATAGGCCTTAGGTATGATTCTGATAAGCCTTAGTTAAATTCTGACAAATCTTAGGCAAAATTCTGATACGCCTTAGGTAAAAATCTGATAATCCTCAAGTTAAATTCTGACAAGCCTTAGGTAAAATTATGATATGCCTTAAGTAAGGATCTGTTAAGTCTTAAGTAAAAATCTGAGAGGCCTTAGGTAAAATTCTGATAGGCCTCAGGTAAAATTCTGACAGGCCTTAGGTAAAATTCTGACAGGCCTCAGGTAAAATTCTGACAGGCCTCAGGTAATTTTCTGAGAAGCTTTCGGTAAAAATCTGACAAGTATTAGGTGAAATTCTGATATGCCTTAAGTACATGATTTGATTTTTCATCTTAATTGAGTGAGTTCGTTCTGTGTATGTCTTAGTGTGTGGTAGGGATTTTTTTAATTTCCGAATACGGTTAGCACATTGTGGCTTTGTTCGAAGTTAATATTGTTAAGAGTTGGCTTTTTCGTTTTTCTTTTTTATTATTAAAACTTCCATTATTTTTAGTCTTTTTTTGCAGGTGGATGCCGTTAATATATTTGTGTTTTCTACTAGTATGTTCCTAATGGAGTCTGGTAAATTTGTGTGTGTGTTTAAATGGGTTCTAATGGAGTTGTGACCAGATAGGTGTAATGTAAGACGTCTGGATAAGACGTAAGACATCTAAGACATACACATAACGTACACACTCAATTAAGCTGAAAAATTGAATCATCCTTGATAATGGCTAAAGGTATAGCCGAAAGCACTCGGAAATATAAAACATTTGGGCAGTTCTTACACACCCTTTGTCCAGAAAAGAAAGCTCTTGTTCGAACACAAGAAAAATTAAATAAAAAGCTAATAAATAAATGGTAAATAGGTACAAATACTGATATAATCAAAAGCATATTTTGAAAGAAGTTATTTCAAACTTTCGAATGTATATTTCCCGCAAATATAAACTAGTCGTATTTTTAGCCACTAAAATATCCGTTGTTTTTGTCCATTGTTCATCATCCACAGTCTATTAGACCCAGCTTGCACTTTCTGTAATACGTTGGCCATTCTTTGATTTCAGTACTTTTGGTGTTATCTCTTCGTTATTTTTAATCACTTTGTTCTTAGCTAATCGCCTTCTTTTGTGTCTTCCTTTTATTCTTTTGCAAGAAATACAGGTACATATCCAGGCTTTGTCTCCTTGCTTTACACTGCATACCGTAACTCTTAAACACAACACAGAAATTACGCGATTATCTTCCTCAAACTAAGAGAATTCCTCTTTTACTGTTTTAAATAATCATTATTTTCTTCTTTATATTCTTGTGGTTCCATTCGTTTCATTGGTTAGCAATTCCTTATTTACAAGAACTTCATGCGAGTATTGTCAAAAACATTCACGGATTAATGGTTTCCAGAGAAGAATAAGGGAGTTACCAAAAATCAGACTATTATTGAGAACAAACATTCAAGCAGGTGGTCAATGATGACTGACTAAACAAACACAAACAAAAGAAAACAGAGAGGAAGGAAGAAATTTAATTACAGTCGACAACCATTTTCTTCTTGTGCTTTTCTTTCTTGTTTGTTTGACAATGGCAGGCTTGGTTTGATTTGGTTTGGGTTGTATACGGCATATACGAACTCAATGGGTTATTTAATGCCGACAATATTTTTATTGCTGGTAATTATTATTTTCCAAAAATGTATTGCTGGTATCAAAACCTATTTTAACACTTTCATAGTGTTTTGACCCTATTTTTGGAGTTAACTTTTTGCCTATAACTGGGATCCTAACAGGTGCTACCGCACCAAGTGAAGGTGGACCTGGGAACACCAGCAATTAATAGGTGGTTTCACGCTCCTGAAAACCTCTTGATCAGAGGCCTTGCTGCCGGATGTAGTTTATCGTCATACCCAGGGCTTCAGTGGCAGGTGAAGGCTGCCTACTATCATGTTTAGATTGTAGCATTAACACAAAGTAAATAAACTAACAATTAACCTCATCGTCAGTAAACTGTTGTTACTAAGTTAGGGGTCGTGTGTTAGACAAAAAAACTAAGTATTGAAAAAATAGGCAAACAAAAGAGTGAGACAGAACAAGATAAAAATTTTATTCTATTGGAAACCGCTTTAGTGTAGAGAACATTTTAAGGGATGTTTTTAAGGGCCTCTGTAAATAATGAAAGAAAAGTTGAACTTACTCTGCTGGTGAATCAGTGGGCGCGTGAGGTGTACTGCCTGCGCTATGTTGCGTCTATTGCAAGGAGTGTTAACCTTTTGCGTCCTGTTAAGATGTCGATGTAAAAAGAGTCTTTCATGACCACAACAAGCACACACCCGGTTTTGTTCTTTGTACGTATGACCCTAAAACTGAAATAGGTTTCTCTTGCTGATAGGGCTTTTCATGCATTTAGTTTAATGGACTTAATGAGCTTAAAGAATTTAACTTCCGCTGCAAGGTGTTTGAATAAAGTAAAGATTTATGTGGAAAAGAATTGCATTTTGCAAATCATTGTCATGCAACATCACTTGGTTCATTAAAATGTAAATCCTTCTTGGAGTATTTCTGTAATTGTAGCTGGTATGACATTTTCTCACGAAGAATCTTCTTGAAGTAATATATATATATATATATATATATATATATATATATATATATATATATATATATATATATATATATATATTGTTGTTTTCTCTGCCAAGCCTGTCCTTTCGTCTATGCGTAAGAATGTTCTCCCTCCACATCATATCGGGAGAACGACGCAAAGATTGGATGATAGAATAAAACAACACGTTCCAGCAAAAATCCGAGACCTTAAGTACACTTCCTCGGACATTTTAACCAATACATACGGGTCTTCCATCGCAGAACACCTAACAAATAGCCATAATTGTGCCGTTAGTTTTAGTGGTGACGCTTTTACGATCCTTAGCAAGTCCCACTCAAATTACCACCTGAAAGTGTTAGAGGCCATCTACATTATATCATTAGAACCTTCTCTTAGTAAACAGAAGAACTTTATATTAGGCCACCAACTAATTACCATTTAAATATTTTTTCCTCCCACCAATAGAATTTGTCCATTGTTTTTTTTTTCATGTTACATAATTTACTCGATTTAGCTCTGTTGAGCGAGGTTTGAAACCGGTTAGCTAGCCTTGTTTTTCATTTTTACTTTTTATTATCATCATGAGTGGTAATAATAAAACTAATTTTTATCTGTTCATGGCAGTCATAAAATTATGTACCACTAAACATATCTTTATATATATATATATATATATATATATATATATATATATATATATATATATATATATATATATATATATATATATATATATATATATATATATATATATATATATATATATATATATACACACGCTCTATCTCTGATATATATATACACACGCTCTATCTCTGATATTGAGCACTTTATTCCATAAATATAGCACACCTTAAGACTATATTTCTTTATATATATATATATATATATATATATATATATATATATATACACGCCAAAATTTGGGGCTTCTGTATTTCGAAAAATCACTTTAAAATTGAATCTTGCGTACCTTTTACAAAACTAACCCACTTCATGCCAAAGGGGCTTTCTCTTCTTGAAGGGTTTTTATCATATATTCAGTAGTAATAACGAAATTAACCCATGATTGCATAACATTTCCTTCAAATTTGACCTCCTTTTGATAATCTAACCGGCTAATTAATGGTAATCTTAGGGCTGACGGATTTAAAATTTTAGATAATTCCCTCTCTAAAAGAAATTGGATGCCATGCACTAATGGCTTAAATAGTTTCAGTATCTTAGTTTAGTAGGGGTTAATTAAAACTAAATACATATGACACGAATTATTAAATCCAGAGGGCAGTCCCAAACATTTGGTCCATAGTGTACAAAATATGGAAGATAATATATATATATAAATCAATACAAATGACAGAATCCTCACTAATCCATTTTCCGTGGATTGAATGAGAAAACAATGTCCAAAATTCCAATGTAAAACTGTGTGTTGACTGATGAGTCAAAGGCAACCATCTTGTTTCTTCCTTTATCTAAAATATAAATGACTACATTTACTTATTTTCTTCAGTCTGTGGTTCTTATATATTTCACGAGGACAATACCAGACAAAAGTGGCAGCATCTTTGCATTAGACAGTGCAGATTCACTTTCAACCAATCATAAACATTTCGTGATTAAATTTCAAATTATGCACGGTGATCTTGTCTTCATCCGTCAGTACGAATTATCCTTTGTTTTATTGTGGTTTTTGTATGTAATTCTCATTTTATTCAACCGAGTTTTTAAAGTTCTATCACAAATATTAACTGCTGCTTCAATTTACTATTTTCAAGGCACACTCTAGGACACATGGTACAGTGGATAAAGGCGTTGGTTAGATCCATCGACAGGACCCAAATAGTGTGAGTTCAAAACCCGGTTAAGGCAGTGGAGAACTTTCTGAGGGAAATTAACAGGAGATAACTGATAACTGACATCCATCAAAAACATGGCACGTGGAAATAGAACAGTCTAACCCAGTGAGCGAAATAAAGGGTTCAGTTCGACATTCCAACCACCTGAAGAAGGCCAGAGCGTACAACGGCTGAAACGTTGTGATAAATATGGCGACAAAGATGAGGACAATAGTCCGAATAATGTAAATAAAGTACATAATATCTCATCTCAGAAATATAGATAGGCATACAGTTTGACTTTTATATCCTGACGTTTTAACTTCTTTCCCGGTTTTATTTATTCTTGCACCTATTCTTAGAGACAGAGAGTAACTGGGAGTAACTAACATCGTCTGTGATACTCGCTTTTCGATTTACTTTCCAAAGCGGATTTGTAATCTTTTCCATTGTCCCTATCGATATTTCTCTTGTTGAAAAAGTTTAACAATCATTAAGGTCTGTAAATCCTCTCTTTTAAGTGCAAACTAATTGGCATATTAAGATTTGAGATGACATTTGTTTAAGAAGTGTAAATTACAAGGTGATTCTAAGAGGTCTTCCATTAATTGAGCGACGAGACGTTAAACACATGATGAGACCTTTCTTTCTTTCTTTCTTTCTTTCTTTCTTTCTTTCTTTCTTTCCAAACAGCTTCACTGATATGTCTTTTCCGAGTTTTCTCGCGACCAAAATGGAATAGTTTATTATTGAGGAGCAATTTACAGAACGAAGAAACCAGAAGAATTATGAAATGATCGTCATGTGACTTATATTCTATTCGATCCGACGGCTAGCTGTACATGAAATACTCTTTAGAAATTAAATTATTTTTGGATTTGGTTCCTAATGATCATCACCGTACATTTGTGTTTTGTAACAGACTAAAACAAGCTCATATATATATATATATATATATATATATATATATATATATATATATATATAGGATTGTAAAAACAGATTGTCCGACTCGACTTCTTATATTGTATAAGTATGGTAGGCCGATGGAAGAAATTAAAGGGCTAAAAAAGCAACAAATATTTATTCTATATAAGCGGACCTTTCGAACAATTGTAATTATAATTAGAAAAAGATGTTAAAAATCAGTATTTTTGACACGTCATAGCTTCTCCATGAGAAATAAAACATCAAATTGAGAATTTTTTGTTTTTTTCCTTGAAACTCTAAGACTCTACCGTGATTCCATAGCTTCCAATGGCATTTAGCACATTTTTTTTTTGCACGAAACTCTAAACTTCTCTACCTTGATTCCATAGTTTCCTATGGCATTGAGCACATTTTTTTTTGCATGAAAAGCTAAATATCTCTACCGTGATTCCATAGTTTCCAATGGCAATGAGCACTTTTTTTTGCTTGAAACTCTAACCTTCTCTACCGTGATTCCAAAGTTTCCTATGGCATTGAGCACTTTTTTTTTTGCTTGAAACACTAAATTTCTCTAACGTGATTCCCTAGTTTCCTATAGCATTGAGGACTTTTTTTTTGCATGAAAAGCTAAACATCTCTACCGTGATTCCATAGTTTCCAATGGCAATGAGCACTTTTTTTTGCCTGTAACTCAAAACTTCTCTACCGTGATTCCATAGTTTCCTATGGATGGTATTGAGCACTTTTTTTTTTGCTTGAAACTCTAAACTTTTCTACCGTGATTCCATAGTTTCAAATGGCACTTAGCATTATTTTTTTGCTTGAAAATCTAAACTTCTCTACGGTGATTCCATAGTATCCAAAGGCATTGAGCACATTTTTTTTTGCTTGAAACTCTAAAGCTCTCCACCGTGATTCCATAGTTTCCAATGGCACTGAGCACATTCTTTTTTTTTGCACGAAACTCTAAACTTCTCTACCTTGATTCCATAGTTTTCATATAAAATTGAGCACATTTTTTTTGCTTGAAACTCTAAATTTCTATACCGAGATTCCATAGTTGCCAATAGCAATAGCATTCTATACGGTGAGTCCATAGTTTCCAATGGCATTCGGCACTTTTTGTTTTGCTTGAAATTCTAAACTTCTCTACCGTGATTCCATAGTTGCCAATAGCATTGGGAACATTCTTTTTTTTGCATGAAACTCTAAACATCTCTACAGTGATTCCATAGTTTCCATTGGCATTGAGCACTTTTTGTTTTGCTTGAAGCTCTAAAAATGTCTACCGTGATTCAATAGTTTTCAAAACATTGAGCACTTTTTGTTTTGCTTGAAACTCTAATCTTCTCTACGGTGATTCCATAGTTTCCAATGGCATTGAGCACTTTTTGTTTTGCTTGAAACTCTAAACTTCTCTACCGTGATTCCATAGTTGCCAATGTCATTGGGAACATTCTTTTTTTTGCATGAAACACTAAAATTGTCTACCCTGATGCCATAGTTTCCGATAGCATTGAGCACTTTTTTTAAACTTGAAACTCTAAATTACTCTACCGAGATTCCATAGTTTCCTATGGCATTCAGCACTTTTTTTTTGCATGAAACTCTAAACTTCTCTACCTTGATTCGATAGTTTTCATATGGAATTGAGCACATTTTTTTTGCTTGAAACTCTAAACTTCTCTAACGTGATTCCATAGTTTCCTATGGCATTGAGCATATTTTTATTGCCTGAAACTCTAAACTTCTCTAACGTGATTCCATAGTTTCCGATGGCATTGAGCACATTTCTTTTTGCCTGAAACTCTAAAATTCTCTACCGTGATTCCATTAATTCCTTTATCATTGAGCATTTGTTTTGTTTCGCTTGAAACTGTAAACTTCTCTTCCGTGATTCCAGTGTTTCCAACGGCATTGTTCGCATTCTTTTTTTGCTTGAAACTCTAAACATCTTTACCCTGATTCCATAGTTTCCAATGGTAAGGACGACTTTTTTTTTGCTTGAAACTCTAAACTTCTCTACTGTCATTCCATAGCTTCCAATGATATTGACGACTTTTTTTTTTGCTTGAAACACTAAACTTCTCTATCGTTATTCCATAGTTTCCAATGGTATTGACCACTTTTTTTTGCTTGAAAATCTAAAATTCTCTAACGTTATTCCATAGTTTCCTATGGCATTGAGCACTTTTTTCCCTGAAACTCTAAACTTCTCTACCGTGATTCCATAGTTTCCGATGGCATTGAGCACTTTTTTTTTACTTGAAACTCTAAATTTTTCTACCGAGATTCCATAGTTTCCTATGGCATTCAGCACATTTTTTTTGTATGAAACTCTAAACTTCTCTACCGTGATTCCATAGTTTCCTTTATCTTTGAGCATATTTTTTTGTTTTGCATGAAACTGTAAACTTCTCTTCCGTGATTCCAGTGTTTCCAATGGCATTGTTCACATTCTTTTTTTTGCTTGAAACTCTAAACATCTCTACCCTGATTCCATAGTTTCCAAAGGCCTTGAGCACTTTTTTTTTGCTTGAAACTCTAAACTTCTCTACTGTCATTCCATAGCTTTCAATGATATTGACGACTTTTTTTTTTGCTTGAAACACTAAACTTCTCTATCGTTATTCCATAGTTTCCAATGGTATTGGCCACTTTTTTTTGCTTGAAGCTATAAACTTCTCTACTGGGATTCCATAGTTTCCTATGGTATTGAGCATTTTTTTTTTTGCGTGAAGCTTTAAAATTCTCTACTGTGATTCCATAGTTTCCGATGGCTTTGAGCATTTTTTTTTTGCTTGAAACTCTAAACCTCTCCACCGTGATTCCATAGTTTCCAATGGCACTGAGCACATTCTTTTTTTTTGCACGAAACTCTAAACTTCTCTACCTTGATTCCATAGTTTTCATATAAAATTGAGCGCATTTTTTTTTGCTTGAAACTCTAAATTTCTATACCGAGATTCCATAGTTTCCTATGGCATTGAGCACTTTTTTTTTGCATGAAACTCAAAACTTCTCTACCGTGATTCCATAGTTTCCTATGACATTGTGCACATTTTTTGTTTGAAACTTTAAACTTCTCTACCGTGATTCAATAGTTTCCAATGGTATTGTCCACTTTTTTTTGCTTGAAACTCTAAACTTCTCTACTGTAATTCCATAGATTCCTATGGCATTGAGCATTTTTTTTTTGCTTGAAACTCTAAACTTCTCTACGGTGATTCCATAGTTTCCTATGTCATTGTTCACTTTTTTTTTGTATGAAACTCTAAAATTCTCTACCGTGATTCCATAGTTTCCTATATCATTGAGCATTTTTTTTTCCATATCTTTCAATGATATTGACGACTTTTGTTTTTGCTTTAAACTCTAAACTTCTCTACCCTGATTCAATAGTTTCGAATGGTATTGTCCACTTTTTTTTGTTTGAAACTCTGAATTTCTCTACTGTTATTCCATAGTTTCCTATGGCATAGAGCACTTTCTTTGGCTTTAAACTTTAAACTTCTCTACCGTCATTTTATAGTTTCCTATGGCATTGAGCACATTTTTTTACTTGAAATTCTGTACTTCTTTACCGTGATTCCATTCTTTTTTATGGCATTGAGCACTTTTTTCTATACCGACAAGTCTTTTCTGTTGGAATTTGTTTTTTATTTTTTTATGCTTTCGGCTACTTTGTTCTTGCCCGGATCTTGTTACCGTCCCCCTGTCGAGATTTGGTGGCCTACCATCTTGGACTTGGCTGGTGCCATAAGTGTTCCTATTTTTACAAACTACAGATGATTGCGTAAAAGCGCATGAAACTGACAGTCGTGGAAATTTGACTTAAAATCTATTAAAGGTCTGGCATTTTTTATGGCATTGGTTTCACTTTTTTTACAGTGTGCAGTCTTAGACACACTCTCTTGGGAGCTACTTATATATATATATATATATATATATATATATATATATATATATATATATACTCTTAAGGTGTGCTATATTTATGGGATAAAGTGCTCAATATCAGAGGGTGTGCAAATACAAAAGCGAACATTGAAGTCAACAAGTAGAGGCGACAGGCTGCTTCATGCTAGACATAATGACAATTGCGTCTAGTATGAAACAGCCTGTGGCCTCTACTTGTTGACTTCAATGTTCGCTTTTGTATATATATATATATATATATATATATATATATATATATATATATATATATATATGTATTTGTGTGTGTGTGTGTATATATAACATATATATATGCTTCCAAAGCGCATTGCATCTGGTATCTCTTCTGCCAAGAACTTCGAAATATTAACACATAACCGACCCGTAAAAGTCCAAAATTAGATGGCTTTTAATATATTTTCCCATATTTTTGGCTCATATTTTTTTGAAATTTTAATTTAACAAAAGAAACGACATTATTTCAGATAATCAAATGCCTGTCAGGATTT
Source organism: Acanthosepion lycidas (assembly GCA_963932145.1). NCBI lineage: Eukaryota > Metazoa > Mollusca > Cephalopoda > Sepiida > Sepiidae > Acanthosepion > Acanthosepion lycidas. The sequence continues at coordinate 3,063,075 of OZ010576.1, forward strand.
TCTAATTCGAAATGCTAATTTGCATTTTCAAAAAGTTCGTCATACTTAAGTTTTGTCACTGAAACTTAAATTCACGTGATCCGTGCTTAACCCACTGTTCAGTTACTTGTGGCTAAGTACTAGTCTTTTTTCAAAGTATTTCTATGATTACCTTTGAGGCAGCAGTCATCATAGCAAATAAGTCTTAGTAGGAAATAAAGTGTATTCTAGTAAGTTTATGGCCTGTCTTTACTTTCTCCATTTATTTTAATTTCTCCCACTCAATTTGAATATTCATAATGATTAATTAAGAAATATTAATAGTTTTTCCATGTTATTCCCAAATATTATACTGTAGCGCCAGGAAACTAAAAATATTATACTGTACCTTGGAAAACTAAAAATTAGTACTGACTAATTTCAGGATATACGGTATTTATTAGTTGTCTGCAAAAATTGCTAAACTCTTTTTAAAAAAAAAACAAACTATGGACTGAATAGACATAAGAAAACCTTTGTTTAAAAACACACATAACTTTTGCACATTCAAATGTATATTATCATTCTGAACTCCTAATAATTCCAACTTCTGGAACGTGTCTAGTTCCAAGGATTTATAATAAAAGAGTTATTAGTTTTGTATAGCACAAAGAAACGGAGACATTTTGAAAATTACTATCAAAAGGAAAAACTAATGTAAGTCATCTTAGAGAATATCTTTTCAATCAGTACATATCAAAGAGAATGCTTGATAAATTTTAAAGATTAAACAATAATAGTTCTAAAATAATCTTTAAATGTAATGGATGATTATATATATATATATATATATATATATATATATATATATATATGTGTGTGTGTGTGTGTGTGTGTATACACACACATAAATATATATATATGTATATATATATATATATATATATATATATATATATATATATATATATATTGAAAAGTACACAAAAACATCTAGAAAAAGTGAAGAAGTGAGCTTAGTGCGGTAATGGTAGAGAAAATGATTTAATTGATTGATTTGTTTGTTTAACAGCATGTCAATTCTTTAAGGTTCATTTAAATTTCTTGGGAGCTTTGAAGTAATAAAAATATTATATATGTTGTTCTGCTTTCACAATTGAATACATGGTAGATGATGCTCAGCTTTTGTGGATATACATGTTTGTTCGGACATGACTACCAGAGGCGGTGATATGTGATGTATATGTGTTGCAGTTTTGTTGAAGCTATATTTTGGAATAGAGTTTGATTTTTAAAAAATGTATGATATATGGAATAATATCATAAAAGAATTCTTTCATGTTGGTTGTTGATTGATTGATTTCATTTCATTTTGTGGCATATCAATTTCTGTAGGTTATTTTATGGCGAACTCTAAATATTTTGAACAATTTTATGTCTTCAACAAAATATATTTTAAATGTAATTGTATGCATTCAACTGCTTTGTTAGTCATTTTGCTATAAAATGTATTGTTGGTAATTCTACTATAAAATGTTTTGTGATGCAAACGAACACATGTTGTCACTTCTGTAATTTCAACGAATACTCGTCACTTTTGAAATGCTCGTTGTAGTAGAGACTTTGTAATCGCAGATAAAACTATAGTTACGCCGTTGAACAATACTGGTGTCAGACGTCTTCGAATATCACTCGCACTAATAGTACTTGCTCGATAATACTGGCTCGAATAGTAACCTCCGAATCGTGATCCGGACAGAGAAATAGTAATAGTATAGAGAATAGCGGTCTATATAGTATTAGAGGATAGACTAGAAATAGCGATCGGTATCGTAATAAAGGATAGACTAGAAATAGCGATCGGTATCGTAATAGAGGATAAACTAGAAAGTCTAGACTTCACGCGACTTCCTATATATTCGTTTCCTCTATGGTCACGTGATCCACTTAATTCAATAATGGGATCGCCTGTGTTTGCTCACTGGCGATCTATGTTCAAACTCATCGAAACTTTATTCCGATATAACAAAATATATTGTTGGTCATTTTGCTTTAAAATGCTTTGTTGGTCATTTTACTATGAGAATATATATTTTTTATACTTTCAAAGTGTTTTGTTTAGGTGGGAGGTCACTATTTTCCTATAGCTGGGAACCTAACAAGTTGCCACCACCCCGGGTTAGTGTGGCCTGGGAATAACAGCAATTAAAGATGTCTCCACGTCCCTCAAAACCTCCTGATCAGAAGTCTTGCTCCCGGATGTAGTTTATCATCATACGCAGAGCTAAGCAGATCAAATTATACAAAGCGTAATTTCCCAAAGCAGGGCGGACCAACTACGACTGTCAGTTTTCTACGTGGCAGTCACGCATTGATAAGGCGGTCAGCATTAGACGTTCATTTAACTGGACATATTATTTCCGAGTCGGTTAAACCAAAATGTTATAATAAGGGTAATTGTTGAATACATATATAATATACTCACAAGCCCAAAATCACCAAGGGAAGAACACCCAAATAGCCAACTATCAATATACACGTATATATACGTATATATAAGAAACGCAACGAGAAAGGCAGATCGTAGATCCAATTAGGCAATACTACTATAAACAATGTAAGAAAGCGAAAACATTAGAAAATAGTTTGTAAATGCGACAGGGTTCAAAGGTCAATCTGTACCAAGTGGCTTCATTTTGCGTACTTTAGCTCCGTCACCATAGCAACAATCTCGAACTTTTTTGATCAGACCTCGCATATGCCTCGCCAAATTTACATATGGCTTTAATTCAGTGTTGCTCTTCTCTTAGACTGATTGCCACCCAAGGCTGAAACATCCAGTATGTCCTACTGTTTAACCCATAGCTGGCAAGGGGTATAGATTCATACTTTTCCAAGCAGTTTTTACCGCATATCAACCCATTGTGTTTTTTAAAGTCGAAATTTATTATTTTAAATAAAGTCTTGCATTTAAACAGTCAAAACTGTTATTTTAAATAGTAAAACTCTGTAGTGAATTTCTGTTTTCATTATATTTTTGAAACAATCGCCGTATTTAATCGTCTTGAACGTCGTTCTTTTTTGCCCTTTCCTCGGTCCCTATAATCCCCTTACGTACTTGTAGCATTCTCGCCTAGCTTGGGGTGAAATGATTAAAAAAATCAGTTTAATTTCTCTTAGGGACTGAAATATGTAAAATGAATCAGTCTTTTGAAAAAGCCTTTTTGAATTTCTTGTTTGACAGTATTTTGAATTGAATTAAAATGGCTGTAGTTTGTTAGTATGTAATTTATGGCCAGTGTGTATTTTATGGTGAATGTCACACGTAACGGAGGATCTTCCTTTTTTAGGATATACGAATGGGTTATTTTAGTAAGTCCAATATGGAACCTGAAATTAATAATTTCTTCTCGTTTGTCGTTTCTGACAACACTTTCCTATAGTTGGTTTAATTCTGAACATCTTATTGTTTGAACAGGAGTTTCATAGATTATGCCACTCCCTTTCCCAACAGTATTTGGGTGAAAATGAATGTAATGTAATTCGACTGGAACTCTCCGATTTTTCCTTCCTAGCTTTTAACCTTTACACCGACCCTACATCCTTATGAGATATCATTATCACAAATACGGGTTATTTTTATAAGCTCTTACCTTGTTTTTATTGCTAATTTTATTTTGCTGTTTAATCTTTGAAATTTATCAAGTCTGGCTGGCCATTACGTTGGTAGTACTTTGGATCCAAAATGGACCTGTCATAAAATCAATCAACCTGACCTAATGATCTATGTCAAATTATTTATAATAATGGCGGTGATTTATTTAAGATATTCAGAAAACTTAAGATGATCGTTTCTAACTACGAAGTATAAAGAAGTAACAGAAATTAGATGATAGGAAAACTAATCAGTGATTAATAATAAATCTATTTTTATTGTTAATATAATCTGCCTAGACAAAAGACTAAATTTGTGTGAGCAAAAAGCCTTTAGGTCTGAGCAATGAAACTTATTTAAAAAACTAAAATGTTTACACAAACACCTGCATCCGATGAATATAACCTGCATAATAATGAGAAATAATGTCAGGTGATGATTCATTAATTCTTTAGATATAACTTCGTTTATGTTTCATATACGAAAATAAAACAGATATGGGTTTCCAAAATTCTGAACGTGAGATGTGCTTTCCATCATGAGGATAATTTGAACATACTTTGCCTTGAAAATTAATTCATAACAGAGACGGTCTAAAAGCACACCGAGCTGTACGATGATTTTCCGTCAGCAGGGTTAGAACCTGCATCCCTTAAGTATGAGGGATGCAGGTTCGAACTCTGTCGAAGTCTCCATTTTCATTATAAAAGACTCTCAAAAATCGAGATAAGTCGATGATTAGCAACACATTAAATTAATTATCTATTACAGAAAATTTAAAACAGCTAACCTTATCAAAAATAACAACCCACTTGCAAAATCAAAACTACAAAGAACCAACATCATTTATGAGTTTAAATGCACCTTAAGGAACTGTGTTCCTGATCAAACCAAACTCATAAATAATTACATCAGTCACACTACTACATGCCTATCCAGACGACTTACTTTACATCTATCCAACCACAGCTCCATTAGAACTCATTTGAACACATTCACAAATCTATCAGACTCCATCCGAAACATATTAGTTGAAAATACAAGCAAAATAACCTCCACATCTAAAAAGATTAAAAATAATGGAAGATAATAATAATAATAAAAAAAAGAAATAGCCAGCATTCAATAAAATGAGCTGACCGTGTTTGGAAAATGAAACATACCTAGATACATACACACAATCTATACATTCTGTTAAAAAGTAAATATAAAATCATCCCTGAAAATGACTAAAAGTATAATCGAAACCGTTCAGATATGCAGAATATATGGACAGTTTTCACAAACTTTGTGTCCAGAAAAGAAAACACTTCCACGAACACATGAAAAATTAAATAAAAAATCCTACTCTGATCAAAGGAGGAAACTATTGATTTACGACGAAAATATCTAGAGAATGCTTTGATCGCAAGGTCTTCTGCAGTAAATTTGCGCCTTGGGTGTTACAACATTTCACCATTCCTGGCAGATCTTCT
>OZ010576.1:3070662-3093162 GCA_963932145.1 Acanthosepion lycidas
GTCACATCTGTCACAATAATACAGACTAGAAACCTCAAGGAATCTAAATAAAAGATTATATGAACGCAAAAGGAATATTTTATAAAATAATGCGACAAATGCAATTGTTGTAACGAGACTGACCACAACTTTGACATAAAAAAATGCTACCATGATCAAAGGAGAAAATAATTCACTATAACGCTTTTGATTTGTTTCATTTGTTCAAAACGCAAACGTCAACACGTTGGAATATAAACATTTACAAATTTTTTGAAAAGCTAAATGCGAAACCGGTTAATTTTTTAAGGAAAGTCCATTTATAAGTAACACAATTTTAATTTTAATTTTAATATTTCTCTGTAAAAATTCATGTATTATAGATATTACATATAAATATTAGTTGTTTTTCCAAATCTTATTTTCTCTCTTTTTATAAGCATTATGCCCCGAGCAAGGCGTGAAGCCACTAGAATGCAGGGGTTTGCAGAAGATTTGGAGCAAGAGCAGATAGGAGTGATAGAAGAAAGGATGAGGAGAGGGATAGTGGATAGATCAAGGTAACTGGAGGTGTCGATTGACATTATATTTCAATAGTTGGATATTATAGCTATCAGGGAAACAGTAATTGGGAAGGGTGTTCCACAGACGAGAGGTGCGAGATATGAAGCTATTGGAGTAGAAGAGACGGCTACATTTAAAAGTTTCTACAGTGTAAGGGTGGGAGCGGGATGCCAGCCGCGTAGGGCGCTTGAATTCATGGAGTCTGGGAACCAGTGAAAGCAGCTCACCGGAGCAATTACCATGAAAGTATTTGTAGAAAAGACAGAGAGAGGCGACGGCGCGTCTGTGAGAGAATGACTGTAGACGAGATGCCAGATCAGGGCCAATTATATTACATATCCGTCTCTGGATCTTGTCAAGAACTCCGAGGTAAACAGAAGGTTCCCCAGACCATATATGGTAGCAATACTCCATGCAAGGGCGAATGGTCGTTTTGTATATTTGAAGTATCGATTCCGGGGAGAAAAATTTCCTGGCGCGGCACAGAGAGCCAACTTTCCTCGCAGTGGAAGAAGCAATTGACTCAATGTATTTGTTCCATCTCAGGTCAGCAGTCAACGTGAGACCGAGCAGACCCAGGGAGTTGCTCTCAAGAAGTTGACTATCAGACATTCTAATGGGGGACAGGGAAGGATCTCTATGGTGATTAATAGAGAGTAGTTTAGTTTTTGAGGCGTTAAAGTTGACCAGCCAGTTCTTGCCCCAATTAACAACCAATTGGAGGTCCATTTCAAGACGCACGGCCAGGTTAGTTTTGTCAGTGACACTAGATTTGTTTTTGAGGCAGGAGTAAATTGTAGTGTCGTCCGCGTAGTTGCCAACTTGGGAATCTATGGTGCCAGGAAGGTCGTTGATGAAAATAAGGAATAGAGTGGGGCCAAGGATGGAGTCTTGGGGAACACCTGCGTTCGTGGGATAGGAACTGGAGGAGAATCCGTTGAGAACAACCTTCAATTCACGGTTTGACAGGAATGATTGTATTAGATCAAACAGTCGACCTGTAATACCATAACCCTGGAGCTTACGAAGAAGGCCGGCATGCCAAACCCTATGAAACACTTTGGAGATGTCTAGGGCCACGGCACGAGCCTCACCGTTATTTTGAATGGCTTGGTAGACGGTTTCAGTTATGGCCGTAAGCACATCAGCTGTAGATCGGGCGTAGCGGAAACCATATTGCTTGTCTGAGAGCAGATCATGAGATATAAGGTAGTTAACCACTTCGGCACTGATTAGAGCTTCGAAGACTTTGCCGAAGACGGGTAGAAGACTAATAGGACGGTAATTAGAGGGGTCAGAGGGGTCTCCAGAGTTCTTAAAGACAGGAACAATGGATGAGGACTTCCAGCAGTCAGGAAAACAGGATTCCTTGAGGCAGTAATTATATAGTTTAGAGAGAGCGGGCGCTAGCTCAGGCGTGCATTTCTTCAAGACAATGGCTGGTATGCCATCTCCACCACTAGCCTTATGGGGGTCTAAATTGGAGATAATTCCCAATACCAATGACGGGGGTTATGTGTAAGCCGCTCAATAGTGCCTCAGTTCTTAGGGGGAAGTCTGGTATGGGTACACCGGAGGAGTCGAGCGTTGAATTAAATGAGAATTTCCGAGCAAAGCATTCAGCCTTGTCGGTAGAAGAGGTCAAGACCTCGAACTGGTTGAATAAAGGAGGTATGGAGAGTTTTCTATTGTTTAGGACACTCTTGCAGAGCCGCCAATAATCTTTGGAGACAAATTTGCGAGATGCAATACGTTCGTTCATCCGAGCAGCAAATATTGTCTTAGCTTCGTTGAGGACACGCTTGCACTCGCTACGAGCGGAGCCAAAGAGACGTCTATTGCAGTCCGACATGTCGCTACGAAATAGGTGAAAGAAGTGATTCCTATGGGCAATGGCGGCTGAGCAAGCAGCGGAGAACCAGGGGGAGGAGTGCGACTTGACCTTAAATTTCCTTGAGGGGATGAAAGCGTCGATTCCAGCTTTAACCCAGGATGAGACCTCAGAAGCACATTCTTGGACAGGGAGTGTAAAGACAATATCCCAGGGGACATCACGGAGGAAGTCACGGAACGAGTCCCAATCCGCTCGTTGATAGTAGAACGAGTTTCTAGTGATGGGAGGTTCTTTGCGGGGTGTGGAGTTGAAGGAAATGTTAACAGATACCACGGCATGATCAGAGTTACCAAGAGGGGAGAGCTGCGTGGCGTTACAAGATTCGGGGATGGAGGTAAAACACAGATCGAGAAGGGAGGCCTTACCAGGTTGAGTGCAAAACGCGTGGAGAAGTTAACTATCTGCGTGAGGGATTGAGAAATTGAGAAATAAATGTTTGAATGCCTGCCCGGTCAGTAGTAGCATTCTAGAGCCACTTGGTATGATGGGCGTTAAAGTCACCAAACACGAATATGTGAGCAAACGGGTGGAGAGAGAGGGCCTTGTCTATGCTGTCAGATATGCTATCGAGTATCCCACAGTCTTGAGAGGATGGAGATCGATAGAGGAAGAAGAGATAGCTTACGGCATTGAGGAGAGATAGTCGGAGACACATGTACGAATGGCCTGGCGATTCGAGAGACAACTCTCTGACCAGAGGGAGATGGTCCTTGACATAGACACCAAGGCCGTGCATGTGGGTTAGAGAGTCTTTCCTGAGGAGAGGAAGGTAGCCGGGGATTGAGAGATCAGAGGAGGGAATAGACGAGACAAGGTTTGTCTCACGCAGAGCCAGTATATCCGGGCAGTTTACAGTGGGGAAATATTCCATACTGCAGAAATTTGTTCTAATGCCACGGATGTTGGAGAACGAAATGTTCAGGGGTTTAGGTGATTTTTGAGGGGCTGGTTTAGGTTTACTTTTTTGGTTCTTTTGAGTCTTCATGTGGAGTAATTGTTGGTGGATGAGAAGGCCTGAAGTAAGAGAAGCAGATGGTTATCGACCGCAACATGAGCAGAGAGGAGTTGGCACAGCCTGCATCATAATGTGGCCTCAGGGTTGCCCACCGGAGTTGACTGAAGGGACGCCTTCCCACGCGCACTACAAACACCCCGGTATCATACAACTGTTGATCAGAGCGGCCGCTCAAGACGCTACGCAAGAGTTAGGGCTCCTAACTACCAGTCGGAAACAGCAACCAGAAAACTGTCAACCGTGTACCCTCAAAAGGAAGAGGCAATGCCACAGACTGAACACGTCACGGCAGAAACACATCAGCACTAGTACAGAGGCCAGAGAGAGAGAGAGAAAGAGAGAGAGAGAGAGTGTACCGGGAACCCCTTCTTAGACAAGAAACAAGGTGTGAGCCTCTGCTCATGTCCAGGAGAAGGGGGAGGAGTGTTGACCGGGCGGTAGGAGGGTCTACCTACTCCTATTACATATAACACACACAACAACGACAAAAGACGAACATAGAGATAAGGGCGGGGAAGTAGTTGACTTAGTGCCCAGGATGACATTAGTTGTATGTTCAAGGGGATAGGATGGAATTTATTAGTATTTTATCCTTATCCAACGCTAAGTTTTGTATAAGTCCCATTGTGCTATACTAAAGTGAGAAATGAAAAATATATATCATTATCCACCTTTTTGCGGAGATGGCATAAATGCTAGCTCACTTGTGGCAGTGGATGATATTGGTAGTCCGCATGCATTCTGATGGTCACCAGTGAGGGTTCCAAGTTAGTACATTTTATCAAGCAAAAGACAAGGCCACTGGACCATAAGAATACTGAAGACATACTAACGCCTGGTGAAGAGACATTTTTCCCTTCTTTTGAGGTGGGGGAGGATTTCTTACTACACAAACATATGGTGTTATAAGTTAGGTTAGAATGGTTAGAACAAGTATCAATGTCAAATTATTTGCACAGAGTCGGGGGGGGGGAGAGAACAAAGAAAAATAGATAAATAAAATAAATACATAAACGTTGGAATATATATATATATTTCTACTCTTCGTGTAGCCTTCCTAGGTGCTTGTTATTAAATATATTTTTATGAACTGAGATGCATTTCAAATCCAGCGGATGTTAATGACTCTAGTGCCTTGGTCACGGCATCTGATAAAGGTTTTTATGGTCACTGCCCCATATAATTTCTTGCTCTGGTCAGATCAACTATACCTGGTGAGGTGGGTGGCTGAAAACTCTTTTCCACTTTTTAAAAAAAAAAAAATTATTTAATTTATTTTTACTCGTATATATATATTTACTATTTATTCCCATTTTTTATTAAGAGGTGTTGGGGTCATATGACTTAATCATATTTGAATACTTCTTTAAGAAAATCTCGAAGTTGTTTTAAAAAAGAAAAAGTAAATAAATAAAAATATCAAATATATTGAAGGGTAAATCTTAATAGGATAAAATAAAGCAGGCAGTAATAACTTGACAGCTTGAAAGAAAGTCAGTGTACCTAGACAGAAATCATACCGCCCCCCCCACCCCCGCAAACTTAAAGGACTCTAAATTTACCACAAATAGACACATTGCTTCATACATTTGTAGAAAAGTCAGCACTCCCTTAATAAAAAAAAATGTGAATTCTCTTAACACCAGCAACTTAACTTAGAAATAGAGTAAATCCAATTTTTTCGGAAGTTATTCTTAGCATAGCTTGAGGATGTAACCGAGCTCCGGATTTTTAATTATAAACTTTTAAGTTAAATTTTATGATTTAACTTCGGTTTTAAAACATAGTCATTTCTGTGTCGCGATGGAGACATTTTTTTTAAATTATAATATTATACTCTACTTTTAATCGAACACTGTTTTTTTTTAATAAAAATTTAATAAAAATAAATGCTAAAGAACTCTGGATTATAAATCTGTCTGTTCTTTCCTATTATTCGAATATATATATATATATATATATGAGTGTATGTGTGTATTTGGGGCATGTAACATTTTTCACTATTAGCACAGTTACTTCACTCTGATCCTGTATATATCTATACGCCTGAGGATATTATGATGTAACATATCTTACGGATATTATGCTAGCTTATAATTTCGTTTGATTTCTTCGGTATGGAGAAATGGTTTGCAAGCTGTAATTACTGTGTAAGGAGGCAACACTCAGAGCATTTTACTGTAGGTTAAGCTTAATATATGTTTATAAATTCGGGGTCTCATGTTAAGGGAAACAAGAAGAAAAGAGAGGAATACATGTGTGAGAGGAAATTGTTTACTTGTATGTATTTGGGCGCGTGCATTTATGTAGGAGAAAATGTTGGGAAAGTTGTGTGTGAGAGAAAGAAAGAGGAAATATGTCTGTTAGAATAATAGAGGGAAATGTATGTGTAAGAAATGGAGGGGGCAGCATGTATATGTGTGAGGAAGAGAGGGAGAAAATAATGGCCTATTTGAGGAAGAGAGAAGGGATTGTGTATTTGTGAGAAAGTGCGGGGAAAAATGGGCATGTGTGAGGAAGTGAGGGAGAAATATATCCGTGAGAAAGAGAGCGGGATATATGAGCATGTGTGAGGAAGAGAGGGGGAATATGTGTGTAGGAAAGAGGGGGAATATTTGTATGTGAGAAAGGGCGAAGGAAAATGTATGTGAGAAAAGGAGGAGGAAATATATGTATGCGAAAAAGAAAGGGGTAAATGTCTGTGTGGGTATCGAAATGAGAAGAGGAGAGAATGCATATATGATTTATTGATTTATTTTTTCCGGCTTATCAACCTTTGTGGGTTATTTAAAGCCATAATATATAATGAATTGAAAGACAAATTCTGTTATTTTTCGAGTGAATATTGCATTTACAAATTTCTTTATGATAATAACAATGAAATATCCTTATGTAAGTAGTACTATTTCACCCATAAGGAAGGGGGATAGATAGATTCCTACCTTTCCTAAGGGTATTTGTGTGCAAGGTTGCCATGTGAAGAAAAGAGAAAGGAAATGTGTACATAATAAAGGAGTAGGAAAAGGAAATAGTTGTGAGAACATACAGAGGTAAATAAAAAGTATCCGTAGTCAAATAATAATAAAACAAAAACGAAAAGAAAAAAAACCCCAAAAAACAAAAAAAAACCCAAACAAAACAAACGTTTATTTTGCAGAATAAATATTGAATTTTTAATATAATCTCCTTCCTTGTCAATGCCCTTAATTATGGGGAACATTTCAGATTAAAATTCAGCAAAAACTGTATCAGGTTACGGAATTAATGATCCACATTAGTATATGAATCACTATTTGTCTGTCTGTTTTTTTTTCTCTCTCTTTCTCTCTCTCTCTCTCTCTCTCTCGCTCTCGTGCAATGCTGAATCCAAAAATATTAATTTTGGAATAAAATTATATCAGGCTACGAAATTAATGATCCACTCTTATGCATGCATCTTTTTCCCCACCTATTTCTCAATCTTTTACACACACACACACACACACACACACATAATATTGTAATATATATATACATATATAATATTGTATTATATATATATGTAAAATATTGTATGATGTCTATATTTTATTATATATAATATTGTATTATATATATATGTGTGTGTGCGTTTGTGTGTGTATATGTGTGTGTGTGTGTGAGTCGCATATAGAATTCCCACAAGGTTTTTGATAAATCAAAGTTACAGCTTGTTTAGACGTTTTCTTTCATTCTAACCCGAAAAAGCCGTTCTAACGAAGGTGAAAAACGTAGCCTATAAAATAGTTTTACATATTTTAAAATTTTGTATGATTTATATATATATATATATATATATATATATATATATATATATATATATATATATATATTGGTTGGATTGATGTGAGTTTGTAACACTGGGTTTCACGCTCTTGCGATCGTCAGACAAACATGTCTGACGATCGCAAAAGCGTGAAACCCAGGCTTACAAACTCACATCAATCCAAGCAAATATTTTAACTCTATCACTGATATTGAGCGCTTTCTAAGTACCGCGCATATAATATGTAAATAATAATATATATTATATATTACACATATATATATATTTATATTTATATCCACACACTCTTCACACACACACACACACACACACACACATATCCCATGTTCGTAGCGTAAGAATGAAAAATAAAATTTAAAAAAAATAAAAATCCCTAATCTCTATCTTTGTCAATGCACTTATTCCATTAGTGAATACTAAATCACGAAGGTTGAACACTATAGAATGTAAATTTTAGCTATAGACTCACTGATCCGACGTCGTATATGCGCAAAAGATATATATATATATATATATATATATATATATATATATATATATATATATATATATATATGCGTGTGTGTGTGTGTTTTGTGTGTGTGTCTGTGTGCATATACCCGTTTATTTTGAATGATTCAACTAAAAAGGAATATGTACATATACGCTCTTATATGGACAAGAGAAATGAGGAATGTGTGATTTTTCTAAGTGCGTAGTAACTCGACTATTAGTGATTTTGTAAGCACTATCCTCATCTTACGAAATGTGTTCTCTGTTTTATGTTTACTGTTTGAAAATTTTATGCTTTCTCATGTTAGACAGTAGTCAGGATCCAAATCGACATAGCCTTGAAATAAAATCAAAGCTGCTCAACCACCTATATCTCAATTCTTACCACTTAAAGCTAAAGCCACAAGTGAGGAATTGTCGAATCCGTTTTATTGTAATTCTAGGCTGTATTGTGTTAGTGATTACAGCGCCATCTTCCGGCGCCTGATGGCTACTTGTTGAAGAAGAGGCAGGAAGCACGATTGCCTCGGTCGCAGTGACCTAAAAGCCAGCCAATCAAGCAAGCAAGAGAACAGGCGAATACCGTCGATTTATTCAGGGACTGGAATCTGTTGCTACGGTTCCCGTTTTAATCAATACTGGCACTAGCAGATGCCAACCGAAGTCCTGGCCACAATCAGATGATATGGTGGCGGCTGATTATGGCCGTTCAGAGGCCACTAAACTTGACAAGTGACGCGTTTGTGAAAAAGGATTGCGTTCTTTGACCTTTTTGTGTTATTGCTTTTGATTTTGATTCCTACAAAAGTAATTTTATTCATATATATATATTTTTTTCTTTGTGATGTCAGATTCTTCTGTCGGCTTCTTGTCTTTATTTTTTATTATCTCTCTTCATTGTGATCTTTATATAGATTTGGATGCATTTGCATGAAACAGACAATATTGTTTCTAGGTTATTTTACAAGCATTTGATTAATCTAAAATCAAGAACTCTCTAAAGACTGTCAAATCTTTTGGGGAAGAATTTTGAGAAACCCCACATATTATAGTATCTTATTTAAGTCTTTACAAAGGAATTATTTGTTTAGTGCCGTATCCTTTCTGGACGTAGGCGATCGTGGAACTTCACAGATTCCTAGCCTGATTGCCACCCAAGGTCATAGAGACCAGTCTACCCTGCTATTTTTAATCTTTTCACCCTGAGCAAGGCGGGTATGCAACTAGTACATAGGGGGTTACAGAGAGTGAAAGTGAGAGAAAAGACTGGGTATAGGGGATGAGGAAAGAATAAAAGATGAACATGGTTCAAGACAACAGAAGATTGCGATTGACGTTGCATTTAAATTTTCGAAGATTGTATCTATCAGGGAAGCGATTAAACAGAAGGGAGTTCCACTGTCGGGAAGTACGAGAAAAGAAAGTGTTGGATGATTGGAGGGGGTCAGAAAGTTTTCCAGAGTTCTTAAAAACAAGAACTACAGAGAAGGACTTCCAACAAGCTGGAAAGTAGGAAGCAGCGAGGCAATAGTTGTAGAGTTTGGAGAGAACTGAAGCCAACTCGGGAGCACATTTCTTTAGGACGACGGCTGGTATCCTGTCATCTTCACGTGTCTTATGGGAGAAATGATGTCCGAGAATATTAACGGGGTTATACGCATATCACTCAGTTTGAGGGCGAGAAATCAGATATGGGTACCCCAGGTGTAAGGACTTCGAATTGACTGTACAGAGGAAAGATTGAGGACTTGCTACTGTTCAGCACACACTTGCAGAACTGCCAATAAAGTCTAGAACCGATCTTGCGAGACTGTATACGTTGTTTCATTCTATCAGCAAACAGTAACTTCATTTCATTGAGGACATGCTCGCACCCATTACGAGCAGAGAAAAAGAGAAGTCTGCTGCAGTCAGAGGTGTCGCTCTGCTACAACCGGAAGAAGTGATTCCTGTGGGCTATAGCGGCTGAGCATGAAAGTGAGAACCAAGGAGCTGAACGCAGTTTAACTTGGGATTTCCTTGCTGGAATGAAAACATTGATGCCGGCTTTCACCCAGGAGGAGACCTCAGACAATTATTTATAAACAGGATGATTAAAAACTTAATTCCAAAGGAAGTCACGAGGGAAATCACGGAAATCTGCTCGTTGATAACAGAAAAATATTCTTGGTTTGTGGGGGAGTGAAAAAGATGTTTACAGGCACTACCGCAGCGGGTACAGCTGCGTAGTACGACTAGACTCAACGAATATATTTTCAAAAGCCTGTAGGGAGATGGCCTTGACTATATCATCAGAAATACTATCTAACACGCAACAGTCATGAAGAGAAAGAAGAGATAGCTGACTGGGTTAAGTAGAGAGAGACCGAGACACATGTAAGAATGGTGTGGAGATTCAAGAGAGTGTTCCCTAGCCAGCGGGAGATTTTCGCAGACATAAACTGCCAGGTCATGCTTGTAGACATTAGAGTCCTTTTTAAGGAGAGGAAGGTTGCCAGGAATCGAGAAATCAGAAGAGGGGATGGAAAAGTTAACATTAGTTTCGGAGTAAGGTAGGATGCCTGGAGACTTTTCGAAGATTAACAATTCCCCACTGCAGAAGTTGGTACGAATACCACGAATCTTGTAGAAAGAGACGCTAAGGGGTTTAGGTGTATGATAATGAACTGGTTTAGGTTTATATCATTGGTTGTTTACAGTCTTGATGTGTTATATTTAGGTTTATATCTTTGGTTGTTTACAGTCTTGATGTGTTATATTTAGGTTTATATCTTTGGTTGTTTACAGTCTTGATGTGTTATATTGGTAAAAAAAAAATCCTAGGTAGTAGTAGCAGTCGATCATCTAATGTAACATGTACAGGAAGGAAACTGGCAAAGACTGCAGCATAGTGACGCTTTGGGGGCAGTGGGGTGCCCAGCAGAGGTGCTTGCAGGACACCCTTCCATTGCGCGATAGGGAACTACACGAACCCCAATATTAGGCAACCTCGGATCATATCATCGTCTCAAGATACTACGAAAAAGCTCAGGCTCCTAATCCATAGTTGGAAGAGACATACCATAGGCAGGTCTTAAAGATTTGTCTCTTTCAGATTTGCACTCGTCTCTTATGGTATATGGAACCAAACTGAATCGATGTAGAAATGTTTCACTTTACATTTAGTTATTTTAAAAAAATATTTTCCTACATCATTTTTCGATCGGTTAACTTCTTTTTTCTGCCATATTTTAAGAGTTATGCTGATAATGATTTTTGACAGAATTAACCTTATTTTCCCGCCCTATCAAGTCAGTGCTAACAGAACAGTTTAATATTTTGTTTTTAGAATTATTTTAATTATATATATATATATATATATATATATATATATATATATGTCAAATATGTGGTGTCGTTCAATTTATATTACAATGAATCATTCATACAAGTAGTAAAGTAGATTAGTAAAGTTAATGATTTAAAATGGCGAAATCCCTTCGCTAACAAAATTTTAAAGATACATTAACCTAATAATCACTTGATGAAAGTTATGATCCTTGTTTTTAAAGATTATAAGCTGTACATGGTCTTTCTTTAATACGCAAGTACTTTCAATTGTACATTCAGTCATCTTCAGGCAGGGAAATTATTTGGGATTTGCTAAGATTCAGGTAGCATCCGAGACGAAAAAAACAAAACAATTTCCCTGCTTGAAGATGACTGAATGTACAGTTGAAAACAAGGATCATAGCATTCATCGAATGATTTGTAAGTTAATGCACCTTTAAAATTTTGTCAGCGAAGAGATTTTGCCATTTCATATCATTAACAGTACTAATCTACTTTTTGTATGAATGATTCATTGTAATATATATATATATATATATATATATATATATATATATATTTTTTTTTTTTCTAACTAGTATTTAATAAGCAGTTAAGTACATGTTTAATTTTGTCATTTTTACTCCATTCCTAAGTGTTTATTATTAGGCTTATAGTCTCTTAAAATGAAAAGAATCAAATGTCATGTGCAATGTTATAAAATTCTTGACATGCAGTTACATGTAAATAATAATTCTTAAAGAGAATTGTTTTATTATTATTATTATTTAGATTCTTAATACTTTCATTATATTTGCATGTACTTGATTAATAGCATCTTGTATTTATTTATTTAGACTCAAAGTTAAAAAAAAAAAACTTGGAATTTCTCCATAAAAAGTAAATAAATATGCATGTTTTCAAATAACAACCTTTATTCAAAAATATAAAATACTCAACAATATCTTATGATGCAAATTCAAATTTATTGAACTTAGAATTGAATGATTTTTATTTTATCTAAATGCCATATCCCTTAGGCGTTCACGAGTCTTCATAAATTCGTTTTATTTCCTGGGAATAGATGGAATGGTTTCAGGCTGCCTTTTTCATAATTTTGAATTCAGATTGGTCTTACTCGTAGACTGGCTACTAACCCTAACCCTTCCCCCCTCCACTTATGAATTAGCATGGATTAAAGGGTTATTTTTTTAAATACTACATCTCTCCTGGATGTACGCGATCGTGGCTCTCCACAGTTTCTACTTCATTATTATCTGTGTGTTATGAATTGATGATGACGATTAAATGCTAACTCGACACCTGAATCTTCATAACATAATATTTTATTCACTTCAATACTTTGTCAGTTTCTCTGCAACAGTCTTTGGGATGTGAGATGTTATTTCTTTACTCTATTTTTGGCGGGGGTCTGAAAGATTTGACCTAGGTTCATGTTTATTACCTGTCCATATGAGGTATTATGTACATTATTTACATTATTCGGTCTATTGTCCTCATCTTTGTCACCATATTTATTACAAAGTTTCGGCCGTTGTAAGCTCCAGCCTTCTTCAAGTGGTTGGAATGTCGAACTTAACCCTTTATTTCGCTCACTGGAACACCATTCGTAAAAAAATTCGTAAACTTAAGTAATCAACACATATGCTAGGCCACAAGAATCTTCTGAGCCGATCAAGCATAGAAATGAATACAATATGGGAACCAGTAATAAGCAGTAATAAGGATTGCCAGAGAAAAGCGATAATAACAACAAAAAGTTGCAATATGAGCTCTGGTAAAAACATGTAATTATAACAGCAAACTATGTTGTGCTAGACAATTTTTCTCGACAGAATCTATCTTAGACATTTATAAGTCTACGACTTGTTCATGCATTTTTCTGTCACATCTGGTCTGGTGCTTCTGTTATATTTAGAGATCCTTATATAATCCAAAGAAGAATCTGCAATGTTATTGGTTCTAACCTGGCATCTCGGCTTTAGGCATTTCCCACCGTCGTAATGTAGCTTCCGTATGCCTTTACTATAAATATTTTTAAGGCAATTGTTCTGATGTGATTTTCTCTTTGCAACCAAGACTTTACGAATTTAGAGTTGAAATTGATAGATGTAGCTGTAACAGGTCATTTCTCACATTTCTCGTTTGTGGAATTTCTTTCTGGCTTTCTTTTCTGTTAATTTTGATCTTCAAAAATGTAAATGCAATGTCAATCGTTATTTACTGTCTTTTTGATTCCTGTTCATTTGTTGTTATCTCTCTTGAATAATATTTTTCTTTTTTATATTCTTTCACACACAGTAACCCCTTGCATTTTAGTGGCTTTATTGCATTTCTTGGGTTGAAACAAAATCCTTAAAGCAGCAACATTATTCTTTGTTCGTCTTCACAAAACACTCTCTATGTTTGAGTCTTTAGGTAAAATTAGTCACGATCATAGTTGAATGTAGAGTTGGGGGGTACTTCAACATGGATTAAGGGTTGACTTGCTTGATCAGTTCTGACTGAGTAGTGAGTTCGATCTTCACTAGAAGTCATGTGCCACAACTAAGCCACGATTACTAATCATCATAGTTGAATCTGTAGGTAAATATTGGTTCGGCAATATGTGACTCTTTATAACTAATATTGGTTAGGGATATACTTAAATCTGTAGGTAACATTTGTCACATTCATGCTAGAGTCTGTGGGTAAACTGTGGGCAAGTTCAGGTTTGAATCTTTGTGTAAACAGTGATCATGTTTATCCTTGAGTCTGTGGGTAAACAGTGGTCCCGTCCCTGTTTGAGTCTGTGGGTAACCAGTTGTCACCTTCATCCTTGACTCTGTGTGCAAGCCATGGTTACGTACATGCTTGATTCTCTGTATAAGTAGTAGTAAGGTTCACTGTGTGTAAAATCGCCATTTGAACTCAATTCCCGTTATCCAGTCTCAGGTTGGCCGTAATAGTTCCTGTGTCGCCCTATGAATTTTACATCTGTTCCTTCTGTTGCTCATATAACACGAGACAGTAAGTTTCTACCCTGAGTGGTTCTTGAGCCTTGTATTTGGTGTAAATGAGTACAATAAAAATCTTTACTTTTATTGATATCATGTAACGTGTATTCGCAACGCAAAGAAGAGATTGCCCATCTGACCTCATGGCATTTGACCTTTGCATCCTTTATAATTGAAATATGATCTCTAAGTCATTGCTTCTCTTTAATATTGATTGCTCGGTGTCAAAGGCGATACACAATTGCCACCGTTGGAAAGGTAGCCAAAGTTTAAATTAAGCACACCTCGTCCTCTGCCTTCACATTCCCTACCCTAAGCATGCTCACTTATATTCTGCCGTCTTATATCCGTTAAACCAACGTGAAATTCAATCATATAACTGTCAAAAGCCACACACATTCACCTACGTCCCATATTTGATAGTCTCTTCTGCCCGCAACTAGTAACTTAATATTTTTTTCGTTACTTATTACTTATTGATACGACCCTTAATTAAATTATCTGGAGTGTCCAAAAGTTGTTCTCTAATAAAAGGCATAATAATGCATTAATGCTTACACTAATAGCCTTGGAAAAGGAATTACTCTATTTCTTCTCTCCCCAACAGATATGCTATTTAATAGCATATTAGAGAGGGTTCTCTATGCAGCCAATTTTGAAAGAGTACTTTGTATTCAACACCGTAGAAAATCCAACGAGAAACCACTCCGTTATGATTCTCTCATAATAAAGAAAATCATTTTGTGGAGGGACATATTCGTCTAGGTCTCGAAGGAACACGAACATTTAAAAAAAAAACATCTATGTAATATCATATTTCATAAAAATTGTCTTTTACCTGTTCAGTCATAAAATGACGGCTAGGAGACACACCCTGTCATGTTCACGGTGACAAATCATTCATCATTCCCTTTGTGTTCCTTTGATAAGAAGCTAGTGCAAATCAAGCAGCTTCTTCCCCAGAAATGTTGCGGAACAGACTCCCGAGAGAATGCTTCCCTGACAGCTACAATCCTAATCTATTTAAGGCAAGTTTCGACCGATATCTATCCTACACGTCCTCATAAAAGGCATTTCTTACTTCCTCCTTCCTCCTTGCTTTACAAGTATTACACCCAGTAACCATCTATCTTGAGTGTCGCTTAGGCCTTGTATCTACACCATGTAAATGATTAAATTATAACCATAAATCAATATAATACTAAAAATAAAAGAATGATACATAAGTACAAATGAATGGCCAGTTGAATATTATTAATATCTTGACAAATTGTATGGTTTGTTTTGGTTTGTTTTACGGCATATCAACCTTAATGGGTTATTTAATGCCGACAACATTTTTATTGTTGGTAATATTTTGTTTTGTCTAAAATCTGTTTCTGGTAATATATTTCCTTCAAAATTGTATTGCTGGTAATACTTTTTTTCAAAAAAGTATTGCTGGTAATATTTAACTATTTGCTCATAGCTGGGACCCTAACAAATGCTACCACCCAGGGTCAGCAATTAAGATGTGGTTCCACGCTCCTCAAAACCTCCTGATCAGAGGCCTTGCTGTTGGACGTAGTTTAACGTCTTATCCAGGACTTGGATGTAGTTTAACGTCTTACCCAGGACGGACTAATCGTTCGTCGCTAATTTACAGGAGTCTGTTAAATGTTGAGAAGCGGTTTCATAAGTCGAATATTATTAAACTTACGTGCTTGTTGACTCTTCTAGTGTTGAACTGCTATTCACCATCATCATCATCATTATCACCATCAATCCCGTGACCGGATGTGGCTGTAGTATCACTCTGCCTAGCTGAGAGCACCTGACCCGCTTTTCTCAATATGTTTTCGTTGCGTGTCATTTTCCTGAGTCTTTGTGAATCATTATCCAGTCAATTCAACGATATTGTCAGTCACTGTTTGCCTCTTGTTCTTTTGCTTAAGGTGGTACTCTATAGGTGGTACTCTCTCTAGGATGACAGTGAAAAGATTTTTGCCTCTTAGAGATATATGTCTGTCCCTTTCTAACGTTATGAGGTCTTCCAATAGCTAAATTTAGCTTTTATTCTCCTCCTCTAATGACTATAGATGGTCGTGTTAAGACCGATTACTTATTTAATTATATTGTTGACTGTATAATCTGGTCGTTAGTAACTACATAATAAGCAATAAGCAAATCATTAATAGTAAAGTTAGTTTGGTTCTCACTACTCTTGTAGCCTTG
This sequence comes from Acanthosepion lycidas, assembly GCA_963932145.1. Lineage (NCBI taxonomy): Eukaryota > Metazoa > Mollusca > Cephalopoda > Sepiida > Sepiidae > Acanthosepion > Acanthosepion lycidas. The sequence continues at coordinate 3,086,952 of OZ010576.1, forward strand.
TGCCAGACTTAAATTAAGTAGATATCATCTCTATTTCAACTGAGATAAAACAGAATCAAACTGTTCATAACTTTTTGATCGAAAAGTGATATTTTACTTCTTTTATGTCCCGTGTTACTTCAGGATGTGGCTCTCCATAACTTCCTACAATTTTAGTTATGCATCTTCCTTAATATTCCTCCAAGTCCTTATTCTATCATTCATTTACATAAACCCGTTAGACAGATTACAGGCTGTTTAATTTTCACCCTATTACCTTCACTATGCCCCGTGAGTGTTAAATTCTCCAAGCTTTATTTCCTTATTATGTGTATTAGAAATTTCAATTGTCTCTTTCTGATTTTACGCATAGGTGCCTTTTCCTTAAAATTTAATCGTTGTCTATATGCTCCGCCAATGGTATTCTCGTCGTCCTTCTGTCGAACCGAATCTCTGTTAACTCTTCATCTCTGAGAAAACTGTCCTACATTCAAGGCCATATGGAAGGATTGATATTACCTAACAGTTCAATACACTTTGTTTCTAACAAACATCAACTTTTGAGGGGTGAAGTGTTAAGTGTAAGGAGTGGAAAGCCAATTAGTAAATCTAACAAAGCAAGCAAATAGCAAATCTAAACGAATTTGTGCAAAAATGAAAGGGGCGAACGGGTAGATGACGACGACATATGTGTGTAGACTATTAAACAGGTTGCATCTTGCAGGTAGCGAAGGAAGCAAATATCACTAGAAGTAGTAAGAGAATTACAGACTGCTGGAAGACTTGGTTGCATGGTAAAGAAAGAAACATAAGTCTCTAAGAGGCAAACCAAATCTGAAGACACCGGGTACCAAAATGTCTTTATTCAGGGTGTATCAAAGAAACTTTTATAATCTTTGTGGGCGGGTTGTTGAAGTCGAAACAATGTAAAATGTTCATATAAACATATGCCTAAAAGTTATTTATACAACAACTCATGACAAATGTTCAAAATGTCCTCCGCTTGTTTCTATATACGCCATGCACCCGTCGGATCACTGATTGGCGGACCATTTCAAATACTCCCACACGGTGCTGAATGGTTTCACAGGCTTCCATGAGACCTTGATGAAGCGTCTCTGCATTATTAATGTCTGCTACATAAAACAAGTGTTTTAACTGGCTCCACAGATAAAAATCCAAATTATTGTGATCCGGGGAACGTGCAAGCCATGGAATCGGTTCTCGTCTTCCTATCCATCTTTCATGGTAGATGTCAGCCAGCGCATGGCGAACAATCTGACTAAAATGTGCTGGAGACCCATCATGCATGAACCACATGCATCTTCGTATTAGCAGGGATACATCCTCTAGCAGGTCTGGAATGGTGTTCGAATTAAAGTCCCTGTAGACAGCGCTTGTAAGAACATATGAACCGCCCACACAATAACACACATTAATTGTAAACTGCTGCTGTTGTTTAGCCTGTATTGTACCATGGCGATTCCTATCCGCCCACAAATTATGGTTGTGTAAATTTGTAATTCCATCTCTTCCAAATCTTGCCTCTTCCGTAAACATGACCGAAGAGATAAACAACGGATCGACAGTTTGTGCAATAAAACATCGGCAAAAGTTTTCCCGTGGAGAGTAATCAGAGGGCTAAAGACCTTGTTCTCGTTGCAAATGAATCGGATACAGGAGCTGCTCTTGAAGTACCCTGCATGCGGTACCATGAGATGTACGACATGCTAGGGCCACTTGGCCTGTGCTGATACTTGGATCGTCTCCGACAGTCTGTAAAATGTGTTCTTTATGGTCATGCGTACGAGCGGTTCTTCCTCGATTCATATATTTTGGTGCCACGGATCCTGACTCAGCAACACGACGATTAGCAACTGCAAAGATTGGATAACTCGGATGCCTTCTGTCTGGAAACGCCGTCTGATTCAGCCGTGCAGACTCGCGTCCATTACCATTCGCGCAGCCGTAGGTAAAATTCATATCTGCCTGTGCACGATATGAATTTTCTGCTATTGTTAAACGGAACATTTGTCAGTTAACTCACAACTATATACGTTACAAATGTACATGAATAACAAATGTAACCTAGTCTAGTTAACAACATAGCACCATCTACCGTAAACTTTTTTTTATGTTTGATACACCACGTATATATGATCTACATATCTAGACTTTGCTTAGAGTTTAAGATTTACGCGTGAATATATTTATATGATTGATGATTTTACGGCTTATCAGTCATTTGTGGGTTATTTAAAGCAGAAATATATCATGGAGTGTAAGTTTAATGGGTTTTCTTGGCGAGTGAATATTTCATTAAAAACGATTTTTCCAGATACAAGTTCTACTATTAAACCCATAGTTGTGTAAGAAGTGTTGATTTTAGACCTTTCTTAAAGTGACTTGTTTTTAAGTTAATGTAATGAACATGACTAGAATTCGATCTCAACATTCTGATTTCTCATTCTGAGCTATAGCACAATATAAGAAATCTCATATAAAGCTATCTATTACATGACGCGCACATCTTTCAGTATCTTTAAAATAGTGAGTGAATAATAAAAATACGATATGAGGAAAGGTGGTAAAAATGAGAGAAAAATGGCGGTAAATAAATAAAGAAGAACGCGGTCAAAAAGTGTTGAGAATATCGTATTAAATAGATTGATAGATAGGTAGAGAGTAGGGAGTAATGAAAAAGGTTAAAAATGAAGAGAGAAATACAAAGAAAGCGAGCTGGTGGTTCAACAATAGACAGCTAAGTAGGAGAGCGACGGAAAGAGAGTAAAAGAATGAGTAATGATGAGAGATGAACGTTCCAGATAGATAGACGGGGGCGGGAGAGGAAGAAGAGTAAATGGGAGCTTTGGAGATTAAACTTTGAAGAAAGAAGTGTGTAAAGATGAAAGATGCAAGAAAAACATCTTTGAATAGCCACCAGCGGACAATCATTCTAATTACGAATTGAGTTCCCACCCAAAATGTTGACACAATACTGTCTTAACGATTTTGACGTCAGTGACGTCAAGGAATAAGCCATGGCATTGTCAAGTTGAATGAATGAAAGGGGCACAGGCGTCTCGCTCTGAACATGGAGCTATTGTACAGACTACTGTCTGGCCAAGAGTCTCTACTTTCACTTTCACTTTCAACATATATATATATATATATATATATATATATATATATATATATATATATATATATATATATTAGGATATTACAACGAAAACATGTCTAAATCGCTGCACAGTCGTATTTCGACGCGTATCAATGTATCTCGTCAGGCAATTGTAAATTACTGGCGAGTGAACAATTTATTTAGATTTAAGAGCAAAATCCACTCTGTTTTTTACGAAAAAAAGATGGGGGCTTATGATGTTTGCGAGCTTTACTCTGATCAACCAATCAAATCTGACATACGTTAAATTTAAACTAAGCGAAGAAGCAAAAATTAAGAAATTATTTTTCATAATTGGTAAGGACCTGTAGATTGGCAGTAAATGGCAGCACAGACTAAATAAATTAAATGTTACGAAAGTTGTAATTGTACTCTATACGTTCTCATCTTACCTGGATATATATATATATATATATATATATATATATATATATATATATATATATATATGTGTGTGTGTGTGTGTGCATGTTAACTGCATGCAAAAGTTCTCAGTGCAAATCCTCATTTGGAAATATATTATATAGAATAGACAAACAAATGTTAAATACCCAAATAAATATGCTGTATACTTTTACACACACTTAAATTATGAATAGAATAAACCGTGTGTACACCGTTACGCAAATTAATTGAGACAAAACGAATAATTCTGTTATTATTTACTTTTTATTCGTATTTTTCCAATGAAACATGACCCCGTACACATGTTAGTACTTCGTATGTCCATTCCACGATGTCGTTCCTTGCAGGTTGACCACAGATTCTCGATTGGATTTAAATCAGGAGAGTTTCCGGGTGAGTCTACAGTACTTCGATTTGCTCACTGGTAAGGCTTTTCTCTGTTTTTGTGGAGCGTTAAAATTTCTGTACGCTACCTTCGAGTAACTTTCAATGCAGACAATTGCCGCAGGACAACTAATCGACAGTCCAGACAATAGTGTCTGGGCGTGATAAAAATCTGATGCATTCACAGATGACGCAATATTTTTCAAGGCGAAGCAAAAATCATCATACACCCGGAAAATAGATTCATATTACTGCACACCACTGAAAATGGCCTAATTTGAGGAAAAAATAGAAATTGATTACACCCTGTCACTCCAGTGGATCTAAAACTGAGCGTATGGTGAAACAAAAAAGGAAACTAAAGCCGCTGTTTATTTAGTGTTTATTAAATTAAATATTATTCATTAATATTATTGGCACTACTATAGTTAATTGGTCCGCCCGTAAAAATATTTTGGAATAATTTTCTGTAGATTACTATTTATTAGACTTACCTTTCATCACGATGATAATCAGAAATGAAAAATATTTTCATAATTTTAAAATGTGAGTCCTGTTCATAATATAAATACCGTACAAAATCGATATGTAACTTCTTGAAGAATTATGTCATTGATAACAACATAGTAACGAATCTGTTCTTTTTCCTAATCCCAGATTGCTCTTTTTTATTTAAGCAGATTGTCATTTGTTTTCTTTTCTACAAAGATTTATTTTAAATAAAAAAAAACAAACGAATATATACATTTTTCTGTGCTTTATATTTTGAGAAAATATTTGTAACAATTTTGTTTAATAAAATATTAAAAACAAATGTCGGCAGCTCAGATGAGCTATTTCTAAGTTTGGGGTCTACTTTCGCACTCACCACAATAAACACGCCAAAAATAGTATGGTGAATGAAAGGAAACTAAAGCGTCTGTTTCATTTAATTTACACAAGGGTGTACTTGTAATTTTTTTATTTGTAACTTCTTGCTGTACTAAATCTATGTCCCTTGAATAGTGATGCCAAATGGTAAACTTTTATGACAATATCGGATTGATCCAAAATCCTAACGAAGCCGGCACTGAAAAAAGCAATAAGAAAATGCAGAATATAACAGGAATAATTAAAAAATATTAGGTTGGTGCAAAAATAATGACGTAATAATGTTTTTTTTTGACGTTTTTTTTAACGTCAAAAAACGACATTATTACGTCATTATTTTTGCACCAACCTAATATATTTGAAGACTTACGCTTAAAAAACAACTTTCTAATAATAATGACTTAATAAAATAAGCTGTCATTTCTATAGCATGGATATCCTAACATTAGTAATAGGTTCTTTTAGACATAAAATGAGGGATCAGTTATCATCGGTTGTTGCGATGTAATAACCTGATCTCCCATGAAATGCTACATAATTTAAATATAAATATATTTAAGTACTCACACGCAAAAGATTAGCAATAATGACTTAATAAAATATAAATTTAAAAAATTTGATCACTATTGTTAGCATGGATAGTATATATATATATATATATATATATATATATATATATATATATATATATATATATAATTTCTATCAAACATTGTAAACTATCTTTTACATAATTTTGTTAAAACAAAATTATAACAACTCCATCTCTCTTTCCCCCTCCCCCTATCCCTCTCTTTACCGTAAGGCTCACTTGTATACATTTTCGACAATTCATTTCCGTTTTATTAACCATCTAAAGAGGCCAAGTTTTCTGTCACTCCTCCTACTCCAATATAAAACATACTTAAGAGAGATATAAAATTAACCCCTCCCTATACTTTATATTGTCTGGTTAACTACCACTCTCAACCCCCTCTATTAAATTACAAAAATTACACTACCCACCAATTTCTAATCCCATTTTTTTTCTCATTTCGTTGTTGGAAGATTTACCTGATGATCCTGAATCCTTAAAAAAGGATTTAGGTGAAATAAATTATCGTAATGGTACATTAAAGTGATTTTTTTTTCATTACATATATATATATATATATATATATGTGTGTGTGTGTGTGTGTGTGTGTATGTATATAATTGAAGATGTCAGTGTATGTCTGTGTGCCTGTCTGTGTGTAGGTATGCTATTTATGTACCATTACATTTCTCGACTGATTTCGATGAAATTGTACACACATGTTGTACATTTATTATATTAGTTCAAGACCAACATTTCAATCTCCAGGACCCCCGGGTTTTGCAGAAAAAAAAAACTAAAGGTAGGTAGTTTTT
>OZ010576.1:3098162-3120662 GCA_963932145.1 Acanthosepion lycidas
CTTAAATCACAGATTCTACACTCTTATCCGCTTTTTATCTACTTCGGCTTCTGTTGTAGAATCTAACACTATATCGGTTTTGCGTAGAGGCGAGAAAAAGTCCTTATTGGCTTAAGAAGAAATTACCCAGTTCAACCCACCAAATATTAAGCAAGGGTCAGAGTACTACGATACATATTGAAATTAATAAAATTATAAAGTGCTTTTAATAAGTTTGATGTACTGAAGTGAGTATAGTCTTTTATTTTTATGCCACTCAGTGGTCTTAAAATTTGAGACTTTCCGACCCTTAAATATTAAATATCAGCAACATTACTTAATTGACGACGACGCTTTGTTTATGTCTCTCTTCGGACATCTTCTTGTGCAGACTGTTTTATGGAAATATTTCAAATGTGAGAATTAATTTGCAAAAAGGAACGTAGAACTCAATATGTTAATTTGAGTATTTAGTATTATTTACAATGCCCCAGTCAAATTAAAGTGAAGAATAAAGACTATTAATTTACGTTGCGCTATTTATAAGAAAAAATCGGATCACAGGAAATTAAAATTTAGATTTACGAAACTTAGAAGATTTATTGGTTAATAAATATATTTCCCAAATTTTAATTTTGATTTCAGGAGGGAAAAGATTAATCATTTTTCTGGCTGTGATCCTTCAATTCTTTAACAAACGACAAGATATTTTGTCTGATTTTTGAAAGCTATAATAGCCTTTGAGATAATACCGCTGATTGGCTAATAAATACTAATGTGGGAATTTTAGGATTGCGTAAGCCTTTTTTTTTTTGAATTGAGATTGTAGAGATACTACTTAAATCTATTAATTTTTTCTATAATTTTTAACGGGTTCTATAAATATATATTACTTCTAACATTATTTTGCTAGATACCCGTATTTGCTTAGACCTGTTTATTTTAAACAGGATGTGTGGTCTTCACAAACGTATTTTCCTGTTTCGCACTCTCGATAATAACTGAGCGTCTACTCAAATCTGAGTATCCACTAAAAATAACGTTTGTCGTAATACAAATATGGATTAAAAAAATAAAATCTTTAATTCTTTAGAAAATCCTTCGTTTACGTTTCGGAAACGAAACTTGGTAGATAACATGTTTCGGAAAAATCTGAACGAATCGGTGTACATTAAAGGCAAAACAGAAACTTGCTTTAGTGTGAAGCTCTTCGTGGCCGAGCCGTAAAAGGGGAACCCAAGTTCGAATCGTACCAAAGAGTACATTTTCTTTTTAATTAAGTTCACTCGCGTACGCAGGCTGAAAGAAGGAATAACTACGGTTTAGAATAAAATGAGTAGCTATTAGTAGCTATTAGTAGCTAGTGTTATTTGTTGACTTTAAGTCATTGTTTCTTCTTGATTAATTTTTTTTATTGAAAAATCAAAAACTAAAAACCATCACCTCGTAAAGCATCATCATGTAACATGCAAATACAACGTAGATAATGCAAAATACTTAAACAAAGTCAATAATTTAATGTAAAAATCAAATACGAAATAAACAAAATATTGTTTATTTATTAAAATAAATAAACAAATTAAGAAAATAATAAACAAATTAACTAATTGCGTGCATAAACACAAGTAAATGTAATAATAATAATCAAATAATTAATGATTAAATACAAAATGCTGTAAGTAATAAATAAAAAATAATGAGTAATCGCATAAATAAATTGTTTCTACTTTATAATAATTAGACATATAACCGTTACCGCTAATCGAATAACAGCCAGGATAATAGAAGTAACCTTGCTACCTATAATGCACCATTGACTAGCATAAATAAATAGTCGAGCAAACCAACAACACCAAACGACCCCAAGAACAAATATTAGAAAAAGTAAAAGTAACATCATCTACTTCAACCCACCCTTTAACATACACGTAAAAACAAACATAGCGAAGATGTTTTCAGTCTATTAAATAAGCATTTCTGCAAAATATCCGGGGCTGCAATACACGGTCAACTTGAGTTACAGTTGTACTAGCAACATCAAAAGATTGAACAATAAAAATTCAAAGCTTGAAGAGGACGCGAGAGGTGAAAATAAGGTCCTTTGTAATTGCAGGATAAAAAATAATTGTCCATTAAATGGAATATGTTGTACAGAACGAGTCGTGTACTGTGCTGAAGTGGAAAGTGACAACAGCAGTGCAAAAAATGCATTGATTCCGCCGAGGGTCATTTAGAATTGCAGAACACAAGTCCGACCATTAAATAGAGTATTTTACGAAATGTAAAGGGTAGCAAAGTGAATGGCAACTCGTGAAGGTTGTATCAGTGGGAGAAGCTAGCTATTGCGACATACATATATATATATATATATATATATATATATATATATATGTGATAAAATTATAGTTTTCACATATGCTATATTTATGGGTTAAAATGTCCATATGAGTATGTAACTATAAGTAGGCATCAACACTTAGTATTCACAGTCTGTTTCATGCGTAAACGGGATCGTTAGGCCATGTGTGCAGTGCATTGGCTCGACTATTTAAATATGTTGGTCAGTGATGCATTATGTGTAGGTGTATGGCATTATTCTAACAGTTAATGGGTAAGCGGTAAATTCAATTCTTGGATAAGAAATAGAAATAAATCCGACGATATATATATATAATATATATATATATATATATATATATATATATATATATATATATGTATAACATCATTTTTTCTGTTTTGTCTAGTTTGTGTGTGTTCGCGCGTGTATCCATTTATGTGAATGTGTGGGTATGCAAGTGTGTTGATTCTTGCTTTATGGTTAATTTTTGCTATTATTGTTACTGTTCCGTTTCTGATAACATCGCCACATTTACTCGTATCGTCGTGATAAAAAGAAGGAGACCATCTGATCTCAGAGACGAATCCGTCATCTATTTTTCTGCCGAAAGACAATATGGCGCGTACTGTGGGACAAGGAAGTGAATCTAATTGAAAAGGGAGGATGAAGAAATTAGAGCAATTGTTTCTTACCTGCGTCTTATCTAACTTCTTAATATAGCAACTTTTCTGAGTTTTGTTTTTAAGCTATTCTTTAATACCTCAGCTGATTAATATCACCTTCTCAATCGAACAATACAGTAAAACTACGTAGGCAAGATATATTGTTTAGAAACATAGTTTTGCTAGCCATTAATACCAGGAGCCATACATTTGTAGCCTTACGTCGTACTAATATTTTATTTGCTGTTGTCTTTCTGACTTACACACACAGACACACCATACGAAGTGTATATATATATATATATATATACATGTTTCATTAAATAATATATGTATGAATAAAAAAATGCTGCCTAAATACACACACAATATATATATATATATATATATATATATATATATATATATATATATATAATTTCCTTATAATAAAACAATATATATGTATGGAGAAGGAATATATATATATATATACGCATACTAGCAAAAGCATAAACACACAATGATCAAAAATGGAGACAGGTTTAAAAAGGTACTGATGTCATAAAAATAGAACAAAGATCTCTTTCCATCGCCCTTTATCTGACCAGTTCTAATTGTTTTATTATCCCTTAAGCAGAAGAATAGTTTCTTCACAAGTTTCTAGAAAATTTGGATTATTACTACAAAAGACAATGGTTAAACATGGAAAAACATAAGGAAAATATAATTCATTTAAATAATATGTGGAAATAATCACTCTTTGCCTGATAAAGTTCACGAGACCATAAACACGTGTAGCAAAAAATATAGAAAATAAAGTATAATGTATATTTAAAAAAATCCACATTATAATCAAAAACGTTTGCGGCTTCTCTCATATATATATATATATTGATAATATTAGTGGCAATATATATATATATATATATATATATATATATATATATATATATATATATATATATATATATATTAGTTTGGTGCAAAAATAATGACGTAATAATGTCGTTTTTTGTCGTATTTTTTAACCTCAAAAATTATTTTTGCACCAACCTAATATATATATATATATATATATATATATATATATATATATATATATATATATATATATATATATATATAATTACCAAGAGGATGGATTCCAGGTAGAACTCAATGTCCAGAGCAGAGTAAGAACATATATATATATATATATATATATATATATATATGTGTGTGTGTGTGTGTGTGTGTGTGTGTGTGTGTGTGTGTGTGCGTGTTTGTGTGCGTGAGTTTAATCGGTATCAGCCAATGCAAGGGAGTAAAGCCACTAAGACACAAGGAGAGACAGAGTGTGGAAGAATTAGGAACAGCCATGTTAATAAAGAGAAATGAAAAGAAAGAGTATTCAGGACGACTGTGGATAGTGATTGACACTGTATTTACCTTTTTGCAGATTAAAGTTTTTCTGGAAAGCATGGAGCCGGAAGGGGTTTCCATAAGCGAAATTACGGAAAAAGAAACTGCTAGCATAGAATTTGCAGCTACATCTCTTCAGCTCAACTGTAAATTGATGAGATCTTGACGCCAGTTTAGTACTGCGCTTAAATTGAAATAGTTTCGGTACCATAGCGAAGAGTTTATCCGAACACTTACCATGAAAAGACGCACAGAGACAACTTTACGGTGGTCGGAATGTGATTGAAGCCGAGCTGCCAGATCAGGACCAATAATATTGCTGATTATTCTTTGAATTTTATCAATGAGCTCAACGTAACATGTAGAGGCACCGGATCATATGCGGCAGCAATGTTGTAAGAATGATAGGCTTATAGATATGTAGTATAGATTCTGGAAAGCAAAATTGTCTCGCCTGACACCAACTTTCTTAGCAGCTTACCTAGCAATGGATTCAAAATAATCTTTTCACTTCATGTCAGCTGAGAACATCAGCCCGAAAATATATGACTATTGTTCACCAAATACAAGGCCCAAGAGCCACTGAAGGTAGAGGTGTGCTAATTGAGGTTGTTCTAATGAAGGGAGAAAAGATTCATATGATGCATATGGAAATATGTATGATAGATAACGGTACACTCTAAACTTGAGCAGGTTAAGATTGTAGTAATGGGGAAAGCATCTTTTCGGGAGTCAGAAGTGGAACTTCCTTCACACCAATGGAATATGAATGGAATGAGAAAGAGTTGACGTGACCTGTCGGGCCCTAGTTGTAAAGATCTGGGCTGGTGGAAATAAGGATTGTTTCGCCTCAATACCTGTCATGAAATGAACGAAAGACGGAGTAAAATTTCGTTTGTGGGAATTGGAGAGTCAAAAACCGTTCATCACTCAAGAACGAAGAAACGCGCTTTTGTATTCTGGTAAATCTGGAAAGTGAGAGTTGGATGACTTTAGCCAAGATTTGGCAACAGTACTCCATTTTTGTTTTGATATGGCTCTTGTAGAGATAGAACATGGTAGTGGGACTCAGATACTTTCAGGCGACATAAAAAGGAACTGACCATTTTTCAGCGTTGTATATTCAGGGTGCGAGGGACAAATTGTCATCTAAATGAGGTCAAAATAAAAATAATACTGACATCTCATTTTAGCAGACATACAGGGCACGATGGATAAATTGTCGTCTAAATAAGATAAAAATGAAAATAACACTGACATCTCATTTTAACAAATATAATTAACCAAAGTTGCACAAAAATAGTAAAGAGTAAATTTATTTATTAAAATCGACATTGTCTTCCACCACGGCCCCCAGACGAATCTCCTGCAACTCTTCTGGACGGTCTCCATGTTTAAGGTGGTGAATGCTGCCATAATCCTTGCTTTCAATTCATCTTTGGTGTTACAAGGAGTTTTGTTGGCCTCTCGCTCAATTGCATCCCAGACATAATAATCAAGGGAGTTGCAGTCAGGAGTGATAGGTGGCCAGATATAAGGGGCGATGTGGTTACAGAAGTTGACTGACAGCCATGACTGTGTTCTCTTGTTTGTGTAGGATATGCAGAGTCCTGTTGACAGACATAGGGTCTTCCAGCACCTACTCTCTTGACCCAGGACAGCATTACCTCCTCAAGGTACTCGATATAGGCATTCGTCTTAAGTATGATGCTCTCAACAACAAATTTGAAAGTTCTTTTATTATCAGAACAATCAAAGTGAGTTTCTGAGCTGCAATACCTTCGTAATCACTATTAGACTCCTCTAACTCTTTCCGAATCCTCTGCACTGTCGTCTTCAAATTCATACCGAAACACTCTGAAATGCTCATATTGGATCTTCCGGCGCGAATGCCAAGCAGTACAGCATGCCGTTTCCAAATGTCTGGCGGAATCATTTACGACATGGTGCTCTTTTTCTCACTGAAGGCGCGCAACTGACCCTACTTTGTTGTGCAGTCGACAAAAAAAAAAAAAAAATAAAATAAAATAACGCGCATGCGCAAAATTAAAAATATAAAATGGCATGAATTTATCCATCGCACTTTGTACCGTTTCTACATGAGGTTTTCCTATGAACTTTTCACTATATATTTCAGTTAAGAAATTTCATTGAAAATTCAGGGTTTGCTCTGTATCGATGAAGCCTAACTAACTTGGATTTGGGGCATTGAATATTACAAGCCAGTTCCTCTCTCACTGAGTTGAAGAGTAATGAACTGCTCTTTTCTGGTCATCTTGATTTTTGGTTGTGTTCCCATAAACTGTGGTATTAACTGTATATATACGAGAGTGGGCTGAAAAGTTCATAGGCTGACTAGGATGGAGTGATATTAGAACAGAGACACCTTGCATGAACTAATTTTAATTCTTTTTATTATTTATGTGAACACCACCAAAAAACTAGATAACTAGAATCTGACATTCATTTAAATTCTTCTTAGTAACTGCATTGTTTCTTTCCAGGTAAACTGACATCTGACTGTTCAAAGAAGACTTCAAAAGTAACAAGTAGAGACTTGTCTTGGTATCGTGGTGTTATCAATACAAGCAGAAAAAGATTTCACAGCTCTCACTCCCTCATCACTCTTTCATAGTCAGCCTCTGAACTTTTTAGTCCACCCTCGTACCTAGAAAGAAACAATGCATTTATTAATAAGAAGAGTTGAAATTAATTCCACATTCTGGTTATCTAGATTTTTGCTTGTGATTCCATAAACTATGTTATTGTCTTCAGATACAGCTTCCATGGTAAATAACCAGAGACAATTGACTTTCTTGTATCAGGTTGTACGGTATTGGCACTCACTGGATATAAAAGACGGCATGACAGAGTGAGCCAATATCTGCAGTGAAAAATATGCAACTCTTACGGAAAAGAAAACTGCAAGCAATTGGTATGAACATAGCCAGGCCCGGCTACAAATATAGGACCTGTAACAATTTTATGAGATTTTACAATATTGTTATGGTCCGGTTCCTTGTACCACGGTGATAGTCCAAGGTAGAACCAATAAAGAAGAACACGAACACAGATATGGAATAACACAGATATATTACAAACAGGAATATATACAGAGAAGTAGAAGTGTTAGTATGAACAATCAGGTTTAGTAGAGAGAACAATGTAGTCTCGACCAGTATCACTATTCCAATGTCTTGCAGTAATTGGCTGAACGCGACTCTGTTTCGGACTGCCTCTGACTCGACTCTTGACTCGACTTGAACTACTGACTGACTTGAACTACTGACTGACTTGAACTACTGACTCGACTCCTTGCCTACTCCTGAGGCGCAGTATTTATTAAGTATGGAATAGTCCATACTTAATAAATACTGCGTTCCTGTAGATTGTAATGTATCTTTGAAGATATTCAAAAAAAAAAAAAAACTATCAAAATACAAGTATCTTGAAGTGGAAATCTAAAAATGTGGCGCATTAGGACATTCATAATTCCATTTGTAGTTGGAGTACTCGGATTGATTGGAAAAGATTTAAATAAACTCATTGATGGAATTCCATCAATGAGTTTATTTAATAATAATAATAATAATAATAATAATAATAATTATAGATAGATAGATAGATAGATAGATAGATAGATAGATAGATGTGTACATTAAATAAGCCTTGGAGTAAAGTTCTGTAAGAAATGAAAATACTTTTGATACACCCTAATAGCAATGAAAAGTGGTACATGTTAGAAAGATCAATATGGCGAAGAGGGAAAAAGAACAAAAGAAGTGAATAAATAAGGAAAGAAAAAAGACGCCTTTACTTTGTCTAATCAGCCCCATCTCTTTTTAGATGTTTTTCCTTCTTCTTCTTCTTCTTCTTCTTCTTCTTCTTCACTTTTCCTTCGCGTTTTTTTTTACTTATTATTCCTTCTTCTCTCCTTTTCTCTTTCTTTCTACCTTTTCTTTTAAGCACAACTGATTTGTTTATCATCAAATTATTCTCTTCCCCATACTAAACACATTTCTGCTCAAGAGATTATTTATTTATTTATTTAATTTTTTAATCTTCTGTATTTTCTTTATTCATCTCTGAAGATTTTCGGAAATTCTTCATTATGGATTTTCAAGCGACATATTTCCATACGTTTTCTCGCTAAATCCTTATCTTCGTTCCTTCTGAGTCTTGCCGTGTTTCTGATATGCCAAATCCAACACGGCACACCTTATCAGGAATACAAAGTGAGCGTTGATGACGTCATACGGTAACAGCAATGAAGGCGTCGTCGTCTTTGCTAAGCCGTAGGCAATTTTCTCAACTTCCAGGCTCTTCATTCGTACTAGCCATTTATTTCCATGTCAGTTTTTGATCGAAACACTCCAACTATTTTCGAACGTTCATATCGTCAACTATACGCATCGGGCAAAAAGACGACTCCCTTAATTATAATGTGGAGATATTCGAAATATTCAATTTTTCTTTTAGCCTTTCTTTCACATCATCATCGTCGTTGTCGTCGTCGTCGTCGTCGTCATCATCATCGTCGTCATAGTCGTCGTTGTCAGTATCATCAGCGCCATCATAGTCGTCGTCGTCGTCATCATCATCATCGTCATCATAGTTGTCGTTATAGTCGTCGTCATCATAGTCGTCGACGTCGTCATCATCATCGTCATCATAGTCGTCGTTGTCATCATCATTATCGTCATCATAGTCGTCATCATCATCATAGACGTCGTCATCGTCATCATAGTCGTTATCATCGTCAATATAGTCGTCGTCATCATCATCATTGTCATGATAGTCGTCGTCGTCGTCATCATCATCATCAACATCTATGTAGTCGTCAGACTGCTGTTCCTCCACATACCTGGACTGAAAGCCGGGTGGTATTCTTTTCATATAAAGCACATCCTGGCAAGTAGACCTGGCGGAGACTATCCCTTTCAAGGTCAAACCACAGCCGATGTCTTGAAGGTTTCCCTTGGTCACGCACACGTGGCTGCTAATTCCACCGAGGTAATCCCCCGTCCTGGCCGTTGATTTCTGTCTAGGAAGTCATCCGCCCATCGATGACGTACCACCATCCCGCTAGCTGCATCCTTAGCTACCCCATTCTGCTAGACGGTCGTTAACACTACACGAACGCTGATCCATTGTTTGCCAGCTCTTGTTTTTAATCTTGCTAGGTATCTAACCATCCTCAACACTGGAAAAAAGCTTAGTGGAAGAACCGATGTAGCCGGCGATGACTCGACTATACGGCAGTTAATACTGTGTTACATGGTACAAATAGCAAGCGGAGAGTGATCTAACATTAAAATGACACAGTAAATTGTTTGTATCGCAAAACTTAAGGAATAGTCTTGAATTCGTTAAAAAAAGACGTCTTTCATCAAAGAAGTTGACCAATGTTGCGCAATTACCATGAAATTTAAATACTCTCATGCTAATTGTTCGGACACGCTTTTCGCTATGGTACCTAGGCTCTTTGAATTTAAACGATTACTAGACTGGCGTTGGTCACTTCACAATTGAGTTGGCTAGATGTAGCCGTAAGTTCTATGCTAACAGTTTCTTTTCTCACACTTCTCAATTGTTGAACTTCCTTCGGACTCCATGCCTTCCAGCCAACCTTACTCTGAAAAAATTTAAATGCTGTCCTCCTCATTACCGTTTTTCTTCTCGCTCCTTAGCATTGTTTCTGATTGTAACTCTTTTTCTGTTATTTCTGTACGTTTCCTGTCACGTATGCTTTTATCTTCGTGAAAACGAGGCTAATTTCTGCTGCTATGATGTGAGTGAACTAGGAATTTTTCACTCGTATTCAGGAGATATTGCAGTTTCGACACTTATTCTGGACTTTTTAATGAAAATAATTTAAATCCCAAGAACAATTAGAACAAATTTTTACTAAGTAAGATAAAAAGCTGTTCGTCGATAAAACAATTGCAGATTATAGAAGAAAGCTTTAAATATGTTGTTATTGATTAAAAGAAAAAAATTCTTTTTACATAAGGAATTTTATTTTTTACTAGTTTTATTAATTTAGCGATGCCAGCCTTTTTTGACTTTAACTTTTTCATCCTCCTAGGCTGGCTGCCAAACAAAGCTAGAGATCCAAGGTTTATTATTTAATTCATAGCACGGAAGGAGAAATGAAAGAGATGCATTCATAACTTTCTCAAGCGCGTTGGAGTGAAAGTAAACGCAACGAATTCGGCTGGAATTTGAACTCAGTGAACCTATTCCACGCAGATAACGGTTACACTTCACTTACGTCCAGTCTAATATATAGAGATGGCGAATTCACCTTTATGTGTAATGGTCCCTTGTAATGACTTCATAGAAATACCACATCATCATACTAAAAATATCATTCGGAATATTAAATTGTAGGAACTCTTAAATTACGATTGGCTTAACAGATAAATTGTTTCAAGGCAATTTTTATTGAAATATATGGAATTATTAAGAAGAAAAAAATCGTAACTAAAATAAAAAAAGGTAAAATATGTTTCTTTTGACTTAATATAACAAATTAAAAAAAACTTTATAAACGTGCAAATCAGTGAAAATTTCACGATTTTCCTATTTTAAATTTTTGATGAGACATAACACTTAAATTAATGATTGAATAAGCAACTTGTGAGTTACACAACGACGTGAAAATCGACTTTTTTTCTTGGTAAATATTTGGGCTTAACAACTTTAACAAGGGATTATCGTAACAATCATAAATTTGAACGAAGGTCATTATTTAAAGAAGTAAGAGGGTACAAATGAAAAGATTTGAAATCGATAATTTTTCCTATTCCTTTGAAGCAAAAGTTAAATACACGATAGTGTTATCGATTCCTTTATCTTCACTTTCTTTCTTCCTTTCGCTGAAACCAAACAGAATCTCTGATATATCTTTTCTGTCTTAATTCGCAATTACTATGAAATAGTCCATGATTTATGAGATAATGTCAGGGAGTAAAGTATATGCTAACTATGGAAATAAGAAATAAGCAGGGTTATAATGTTTTTCGTGGTTTAGGGGACTTGCGAATCTGTTGTGAATCAGTTCCTACATTGGGATCACTTCAACGTTGTATAATAATTAACAAGCTTGTCTCGCAAGATTAATTACGACTGAGTTGTGAGTTTAATCCTCACTAGATGTTTAATACTCGCGACCCTGTGCCATATCTAAACTACGTTTACTATTTGGACATTTTATCGTGGTGTAATGCTTAGCAAGCTTATCTCGCTAGATCAATTACATCTGAGTAGTGAGTTCGATCCTCACTGAGTACTCCTAGTGTGACATCTAATCTATACATTTGGATACAAATTATGGGAAAAGATCACGTGGTAGGCCATCAAGAACTTTCATTGGTAATCTTTTAGACGACACCACAATCAGAAGAGAAAAAACTGGGCAGAACTGCATATGACAAATAATTAAAAAGAAGTATTCAGAAATGTCCAGTTTACGATGACCAGATAAACAATTTCTCAAAATTTTTTCAACTATTTAAATTTGAAGTACATTGATAATTACGTCCATAAGCAGCATGTATCATAAACAACATCATTTTGACATCTTTATGAAGGGATTTGGTTTAATATATCCGTGTTAATTAAGTCGTCATACTTTATGCATCTACTCGTAAATGTTGCATGCAGGTGCAGTAATTTAATCTCTCTATACACGCGAAAAGACGAATGATCGGAAGAGAAAGCAAAAATACACCGATAAAAAATGAGTTTAAGTATTTATCATAATTCGAAAAACAAATGGTGGATTAAAGAAGATAAGCATTCCGTGTGTTTATCTCGCGGCTCACAGTCATTTGAGAAACATTGAATAGGGAGATTTTCATAAACAGAAGTCCGTCAATAGTCGACATGAATTCAAACAAATCACCATGGATTCTAAACACAACAGTGATATATATATATATATATATATATATATATATATATATATATATATATATATATATATATATATATATCGAATCCATTACATTCACTTACGTACTAATACCCTTGGTAAAGGTATTAATCCTTCCTCCACCTATGGGTAAAAAGCAAGCCAGACTGGATTGTATAGCTTTGGATGCAACTGGTCTACGAGAAGGTCAACTCTAAATTCAAAACCTGCGGAGGATCGATTGGGGACCTTGTGGCACGTAGTGCACCGGGTCCCTGTGTTCGACCCTTCAAAAAGTGTGCTTGCTTCTGCACAAAGTCTTCACCACTATAATCAAATCATATGTGTTGGTGTCTGGTGTTGAATCCTAGCAACCGAACTGCTTGATCCTCATACGTCGAATACAACAGGAGAGTACACCATGTATATATGCGTTTGTATATATGTGTGTGTATGTGTGTGTGTGTAGAGAAAGAAAGAAAGATATGAGCAGTTAAACTGAAATAGACATTTGTGAAGAGACATAGGTAGCTAGTTAGATAGATAGATAGATATGTACAGACATACCGGGTTTTACAGCAAAATTGTGCATCCCACAAAATGTTTAATATCTAAAAAAAACAAACAAAAAAACACTATACTAATTGAGTTTCTTTTTTCCAGGTTTTTAGATAAAACGTTTAGCCATCTTGACACCATTTGTCGTAAGAATAACTGAAAAACCTTTTGAGTTATTCAGTTAAAAAGAGAACAAGTTAATATCGTTTTGTGTCACTGTCTTCCCAAATTAGCAATGGTGAGAGGAAAAAGATCATTCAGGCCTACAGTAACGGTAACAACATTCATACTTTGGCTTCAATCTTCAAAGTCCATTCAAGAACCGTCAAGAACTGTCAACGGTGAATAAGTTTAAAAAAAGTGGGAGCAATAGAGACGAAAACTGGATCAGGAGATCACAACAGGAAGAGGGTTCATCATTTCAACTTAGAGTTAAAGAGATCAATTAGAAAAGATCCAACTTAATTCATAAGACGTTTGGCACGTGAGAAAGGAGTTTCAACTATGACTGTCCAAAGAGCAGTGAAGAAGGGCATTAAAATCAAATCGTATGTGAAAAGTATGAGGCAACTTGTTACTTCAGAACAGAAAGCTAGAAGGTTAGAGAGTACAAAGATCATCTTGAATAAGTTGGAAAATGATCCTGGAATAATATATATATATATATATATATATATATATATATATATATATATATATATATATTTGAAGTTTGATTAATCCTTCATGAGTTTTCGACCTTTAGCTATGATTAATTAATGATGAACATGTCATTTTCGTTTATGATCGATTTAATCAAGATTCTTGTGTTAGGCTTGCAGAGTAATTATACATTCTTATTGCTCAAAGTAGAGTCCAATACTGTTATAAAAAACATCGAAGAATCTTTAATCATTTCTAAGATACAAAGGTTTAGAGCTTCATCTAACGACTGGACAATTTTGCTGTTACACCCGTTGTTATATATGTGTATATACATAGGTAGATATTAACAAACTTAATCGTTTAATAGATAGAGAAATAGATATTAAGAAACTTTGATCGCTTGATAGATAGATGGATAGATAGATAGATAGATAGATAGATAGATAGATCGGAACAGACTGAGATAGATAGATAGATAGATAGATAGATAGATAGATAGATAGATAGATAGATGCGAAAAGGTTGAGCGAGACTGGCATATATTAACTGACTGAGGTAGATAGATATGAGCAGATTAAGGAGTTAGGAACCTGGAGAAAGGCGTTACTTATGGACATTTAGTGAATATCAAATTACTTTACTAGTGACATGCGATACGAACATGCTCAATAATGATCTACGGCGAGTCTCTTATACTCTAAGAGATATCATTAGGTACACACATGCAATTACTTCTAACCGACAATCATTATCAAGAACAGGGTGTTATTAGTGTAGTAGACCAGATCTTGGTGGGTACATCCAGGTGTTTTGGGGATACTCTGGAATACAAATTAATTCAAAGGGTCATCGGTAAAACTGTTATTTGAAGTCAACTGTATCAAATATTTATGCGTATTATTATTATTATTATTATTATTATTATTATCATTATTATTTTGTACGTAGATTTAAAATTCTAAGATATCGTCTCCTTTGGAAAAGATATTTTATTTAAATTCATTTTTACTTCTGAATTTCTTACACTGAGTACTGTATAGCATTCGGGTATTATCTACAAATATTTATCTTAACTGTTGTATTTGTCTTGTTTGAAATTCGATGACCAGTATCTGCACAAACTGATCTAAGTTTTGGTAATATATATATATATATATATATATATATATATATATATATATATATATATATAGTGATTTAAACCAAATCAAGGCAATAAAGCCACTAAAGCACAAAAGGGGGTTACTATGTGTTACAGAATATGAGACAGAAAACACTATTAAGAGGGAATTAATAGAGTTATAAAAACTATGAAAAATTTCAGTAAGATATCTTTAATCCTTTCTAAGATACAACAGTTCAAAGCTAAATCTAATAATTGTACAATTTTGCTGTTACATGATTTGGGCAATTTTGCTGTTATACCCGATATATATATATATATATATATATATATATATATATATATATATATATATATATATATATATATATATATATATATATATATATATATATATATATATATATATATATATATATATATCGCTGAGTGTTGACTTCAATGTTTACTTTTATATTTATATTTACATACGCTCTATCTCTGATATTGAGCCCTTTATCTCATAAATATAGCACACCTTAAAACTATATTTCTTCATATATATATATATATATATATATATATATATATATATATATATATTGTAATTTTTTAAAAATTATATTCTACTAAAAAAGGTATTATATTTATATACATTTATAGCTCTTTTTTTTATTTTTTTTAACTTCGCTTATTTTTTGCAGATACCACAAGTACACGAGTGACTCCGTGAGGATCATAGTCACTTCGCTGTAGAAACAATCTGCTAGAGCTTGTTAAGAATTACTGCGCCGCTAGGCGGTACATATTCTCTCTATCTTCTCCCCTTCTTTATCACACACACACACACACACACACACACACACACACACACACACATATATATATATTATATCATATCAGTCTAATTCGGAGTTTAATATGTTTAATATCTTGTCCACTTTTGCACGTTAAAGCAAAACCAATTCGTAGTTGTGTTTTCCGAAAGAGCGTTACATAAATGCTGAGTAATTTGGAAGCGATCTTTGAATGACAAGAAAGCCTCTGTAGAGGAATTAATCGTTTGATGGTGGAAGGGTTATTAGCGTGCTAATTCATTAACTTCGTTTAATTAGTTTTTGAAGACGGATGTTTCTCTAACATTTTACATCTCTCTCTCTCTCGCTCTCACTCTAGTCGCTTCTGGCTGACTGCTCGCCCACAAACGCTTATAATTACAAACAGAAAAAGAAGAGTCTCTTATTTTAAGTGTTAATTGCATTTCCTATAATTAGTATATTCGGACAGCGTAACGTGGAATCGACGACTCGAGTTCAAATTCCAGCTTCATTGAATCCCGCACTCTTGGAGGGTGTTTTTTGGAAAGTTATTATCTAGCACCTTAGGTGTCCCCAAATGTTATATGTGTTGAAAGCACCGAAGTAGTTTTGTCTCTGGTCTCAAGTACGTGCAAGGCCCTCACTATTTAAATTCCGTTCCATTCCGTTCGAGTTGGCATTCTGATAAATTTCGCCATTAAAAAATGCCGAAATCCATCGCTTTCCTCCCATAGCTAAGGGTTAAATAACAGAGTAACCTTGACTCTTCTAGCCTTGAGTAGCACCGAATCTATGAGATGGACAACTGTGAATTAAGAACTTTAGAGAAGGCTTCCGGGATATCACTCCACTTTCTTTCCCAAGAACAGTCACAACAATTCACAGATAATAAAGAAAATGGCTGTGATCCCCTACGCCGCGAAGTACTCGAGATTCTTAAAAATACCGAAATCGATTCGGTAATATTGATCTGCAAGATCATCTTGTTAGCCATTACTTCCCGAAACACAAAGATGCATGTATATGCGTGTCTTTCACCCTTTTTTCTGAGTTAATATGTGTGTCTTTTTAAGCACCTCGCCTTAGAAGAAGCTAAACACTAGGCGATTGTAGTGTTTGAATATCGCCTTAATAGCTATATTTTAGACTGTACTAAGCGTAGTAAATATTGACTCTTTACCCTGTTTTATATAGTTTTTTTTCTAGTGAATTCTATTCTCTCTGGTGCTCCAAACTTTAGATTTGTGCCATACTTAGATAAGTTGAATTAATTATTCTAATCATGGCCTTGTACCTGACTAAGTAAACCCAAATAACCTAAGTATGTTTCTTTGCGTATTTGCGTAGGATTTTGCATGTCTCGGAATTCCATTACTGTCAGAGGTTACCTGCACGCAGAAACGCTTCCAGCACTTGCGAGCAACGTGTAAACATTCTCCTCTGCAACCACAATGACGAGTGGATAATGCAAGACAGATAAAAGAAAGAAAAAAAAAAAATAACACATTGTTTCGTCATGTTTCTTTCATCTCTTGTGTAACCTCGTTTCCATCTTTCTGACGTCAGCCTGATAGAAACTAAGTCGATCTCCA
Organism: Acanthosepion lycidas; assembly: GCA_963932145.1. Lineage (NCBI taxonomy): Eukaryota > Metazoa > Mollusca > Cephalopoda > Sepiida > Sepiidae > Acanthosepion > Acanthosepion lycidas. Next base: position 3,115,161 of record OZ010576.1, read on the forward strand.
AGTAGGAAAGCAACGTTCGTCTTTCTACTTGAAGTTTTTGTTGTTGTTTGTTCTTTTATTTTCTTTTACGTTTTTTCCCCGCTAAGACTCGGCAGGATATAATTTCTTTGCAATTTCATTATTTTTCTGTTCCGCTTTTCTTTCTTCTTTTTTATTTTTTTTCGTTTACTCGTCTTTTGTTTTTTGCCTTTTTTTTATTTATTGATTCCATTCTTTTGCTTGACTCTCCTTTGCTTTCTGGATATTTATTAAGCTAGTCGGGCACAAGGCGAATTGAGTAAATATTGGAGTAGAATGATTTTGATGCACCAAATAGTGAGGTTTTCCAGCCTTTAAAATGTCATTCAAAATCCTGACTTTGCTGAAGGCGAACTGAATCTTGGTGTCAGTTCAAAATGTGCAATTATCTCCCCTGCTTTACATTTTTTTTTACTCTAAGGAAGATTTGAAAAATATTCTTTCTTCCAATTTCTTTCTGTATTTATATTTTTCTTATCTTACTGTATCCATTAATACTCTTTTTTGAGCAACCACTGAAATGTTCACGGCTCGACCAATAAGAATGGCTTACTGCATCAGGTCAGCCCACAGATGATCACATTTAACACATTTTTCTCAAGTCTAGAACAGGGTTTCCCAACTTAGGTGATATCACCCACCAGTGGTCGATTTCACCTGTTGGGTGGGCGATGAGCAACTGAACATAAAATTTTGGAGGGCGATGTAGGATTTTGAATATTAAATAAGTATTTCAACATATACTTCCCGAAAATATATTCAAATGAAATATGTAAAGAACCAGTTAAAATAAACAGAAGGCTAATTGGGAATAACTGAGTCACATTCCTAGATAACAGATAAATATCTCCGCAAACAACGGATATTTTGGTGTTTTCTATATTTTACAGAAGTGTCATTAACATTCAAATAATTTTCCACTATTGAACACAACAAAAATATTTACTGAATTATTAAACATGGACCGAATATGTGAGCAACGACGATGTTTTGGAGAAAATGGAAAGAGAAATGAAACTTAAACTTAACATCAGAAAGAGACAATTTCTAGGGTACATAATGAGGAAAGAGGACTTGGAAATTTGATACTCATAAGACACATTGAAAACAAGTGGGAAAGAGTAAAAACAACGCATAACATACTTAGTGTGTTTGAGTAAATGGATGGTGGAACAGGTTTTAGGAGAGATAAAAAAATTATTAAGCGCTAGAAAAGACAGGAAATTGTGGAGAGACTTGATTCCCTACGTCCTGAAGGGAGATACCATGTACAGAAAAAGTATACCATATTCTTTTTTAGTAACTGTCTATATATCTGAGATGAGGTATTATGTACATTATTTACATTATTCGGGCTATTGTCCTCATCTTTGTCGCCATATTTATTACAACGTTTCGGCCGTTTTACGCTCCGGGCTTCTTCAGTTGGTTGGAATGTCGAACTTAACCCTTTATTTCGCTCACTAGGGTAGACTGTTCGTAGCACGTAGAACTAGAACACAATAGTTAGAATAACTTAAATAATGTATTCTTTTTTATTTCATAATTAGAAACAATTTTTTTTAAATATTTGTTAACACTTGCAAAGCTAATTTTAACAACTAACCTTGATCATAAAACTAAATTATATATATATATATATATATATATATATATATATATATATATATATATATATATATATATATATATAGTTTTCAGTAGTCAACTTTACTTTCGTTTCTTCTTTAATACGGTAGCAGCAGAAGCCGCCTCATAAGTCAACGTTATTTGTTATCTCATTTGGTATTTTTATTACATTATAAAGTCAGTTTACGAACCAGTAATAAACTTTCATCAGGCTTTTGAATATTGACTATAAAGCTGGACAATGAATTTCTTTTTTTATTCCGCGCGAATGTGGGCGATGACGCAAAAGAAGGTTTATGAATCCGTGACCTAGATCTACAAAAAATATGATGTGAGGCAATTGAAATATTGAATTCTGGTAGTGAATCAAGCCGATAAATTTCCAGCCTGACTTCGAATTGAAACATTTTTAAAAATATTCTTTAATTTCATATTCCACTGTTTTCTTTTGTTTACTAAACTTCTTTCACCCCCCCTCTCTCTCTCTGTGTTTAATCCGTCTTGTTATATTTACATTTTCTTTAAATTTTCTTTTAAATACTCACTCTCTCTTCCCACCATCTCACTCTCACTTTTAACATTTTCTTCCTTGCCGACTCTGTCTTTATACTTAACCCTTCTTTTCTTTTACCTTCTCTTTCTCCTCTAGTTACCCTCCCTAAAACCTTCTCCTCACTTACCATCTCTTCTTAAATATTCTCTTATTTTATAGTTATGAAGTTGAAACTTTTTTGTTTTCATTTTTATCTTTGATGTTGTTCCCTCTCTTTTCTCTTTTTTATTTCCTTCCTTTCTTCATTTATTTATTTCCTTCCTTCCTTCCTTCCTTCCTTCCTTCCTTCCTTCCTTCCTTCCTTCCTTTCTTTAGACTCTGGTTTATGAAAGAGTGGAGTATTTCATCGAAGGAAAATGTCTTATCGTTAGTTTTCAAAATTATAAAATTTAAGAACGCTTATAAATGATCTTAAGTTTGTGAAAGTCATGGTGAACTATGGAAGATGCTAAGTGATGTAATTTAATATGCAATAAACAAAAGTGAATAAATGTTGATATTGTTTATTTTTTATTTTGTTATTTATTTAAATTTATTTACCTATTTTTTATTAATGCATTTAGGATTGATTATTTTTTAATTTGATAAATGATTAATGTATATATTTATTTTAAGTAATAGAAGTTTAATTGTTACTGTTGTTGAAAGTCTTCAAGTGATGCTGTTTCAGTTATTTGTCACTGTTTTTTGATTGTGATTCTGTAGCGCCAGCCCACGAGGTTCGAAAAAGGATGTCATTACTATAAGCTGCAGACTTTACTCCTTTGAAATCATTTTAAAACCTTGATCTGAGATAATTGGGCCTATACGGTTGTATGCATGACATGCATATGAAAGTCACGAGTTGATGATACAACTTAAGAGCATTAAGTCTTAGGTCAATGTTTTACTTTTGTATCGATGCGTGTTGATCGAAACGAGCACCTGCACTAGTGACACTACAGGATCTGGTTTACGAGGCTCAGGGTTGTTCATTTGATTGTTGTTATTAAAGTTGAACGTTTCTAGGGCCGACAAAAGATTGGCGTTTATATTAGGTCCTATTCAAATAGGGGAGGGGGTCATCGTCATCGCACTCTGTGGCTGAGACGGTCTAAAACATGTCGGGTATGACGGCAGTTTCAAATACTAAGAGTGTTGCAGGTTCGAATCTTGCCAGAGAGCGCACATCATTTTGTTTAATAAGATTTCTCGAATATTAAGGTCGGTACACGAAAATAAATAAATATACTGTTTAATAAATAAATGAAGTGTTTACTCAAATATTGGTATCCAGTAAAAATAATGTTTAAGTAATAATGTGTGTGCGTATACACACACATGCAAACACACACACACACACACACACATATATATATATATATATATATATATATATATATATATATATATATGTATGTGTTGTATTTCAGCAGCAAGAATTCTTTCAGTAATATTTGATTTAATAATATCAACAAATTCTCTCTGTCCATTTTTTTATTAACTTATTCTAATTTCCGAATTAGTTGTTTTATGAAATCAGTAAATTTACTGAGTACTTTTGAATGTTGCAATATTCGTTTTGTGAATTGTGTTTTGTAAGGAACTGTAAGGAACTTTAAGGAACTGTAAGGAACTTTAAGGAACTGTTTTTGGTTAATTCCGGAATACTCAGGTTCGCTGGAATCAATTTCAAGAGACTCAAGGTGACATTATTTAAACTGTCAAATTGAATTTTTTTTTATGTATATTGTTGTAATCTAGAAAAGGTTACTGAATGAGGAATAACCAAAACGGAGGTTGGAAAGGAAATGGTAATCGTTATAACATCAACAAAATACAATACTCGCTAGCGGCGTCAAGTAGGTAAACCACTGTTAGTGGTGGACTACATAGACATAATATTATCTCTACTTACAATAGTGTCCAACGTATTTATGAGGATTGGGACATACCCATTAGTGCTCCTAAATACGGTATAGCAGACACACACACACACACACGCACAAACACACACACACATATGTATGTAAGCAATTTTGGAAACTTCTACTTTGACATGTTTCCTCGACGAACTAGCGTAAGTCGTAAAAAATTATATCACAAGAGCAAAATTTACAATAGCGAGACAAAACGTGATTCTCGTTAAGCGGCTGAAGGCTTGAAATTTAACTTAAACAGAAAATAGATTTTGCCTAATTTGAAATAAGTTGTTATTTATATTTATTCATCCATTTTTAGTAACTTTTATTCTTATTTTTCTCAATGTTTTTGCAGTGATCAGTTCTAATTTAGTAAGAAGAAGCGATATATTAAAATAGTCCGCACAACCACTTACTGAGAGTCACGTTTTGTCTCGCTAATGTAAATATTCTTCTTGGGAAATATGTTTCTTTTTTTTTTCTAAAAGTAGATGTTGTTTCCGGCTGCGGCAGATTACACTACACAAGTAACTGTAGAATTTCTGTTATTATGGGTTTTACTTTTCGGGCCCAGGATGCTGGGGAATGGGTGTTTTTATTAAATCAGAATTTCGAGGTGGATTGCCAAGAGAGGCTGAAGAACTATGAACTGCCGATAAGCGCACCAACTGTCTTTAAGGTCAGAATTTTCCTTTTTCTAGACTGGTTCTCCAAATTTTTTTCTGATGAAGCTGGTTTATCTGCGAAACATCAAGGTAGATGATTCCCAAATTCTCTTACTATTCCTTCGGATTCACATCTCTCTCTCTCACTCTAAATATATACATACATATATACATACATACATATATATATATATATATATATATATATATATATATATATATATATATATATATATATATGTGTGTGTGTATGTGTGTGTGTGTGTGTGTGTGTATATATAGATATATAATATATAGATATATATGTATATGTGTATACGAAGTATCGGATTAAACGCTCCTACACAAAAATAAAATACAACGTAAAATGTCAAAACCTCAAAAGAAACTAACACCACCAAAAATACCCTCCCCTTCAAAATGGCTAAATGAGTGTCCGAAAGCGCTTGGGACAGTGGACATTATGAAAATTACTTGTAATTCCTTTAGGTGTATAAAATTAAAAAAAAAAATTAAATTTTGCTTACCTGCCATATTTAACAAAATATGTTTAAAAGAAAGGTTGTTGTTCAAATATACATTAATATTATATATATATATATATATATATATATATATATATATATATATATATATATATATATATATGAATAAAGACAAAAAGAAAATTCAAGCAAAATTGCCTTAATAAATTTTCTCAGAATGAAAAACGGATAGGCTTAGATGAGTTTTCATT
>OZ010576.1:3125662-3188162 GCA_963932145.1 Acanthosepion lycidas
TTGTTGTTCTTGTTCTTCCTCTTGTTGTTCTTCTTCTTTTTCTTCTTCCTTTTGTTGTTGTTGATGTTGTTGTTCTTCTTCTTCCTTTTGTTGTTGTTGTTCTTCCTCTTGTTGTGGTTCTTCTTTTTCTTGTTGTTGTTGTTGTTCTTCTTCTTCCGCTTGGTGTTGTTGTTGTTGTTCTTCCTCTTGTTGTTGTTGTTGTTCTTCTTCTTCCTCTTTTTGTTGTTGTTGTTGTTCTTCTTCCACTTGTTGTTTTTTTGTTCTTCTGTACTTTTTACTCTTTCTTCTTTTCGTCCTTCTCTCGTTCATTTCGCTTTTCTTTTTCCTATTCTTTTACAAATCGTCTTCTTTATCAGTTTGTCTCATTGTCCTCACTCTTCTCTTCTTCCTCTTCTTCTTCTTCTTCTTACATTATTATTATTATTATTATTACCTGTTCAATCAACTCACCTTACATAAAATAAGACATTTCTTAGCTTCCTACCATTTTTAAGCAAAGCATTAGGACAAGAAACAAACGAATTTATTTTGAATAAGATTTCACAGAAGGATATTTTTGTTGCTGTTAGCTTCTTTGTTGCTTTCGGCAAAATCCTTCCAACTTCGATTTCCTTATTATATTTATCTTTTTTACCTGATTACTGATGCTAAATATTTACTTTTTTATTCTTCTGTAGCGACATAATAGGACAGCCATTGAATGGTTGTTGTAAGTGGCAGCCATGATTTCAGTGACGATGGCGCATAGTTACGGCGGTAATTTTAGAAGTCATGTCATATTATTACAGCATATTTTAACTCTAAAGATATTTAATAATTTAATATTAATATTTCGTAGAATTACGATGATCGAAGTTCGCCGTCGTTCAGTGGGCAGCGTCAATGAAAGAGGTTAAAATCCTGGTAAGGCTACATTTTGAATTTCGGAACTGTAGAAGAAAAAATGATACTATCTTTTTCTGCCTCTTGCTCCGATTACATCCGGGTTCTGAGTACATTATCTAAAGCCAATAAATATGAAAGATACAAAACAAATAAGAAAAAAAGGCGTAAAGGCTTATATATTACAGCGTTATTCAAGTTTGTATGTATTTTTCTTTTATTTGACAATTATATATTTATAGATACTGTCTATAAATATGAGAATGGTCATTAACACATTGACTGCAGGAAGAGCAGTTGACAATGTCCTTTTCCCAATATGGTGGCTTTTCATTTTCGAAGCATTTAGGGAAACGTTTCTTTTATATTTTTAGAAAGGGAAGGAACTAAAGAGAGTGTATGAGAGAGGAAGAGAGAGGGAGAGAGAGAGAGAGAGAGAGAAGAGAAAGATCTAGAAAATAAAGGAGTGGCGTGAATTAAATGGAAGAACAAAAGAAAAGTGTGGAGAAAATTTACAAGTCAAAAGAAAAAAGAAAGCAATATCAATAGAAGACGAGAGATGTGAAAATTAGGCAAAGAGGGGGAATATTTAAAGAAAAGAAAAACAACAACAAAAAGAAAGATTTGAATATAATGCAAGAACGGGATGTAGTTTCCTATTGCGCCACAAGGCATGGCTTAGACATAATTCAACACTATTCTGAGTCAGTTTGTCACGTGACTTGTCTTTGGATTAACTTATTTGTTTTCATTGGCTTTTTGTACTGTTGTCTGCAAATACGTTTGGCGATCTTTACGATGGCCGATAAAAAAATGGATAAAGTGTGCGTGAAGTTTTGGTTTCTTTGAGAAAGCCTGCTACTGAACTTTGTGATGCTTGAGGAGCTTTTAAGGAAGAAATATTGCGGAAAGTACAAGTGTATAAGTGACATTCTCACGTCCAGTATAAGTGAAATATTATTTGAAGACCAACTCCGATCTGTCTAATCTTCACCAAATCAAAATGGCGAAAATCTTGTTCCAATTCAATCAATGGAAATCATCGCCAGACGATTAATGAGAAATCTACAGTGAGTATTTTTCTTGAAGTCCATGCCACCGAATGAAGAATGAAAACGTGTTTGCTTATTTGTGCCCTTCAGAGAATATAAAATGCTTGAATGTGTGCTGCCATCCGAAATTAGATGTTAGAAATTATTCGCAGTTGAAAAACCAAATGATATATTTTAAAATAATAATATCGGTTATCTAGCTGTACCTGCTTTTAGAAGCCGGCAAAGAAGAAACGAAGACAAAATTCGAAAAGAGAGAGAGAGAGAGAGAGAGAGAGAGAGAGAGAGAGAGAGTGGGGGGAGAGAGAGAAAATGATAAATATAAGAGAATCATGGTGCTAAGGATACTGGGAAGGAAACATGGCGCTGACGGTATTGGGAAGTAAGCGAGTAAAACTTCCTTAAAATTTGAACGTTATTCTTTCTCAACGATTCTTTTTATATATTTATAAATAAAGATTTCTCAATAAACTTCCATATTTATCTTGAAGTTCCACAAGGAACAAAAAGCGTTAGTATAAAAGATTTCATTTCTTGCTGTTTCTTATATATAGAGGCATTAAGAAAAGTTTAAGACCATTTTATAATTTTACTATGTTACAGTTAAAATAACACAGTAACAAGTAATTTATGAGAGACTGGATCAATTTTACTAAAAAGTTTTAGACATGATAATGGTTTCTTTTAATTTCAAGTCAAATAGTCCAGGGGTCAGTATGTTTTATGACCTCTTTTGTTTTTCATTATTGCTTGGGTACCACGGGGCATGCCGAGAATGAAGAAATTTTGTTTTGTCCAGACTTCTTTAACAGCATCAAGAGATGCTTCGGCACTTGAAAGATATCTTTCGCAAATTTGCTTTTAACAATTTCGTGTGGATTTTCAATTTGGCTCCAATCTGAGCTGTTTCATGCTCAGATGAATGTGCATATATAGTTGCAGATATTTCTGCAGTAATTGCACATAGCTTACATCATTCATCGTTGTTCCTACAGGCAAGACGCAGAGTTCATCTGTTCTAGATTTGGGCATGGCGCCTGAAATCATCCGGCTTGGTGAGTGTACCATAGTCCGAATTGTATACTTTTCATCAAATCTCTTCCCAGGGATTCGCCTAATATTTTTTTACGCATAACGAACAGTTGCAGGGAAGCTTCGTCTGAAAACATGGCTATACTCGAGTTTTTAGCTGTCCAGGTTTCATGTTGCTTAGCAAATGTCAAATGTTTCGGTTTCACAGCTGTACTTACGGGTGGTGGCTTACGAGCCGGGTTGATTTCACACAAAACTCTATTCTCAGACGATGTGAAACTGTCATGGAACTGACATGTGTACATTTTAAAGAAGAGTAGCATGTTTCATCTTACAAGTCCTTTTTGTGGATCATGTAGCAGTGTACTTCGTCAAATTGCCATCTTTAACATTGATTTTCCTTGGACCTCCTCTTTTCACCTTGTCGCTAAATTGTTCATCTTCAAAAGAACCTTCATATTGTAGAAGCACAATTTGAGCCATTTGTGTAGGCGAAAGTGAGGATTTTTTAGATATATTATAAACCTTATTCACTGCACAAATAAGATCACAATGACCGCTAATTTGGCAATAACATACATTTCTTGACCATAAATAATATATAAAATTGGCTGATGCAATAATCAAAACCTATTGCGAAATGCAACCTTTTATGATGCAAAATAATGCAAAAAATAAAAATAACTTTGTTACAGCTACGTCTTTTATATATATATATATATATTACAGCTACGTCTCTCTCTCTCTCTATATATATAGATATATATATAAAATATGTAGGTCATTAAATGACCCATGTCCTTTGTGCATACATGAGAAACTATATATTACTAACTTCGTAAAAAATAAAAATTTACTAAATCAAAGAAATGAAATAGCTATTCTTTGCCGATATTGGCTAAAATTTTCCTTAAATAATATTTGAAAATAAAATAAGAATTCAAACAATAAAAAAATGGGAGCTGGTAATATATATACTTATATTTGATATGTAATAATAATTTTTAAATAATTTAAGTAATTCTATTACATTTACTTGATTTAAAAAGAAATATAGTCTATTAGTAATTAAGCGTAAAAATAACATTTTAAAATTGTAGTACAATATAACGTATTCGAACCCAAACAGCCCTTTAGAAAGAACCTTTAAGTGTACAAGTACGAATTTAACGGAAAAAATGCCGAAAAACTTTTTATCATTGATAAAAAAAACCCCGAAAAAACAACAAAAAAAAACAAAAAAAAAACAGACGACATGCATTGAACGGATGTCAAAATTCGTTGAAAAATGCACCCCTACCCTCCCTAAACTTAACCTCTTTTTCGAACGTAGCTCATAATTGATACAACAATAGTTAATAAAAATGAACACGCTACCGCCCCTGTCTGAATGATTGAATTTCTCTGTATCCTTGGAAACAGGAAATTATGAATTTATATGTACGTTTAAAACTCAGTAAATTTAAAAATAAGTTATTCCCAAATTCGTTTGAAGACGAAACAGAACTAATGCTTTTGAATTAATTATATAATTAAGTTTGAAGATTTTAGCTTCGGTTTTTGAAACATGGTAATTCCTGTGTAACAAAGAAACCATATTTTAAATCAGTTATATATATATATATATATATATATATATATATATATATATATATATATATATATATTACACTTTAAACGTTATTTTTATTAGATAATCGTATTTGAATTCACTCTCTCTTTCTCTCTCTCACTCTTTATATATATATATATATATATATATATATATATATATATATATAAATATATCGTATGAACCAGGATGAAAGTATGTAAATTTCATATAACTTCCCTCCGATACAATTTCAATCCCTTTGCTTTTCTCCTTCCCTTCTATTACACCCTGCATTTTGCGTTTATTTATTTATTTTTATTTAGCCCGGGTTACCTGGAAATACCGAAAGGTTGAAACCAAGGTAGCATGCTCAGCTGATCTCCTAATTTCTTTTCTAAATTTAAAAGCTCTGCATGTTAAATTTTTCTTTTCTTTTCTTTATACGTGCATTGAGCAATTTTTAATATTACTGCTTTATTACTGATGACTTGAGATACAGCGAAAGCCTGTATATATATATATATATATATATATATATATATATATATATATATATATATATATATATATATATATATATATATATATATATATATATATATATAAGTGTCTGTGTGTGTGTGTATATGTGTGGACGGTCCATACGGCGTTTCGTGGTTATGGCGCCATCTCACATAATATAATACGTTATGATGCGGCGCTATACGTGGAAGACGGCGTTGTTTCTTCACCGCCTGTGTGCCATATTCGATTTTGCTATTAGTTTGGTGCAAAAATAATGACGTAATAATGTCATTTTTTGACGTAAAAAATGACATTATTACGTCATTATTTTTGCACCAACCTAATACATTCCCTATCTCTCATTCGCTATTTTTTTTAAACCTTTTTGCCCTTCACCATGGTTCCCAAGCGTAAGGCATACTCAAGTGTACTTATGTAGGTGAGTTCTGACCTGTGTCAAAAATCACGTTACGTCGTAGGAACGGATCTCCGACGTTAGTCGCAGATCCCCTGTATATAGATCTATCTATCTTGATTGAATGAATTTTCAACGTCTCTTCGCAGGTGAAAAAAAAAAAAAAAATTAAAAAATAATCATTTTCTATGACTGACTGTTCGAATGAGAAGCTTTTGTGGAGAATTCATTTCAAAAACTGCTCAATTGAATTGGGAGATATACGTACACACCATTCGTTTCAAACTTGCTAATTCAAACACACTAAATCGATAAGAAAAAAACATACATCGCACAAATATAGTATGTATCAATAATTTTCGTTTTATCATGTAGATACAGTGTAACCCGGATATAAGAAAGTTGTCGGGACCGGAGAAGAAGTTTCTTATATCCGGGTTTCTCATATATCCGGGTTTATCTTATATCCGGGTTTATCTTATATCCGGGTTCGGTCTATTATATATACATTAACACAGTCTCTAATTTGGGACCAGAGAAAATCTCTCTTATATCCAGGTTTCTCTTATATCCGAGTCTCTTATATCCGGGTTACACTACTTACAATTTGACTTTTATGGTTAAAAAACAAATGGTATATTAAAAAAAGGGATATGAATGTGAAAAGAGTAGAAATTACTACGCAATTATTCCTCTGCAATTCACTTACTTAGGTTGAAAGACAGAAACCTGGAGCTTACTAAATGTAGAAGCAAGGCAAGAATATCAAATAGACTCCGGTGATGTTCTTCGTTAAACAAACGCTGAAACGTATTTGGCACCGTCTAACTGTGATTACGTCCAGCGTTTCGTCGTCGTAAAAGTTCAGGAAACATCGACGAGTGCAATGTTTTTCCACATGCAGATCTCAATATGCCTCGTAAGAATTTTGATGACAGAAGGAATTTTGCCAGACTGCTGTCTGTCACAAGACAAATAAAAATGGGATATTTGCATCAATATTCAACACCTATTGCTATGCCAACATGTTTTACCTCTGATGTCAAGAGTTAAATAAAATGCATCACTTTTGAAGCACGTTTTTTTTTTGTCTGGCTTTTGGGATTGATTCAAAAATATGAACATGTGTCTATGGAAGCACATAAAAACATCAAAAATATTTTTTATCGTTTCGGTTGTTTCTGCCTATGTAGGTTATCCTTTCATTGTATTAGGTTGGTGTAAAAATATTGTCGTTTTCTCACATATGTTACTATGTGAGAAAACGACAATATTTTTGCACCAACCTAATAATATGCATTGTTCAATCTCGCAAGTGGTAGGCAGGATATTATAATATTCAAAGCATTATTTCTGATTAAAATGATGGTAATTTATGTTGTTTTGTTTTCTTTCTTGCTTATTTCGTTTCTCAGAGATGTACGAAACGTACATATATGAATATATTTATAGAATAAACATGAATTATATAAATTTCTTTATTATTCTTTTAGGCATGCATCTTTATCAGTCTCTATATTAAATACTACATCTCTTATACTGCGCATATCTATCTATCTATCTATCTATCTATCTATCTATCTATCTATATATCTGTTGTAACTGAGAAAAGTTTATTGAATGAGGAATAACCAAAATGGTGGTTCGAAATGAAATTGTAATCTTTATAACATCAACAACATACAATACTCACCAGCGGCGTGAAGTAGATAAACGATTGCTATTGGTGAACTACTTAGACAACATATTACCCCCATTTACAATAGTGTCCAACGTATTTATGAGGATTGGGACATACTCATTAGTGTTCATAGATACGGTATATAACACTATCTATCTATCTATCTATCTATCTATCTATCTATCTATCTATCTATCTATCTAGTGCGGCCGATATTTGCGAACACATATTTCGTGATCCATAAATAAAGAATGACATAAAATAATATTACGTGACAAGCGCATCATTCGAACTTTCCCCTTTCTCTTTCAAGCATATAGGCAGCATTTAAATGGCAGATTTCAATCTAACAGTGAAAAAAAAAAAAGAAAAGAAAAATCACAAAATGTCCGCGTGTATGTGTGTAAAGTAAAGATCCCTTGTAAAGATTCCTTGTCTTCAATCCGAACAATTTAAAAACGAGCAAACAATACTTTTACCATTTAAGCAACAATGATCCCCACCCCCTGTCGAGTATGGATATCATAAGTAATCACTGTAAGACCGAATTGTGCTTTGAAAGATATAGCTCTTTAAACTGGATAAACATTTTAAAATCTATAGTACAAAGCAGGCAGACAATATTCGTTGTCATTAGATTTACTTTTATGACTGCATGTATTGCAAACATTTATACAAATGTGGCAGGAATACCTACCACTTAATACCATATTGTAGTTGGTGAATATTTTTATATGGTGACTTTGCATATAATCCAATTTTTCTGCTTTAAAGCAAGCAAAGTCTACCACAAACATCGCAAGTAAGGTTATTCCTGTCACTAATAGAAGCCATTTTCGGTGACTTCTTTTCGGTTTTCGTTTGCAATCTGAGAAGCAGATTAACGTCCATGAAGAGAGAGAGAAATTAATTTACTTCGTCTTTTCTTCTTTTTCTAAAGTTATATGTGTGACGTTGTTTGGTATATCGTTGAAGTTTGTTTGAAATCTGATGGTCAGTCACGGTTTATTTTGGGAAATATTTCATATAACTTACGTTAACCAGCTTCCCAAACAGCCATAGCGGTCATGTCCTCTGTCATCTCTCATCCATCTAATACTTTACGACAATAACATCTAACAGTGATAATTAAGGCAGCAGGCTTTTGTTTAGTTCGAATTCATTCAGAACAACAGCAATTATAAAAGTAGGAAAGAGAAGATAGAGGTGGCAGAAGTGAAAGAAAGAAAGAAAGAAAAAAAGAAGACGGATGTGGCAGAAAGGAAAGCAAGCAAGAAAGAAGGAATATATATATATATATATATATATATATATATATATATATATATATATATATATATATATTAAATTATCTATCTCCTCATATATATGCATGCAATTTCTAACCATATCTCTGCATCGATCTATCTCAGTTTGTTCATATCTATGAATTTATCTATGTATACACGTCTGTGAGTGCGAGTGCATATACACTGAGGTCAACATCTACCGGTGAGAGTGTGTTTCGTGCTTAAATGTAATCTTCAGTCTAAAACAGAAACTTACGTTTAAGCCGCTGTCGACCATCTCGCCGCTAGGTGTTGACCTTAATACAGCATATATTAAAACCATATTTTATCATCTATCTATCTATCTATCTATCTATTTCTATATATATATATATATATATATATATATATATATATATATATATATATATATATATATATGCAAATGTAAAAGAACGAATAGTAAGATTTCAGCGTTCAAAACATTAATTTAAAACAGGGTTCACTACAAAAGTATGGCAATAAATATTTTATTTATTATGCAGTGTTACATTAGAACATGCACGTACCCACTACCTAGTGGTTATGTGCATGTTCTAATGTAACTCTGGATAATATATATATATATATATATATATATATATATATATATATATATATAGAGAGAGAGAGAGAGAGAGAGAGCGAGAGAAAGAGAGATAGAGAAGAAAGTAATAATTATTTTGAATATATATATCTTAGTAATTATATATCTGCTGTTGTCTTTGTGACTTACACACACAGACACACCATACGAAGTATATATATATATATATATATATATATATATATATATATATAGAGAGAGAGAGAGAGAGAGAGAGAGAGAGAGACAGACAGAGAGAGACAGAGAGAGAGGTGAAAGTAATAATTATTTTGAATATACAAAAATGTGGCACAAGGCCAAAAGGAGGGATAAAGGACTTTGGAAATGTACAAAGTCTCCTCAGTGGTAGTAAATTTCCTTAAATCTAGCATGGGAGTGTAGAAAACCACATTATACTTAAATCACACTAAAAGTACTGCCATTCGCAATTCTTTGAATATCCGACTAGAAATCTTTCAAGGAGACCCTTTTTTGTTTGACCTTAAACCCACTTACGCATGAACTAAACAATAATATCTTTGGATACAAAGTAAACAAGGAATTGTTCAATCATCTACTCTACATGGATGATCTCAAACTTTTATCCAAAGACAACAGTGAATTGAAGGGTCTACTCACTAATGTAAACGGTTTTAGTGCGGATATAAGTATGGGTTTCGGATTAGTTAAATGTGCAAAAATAACATTCAAGAAAGGGAGAATTACAGAAACACACTCAGTAGATTTAGATTTTGTCACAAAGCTTAAGGAACTGGAACAAGAAGAAGCCTATAAGTACCTAAATTAGTGAAGGAGATGGAATACAGCATACTCAAACGAAGGAGAAAGTAAGAAATGAATATTACAGACGAGTGCCTCAAGTATTGAACATCTAGTTGGATTCACAAAACAGAATATCAGCAATAAACACTTTAGCTTTACCTGTGGTGTAATACTGTTTCAACATCCTTAATTAGACCATAGCTGACTTTCAACGAATGGACACAAAAAAGAGAAAGCTTCTCATCTGCCACCACATGCATCATCTCAAGGCTGGTATTGATTGTATGTATGTGTTCAGATCCGAAGGAGGCTGAGGATTAGTTCAACTAGAACTATCTTACAAAACTAAAACAATTGGCCTTCGACGATACCTTGAATCTACAGAAAACTGGATGATGTCAAAGAACATGAAAGAATATAGAAACTGTATTCATTAATAAAAGAAGCGAACGAATTCAAAATGGAATGGAACATAATACATCTGCTGCAACAGTAAAATGTTAAAAAAGAAGTCAATGGACCATATTCAGAAACGATTGCTAGTTAAGCCTCTTCACGGCCAATACTCTGCCCGCATCAAACAAGCTGTAAACAAATCCTGTATTCATCAGTGGTTACGGAGTGTAGGGTTACAAGTTGAAACCGAAGGTTTTATTCTTACTGCACAGAGCCACTGCGCTGCTAACTAAAAATTTCCAAGCACACATAGTGAAAAAGTGTGTTAGCTCAAAATGTAGATTCTGTGGTAAATATCCAGAAACAATTGACCATCTTGTACGGTATTGGCACCCACTGAATATAAAAGACTTCATGGCAGAATGGACGGATATCTGTATTGGAATATATGAAACTTTTATGGAAAGGAAACTGCAAGAAATTAATATGAACACCGCACAAACTTGCATAAAGAGACAGGACCTTTAACAATTTTATAAAACTTTACAATATACACAGTTAGAACAATCAAGGTAATGGCCAAAACATTGTAATCAGAGCCCGTGAAAAACAAGATGTACCTTCTTACTGACATAGCAGTCACTTCAAACTGTAATGTACCTTTAAAGATCTTCAAAAAATTATCAAAATACAAGGAGCATGAAGTAGAAATCTAAGAATATGTGGCACATGGGGACATTAACAATTCACGTTGTAATTGGGGCCCTCGGATTGATTGGAAAAGGATCAGATAGACCCAATGAAGGAATTCATGATAGGAAAAGCCTTAAAGAAATACAAAAATTATACTCACAAGTACAGCCCACACCTTATGAAAAGTTTTTTAAAATGTATTTGATTTTAGGTTTTCTTTTTTTGTGTTATTCCTCAGAAAATGCTAAATGGAAAATATCATGATGCTAACCTTAGGTCTCTGGTTGGGACCCGGAAAGAAATGTGTACACACCAGAAATCAAAGGAAATAATAAATAAGTAAATAAATAAAATACTTAAAAAAGAGATTACAGATAAATACAACCGACCAGATACACAAGCGATGGCAAGATAAACCACTTCATGGCCAATACTCTGCCCGTACCAAACAAGCTGACGTAGACAAAACACCTACCCATCAGTGGCTACGTAGTGCAGGGTTGAAAGCTGAAACTGAAGGTTTTATCCTTGCTGCACAGGACCAATGCTTGTTATCAAGCACATATACTAAAATATTGTGTTAGCCCAAAATGAAGATTCTGTGATAAATATCCAGAACAATTGATCATCTTGTATCAGGTTGCACGATATTCGCACTGACTGAGATAAAACCCGGCATAACAGAGTGGGCCAATATCTGCACTGGAAAATATGCAACTTTTACGGGAAGGAAACTGAAATAAACTGGTATTAACACCACCCAGACCCGGTTACGGAGATAGGACCTGTTACAATTCTATGGGACTACACAATACACACTGACAGAACAATCAAAGTCAACCGCTGAGACATTGTAATTAGAGACCACAAAGAAAAAGGGTGCTTCCTTATTGATATGTCAGTCCCTGCAGATTGCAATATATATTTGAAGATATTCAAAAAGCTGTCAAAATACAAATACCTTGAAATAAAAATCTCAAAAATGTGGCACATGGGAACATCAACAATCTCTGTTGTAGTTGGAGCCCAAGGATTGGTTGGAAAAGATTCCAGTAGACAAATCGAAGAGATTCCTGGAAGTCCATTCCTCAAAGAGATAAAAAAATTGTTCTGACAAGTACTGCCCACACTTTACGAAGGGCTTTATCTATGTATTTTTTTTTGTCAATGGAAAGATGATATTATTAATTTTAGGTTCCTGGGCGAGACCCAGAAAGAAATTTGTACACGCCAGAAATCAAAGGAAGTAAAAACAGCAATAATAATAATAATGATAATAAAAGCGTGTATTAAATGCTGCTGCCATATTTGGCCTGGTTTTCCTGCTATACAATTCGAGATTCTAGACAAAATCCAATGAAGGTTCTGTAGTGTAATCGATCCTGACCAGGCATCTCGAATTCAGTCAATATCTAACCGACGTGTCATGCCTTCACTCTGTTTTTTTTCTATAAATATTTTCATGGCAACTGCTCTGATGGGCTTCTTTCCTTGGTACCCCGGCTAAATTAATTAAAGCGTGTTTCTAGATTGACATGTAGGTCCCATGAATTTATTTTTTTCGCACTTCCCGCCTGTGGAACTCCCGTTTCCTTGCTTCCATGATAACTACAATCTTCAAAAATTTAAATACAACATCAATTGCCATCTTTTATCTTCTTGAATCCCATTCATCTTTTATCCTTTCTTCACCAACTCCCTATTCTCTGTCTTATCTTTTCACTTTCACTCCCTGTATCCGCCTGGCTACTAGTGGCATTCCAGTCTTTGTTGGGGTGGAAAAAGTAGATTACTTTTTTCTTATCAATCTATCCGTAATAGGATGGCGATCGCCCCCCCCCCCACCTTGCTGTGCGATAGGGTTACGTGCTGGGCGAGATAACTTCGTCGTTTGTTCTAATGTCATTCATGCCTTTATTTTCAATATTTTGACTGAGCTTCTAATTATCCATATTAACGTTAGTGAATTTAAGGTTGCGCAACCATCAGTGCTTTTATCGAGAAGCCATCTCAAAGACGGCTGTCAGGCAAACATAAAATGCTTCTCCTGCCCATGAGACACGGCTATACCCCACTGGACGTCAACCGGTCATTTCATGATCACCGGGTATAAAGCGACGAGAAAGAGTGTATGCGACGACCTGATTGGATTGGTAAGAGAATCAATTGGGAAGTATGCCATACGTTTGGCTTCAGTGGGATGAACATCAGCCAAAGGCAGTTATAGAAAATGACAGTCACAAAATATGGGATTTCTCAGTCATTGAAGCACGAAGAGCCGACCTTATTGTTATAGGTAAGGAAAGACAAATTATAGACTTTGTTGTTCCATATAATAAAATAGAAGTGACTCTAAAGGAAATGAAAGAATTAAATATATCAACATCGAATTAGGGTGTTTAAAAAAAAACTATGCAATAGTATCGTTGAAGAACAGAATCTAGAAAAGAGTCCTTGGGGAAAATTGGAATTGAGACCAAGACTTCTAGAAACTGGTATCCTTAAGACTTAAGAACATGATTTCCATTGTGCAACGCCAATAAAATAAAAACTACTGTGAATTATTATAATTATTATAGTTTTCTTTGATTTCTGTTGTATACATATTTTCTTCCGGGTCCCAACCAGAGATCTAAAGTCATAAATAGCTTCATGACATTTTTCACTGATCAATTTTGTAAAAAACAAAAACAAAATGCCTAAAAATCACAAACATTTTACATAGATAAAGCACTTCGTAATGTTTGAGCTGTATTTGTGAGTACATTTTTGGTATTTCTTTTAGGCATGGGCGACAAGGAATCATTTCAATGAGTCTATTGGAAGCTTTTCCAATCAATCCGAGGATTCCAGCTACAACTGGAATTATTGATCTCCTTATGTGCCATATTTTTTAAATTTCCTTATGAATATCCTCGTATTTTGATAGTTTTTTTTTGATCTTCAAAGATACATGACAATCTGCATGGTCTGTCATATCATTTAAAAAGCATATTTCTGTTTTATTATTTATACTACTACTACTACTACTACTATATATATATATATATATATATATATATATATATATATATATATATATATAAATGGATATTTTTAAGAAACTTCGAAGCCGGGGAAATAACAGCAAGAATTGATATGAACAATTGCAATTAAGTAATTTTTCTGTATATAAAAATAATATCATACACACCCCTACAGACACGCGGGTGCACACACGCGCATATATATATATATATATATATATATATATATATATATATATATATATATATATATATATATATATATATATATATATATATATAGGGTGTCCATAAAGTTCATGTGCACTTTAAATAATTTGTAAAAGGATTAGAAAGAAGTAAATCTATATTTTTTAAGGTTTTATTAAAATTTTATTTAAGTTTCCACATGCCCTCCATCATTAGCAATACAAAGGGTAATACGATTTTGCAGTTCACGGAAAACATTTGCCAACTGATTTACAGTAATGCCTGAAATCACATTAGTTATTTTAGCTATACTTAAAACTAGGTACATTAAACTTTATATCATTTTTTACAGATTATTTATATCGCAAATACAAATAAAGTTATAAATTATTTAAAATGAATACAAACTTTATGGACACACAGCAGATATAGATGCAAAGTTTTGTAGTGAGTATGTGCATGTTCTAATGTAGCACTACATAATAAATAAATATATATGGCTCTACTTTTGTATTGAACACTGTTTTAAATTAATGTTTTGAACTTACACTTCGTTCTCTTACAAACACACACACACACACACAATATATATATATATATATATATATATATATATATATATATATATATATATATATATACATATATATATATATATATATATATATATATATATCACAAAGTTTCAAACCCCGTGCCGTCTTATGTTCCCTCATTCTCCGGAAACTCGCCTATCGTCACGATAAACCATATCCCCTCTAGGACGACATGAGCGAATATAAGGCCTCAAACTCTCCCCAGAACTCAAGTGCAACTCGTATCCCCCAACTTTAAAAGAACCAGATCAGGCCGAAAATGGAGTACTGTTGTCAAATTTGGGCGGAATCTGCCCAGTTCTCACTTTCCAGTCTTGATAGATTTCAAAAGCGTCAAAAGAGAAGAATTATTTTCCAACCTCTCTCTCTCTCACAAGCGGAAGATATAACGAGTCTCTCACTGTTCTATAGCTACTAGCAAGAAACAGTCCTCGGACAAGCTACATTCCCTGGTCCTGTCAATTCAAACCTTCAAGACAAGGAGACGCCATGCCATTTACATATTAGCAAACCACCCACATTTGCTCCACATTTCATCGGAGAGAAATTTCAAACGAACATCTCTCCTGAACCATTGTTCGGTGGAACAGACCCCCAAGAAGATGTTTCCTCGACCACTACAGTCTTAACATATTTAAGTCTAGATTTAACCGTTATCTTCCCTTTTATCTGTATAAACTACCCAGTAACGTAACCATCTACCTCGAGTGGCTCCGGGCCTTGTACAGGGTCAAACGTACTGTAGAAAGTAACTCTAATCAAAATCTTTTTCTTTTTCATGCTCTAATTCATGACCTGTCATGTGTTCTTCCCTTCGTAATTTTGCAACCATCAATATTTTATTATGACATCATTCCTCTTTGCTGAGCCGCTATATATTTTTAGATTTTTTTGAACCAGCATTTGAATTTACGACTAACAGGAAGCTAGATTAAGGTTATTATCCTTTTTATCCACTAAGCCATACTCTGTGGTTGTCCATCACTTTTTGGAGGGAAGCTCTCTGCTTGAAGCAAACGATTCTGCGCATCTCATGAACATTAATAGGAAGCGCAGTTGTAGTAAAGAAGAAGTCATCGTCTGGTCGTCATGGGACGGATTTGCGGGGATGTGACATTTAATTCAAGAGAGAAAATAAATCATTTCGTTTGCTCTTTCCGAAAGCTGACCTTTACAGGCAAAGTTCACACCGACAGATTTGAGCAGCAAAGAAATGAACGAATACCGACATAAACAAAAATAGAAATAAATTGCATCGAAAATTCTTTTTTAAATTTCATATTTTCTTTCATTTCCAAATAGAAAAATGTACAAAAAGAGGCACATGTGTAAAAACAACGTGAGAAGAGTAAACGAAAAAATCTACTGATTAATCACCTTCAAGGTTGGCAACGAGGGCAACGATTTAACACACACGCACATGCATAAACACACACATACACACAGATATACATATAGGTTAGGTTTATATATTATATGACAAATATATATGTATGTATATATATATATATATATATATATATATATATATATATTGTATAATATTTAACCCACGACACACATTTATATATATATATATATACATATATATATATATATATATATATATATATATATATATATATATATATGTGTCTGTGTGTGTGTGTGTGTTATAATATTTAATACATGACACCCATTTATATATATATATATATATATATATATATATGTGTGTGTGTGTGTGTTATATAACATTTAATACATGACACCCATATATATATATATATATATATATATATATATATATATATATACATACATATGCATGTATGCATCTATGAATATATATATATATATATATATATATATATATATATATATATATGTAATATTTAATACATGACACCCCTATATATATATATATATATATATATATATATATATATATATATATATATATATATATATATATATGGCATGAAAATTGCTTTCGGCTATAAATTTAACCATTTTCAAGGATGAAATATTTTAACTGTTAAATAAGAAATAGTTTGTTGCATGTATGCATTTATATTATATTTTCGTTTTATTTTTCAAAACACGGTCAAGATGTTGTGTCCATGTTCATAGTTGGTATTAATGAGTGTTGATTTTTTTTGTTTTTATTAATAAGGCTTCCATTATTTTTAGCCTTTTTTGCATGTAGATGATGCTATTATATTTGTGTTGTTCACAAGTTTTTTACTAATAGGGTCTGGTAAGTCTCCATAAATATTTAAATGAGATCTAATTGAGCCATGATCAGAAAGGTGTAGAGTGAGTCTTCGTGTCAAACAAGTATGTTACGAATAGTGTCATGTAGGTCTCCATGAATATTTAAATGAATTCTAATTGTGCTATAGTCAGAAAGGTGTAGAGTGGGTCTTCGTGTCAAATAACACGAAGACTACATATACATTATATAATTGATTATGTGAAAAAGAGGATGAAAAAAATTATTATCTAAAAATCATCTCGACATTATTTAATTTGTCATCTGAAAAGAAAAATTATTAGAACATGAGAAATTGTACAAAAAACTATATAAAAGCACCTTGTCTGTCGTATTCAATAAAATGTGTATGAAAGAAGGAATGCTGCCACACACACACACACACACACATATATATATATATATATATATATATATATATATATATATAGTTACAGTTTCCCAAAGAATGCCAGGATATAGACAAAGAAATTATATCTGCCACATAGACACCACCTTGGTTCTTGATAATGACTGTGAAAGTCTAAAGTACTTGAACAAAACAATAATAAAATATGAACTTTGGACAGTTTATCCGTAACTTCCAGCACAATACTCCACGCATTATCCAAAATTTGGAAGGATAAAATAAAAAAAATAATAGACATACCTTGTCAGTTACTTTTTAATCAATCTTCTTTAAATGACTAATTAAGTACTTAAATATACCTTTAAATGCATCACATAGACGGTGTGATATATCAATAGACATACACAAAAATAAACCTTTGCACTGCTAGGAAAACATGATTAAATTGGGTTATTAGAATAATCCCTAATTATACTGGGACCTAAATGCTTAAATTTGAGTTTGAAATGAATTCAGGAAATGTACAAAAATAGAAGTGGTGTAAGACAAGGGTGTTTTTTTCTCTCCAGACGTATTTAAGCATTACGGTGAGGTAAACCTGAGAAAATTAGAAGGTCCTATCAGGATTCATTATTAATGGCCATAATCTTAACAACATAAGATATAGAGATGACATAGTCTTGATAGCAGACAGAGAACTGCAGGAACTTCTACAAAAGACCGCAAAAGAAAGTAAGAAAGAATGAAAGGTCATTTGTATGAAGAGAAAATTCCTGGTTGTCAGTAGAAGGAAGAGCATAAGATGCCGACTACCAATTAAACTCGTCAAAATTTAAATTTAATTAAATTTTTTTGTCAAGTTATCAGTTATTTTGAAAACCAATTTTAATAGATTGATTTACAATTTATTTAATGAAATATATTTAAGAATTATGGTTTGAAGAGTTTCCTAAATAAAAGTTGAGGAACATTTCCAACTGTAGCCGTATCAAAATCACATGCTTATACACTTCACTTTTGGCATCATCCACGGGAAAGAACACTTTTAGCAAATAGCTTTTAGACACATATGCAGGTACACGCACACATATACACATGTATACACACACATATATTTGATTATAGTATTTATAAAATTGATTTGGTTTGCTTTGGTTAATTTTGTTTTACGGCATATCAACCTCAATGTGTTATTTAATGGCGACAACATTTTTATTGCTGGTAATATTTTGTTTTTTCAAAAATCTGTTTCTGGTAATATATTTCCTTCAAAATTGTATTGCTGGTAATAATATTTTTCAAAAAAGTATTGCCGGTAATAGTTAACTATTTGCTCATAGCTGGGACCCTAACAAATGCTACCACCCAGGGTCAGTATGGACCTGGGAACACCAGCAATTAAGAGGTGGATCCACGCTTCTCAAAACCTTCTGATCAGAGGCCTTGCTGCTGGATGTAGTTTATCGTCTTACCCAGGACGGACTAATTGTTCGTCGTTAATTTACAGGAGTAAATGTCGAGAAGCGGTTTCATAAATCGAATATTATTAAACTTACGTGCTTGTTGACTCTTCTAGTGTTGAACTGCTATTCCCCATCATCATCATCATTATCACCATCAGTAAAATTGACATATTTACAGAAGAATGTTCAATGTTGGAAATAGATTGTTTACAGCTATAGTCTGTGTGGAAATAGGAATCAACACAGTTGTTGACAGTCAGGTTCACGTTTCAATGCGATCTTCATACTAAGTCTGAATAATACTAAACATGGTTGATTCCTATGTCCACACACACGCACACACACACACGTTTCTTCTCTCTCTCTCTCTTTCTCTCTCGCTCTCTCAATTTATCTATACAGACTGTATCAAAAATAATTTTACAAACTTTGGGGCAGGTTCCTGATACCAAGACAAGGTAAAATGTCCATATAAACAAAAAAAAGGTCATCGTGTTACCTCAAAGCAGCAATTTATAACAAATGTTCAAAATGTCCTCCGCTTGCTTCTAGATACGCATGCACCCGTCGGATCATTGATTGGCGGTGTGTTTCAAATACTCACACACTATATCTAATAGTTTCACAGGATCCCATGATACATTGATGAAACATCTCTGCATTAGTAATGTCTGCTACATAAAACAATTGTTTTAAGTGGACCCACAAATATGAAAAAAAACCCCCAAAGGATTGAGGTTGGGGGAAGGTGCAGGCCATGGAACCGGTCCCTCCCCCTACCTGTCCATCTTTCATGGTACATGTCAGTCAGTGCATCGCGAACAATGTGATTAAAATGTGTTGGAGCCCCATGATGCATTAACCACATGAATCTTTAATATTAGCAGGAGTACATCCTCTAGCAGGTCTGGAAGTGTATTCGAAATAAGGCCCCTGTAGACAGTTCGAATTAATGATCCTAACAGACAGTCACCTACAATTCCAGCCTTACACTAATCATAAAATGATGCTGGTGTATTATACGATGGGGATTAAGAGCCGCCCAAAAATATTGGTTGTGTCAATTTGTTATGACATCTCTTCTAAATGTTGCCTCATCTGTAAAGAAGACTGAAGAGACAAACAATGGATCGGATGGTGAGTAATCAGATAACGAAAGATCCTTCACACATTCGGATACAGGAACTTCTCTTGAAGTACCCCCCATGCGGTACTATGAGATGTACGACATGATAGGGCCGCTTGATGTGTGTTGATACATGAATCGTCTCTGAAAGGCTGTAGAATGTGTTCACAAGTTCAGGCGTACGAGCAGATCTCGGTTCCTCGTTCTATATTTTGTGGTGTCTCGCATCCGGTCTCAGCAACGCGACGGTAAACAGCAGCAAAGCTGAGATGACTCGGTTGCCTGTTGTTTGGAATCGCAATTTGATAGAGCTGTGCAGCCTCGCGTCCATTACCGTTCCTGTATGTTAAAATCATATCTGACTGCTCACGATATGAATATCCGGCCATTGTCAAACGGAACACTTCTTTGTTAACTCACTGCTACCCATGTTAAACGTTGAAGACAGACTAGCCACAAATGTACACGAATGACAAATGTAACCTAGTCGACATAACATAGCGCCATCTACCATAAACTTTCTTTAAACTTAATAACTCAAAAACGAAGTATTTGCGGAAAATCTTCAATCACCTTGTGCCACACTAAGCCAACACGAGTCAATATCAATTTAACTGAGATAAAAAAAAAATCTTTAGCGCCGAGTTGAGGATTTTATTGATCTAAATTAAAACGTCATATCGTGGATGTTGGTCGCAATACATACATTTTAAATGATAAAATTGTTTAACATACTCATTAAATCATCTCACTTGACGCGCACAGGTTAATTTGGAACAATAAATCAAAACGAGAATATGTTTTTTTTTGTTTCTTTCGAGACTGCCAGTTTGAGAATGGCGAGAAAAAAATGAATATATCTTGTTTTAATAATATGTGGGCGTTAATCAGTGGAAGAGAATAATTTATATCTCTGCTAAAAACCCTGTGTTTTCATTAATTTTATTTCATATTTCCTGATAGGAAATTCTAAATAAATTATTGTTGTCATTATTTATTGCGTTAATTCATAGTCTTTCTTATCATGTGTTCCTTATAATTACACTTGCGACAAATTCCGTGGAAAATATAAAATATGAAATAAGAGACAATATTCTGACACTTTTTTTTTCTATCCTTATCGTGTTTTATAATACCTTTTTCCTTGATCAAAGATATTTTCTCAAATTTCAGTAAAACTACTTTAGGGGTTGGGCCTTGCGAAGCTCATGTATATTAAAAACAAACATTCTGTTGTGTTCTTTACACAAGCAGTCGAAAGAGTTTAAAAATATATTATCTTTTTTGGATAATATACTTACGTTTAAACATTCATTTTGCAGATGTCATTAAATAAAGAATAAATAAACGGAAATATTAATAGATTTTATTAGGCATTTTTGAATTTGCGAACCTCACGTATTTCTGGTTAACACAAACGTATTTTCTTGTCTCACATTCTGGATAGGTTCGCCTATCGACCGGTTCATACTCCTCCCGGTCATTTAGACAGGAGAAGAGGTTCATTCCTTGTTTCCGGTTCCTTCTAAAGTCTACTTCAACTCTTCTACTTCGGAAGTCTCTACCTAAACTCTGAAATTTTGTTTACTATATTATTTCTTAATAGGAGCAGATAGCTTCGCCTATCATCCGGTACATACTGCTCCCAACTCTTTTGAACAGGAGTAGAAGATCATCCCTTATTCAGGGTTGGATTTCCGGTTAATTTCTTGAATTTTCTTTTACTACCAGTATAGCCACTGGAATCTCAGTTCAGTGCTAAGAATGAATTCATAAAAAAAAAACCCCAAAAACAAAAACATTATTATTGTTATTTCATTCAATTACACGGCTCTTTTCGAAGATGCAATAATTTGCCAATTGTTTGTAAATCTGAATTTGTATCAAAGATATTTTTAAGGGAACTCATACCACTATGTGCATTAAAAGCATACAACACCTAATCTGAATACTCTGTGATAAGTGCTTTTTTTTCGAACGTGCTTTTTTTCGAACGTGCTTTTTTTCTCAAACTTCCACTAATACTTTTCTATATATCTGAAATGAGGTATTGTAATTATTTACACTATTTATATTGTTCGGACTGTTGTCCTCATCATTGTTGAACGTTCCGACCTGCTGTTGATTGGGATTTCGAACACATGGCCCAGTGGATAAAAGCGTTGGTTAACTCCAATGACTTGACTCAAAGAGTTGTGAGTTCAATACCTGGCTACAGCTGAGGTGAACAAAAATTTGAAGATTTGATTTAAAAGCTGGTCACAGATACAGAGATATCTGGAAGAGGCAAGACACGTAGAACTAGAACAATCTACTCCTGTGGACGAAATAAAATGTTCAGTTCGAAATTCTAATCACCTTAGAAGGCCAGAGCGCACAACGGCCGAAACGTCGTGGATATGACAACGAAGATGAGGACAACAGTCCGAACAATGTAAATAGTGTAAATAATTCAGTTAATATATATATATATATATATATATATATATATAGTAAATGAATGAGAATAGATGGTCACTCGTATTCGAGGATACCTGTCTACTAGTACGGCTAGCTAATCCCTATTGCACACGCATTCGCAGGCGCATTTTTTCCAACATCCACAGAACTCAACTGTGGTTTATATGCAACTATGCTGAGCAGACCATAGTTACAGTTTCCGGGGGAGAGTGTGTTATCTAGCATTATCATCAGTCTGAACAAGGCCAGCACGTTCATACACTCGATCACGATGACTTGTGACTTCGTATTAGCACAGTCATCGACGAGCTCAAGGATTACGTTTACTCAATTTCACTCTCAAAGCTTGGGTCATCCCGTAGTGATATATATATATATATATATATATATATATATATATATATATGTGTGTGTGTATATATATATATACGATATATATAAGAAAGAAAGAACAGTAAGATTTATAATACGGTGTTCTTAGCTATTATTTTTATTTAAAAAACAGTGCTCGATACAAATATTAGAACATAATATTCTAAATATTATTTTTTAAAAAATATGATTTTATCACATATTTTTAAAGTACCATATTTTTAACAAAGAAAATAATTATAGTATATATAAATATATATATATATATATATATATATATATATATATATATATATATATATATATATATATATATATTTGTATAAGGGTGATTCATTATGACGGATTACATATAAAGGTGTTTCATTAAGACTGATGAAAGTCAACAGTAAATAAATCAGTGTTATTGGTTAAATTTTATTTATTTCTCTATTGGATCATGTTATTTAAATCATTGCAATTATGTATAAAATACAATATCGCCAAAATATCCGCCAAATCTGAAAGAAAAAAAGTTATTAGACGCTTAAACTTAAATCAGATTAAAATCGGTTCAAGTTATTGGAAAACCTGTTATATCTATGAATTAAGAGATGTAATTTATTTATTAAATAAGATTTAATTTCTATTAAATATTTATATTTGATATTATATTATATATTATTTTCATAAATACTTTTTTTTAAAAACTTACATAAATATAATTATGAAAGCATAGGTATTTTGTTGTTCAAACTTCAAGATATTGCAGTTAATTCTTCAAATTCTTCTTTCTTTCAAAATTCCAAAGACTAATCATGAAATTTGCTTGTGATGTCTTCCCTGTTCGAAATTTTTTAATGACTGAACAATTCAGAAATCTTCTTTGTCCTTTTGTCATTCAAAGAAAAAGCTATCCTTTCTTCTTAATCGTATCTTCTTTTGCTTCTTAATTGTTTACTCTTTATTCCTTACAAGATTTTCATTCTTAACACTTTACCAGTTTATATAAGCCGGGAAATAATGTCTAGGATTTACTAAAAAGAATATTTCAAAACATACGTTCACTTCAATGATTTATCGTCACTTGGATTTGTTATTTTTATCTGCAAACTTTTTCTGGAATGAAGGAAGCAGTTATATCAAATGACAAATAAAACCTGTGTTTGTTCGAACGTCCGACCGAAGGTTAAGTGGGCAAGTTACATATCTTCTATGACAGCGTTTCTCTGCTTGAATATTGTCGTAAAATTAGCTTTCACCGTAAAAGTGCGAAGATATTATCATCATTCTATAAAGAAATGACCGGATGGTCATTATTATTATTATGATAAGCTTCAAGGAATATTTTTATCCAAGATAAAAATTTCACAGTGAAACATTTTGATAATACGCAGAATTTTGAGAAAAAATGCACAATTTTGATATTTGATCTGAAGTAAAAATGTTCTGACGATACTCAACTCATTGACTGAATTGTACAGTTAATGTTTTGATCATAAGTAGATTTGCCTCAGACATAAGTTCGAGTCCCGAGATATAATTTTTACTGGACGAGACTTGGTTCTAGGCACAATAGCCTGGGATGAGACTGATCTTAAACAGAATTGATCGGTCTGATATATTGATGTTAGTCAGAATTTTCCGGGGCAATATTTTGTTCCTTGAAAAAATTTCCTAGGAGACACTTTGATACTAAGTCCAATTGCCAGGCACGGCTTTGAGTCCAGTCATAACTGCCCATGACTACTTGGTCCAATACAAAATTGCATGAGACGGCATGTTTAGCTGCGATGATATTTTGATCCTCGGTAGAATTACACGGGATGTCACTTATAATCCGTAGTAGAACCCACATATCCTAAACAGAAGCATCGTTCTTTACGTAAATAATCTTCTTATTTTTGGCAGTTACTGCGTATATTAATATGCTTTAAAACTTTCAAGAGAAACATTCCAATGGTAATGATAAGGAGTTAAAAAATGAGGTCACTTTAGACGGCATGCGTAAACTAGTATTAATATTAGTTACAAGTGGATATTAATTTGTATGTTAGATTTTATATTGTTAAGTAATAATCTCATCTTTATTCTTCTTTTATGTGCCGCGTTGCTTCAGGATGTAGGCGGTCATGGCCGTCCACATCTTCCTGTCTCTTGTAACTCTTAATACGTATTGTCTTATAATTTCTCGCAAACCCTGTTCTACCATCCATTTACTCAAGCCCATCAAATATGACACGTGCTTCTTTCCTCTGTCACCCTTTCCGTAAATCTGTCCTGTGAGTATCAGATTTTCCAAGCCCTCCTTCCCCATTATATGTCCCCAAAATTCTAACTGCTTCTTTCTTATATCAAGTATGAATTTCTTTTTTGTTTCCATTTTCTCTAAAAATAAGCAGAGTTTAGTATTATACTGGGATAGGCTTGACCTTAATTTCCCTGGCGTCCCTGAAAGGAAACCAGGTGAAAACCTGATCTAAGTTTCCCTTTCCCCGTTTGACAGAGTTTCATAAATCGCCCATTGTCAGTGGTGACATCAAGAAGTGATCACTTGTGAACAAATTTACCCCTGATGTAAGCACGCGTGAGAAAAAAACAAAGACATTGGACAGGTGGAAAAATAACTGTCGCAGAGAAGCGGAGTCAGACTCTCACACATCTCAACAGAGAATGTAAGGACAACATTCTGTTGAGGGTTTTATAGAAGCGCACAAGGGACTGCATGCTCATACTGACCAAGTGTAATCGACAAAGTCAGGTGTTGTATAAAATATAATGTTAAGTAATAATAGATTCAATTTTAATGTTATCCTTGGTCTGTATATTTTTCGTCCCACCGACGTAGCTTGTGATGAAACAAAAACTCGTATCCTGGAAGACCACAGGGGTTAATTGATAAGCAGAGTTAAATTTACAGTTCAGGCAAAACTTACAGCATAGGTGATTTAATGCGAACGTTAAAATTAAACAATTTCTAATATTCATAGAAGAGTAAGTTGTGGCAAGCCAGGCTCGTCTACGTTCTTTAAGGAAACGACACACGGAAGAAGAAGGTATTGTGATGAAAAAAGATTGAAAACGAAGAAAATAAATTTGAAGGCAGATTTTCCGAAACTCTGTAAGGTATTGGAGGAGCTGAAGATAATGCGGGAAACCGTGAAGCACCATTTGCACTCTTGTAAGGCATTAAATAGCTACACTCTTGTAAGCCATTACATATCTACACTCTAGTAAGGCATTAAGTACCCACACTGTTGTAAGGCATTATATAATGTTGTAATGTTGGCTAGTCCTCGTCGACAAAATGTTGTAACATATGGAAGGTAACTAAATAGAGTACATAGGCTGGTAAGGAATGATAATACTTAGGATAAGAAAAAAACAAAAACATATAAGATTCGACAGCAGTGCGTAGAAGTAGTAGTCAACTGCTAGAAGTGAGTCAAGTGAATTCAACAAGAAATCTCCAACTGTAGACCAATATACAGTATTTACTACTGTATTTATGTCAATGAAGACATAGCCATTATCGTCCGAGGGGTATGCAATAACACATACCTACACTTTTGTAAGGCGTTATATATCTACACTCTTGTAAGTTATTACATATCTACACTCTTGTAAGCTATAACATACCTACACTCTTGTAAAGCATTAGATATCTACACTCCTGTAAGGCATTACATATCTACATTCTTGTAAGTCATTAGATATCTACATCCTTGTTAGGCATTCACTACCTACACTGTTGTAAATCATCGTTACTTACACTCATATAAGGCTGGACAAATGAGGTAAAGACTTGAACAGACCAAGATATTTTTTTAACGACGAATATTGCGATGCCATTAGCAGAGTTTGGGGCAAATTAAGTTTTAAGGAGAATCTTTGTTGAAAGTAGGCTTGGAGAATTTAACACACATATGGTATATCTTTCTTCCCAATAACCTCTACTTTTTGGAACAGCCTCCCGCGCTGATGCTTCCCTAAAACTTACAATCTTAACTTTTTCACGTCAAGAGTCAATCGTTATCTATCTTCGTATTTTTCACTTTTTCCTTTTACGTTCCTATAACACACCTCCATCATTATGCGTCTACCTTGAGTGGCTCTTTCACCTTGATAAGTTTGTGCAAGTGGATGGCAGACCAATTACAACAAAGTGAGAAATGGATCATAAAGAAGTAAATGTTGCTGAGAAAAAAGTAGATAGAGGTCTGTGGAGAATAACTTTCTCGAATGGGTATCTGTCTATATTTCTGAGATGAGGTATTATGTATTAGGTTGGTGCAAAAATAATGACATAATAATGTCGTTTTTTGACATTAAAAATACGTCAAAAAACGACATTATTACGTCATTATTTTTGCACCAACCTAATACATTATTTACAATATTCGGACTGTTGTCATCATGTTTGTCACCATATTTATTACAACGTTTCGGCCGTTGTACGCTCCGGCTTCCTTCAGGTGGTTGGAATGTCGAACTGAACCCTTTCTTTCGCTCACTGGGGTAGGCTGTTCTAGTCCCACGTGCCATGTTTAATGGATGTCAGTTATTAGTTATCTTCTGTTAATTTCCCTCTGGAAGTTCTCCATTGCCTTAACAGGGTATTGAACTCACACTATTTGGGTCCTGTCACTGGATCTAACCAACGCCTTTATCCATGTGTCCTTGAGGACATTTGTGTATGAATTTCTGTGTATTATAAACTTAATATCTTCATCAACCATTACTAACTGCTCATATTGCAATTTTTTGCTGTTATCGTTCCATGTTTTTACCAGATCTCATATTGCAACTTTTGTTGTTATTATTGCTTTTTTCCGGCACTCCTTTTCTCGAGGGGATATGATACAGAGAACGAAAGAAAGAATATGTTTCTTTCGATTATTTAAACCATATTATACTTACAGATTAATAGCATCAATAGACATATGAGTATGGCCTGATTTGATGTCATTAATTCTTTAAGAAATTGGTTCTTCAGAGTTGCGATTTTGTTCTACACAGTGGAAAGAATATTTGCTGATATCATCAACGAAACTACCAAGATTAACGTCCTGAAACTGTGTTTTAAATAATTTTATCTATTAAAGAAACAGCTTCTTTATCATGTATTGCATACACCCTTGTGCAAATTAATTGAAACAATCAATTTTTTCTTCAGATTAGGTCATTTGCTGTGGTGTGCAATAATATGAATATATTTTTCGGGGTTTATGATGAAATTTGCTTGGCCTTAAAAAATATTCCGTCATCCGTGAGTGCGTTAGATTTTTGTCACGCTCAGACGCTATTGTCTCGACTGTCGATTAAATGTCCTACAGCAATTGTCTGCGATGGAAGTTACTTCAAGGAAGCTTACGAAAATGTGAAACGCTGCACGAACACACTGGCAAGCCTTACCAGTGAGCAAATTAAAGTATTATGGATTGGCCCGGAAACTCTCCTGATTTAAATCCAATCGAGAATCTGTGGTCAACCTGCAAGAAACGATTCCGTGGAATGGACATACTAACATGTGCATTAGGTTATGTTTCATTGGAAAAATACGAAAAAAAAGTAAATAATAACGCAATTATTAATTTTGTTTCAATTAATTTGAACAAGGGTTTAGTACCCAAATTCGGCAAAAAAAAATACAGATACAGATATCTAAGTCATCACCACAGAAACTGTGTTATTATTGCTTAGACATTTTTAGATCGGAATATTCAAGGACATGTCCGCGTCTAGTGAGTTATTAAGAACCGGATGAGACCAAATGGCTCTCAAGAAAAAAAAAAAAAAATTACACTGCTTTTAAAAGAACGAATTTTTCTCGGGGAAATTAAAACTAGTCAGAATATAATAAAAAAGAAAGCGAAAACCAAAATGTAAAACGACATCCACTTGACATTTAAGAGGAGAAATTCGGAAGTAGAAATTCGGATGAATTGGATCCAGATGCAATAAATATCAATTTGGAATGGAAAAGAAAAATATAGAAAGAATATGGCTTTCAAGAAAGAAAGAAGTCAAAAAAGGAAAATTGTGAACAAAATCCGAAATTAAAGGAGAGGAAAAAGGACTTTCAGTCCCAAGAATTGTTATAATAATAATAATAATAATAATAATAATAATAATGATGATGATAATAATAATAATAATAATAATAATGATGATGATAATAATGATGATCATAATAATAATGATAATAATGATAATAATGATGATCATAATAATAATGATAATAATGATAATAATGATGATCATAATAATAATAATGATGATGATAATGATAGTAATAATGATAATAATAATGATGATAATGATAATAATAATGATAAGAATAATAATAATGATAATAATAATAATAATGATGATGATGATAATAATAATAAGGAACAATCAAAACTAATCGCACTGCCATCGCCTATTAGAGACCGCAAAAAAAGAAAAAAAAGAAAAAGAAATTGCCTCCTTATTGATATGGCAGTCAACTGCAGACTGTGATGTATCTTTGAAGATCTTCAAAAAGCTATCAAAATAGAAGTACCTTGACATAGAAATCTCTAAAAAGTGGCACATGGGAACATCAGTTGGAGCCCTCGGATTGATTAGAGAAGATTCCAATAAAATCATTGAAGAGATTCGTGGGTAGCCCATGCCATAAATAAATACAATAGATTCTTCTCACGAGTGCAGCCCACCACCTTACGAAAGTCTTTATCTATGTAAAATATGTTTTTATTGTTTTTCTTTTAATTTTTCAGTGGAAAATTTCATAATGCCATTTCTGACCTTAGAAAAGGAAATAATAATAATAATAATAATAATAATAATAATAATAATAATAATAATAATAATGACAACAACAGCAACAACAACAAAGTTATAGGTCAAATTTCTGACAGCTCTAAAATATATAAATTACAAAAACTCATAGTCATCAGTTTTTCTTACATATTGCATCGATTTCTCTCCACGCAGTAACTACAGTAATTACACATATTTTGGTTTTCTCTTCGATTGCATGCTATTCCTTCTGTTGGTAGTTCTAGGTACGGCAATAAACTACATCCAGCTGCAAGGCCTCTGATCAGGACGTTTTGAGGAGTGTAGAACTACATCTTCAATGCTGTTGTTTTCAGGTCCAATCTAAACCGGGGTGGTAGGACCTGTTAGGGCCCCAGTTATGGGCAAATAGTAAATTCCTAATGAATTTATCTGCAGTTGTAGCCATCAAATTTAATATAAAATATTTAGATTTCGGAATTAAATAACCCTTAGAGGTACATTATTTACAATATTCAGACTATTGTCTTCAGCTTTGTCGCCATATTTATTACAAGGTTTCGGCCATTGTACGCTCCGACCTTCTTCAGGTTGTTGGAATGTCGAACTGAACCCTTCATTTCGCTTACTGGGGTTGACTGTTCTAGCTCCACGTGCCATGTTTAATGGATGTCAGTTATCAGTTATGTCCTGTTAATTCCCCTTTCCAAGTTCTCCACTGCCTTAGCCGGGTATTGAACTCACACTCTTTGGGTCCTGTCACTGGATCTAACCAATGCCTTTATCCACTGCGCCATGTGTTCTCAAAGACACATGGCACAGTGGATAACTACAACTGGAATTATTGATGTCCTCATCTGCCACATTTTTTAGACTTCTACTTCCGATTTCTAGTATTTTGATAGGTTATTAAAATCTTCGAAGATACTTTGCAGTCTGCAAGATCTACAATGTCACATTATGTTCTTGTGGGCTTTCATCAATTAGCTTTGATTGTTCTGTCTGTGTATTATTATTATTATTATTATTATTATTATTATTATTATTATTGTGCTTTGAGTTTGTTTTCTGTGTTACCTCCTTGTTTCAACCTGAAAACTCAAGAGACTGCAAGTTAACAGATCCTAATTATTACTTCCAGTTGATTGGATATGCAGCTGGCATTCCTAATGTCAATTTTCTTAATTGTTGTATGCTTTTGTATATTAGTTTATACTTTCATGAAAATGCTTATGTATATGAACGGATAAAGTTTCTGTATAGTAAAAATATTTAATCAGATAAAATGGAGCCTAAAAAATAGAATTTGTCACAGGGTCACAAATTAGGTAAACGCACAGA
Source organism: Acanthosepion lycidas (assembly GCA_963932145.1). Classification (NCBI taxonomy): domain Eukaryota; kingdom Metazoa; phylum Mollusca; class Cephalopoda; order Sepiida; family Sepiidae; genus Acanthosepion; species Acanthosepion lycidas. Next base: position 3,156,529 of record OZ010576.1, read on the forward strand.
CGAATCGTGAAAATATGAAGAGGGAATCATTGCAAAATTTGTAGTGTTCTGTGAATATTTGTGCATGCAAATTGCATTAGTATAACTCCATAACCTGCCATATTGATAAAACCTGTCCTGATGATGTAGGAATTTGATCCTTGTGTTGCAATCTTTTGAATTTCAGCTAAATTCGGTTCACTTTGTAGTCGAGAAACAATTTTGATATTTTTTTTGGTATGCTTTTTACTGAACCGACATTTGCGATTTTCTGAGATTTAAGCTGCCATATTTGAATTTAAACTTAGAGATCCATTTATTTACATCGTTGAACATTTTCACAGAAATATTTGCAGCAACACGGATTTTTACCGCAATTATTAAATACATTTCTTCCAGCAAATCATTTAAAGTTATATTATTTGCATTATTTATAATAATAATAATAATAATAATAATAATAATAATAATAATAATAATAATGTGTTCGCCCAAAATGCAGATTCTGTGATAAATATCCAGAAACAATTGATCATCTTGTATCAGCTTGCACGATATTGGCACCCACTGAGTATAAAACCCGGCATGACAGAGTGGGACAATATCTGCACTGGAAAATCTGCAACTTCTACGGGAAGAAACTGGTATGAACACCACCCAAACCCGGTTACGGAGATTGGACCTGTTGTAATTCTATGGGACTACACAATACACACTGACAGAACAATCAAGGCCAACCGCCCAGACATTGTTATTAAAGACCACAAACAAAAAAGTGCCTCGTTATTGATATGGCAGTACCCGCTGACCGCAATGTATCTTTGAAGATCTTCAAAAAGCTATCAAAATACAAGGACCTTGAAATAGAAATCTTAAAAATGTTGCACATGGGAATATCAAGAATCCCTGTTGTAGTTGGAGCCCTAGGACTGGTTGGAAAATATTCCAGTAGACTAATTGAAGGGATTCCTGGAAGCCCATGCCTCAAAGAAATACAAAAAAATTGTTCTCACAACTAGAGCCCACACTTTACGAAGAGCTTTGTTTATGTAAAATATTTTTTTGTCAGTGTAATGTATCATGATGCCATTTCTAACCTTAGGTCCTTGAGCGGGACCCGGAAAGAAATGTGTACACGCCAGAAATCAAAGGAAATAATAATAATAATAATAATAATAATAATAATAATAATAATTATTATTATTATTATTATTATTTTATTTTCTTTGATTTCCGGTGTATACACATTTCCTTCCAGCTCCCAACCAGAGATCTAAGTTCAGAAATGGCATCATGAACATTACTGTAAAAAATAAAAATAAAATAGCCTAATACTACAAACATTGTACATAGATTGCGGGAGTTGTACTTGTGAGAATATTTTTTTATATATTTCTTTAAGGCATGACATTTTTTACTGATCATTTTTGTAAAAACAAAACAAAAATAAAACTTAAGAATACACACATTTTACATAGATTCCTCTTCGTAATGTGTGAGCTGTACCTGTTAGTACAATTTTTTCTATATCTTTAAGGCATGGGTCTTCAGCGATCTCTTCACTGAGTCTGTTGGAGCCTTTTTCAATCAAGCCGAGCGCCCCAACAACAACATATTATTATTATTATTATTATTATTATTATTATTATTATTATTATTATCAATTTTGGATTTAATATGGCTGCTTAATCAAATTAAAATATCAAACTCGGTCATCGTTTTTATTAATAATTCGACACTATTTTTAAAATGTTAAAAATCCACGAAAGAAAAATGAAGAAACGAAACAATTTTTTCTTTTCCTTTCTTTTTTTAACACGATCCCATAAAGTTGATCTTTTTTTTATCTTCCTGGCAAATATTTGGAAAAATTGATTGGAAATCTAAATAAAAAAAAAAAAGAAGAAGAATTTGGAAGAAACCAATCAGATTTAAAAAGCGAAAATTAATTCGTTTCTTGAAATTCCCATCGTGAAAATAAAGCCAATCCATAAATTGATTAATAAATGTCAAAGGAAATAAAGCAGACATTAAAAAAGCTATTTTTACGATTTGATCTAAAAATCTTAGGAGTAAATTTATAATTTCACGGGTTGAAACCCGAAGTCCATTTTAAGTTTCTGAAATTTTCCTCAGCCTTTTCGGCAATTACTTTCAACTACGAAACGTTGTACATTAAGTTAGATTAGCTCTGCTCTGCTAAAAAAAAAAAAAAATCTTCTGTGTGACGTCCATATTTAATATTATGCCTTTTTTAAATCTTGATAACAGATAGTTTTAAAATAATGCTAGGTTTTGAATATATGCATTACCAGATATGCACGTGGCATAACGTTCATTGGCTCGGAAAGTGGAATAGGCGGGCTGAATTCGAATTACACTTGTTGCGTTTACTTTCACATAAATAAAAAAGTATAAAAGTACGAGTTCATCACAATTAAATAGTGGAGTAGACTTGACTCTCTAGATTTCAGTGGCAACCAGCCTAAGAGAAGGAAAACACTGAATTGCATACTGTGGAGAAGCTTTTTTTTTTTTTAACATTTCACCCCAAACAAGGCGGGAGTGCAATGGATTACAGAGAGTGAGAGTAAAAGTAAAGATGGTGTTTGATGAAAGGATATAGACGGTAATCAAGATCAAGACATTAGAAGATGTCGATTGACATTACATTTGAATATTTGAAGATTATAGTTATCAGGGAAGCAAGTAGTAGGAAGGGAGTTCCACTGTCGAGAAGTGCAGGAGAAAAACTGTTGGGGTATAAAAGGCGATTACATTTAACTGTTTCGACAGTGAAAGGGTGGGGCCGAGAGGCCAACCTAGTAGCACGCTTAGATTCATATAGTTTTGGGTACCAGTGAAGATTGCTCGTCAGAGCATTTGCCATTAAAATATTCGTAGAAACAACAGAAGGAAGGCACATCACGTCTGTGAGAAAATGACTGTAGACGAGATGCCAGATCAGGACGTATGACATTGCATAAACGTCTCCTCCGGATTTTGTCGAGGACCTCGAGATGAACAAGCGCGGACATCGGACCATATATGGCAACAGTATTCAAAGCACGGACGAATGGCTGATTTGTTGATTTGAAGGATGGACCTTAGAAGAGGAAAACTTTCTGGTGTACTCAGAGAACCAACTCTCTTTGCGGTAGGTGTTAACTGGAAACTTCTTCACAATCTTTCATAATAATTCCCTGACAATTTATCTTTCCTCTGATCTAGCATCTAGCTCTAACAACTCAATGTGGGGAAAAACTGGTTTGTAATATTCAGTACCTCCAAACTCTAGCCAGTAATCTTTCATCATCACTGATCAGAGCCTGGATTTTCTACTGTTATGATGAACGACTTTACGTCTGAATAAGATACGTTGTTTTGAATGTTTCTTGGGACTCAAAGTTGATCTCAAATGGAACTTGCTAAAGATGCTGGAAGAATAGTCGGTTCTTTATATCATTCCAGAAAATACAAGACTCCTACTGCCATGCTCTATGACAAGAGTCAGATGAGACCAAGAACATATTATTGCTGTCATATTTGGGATGGGGCTGCTCAATACTCACATTCTAGGCGTAGCTGACTTAAAAAAAATGTTTAAGCGACCTTGTGGGTGAGAATTATTTTCTATCCTACAACCCCTGACAAAACGTTGTTAGCCTCTCGCTACTCTATCCCTAATTACATTTGTTCAGATGATCTACATTCTTCGTACTATCACTTCAAATCGTTACGGCCAGGACCTGTCGTGCCACGTACACAGTTGTGAATCATCTTCATTGCCTTCATATTCCATTGGTAAGGAAGAAGTTCTAATCAGTTCCAAGAACTGTTACTTTCGGGAACAGACTTCAAATAGGATCCTCCCCCAATCACCACGATCTCTTACCTATCCTACATATCCTCATGATATGCACTTCTTCATTCCTCCTCTTACGTCTTAACAACAAAACTAATTTAGTAACTCCATACCTTGAGTGGCTCTTAGGCCTTGTATTGGATGGACAATTCAGAGATAATAAAGAAAAAGAACTTGTGGAGAGCCATTGTTACCTACATCCTGAGACATCATGAGAATGAGCGATTTACGTTACTCAGCTTCTTACTGTACAAGGCTGAATGGGAGGGTACAGTTCAGCTTCCATAAATCAATTAGTAGGGAGGAATTAGATAGTCAAGAAAATCAATCATTGATGCTAATAACAAATGCATCTGATCAGACGAAACCGGCCACAAATATTTACTAAACTTGACATATTCTGGCACATTGCCAGTGAGAATCGAAAGTGACTCTAATCTCTGAGGTTAGCAAAGGTCGCCACATGTTAATTAAGTGTCAAAACGACTATTCCAGGCGTTCAGGTGAAAAAGCAAAAATCTTTTTAATCGACGTAAAATCCGTATAAAACGAAAAAGCCGTAATATTCGATGTAAACATTAATTAAAAAAAAAAAAAAAAGCTGGTGGATAAACAATTTGCAAACGAGAAAAAAATTGTTTGGAAAAATTTGCATTCATTTTGGCTTTAATAGGAACTGAAAAATTATTAACCAAAAAAATTAATTATTCAAATTAATAAAATATTTTTTAAATTCCGTAAAGTAATAAATTAAGAAGTTATAAGAATTAAGTTTCCTTTAACGATTCAATAGAACAGGGATCGGCAACCTTTTGCTAACTATATGCTGACTTAGGGTTTTAAAATCATTCAGTCTTCCAACAGTATACGTATTTTTATACAAGTCAAGGTCAATATACCTGTTCTACAATATATCTTATATCGTAATATATAGTATATATACTTAAGTATATATTAAAATTGAAACAGCTAAATATCTTCTTTGCGTTGTAGTAGTTATTGGTTCGAACTTCGTGATGTCATTTGCGGCTGTGTGCCATTGAAAATTGCTTTGAGTGCCACGTGTGGCACGCGTGCGTAGCTTTCCGACTACTGCTATGTCTATGTTAGATTTTGGAAGAAAAGAAAACAACGACAAAGGTAAAAAGCAGTACTAATGGTGGTGTTAGAGAAGGTCATGAAGTGATTGTGATAACACCATTATTGTTAATGGAAATAATAGTAGTTATTTTCGGTAGGTGCATAAATTGGTAACGAGAATATTAGTAGAGAAAGTAGTAGTGGTTGTTATAAAATAATATTGAAGTGTTAGTGGTTTATCTCCACAGATGGCTGTACCAACTGTCATGGCGGTGGCCGTGTCCGTAGCGGTGATGATAGTGTAGGTAACAGTGCTGGTAGCATTATCGATCTGTGTTAATTGCTGTTGTGGTGGCTGTGTTTGTAGAGTTGGTAACAGTACAGGTAATGTTAACGACAGGTGTTGATGGTTATGTTTTGGTACTTTTGGTGTATCTAACGTTTTCGTGTTCTATCACTTTTTAAAAATTTTTTTTCTGTAGCTTCATTCCTGATTTTGATCAGATTTGTTATTTTGATATGAACTGTGATAGTAGATATTTATTTTTGATATTTTAATTTCGAAATGCAGACGCGAAAATAAATATCTACTATCACAGTTCATACCAAAAGGATAATGCCTACAACAAATCTGATCACAACTTTTTGTCAATAAATTTTCTTATAAATAATAATGTTTCCCTTTTTAATCACGTATAATAATTTTCTCTTACTTAGAGTAGACAACAACTGCTTCTTGGGACAATTTAAAAAAATTACCAAGAGGGGTATTAAAGATTTGGACTCTAGTACACACACACATATATATATATATATATGTGTGTGTGTGTGCATTTTGGCACAAAGCCTCTTAAGTGCATATTCGTTGAACAAGATTGCCAAGCTGCTTTTGCTTAATTTTTTATGTTTTTCTTGGATGCGTATCAAAGTCTTATTTTCTGAGCTTAATTTAAAGATTTGAGTACGATATATATATATATATATATATATATATATATATATATATATATATATATATATATATATATATATATATATATATATATATATATATATATATATATATGTGGTGTGTGTGTAAAAAATATATCGGGCATAAATACATGCGAGTAGTTTTCAATATTATCTGTGCACATTACATGATAGGACATTACAGTTTCATTGGTTTACGGGCACATCACGTTGAAATACCAGTTTCCGTAGGATCGCCAAAGTTAAGTAACATCGATCCTGGTCAGTGTCTAGATGGGTGACTGTTTGGGAATAACATGTACTGTAAGCTTGGGTGTGCAGGTGGTGTAATAGATAACGAGGAATTGTTAATTGGAAAGCTGATTTCCAATTCAAGTTGGAATCTTTATATTCAGTTACCTGCAAATATACGTATGAATCCACCATTCTCCAGCTACTGTTCTTTTAGTTAGAATAAAAGCAATTATTATGCAAAAAAAAATCGCGTACAAAAGAGATTTCGTTATTAACTACCCCCTATAGAGGTTGACGAGCCTATAAAGAAAAACAAGCAATAACAGTGACCGTAATGGCCCTTGCGAACTCCAAAGGAGCATACCCTATAAACACTATCAGCTTGCACAACTTCCGGCAAGATGGATGGCCACTTAAGAGTTCCTCTACACATGAATTCCTCCGAATTCCCGAAAGAACTGGAAACTTCACTTGTCTAACAAGGCGACATGCAAATGACACTCAAAATGGCTGACGACTGTGAAATTCCAAAGAATGCAGTGTCAACTGTCCAGTGTAGTGATTAATGAGTTGATCGGTACCACCATTAAATCCGGAAGTGAAATCAATGTCCTTCTTGATTGGGTGATTACAATTCTTGTCAATTACCGGTGATTTTCTGTTGCTCATGGAGTCTGTAATTTTCATGAGCCTTTAGTACTTGTTCGTATCCCCCCCAAATCCTGGTATAGACTTGACCTCAATGCGTGAGAAAAACTGAGAGTAATTATCACTTTGGAAGTAGAGTATATCATCATTGTAGCAGCAACAATCCTGTTAAATCCGATGACTGTCACAACTAAACCTGTTACAGCTACACTACTTTTTTTTTAATCTATTACGTCATGCATGAGTCATTTATCTGATTCCTTTTCCTACAAACAAGGAGACAATCTTCAATGTTACAGCTATCTGTGTTTTTGGTATTTCTTATTGCTGCAAACGTTATTTTTAGTAGGTACACCTGTTTGACTTGATATCGTGGTTATTATAAGTCGCAAAATTAATGTCTACCGGCTAAACATCCTCAAGAAGGAAAAACGGTGGGAATCATTTTTCTTCTCAATTTCTAGATCAGGTGACATTAATTTTATTGTTAAAAATAACATTAAATGTCATATTAAACACGCGTACACTTTTATCTACCTGCTGCAGGAAAAATCTGCCTCGTCAGTCATGTATCGAAAGATACATGATCGCTTAAGCGTGTATCCCACATGACACATAACTGACTGACACATTTATAGCAACTTCAAATGATGTAAAAGAGACGGGAGAGAGATACTGTGGGGTAGACATAGCGTGGAAGAGAGAGTGGGGAGATAGAGTATCAGCGAGAGATGACAGATTGTGTGGGCGAGATAGTGTTGAAGAGAGAGGGGGAGAGATAGTGTATCAGAGAGAGAGAGAGAGAGAGAGAGAGAGAGTGTGAGAAAGAGTGGGATAGGGAGTAGAGAGAGTGAGTGTATAGAAAATTATAGAAGAGAGAGTCGGAGAGAGTGTATGGGAGAGAGTGCGAGAGATAGTGTGGAAAAAGAGAGTGGGCGAAGGAATGGAGAGAAAGGGAGAGAAAGTGTAGAAGAGAGAGTGGGAGAGATAGTGTATGGGAGAGAATTCAAGATATAGTGTGGAATAGAGAGTGAGAGTGAAGAGAATAGGAGTGATACTTTAGAAGAGAGAGTGGGAGAGAGTGTATGGGAGAGAGTGCGATAGTGTGGGAGAGAGGGTGGTAAAGTGAGAGTGAGTGAGTGTTAGGCAGAGAGAATTAAACATGCAAATATAGTGTTACTGGAGAGAAATAAGGAATATCTGGAAAGAAGACAAAGAAAGAAAGACATATAGAAATCAAATAGAGGTAGGGGGGAGAAATGCTTAACCCTACTAGAAGAAAGAATGATAGAAAGTCTTCGTCTATCGATATTGCGTCTCTTACGTCAACGATTAATTGTATACTTTGTTAATCACAAATATTGATCAATGCGCTTAACTTTGACCAATATATTGACTGAGGTTCCTTGACTATTCCCCGCGAAACACATTTGCTCGGATGAGAAGCGAAGATGAAAGGGACGATTATTCGATAAAAGCATAGACAAAAAATTAACACATCTATCTATCTATCTATCTATCTATCTATCTATCTATCTATCTATCTATCTATGTATTTACATCTAAGTCTGTTCCGATCTATCTATCTATCTATCTATCTATCTATCTATCTATCTATCTATCTATCTATCTATCTATTCACATCTAAGTCTGTTCCGATCTATCTATCTATCTATCTATCTATCTATCTATCTATCTATCTATCTATCTATCTATCTATCTATTCAGATCTAAGTCTGTTCAGATCTATCTATCTATCTATCTATCTATCTATCTATCTATCTATCTATCTATCTATCTATCTATCTATCTATTCACATCTAAGTCTGTTCCGATCTATCTATCTATCTCAGTATGTTCATATCTATATCTATATATATATACATATATATATATATATATATATATATATATATATATATATATATATATATATATATATATATATATATAATAGAATAAGCAAAAGAGTCTATATAGAGGAAGACAGACCACCTAATGATTGCGTAAAAACGTATGAAACTGATAGTCGTCGTCAGTCACTGCTCATTGGAAATTTAATTATATATATATATATATATATATATATATATATATATATATATATATATATATATATATATATATATAAAAGGCTAAAACACTAATATTGGGTGGTTATAATTTATTATATTGGAATCGTAATCACCATCCTATTCATAAGACCTACAAATTCATATATATATATATATATATATATATATATATTTGTCAAGCTGACTTACAAATTTCCACTTCCTATCAAGTTAAATCTGACCAAAAGGCTGTTCAGATATTCCTGACCCGTTCTATGTAATAACACATATTAAAAATATTTGCTGTCTATATATGCTATTTACATGTATATAAATTTCCGTTTCCACATACAAATATATATTCATGCTGACATTCACAATACAAAGAGTGGAGCAAAGACAAAAAATGCAAGAAATACGCCATTAATTTTATTCTAATAAAAGACAAACGAAAAACGATTTTTTCCGCTTTGTCCGTTAGAATTTTCCTCTTGTTTTAGTGAAATTCTTGGCGCATGTAGATGGGAGCGAAAACATATGCGTAAATGGTCGATAAATTCCTCACATTGTTCATTGAACACTCCTTTTGCCATTTACGAGATGTTAATGTAAATATGTTTCGCGCTGTTGCATACTGTCAAGAGCTTTGTGTTCATTCAAGTTTATTGTGTGTATGTGTTTATTACAATCTCGTGGTAGCCATCAAAGTCGAAATATCTTTTGGAAGAACAAAGATCAATGATAACAACTGTGAATTGTGTCATAAAATAACAACAGTTCGTTAACTATGCGTTGACTTCGAACACGCTGTCGATTGTTAAAAGCACGTTTCGCTGAAGTATTCGCATATATTAAAGTGTTCGGAAAGTAATGACGTAATTCATCGCTATTAAACTATGCGTCAACTAAACAGGGTCGAACCAAAGATGAATAGTACGAAACTGCGTCGTCAATCAGTTCATAATTTCTTCTTTGTGACAGTCTGACGTTTGTAGTCTATTTCATAGATTAATTAGGAAAACTAGCAAAGAGAGAGATTAGGTTCCCCATGAGCTTTCATTTGAGAACTGAACACAATGCTTCACTATTTACAGCAGTCTTTTTGACGAGGAATGTCAAATTTTCATTTTGCATCGCATTTTTACAGGTCATGAAAAATGGGTTTTGCAACGAAAAAGACTGTTTTTCACAAAATGACAAAGCAGTGCCAATACCAAGTAGATAATTCAATATACAGAAATCCTTGCTTTGTGTCTGTTGGAATAGGAAAGATGTCATTTACGACCTATTGAAGCATGGAACAGCTCTCCCTGTGGACGATTATTGGCAGCAACGTGACCTGGTAAATAAAGTATTACGTGATAAGTGGCCTGCTTTGCTAATTCATTGTTATTCTCCAGTATGTTAATGCAAAGGTACGTTCCGCTAAAGAAACTCAAGAAAAAAAAAAAATAAGATTTTTAGGCAGAGATGTCATTTCTCATTTTTCATACTCACCAGATTTACCAAGTACAAATTTTGATTTTTTGCGGTTTCGTAAGTGGAAGAACATTCAGTAATGAAGAAAAAGTAAAAAGCAATCTTTCAAACAATTTTCATGGAAAAATACAGAATTAGTAGTTTTCCGGCTGTGGGGAGATGATCGCAGATTTGATATAAATTTTTTTTGATAAATGTCAATCGCATTTGTTTTCATATTCTTTCTGGTAAATTGTAATTAATTTCCAAAATTCATTCATTAAACGTGTTTAAGCAACTTTGGGTGACCATTCCAAGATTTTGCAAAATTGATTTAGTAAATATCTACGACATTTTTTACTATTTAAGCGTTATATTTTAGTGGATACAATATTTCCAATATCGATAATAAGAAAAGAATTAAATCCTTTCATTGGCTACACATTCATTCCACTCTCTCGTAGGTTGACTTGTCACGTGTCGGAATTTAGTGCAATTCGTGCACGTCAAGATACAGCTACCAGCAAAGACAAATATTAGTAGATAATACCAAACTACTATAGAGCATTTACAAAGAAAAGATTTATTATTGTCTAACTTCTTATTCGTTTTTTTTATTCTTTCACTTTCTCTTCTTTTTCTTTCTTTTTCAAGTTCCTTTCCTTTTCATTTTTCTTTCTTTCATTCTTTTACCCACTCTCTATACGATTCTGTAAGGACATATTAAACAATATAAATAACCAATATTAAATATATATTGTCAGCACAGGAAACGTTTTCTTGAAGTGTGTATAAAATATTTAAAATGTGTACAAAATGATCATAATATTGACATAAATGTTTTTATAATAATAATAATAATAATAATAATAATAATAATAATAATAATAATAATATTAGGTTGGTGCAAAAATAATTTCGTTTTCTCACATAGTAACATATGTAAGAAAACGACATTATTTTTGCACCAACCTAATATAAAGAAACCCCGTACCCCTCAGTGGCTACATAGTTAAAAGCTGAAACCAAAGTTGTTATCCTTGCTGCACAGGACCAATGCTTGTTAACTAGAAATTATCAGGCATAGTAGAATATGGCGTTAGCCCCAAATGCAGATTCTGAGATAAATATCCAGAAACAATTGACCATCTTGTACGGTATTGGCACCCACTGAATATAAAAGACGTCATGGCAGAATGGACGGATATCTGTATTGGAATATATGAAACTTTTATGGAAAGGAAACTGCAAGAAATTAATATGAACACCACACAAACCTGCATAAAGAGACAGGATCTTTAACAATTTTATAAAACTTTACAATATACACAGTTAGAACAATCAAAGCTAATCGCCAAGACATTGTAATCAGAGGCCGTAAGAAACAAAATGTACCTTCTTATTGACATATAAGAAATATTTACAATTTTATGTAAAGAGACACAGACAGAACAATCAAAGCTTGCCGCCTAGACATCGGTATTAGAGATCGCACACAAAAAAGTGTCTCCTTATTGATATAGCAGTACCTGCTGACTGCAATGTATCTTTGAAGATCTTCAAAAACCTATCAAAGTACCAGGACCTTGAAATCGAAATCTCAAAAATGTGGCACATAAGAACATCAATAATTGCTGTTGTTGTTGGAGCCCTCGAATTGATTGGAAAAGATTCCAGCAGACTCATTCCTGGTTGAGCATACTTTAAAGAAAAACAAAATTGTTCTCACGAGTACAGATCAAACCTTACGAAGGGCTTTATCTATGTAAAATGTGTGTTTGTTTTTTTTTTAATTTCTCAGGGGAAAATGTGATGATGACATTTTTGACCCTGAAAGAAATAAGTACGCACCAGAATAATAATAATAATAATAATAATAATAATAATAATAATAATAATAATAATAATAATACTAGAAGATATGCAAGAAGCACAAAATCGAAACCACTGAGAGATGGTATGAGCACCAACCAGACACAGTTACCCAAAATAACGATGTAACTATCTTCTGGGACATGCCAATTCAAACTGACAGGGAAATAAAAGCCGACAGATCTGATATTATTATAAAAGACAAGAAATCCAGGAAATGTATGCTTATTGACATAGCAGTGCCATCTTAGAGAAACACCTCCATAAAAATTATTGAGAAATTGACCGAATATAAGGACCTGGAGATCGAGATTAACAAGATAGTAGGGAATGAAGATTGAGACTGTACCAATAGTAATCGGGTCTCTGGGCCTGGTGAGAAAAGGAATGGACGATATTACTAATAGTGTCTAAGGTAACATCAATATACAAGTTGCCCAGAAGATCACGCTACTGTAAGTTACCATATACTAAGAAAAGTGCTATCAATTAAATAAAGATTCTCCTATAGAGCCTAAGGACCATAATTTGGATCCGGCTTTACAGGATACAAAGCAGGAAACATATACTACTACTACTACTAATAATAATAATACGTATAAACATACTTTACATACCGTTCGGTCTAGCTCCATGTAACCGTTTTACATATGACGTCAGTTTAGACTAATTTGAATCTCATCGCTTCAAAAAATGATAGCATGTAGCCAACAAAATCTTGTCTACTCCACTAGCATTACCAAGTTCTTAGGTGTCTAAAGCAAAACAAAAACAAAACATGATCTGTAGACAGTTTCTTTACACTTTCAGTCCCAATGTACATCTTATTTGAAAATTGGAAAAATACAATGAAAATTTAAGCAGGCAGAAATTTTTAGTTGAATTTAACAAAATTTGTTTGGATGATTTGTTTAGATCGCAGCAGAAAATTCCGAGCGTTATCTTTTGCATAATGTTAAAGAAATCATATTAGTACCTTTGAAGTATAATCATATATTTATTACTTATCTCAACTTATACAAGGGTAGTTAATTTTTTTTTTATTTATGTTTTGATGTTTCGGGGTACTTTCTTGTTTCTTGGAAAATATACAATGATTTCAAAATGTTTGGTTTGAGTTTGGTTCTATTGTATTGTCGATTTTAGTTTTTAATTTGTCTTCCTTCTCCTTGATGTCTGCATTTGTTAATTAGTCTTTTGCTATTGTAATTTTGCCTTTCAAATTGCAATAGCAAAAGACAAACTCAAATATAACATTATATAACCAAATTCAAAACAAATATTCTGAAATTATTATGTATTTTCAAATATGAACCTGAAACCAAGAAAATAATCAGAAAAATAGAAAAAATAATTAACAATTAATTAATTCTCATTGGTAATTTAAATATAAATTGCTGCCTAAATACACCCAGTACATATGTCAGCTGTGTACGCCATTAAAATTCCAAAAGAAGGGATGTTAAGAAAATGGTTTCAGTCACCTTTTTTGAAAAAAAGTTGTTTTCTTCTTCACTCGAGAAAAACTGAAAATTAAGCAAAATCCTGCCATGAACATTTCACCGTAACAAAAATCTATCGGGGGACATTTTCCTCTTTGCATTTTCTTTGTTTGGGTTTCAGGAGGGATTCTTTTTTGAGAACTGTTAGAAGTTAAGAAAAGTTTTAGCTAACACATTGCAAGAGAAAAGCGATCTTTAAAAGTGATTTTACTGCATGACGAGGTTCGTCCTTTTGTCTCAAAAGCGGAACTATTATGGAACCAACATGGAAATTTCTTTCAAATGAGGCCTATTCCGCAGACATCAGACTCAGCCTATCACTTGGTTTGCGTTCTTTATCATTTTATTAATTTTTTGAATCCTTTCTAGCACGTTCGAAATCTGGTTAAAAATCTTGTTTTTCTTGTGTCAGTGGAGACAGCAAAGATTAGTATAGAAAATTTTAGCGTCCTTTTTGCGGTAAAAACACATTGATAATAATTGTTGGATTTTAATGAAACTTTCAGGACTTATTCATAAATGAATTAAATTATTTTAGAAATTCATTTTTTAACCCGACAGTAGCTGTTTATTCAAGGTGTTGGCGGGTTTGGCAGCTCGATGACAGATTGATATTTATCTAGCATTGTACTGTGGGAGCTTTAGGCGTTAACAATAACTGAATTAACGTGAGTCTTTATATATATATATATATATATATATATATATATATGTATATATAATTGTTAAGTACTCAGTAATCTTAAATAATTAAGAAAATATTCACCGTAATTTAATGTCTTATTGAATTTTAAATATTTTTGATTGTAAATTTACTATAGTTATCGCTCTTATTTTCAGATAATGTGTATGGTCGTCTATATATAGAAATTTTTTCCTCCTTCTTTCCTTTATTCGATATCAGTCGAGATGATAGAATGCACTGTCCCGCGCTGCGGTGAACTACGCACTCCATAAAAATGGCTTTGAATTAAGAGTCGTTCTTCTTGTAGACTAAACTAAAGCGCGCACAGCCTATGGTTATGGGATAGGAGAAGTGATGGACTCTTATCTTTCCCGAGGGTATTTGTGCGAAAGTGAATGTAAAGAACCCGACTGGAATTCGAACTCGACTCAGCGTTTTTCTTTTCAATACGGTAACCATTGCATCACTCGCACGTCCGGCGAGTAATGGTCTGAAAGTTAAACTTTGCAAGGATATTGAATCAACCCTGAGTAATGAATGTTCAATGAATATATTAATTTCATTACTGGTTGAATAAAAGCGGGGGTCGTAGATGGAAACGATCTGATCTCTGCCGTTGCTTTAAACTATAATAACTATAGTGAGTAAAATAATCAGGAACGGCCTGTGCTTTGCTTCTAGAATCAATTAAGCGAGATTTCCCTTACCTCACTTGTTATTGGTTTACCGCAAAATTGACTATATAGGGATTTCGGTTTTACTCGAGTTTTTGGACGAAGGTAGGTGAAGGCTGCAGCTGGTAATAATGTATCTAATTATAATTCTATTTCTTCCAGAACGGAGTTAATTGTTGGTGGTCTGTAGCAGGAGTTTCTTTCCCGTTTCCTGGTCAATTTGAATAAACGTTTGCAACGCACGGAAGCACATTGGCCTTGGCTCGAGCCAATTACAGCATGAGGAATGCTGCCACTGCTTCGGCCGCGAAGATTGTTCTCAGTTGAGTGGATGTTCCTTCTCGCCTAGTGACAGGGAACCTCGAATGGCACCCGAAGAAGCTTAAACAGGTTCAAGTGGTCTTGTCCCTTGCCGAAGCAGGTAGGGTAGGAGAGGTTGAATTCCCTCCCGCTCCTTACGGCCTTATTTCGCTACTGCCAAAGCAGAAGTTATTATGGAAAGGGTTGCAGTAAGAGCGATCTGGGATCGGATTGGTAAGCGATGCAGATAAAGTTCACCTCGATGTCGTTTAGATTAACTTTCATCTGTTAGATAAATCTTTGAGGCACGTTCAAATTTTGTTTCGGATCGATTCATCCCTTCCCTTTATAGACAAAAGCAGAAGATTTGCTCTTCCATGATTCCGGCAAATATGCACCCTTGTCCCACCCTTAACCCACCTCATTCATCAATAGCAATACCCCTTTCTGGTTGCCTGACTATAAGGTCATCTGCTTGTTTAACCATGGGCTCCACTCGTCATTACTGCTACTTATAGATGGCGGGTGCTAACCTCAACAGGGTTGAAGATACACAAGGTTGGTGGCAGAAGAAGGGTTCTCTTTCCAAATCACTAACAAGTATACTGCAATCATTATGAAAGACAAGAACGTATTAACAGAATTATTTAGCGAGGAAGAAGTAAATATAAGGGGGAAACTGACAGAAAGGCAAATAGATGTGAGCAGAACAGTATAGAAATAGGCTCAAATAGACACCTAAATATGATTATTGAAACAGATATATATGAAAAGACTTACATATAACAAAATGTGATAGATACGAACAAGCTGGAATATATATATATATATATATATATATATATATATATATATATATATATATATATATATATATATATATATATATATACGATTGTTGAAAATGATTTACATTTGAAAATAGGAAACGATATGTTTGCTTATTAAAGAGTTAATATAGAGGGGGCAACCAGATTTAGATCTTATGGGTGTGTGTCTTTTAAGTAATCAGGAGGAAAGCCAACACTAAATTCGAAAAGCTAAAAATATAGGTTAAATGTTGGCGTATGTATTCATACATGTCTCGGGGAACCGTCATATTAAAGGCTCGGCACCTTACTTCCGACAAAAAAGTATACATTGAAATTTTCAAAGAAATATTCTTAGAAATATGTATATCTCTGACAATGGGTTAATTTATGTTTATGTTTTTTTAAGTTTTTAACATATATTTTAGATTTATCTTAAAGGGACCTTTGGTATAATCAAAACATTTTTGTATATTTTTGAACCAAAATACAATTCATATTTTATTCATTATATCTTCTTAATATTAAGTAATTAAAAATTAAAAATCAAGGAATTGAATTAATATACATGCACCATAATATATTATAAAACAATGAATATATAATTGTTATAAATAGGCTTTTGTGAAAATGCATTAACTATATTTTAAGATGAATATTTTACAATGTCTACATAGGACGGTAGGCTCATTTCTCATATTTAATAGATCATTATTTTAAGAAACTTAATAATATATAGCTTTTCATGTCTACATCAGTTTTATAGAAAAATAATTATATATAAAAGAGTTAGGTTCCTACTTAAAAAATAACAAATTATACTTAAAAATGAGATATATTAAAAAGATTAACAATAAATCATATTTAGATAATTTATATAAAATTTAAGTAAGAATATAATTAAAAATATATTAAAGAATAAAAAAAATTAAGATAAAATTAATTACCCAATTTTAACTTTAAAAGATAAATTAAATCAAGTTATTAAAAAAAAAAACACCATACCAAGTTATATTTTTTAAAACAAGTAAAAAAAAACAAAAACAAAAAAAACAACAACAAACTTACATATGACCAAGTGGTTAGAATGTACGCATTCTGACCATGAGACCCAGGTTCGAATCTCACCATGGGCGATTTGTCAGAAAGGAGACTTTCTGATGTTATTGGACTGGAGGGGTCAATCCCAGCGTGCGACACCATTGAAAAGTACATGAAAAGCATTCCACGATCAATGAAATTGGGGTCGTCGATAGCTGTGCTAGAACGAAGTCACAAGTCATCGTGGCCGAGGATACGAACTGTTGTTAGATCCGACGTGCTCTAACTGACTCCGCTAAGAAGAGATTTACCGATCAACCAAGGCTGCATTGTGCCTTTAAGTGAAATCCTTCTCGTCATAGACTCTCGAAAAGACAGAAAAGAATAAATTGAAAAAAGAGAGAGAAAAAAAAAAAACAGAAAGAAGAAAAATGAATGTAAAAATAGAAAAATCATTAAGATAGTAAAATGAAATCCAAAATGAGAAAAACTTGAAAGCCGATAATCTAAAAGCTGTAAAGAAAATGAGGAATTCAAAGCAGAAGAAATTAATGAAAACACTAGGAAAGAGAGAAAAAAAAAAGAAGAAAGAATTGAGTTAAAAATGGTGAATAAATGAAAGAATGTATAAAAAGGACAGAAGGAATGGAAAATGAAAAAAGCAAGAAATAGAAGGAGGTTTGGTTTGATTTGGTTTGTTTCACGGTATATCAACCTGAATGGGCTATTTGATGATGACACAACTTTTATTGTGGGTAATATTTCTTTTTTTCAAGAACGTATTACTGGCAATATTTTTTTTTCAAAAATGCATTTCTGGTAATATATTTCCAAAAATGGTATCGCTGGTAATATTTTTTCGAAAACATTATTGGTAGTAATAATGTACTGCGGTAGTAAACTGCTCTAGTTCCACGTTTTTAATAGATGTCAGTTATCAGCTAATTTCCTTTTTAAAGTTGTCCACTGCCTTAACCGGCTATTGAACTCACACTTTTTGGGTCCTGTCATTGGATCTAACCAACGCCTTTATCCACTGTGCCATGAGTCCTCGAGGACTTCTGCGTATGAATTTCTAGGTATTATAAACCTAATGTCTCATAACCATTTTTACCAATGCTCATATTGCAATTCCTGCTGCTATCATTTCATATTTATACCAGAGCTCATATTGCAACTTTTTGTTGTTATTATCGCTTTTCTCTGGCACTGATTACTAATTCCCATATTGTATTCATTTTTATGCTTGGTCGGCTCAGGAGATTTTTGTGGCCTAGTATATGTGCTGATTCCTTAAGTTTACGAATTTTCCAATGGTGTTCCCTGTCTATGACCTCAACATGATCCCACAGAGGGCGGTGATCTCCCTTCTCTCTCCATATGTGGTCAGCCACGCCTGATTTTCAAATTTCCGTCGTGTTACAGCTTTTTGTGTTCTTCACAAGAAACACCATTGGAAACTAGAACAGTCTACACCAGAGAGCGAAATAAAAGGGTTCCATTTGAAATTCCAACCACCTGAAGAAGGCCGGAGCGTACAACGACCAAAACGTTGTAACAAATATGACGACAAAGATGAGGACAATAGTCCGAATGATGTAAATAATGTACACAATACCTCATCTCAGAAATATAGACAGATACTGAAGGGCCGAATCGTTGTAATAAATATGGCGACAAAGATGAGGACAATAGTCCGAATAATGTAAATAATGTACACAATACCTCATCACAGAAATATAGACAGATACTGAAGGGCCGAATTGTTGTAATAAATATGGCGACAAAGATGAGGACAATAGTCCGAATAATGTAAATAGTGTACATAATACCTCATCTCAGAAATATAGACAGATACTGAGGGCCGAAACGTTGTAATAAATATGGCGACAAAGATGAGGACAATAGTCCGAATAATGTAAATAATGTACACAATACCTCATCTCAGAAATATAGACAGATACTGAGGGCCGAAACGTTGTAATAAATATGGCGACAAAGATGAGGACAATATGTCGAATAATGTAAATAGTGTACATAATAACTCATCTCAGAAATATAGACAGATACTAAAGGGCCGAAACGTTGTAATAAATATGGCGACACAGATGAGGACAATAGTCTGAATAATGTAAATAGTGTACATAATAACTCATCTCAGAAATATAGACAGAATACAGTAAATCAGTAAAGAATATGAAGAGGGAATAAAAAGAAAACAAAAGTATTCAGAACATTTATCAGAAACATCGTGAAAACCTTGTGGAATTAGAAGAAGAAGAAGAAGAAGAGGAAGAAGAAGAAAAAGAAGGAGGAGGAGGAGGAGAAGAAGAAGAAGAACTTCAATTGAAAATAGTCATAGCAAAAAATCTATAAGTAGTTCTCACCCAGAATAGTTTCTTTGTTTTGTTAATTTTTCTTTGAACCCTTCTACTGACATCTTCGTGTGATTGCATACGTTTTTGACAGATGTAAGCAACAGAAAAGAACATCTCTTGATACTATCTAAATATATATATATATATATATATATATATATATATATATATATATATATATATATATATATATATATAAAAGGAAGAACACAGTAAGATATATAATCCGGTGTTCTTATAGATATTTTTATTATTACATATAGTGCTCAATGTAAATTTACAGAGCATTAATATTATAAATTAATTGATTTAAAATATGGTTTTTCCGCTACACAGTTCTAATCATGTTTCAAACATGGTTAGAACTGTGTAGCGGAAAAAACATATTTTAAATCAATTAATTCATAATATATATATATATATATATATATATATATATATATATATATATATATATATATATGGTCACTGTCTCTTGTACACCTGAGGAAGATTAAGTCATCTTAAAATTCTCAAATTAATTTCATATGAGAAGTTTTAGTTTGTTATTCATTATCTTCAAGTATATTCACTGATTTTTCTGAGAATCATATCAGTAACCAAAAACCCGTTTAAATAATGAATACAAATTATGTCCATAAATTTTATACTTTTAAAAATAGAATATTTATGAATATGATAGAAATTCGATTTTTGTTAAATTTCGAGAAACGGAAATATTTAAAAAAAAAATGAGGATGAAAAAATTTGAACGCTTGAATTTAAAATTAAACCTACAGAAATTTAACTCAATATTTAAATCATTAAAAAAACAAAACTCTTATCAGTCCGATAAGGTCAAATTGGTGGCTGATGTTTAAAAAAAAGACTTTCGATCTGTTATTAACTGGAACAGATGATGCTTTGTTGATTTTAACTCCCCCAAGGCTAAATTTCTCTCTATTAATGATCTGAGAGATCCATTCCTGCCTTCCATCAGCAGGGCTGATGCTAGCCTGCAGGAGAGCGACTCATTCCGCCTTCTCAGGTTAACGTTCTCTGCATATATGAAGTGGAAAGACTATATTGAATCCATTGCTAGGTCAGCTGCTAAGAAAGTTGGTTCACTGTGTTATGCGAGAGAATTTTTCTCTCTAGAATCTATCTTACATATTTATAAGTCTGCCATTCGTCCTGCTTAGAATATTGCTGCCACATATAATCCGGTGCTCCTGCAATATATCTAGAGATTCTTGATAAAATCCAAAGAAGAATCAGCAATATTATTGGTCCTGACGTCTCGGCTTCAGACACTTTCCTAACGCCGTCCGTAAACTTTTGACTTTTCTATAAATACTTACATGGTAATTGTTCAGATGAGCTCTTCACTATGGTACACAGGTTTTAGGAATTTAAGAGCTGTACTAGATTAGCAACATTGTCTCATCGATTTACAGTTGTGTTGGTTCGAAGTAACCATAAGTTATATGCTAACAGTCTCTTTTCTTGTACTTCAACTATTGTGGAAATCTCTTCCGGCTCCATGCTTTCCAGTCATCTATAATCTTAAAAAAATTAAATGCAATGTCAATCGCTATCTACTGTCCTCTTTCTTACACTTCTTTTGTTCTGGCCCCCGTCGTAATGTTTCTGTTTTCTAATTCTTCCACATCCAGTAACCCCTTGTGACTTAATAGGTTTGCTTGGGATGATCTCGATTTAAAACTGGACTCTCTCGTTGTTTTTTGACGTATGAGGGTCAAGCAATTCAGTTCCCAGGAACCGATAGCCAGACACCTGCACATATGATTTAATTACAGTGGTGAAGGCTTTGTGAAGAACCAACCACACTTTTTTGGATAGCCGAATACAGAAACCTGGTGCACAACGTATCACAAGGTCCTCAATCGACCCTCCGCAGGTTTTGAATTCAGAGTTGTCATTATTCTAGACAAGTTTCCATCGAAGGCTATAGAACCCAGTTTGTTCTGCTATTTACCCATAGCGGGGGAGAGGGAGAAGAAACGGATTCATATCTTTCCCAAAAGTATTAGCACGTAAGTGAATGTAATGGATTCGACTGGAATTCGAACTCGGCTCCCCGAATTATTTATAAAATACTCTAAAATATCCTTATTGAATATTAACGATGCTTTAATCATCAATAAATCAATGAATTAACCAATAATTGTAATAACAATTTAAAAACAAAGACTTTTCTTTTGTTAAAATGAAAGTATGGGTTGGGGATGGGTTTGGAAAGTATGAGTTTAGCATGTTTCGCTAGAATCGGATAATTTCCTTTGAAGATGTTGACGCATGTTTCTATTGAGTATTTGAAGGCGCTTTGATAATTATTAGATGATAAAAGATATTCGTCACTTCATGCTTGTTTCTACCTCAAGACTATGGAATAAGGAAACGTAATTTTCTGCTATTATCATTTACAACATGCTAAATGTCCAGAAATATTGTGGGAACAACATCTTAAACCAACGTGTACGGAAAGATTAAACGTTTTGATGTTACAGAAAGCAAATATTTTTGAAGTTTCAAACTAATGGACCTTTATAAAAAAAAAAAACAACATTTATAAAACTCTTTTTGAAATTTTAAATGCATGATTATCATTTAAAAATCCTTTTCAGTCTATTTATCTTACTCTTTTCATTTTGTTGTTTGTAGCCATAACATTTCAGCCGATCCATTCTACAGCCTTCCTCAGATATTTATTTTTGCATTTATCAGGAAGTTAAACCCGAGGAATACAAGAAAGCTATATTCAAATTTGAAGAAAAAAGTGGTAAGGCTTGTCATATTTCCAGTGGGGGTAATTTAGAAAGATTAACTTAAGTCTTTGTTGGATAATGTCTGAGTAGTACGTGCCGTCGCCTCTCTCTGTCTTTTTTACAAATACTTTCACGGTAACTGCTCCGATGAGCTGGTTTCGCTGGTTCGCAGACTTCATGAATTTAAGCGTTCTATTAGGCTAGCATCTCGCTCTCACCCTTTCACTGTTGAACCCGTTAAATGTAGCCATCTCTTCTACTCTAATAGCTTCATGTCTCGCACTTCTCGCCTGTGGAACTCCCTCCCCTTTTCCTGTTTTCCTGATAGCTATAATATTCAACTATTCAAATTTAATGTCAATCGACGTCTCCATATGTCTTGATCTATCCCCTATCCTCTTCATCCTTTCCTCTATCACTCCTATTTGCTCTCGCTTCAACTCTCTGTAACCCCTTGCGTGCTAGTGGCTTCCCGCCTTGCTTGGGGTGAAATGCTTAAAGAAAAGGAAACAAAAGACTTGCCGATAAATGTGACGCCAGTGTGAATTAAATATTTGAATTTCATATTTTAATAGAGAAAGGATGGAAAAGAACGAGTCTAAAATACGGAATTGTTTGTCTCATTTAAGATTCTATGAAGATTGGCGTAATTGTTTAGTCCTATTCGATTATTGACAAATAATTTCTCTTCAGTCATTCACTACTGGCGTCCACTGTATAAAATTAGCATTTACTAAGTGAAATTAATTGTAACTGTAGATTGCCTACGCCGTGTTACTCGTATCGAGTGATATATGTGAAGGTTCTTGGCAGAAAAGGAGAATTTGAAAAAATTTGAAACTGTACACATCGAAAGAAAATCTGACTGTAGAATGTAGCGGTCCAGCAACTGAAGCACTTGTTTAAATGGATGCTTGAACAAAAGGTAGGAGGCTTGGCAGAGGGACAAAAGTTTCTAAGAGCTAAAAAGGTGAGGAAGTTGTGAAGTGCCATGATCATTAATGTCATGAAGGGACACGGCACATAGAAGAAGAAAACGTTTTTCAGTCGATTCATGTGTTATTTTTGTGCCTGGAACTGTTTTTTTTTTTTTTACTGAACCAGAGGAAGTCGTTTCTTGCTGATAGAGAGTTTGAACGCATGTCACTAGGTAACTGCAGTACTTTCAAACAACACCTTATATACAGTAAGCCACTGTCCTATAAGATGACATATGGCGTATCATTTAAGACATTTAAATCTAATGTCAAATGGTTTTGATATTTCAGCTACTGGGATGGTGGTATTGTCATGGGCAGCAATGATTGTCTACGTCCTGAAGGGACATGGTACGATGATGAAGAAGAAGAGAAAGAGGAGGAAGAGGAGAAGAAGTAGAAAAAGAACAAGACTCCCTTATTTGTATTTAATTTTTTATTTTAAAGTCTTACACTGACGTAGCGTGAGTTCAATTCTTGAATCGGGAAGTGAAAATCCTTTATTCTGACCTACAAACAACTGGACAGGGCGTTGAAGGCATTTCTCTTTCTGATTGTAGGTAGCTCGCCATTGTCTTAATGCGTGTGTGTGTGTTAAAGTCAGCGGGAGGTGATGTGCTGAGAGAGAAACCGAAATGAGACAACTGGGTCGATAATGTCTGGATAAGTCAAGTGATATTGTTTGTAAGGTGAGCAATACAATTGGCATTTGTGGTTATCAAATTTAAGAAAGATAGATCAGGAACTATTGCCCGCGGAAAAAAGTTGGTGATCAAATCGTGAGGGTGTTGATAGATCTGGTCGGGGGGGAATCACTCATAATTGTGGCTGAGGTAGTGGCTACTTTAGAGATGGACGGTAAGAAAAAAGAAAAAAAAAGTAGTCGAGAAAAAAATTGACGAAAAAAGGAGACACGTGTAGAAGCTTCTAAGAGGAAACAGAAGCTTGAAGAGGAATTACATGGTGGCGTAAGTGAAAGTGGCTTTGTGTCATATCGTTAATGCAATTTGAAGATAACGTGACAGAACATGGTTGAAGATATCTGTGCAAAGAGGTTGGCGGTTCGATAAGGAAAACGAAACTGGATCATTGGATTAGATTTATCTTTACCAGCCTGCACTTGTAGGCATTGATGAGAAAGAGAAAGACGGTAACTTAGAGACAGAAAGAAAGAGAGATAAAGAGAGACAGAAAAAAACATTAAAGAGAAATTGAAATTCGAGAGAGTGCTGTGGACAGAGACAACACACACACACAGACAGACAGACACACACACACACATATATATATATATATATATTATATATATATATATATATATATATATATATATATTACATAATATAAATATTCTGAGAATAGGTGCTTGATGTGAAATATAGAATATATAGAAACAAAGACAATCTATATATAATAAATGTGAATGTCAGTGTGTCACCATATCACACTTTTTCAATTTTACTCCTGGAGGCCGTAGTCCACCATATAATACCATTTTGGAATCAGGTCGACTCTGTGAGCAAATTAAAAATATTCCGAGCCGGATCCGCCCGATAGCGCGGCTTCTAAGCTAGTATACAAATACAAGCCAAACAACCCTGAACTATTAATGTCTTTCAGCGACTTGAAGATTCAGATGAACACCTAGATGGTTATGTGGTTAATTCACAATCTTCAGGTCGTACAAGTGAGAAGATAACCAATGGATTATTAGCTTATAAGGAATTGGGAATCTCGTGCAATCCCCAAGAATTACCATTATTTATGAGTAATGGTGAGTCTTCGACATTTCCATCTTGATTTGTATGCTAGGAATCACCGGAGAACCACATTATCTTTCCTCAGTGACTTTAGTTGATGCATGCATGTATACATATATATATATATATACATACATACATACATACATATATATATATATATATATATATATATATATATATATATATATATATATACACAACAGTTACACTCGTTCTAACATCTTAACTCTTCTCCGCGTTCCTGAACAATTTCAACCCTTCTGACTGAGCTCCTGAGTCAAAATAATTGGTTTGTAAAGTTTCCCGATAGATATAAAAATAGTTACAAAAACTATAAGCATTATACTTATCTGACAGATTAGTATGATATCATGCCTTTGCTTTATCGCCAGCATTTTTCTTTGTGTACCAGTCTACCCAGGAGGTGCTGCCTCGGCTTGCACAAGAATAGCAAAACAAAACGCAAGTGTTTACACACCGTTCAACCGGTGGCTGGGTATTAAATCATTTTTCTCTATCATTGGTAAAGCGGTGCTTAAGTCTCAAAGGCTTAAACTTGTTGAGGGGATATAGAACTGATTTTCTGGAATAACATTTGGCGATTAACTGATAACTGCGCGAAAAGCCATGACACATTTAGTTGTGGCCGGACACTTTTCAGAACATTAATGGTTGTAATTTAATATAGAATTGAGCTCTCCGCTGTTCCTTTGTCGCATACTTCTCTAGAAGTTGCTTACTTTGTACTATTTAATATATATATATATATATATATATATATATATATATATATATTATTTTAATTTTATTTATTATCTATTTTATTTAATGCTCATTTTTAATTTATACTAATTTAATTTTAATTATTATTAATTCATATTTATTTATTAATTTATATTTAATACTTATTTAATTATATTTAATTTAATTTAACTTTATTTAATAATTTTATTTATTAATTATTTTATTTATTATATGTATTATTATTTTTATATTATATATTGTTTTGATTTTAATGTTACTTTTTTACTTACTA
Organism: Acanthosepion lycidas; assembly: GCA_963932145.1. Lineage (NCBI taxonomy): Eukaryota > Metazoa > Mollusca > Cephalopoda > Sepiida > Sepiidae > Acanthosepion > Acanthosepion lycidas. Next base: position 3,182,624 of record OZ010576.1, read on the forward strand.
AAAAATTGGAAATGTCTTCTCAAATTTTAAAATACTTTTAAGCAATTTTCCTTATTTAAACTAGATGTAATATTTTAAAATATAAGTAAAGGTTATTTTAACTCTGTTCTTGGACTAGACACTCCTGCTTCTATTTCTATGATATTGGGAGTTTATTTAATTTTATGTCCAGATTCTCATTGCAACTTACTTTTTATTCTTCTTTCTCACTTTCTTTCTTCTTTTCTTTTCCCTCTTGCTATCTTCTTGTTATTGTTGTTCTTGTTCTTCTACTTGTTGTTGTTGTTGTTCTTCTTCTTCTTCTTCTTCTTTAAATTTAAAAATGTTATGCTCCTATTTTATTTCTTCACACCTGAGTGTTGAAAAGGCCTACAAGTGAAACTTGTGGGTCGAAATAGATATTCGAATGAGGTAATCTTGGATTTTTATTCTATGTAATATATACTCTGTTATAATAAATACATTGAACTCTTTTTGTGGACAAGATTTAATATTTTATATTATTAGGATTCACTTGGATTATATGCCAGTGGATTATTACCACTATATATATATATATACTAGGTTGGTGCAAAAATAATGTCGTTTTCTCACATATGTTACTTTTACATATGATTTCTGAATTAATTCATTGATATATATAGCCATGTTATATATCATTTTGAAGCGTGTTATTCGTTACCGTTCTCAATCTCTTCATTCATTTTTTGCAGGCTTTTCGACAGAATGGACAAAATTCAAATCCGCACGATTTTCTTGTTCCAGTTCAACCTAGGCCGAAAAGCTGCCGAGACAGCTCGTGATATCAATGATGCGTTTGGCCCAGGAACCACTAAGGAACGTGTGGCACAACGGTGGTTCAAGAAATTTCGCAATGGTGACTAGAGCCTCGAAGATGAAGACGGTCGCGGCCGGCCGACTTGCGGTTGATAACGAACATTTGAAAGCCTTAATTGAAGCCGAACCTCGCAAAACCACACAAGAAGTTGCTGTTGAACTCGAGGTCCACCACTCAACAGTCGTTCGCCATTTAAAGCAAATAGGGAAGTCAAAAAAGTTGGATAAATGGGTGCCGCATGAATTGAACGATAATCAAAAAAATCGTCGTTTTGAGGTGTCTTCTACGCGCCTTCTGCGCAACAAAAACGACCCATTTCTCGAGCGGATTTTGACGTGTGATAAGAAGTGGATGCTCTACGACAACCGGCGACGTTCGGCACAGTGGTTGGATGCCGGAGAAACTCCACAACACTCCCCGAAGCCGAAATTGCACCAAAAAAAGGTTATGGTGACTGTTTCATGGTCTGCGGCCGGTCTCATCCATCACAGCTTCTTGAATCCGGGCGAAAAGATTACGGCGGAAAAGTACTGCCAACAAATTGACGAAATGCACCAGAAGCTCCAACGTATGTGCCCGAGATTTGTCAATATGAAGGGACCAATTCTCCTCCATGACAACACTCGCCGGCATGTTGCTCAACTGACACTGTAGAAGCTGAACGAAATCGGCTACGAGACTCTGCCTCATCCACCATATTCACCAGACCTCTCACCCACCGAATATCACTTTTTCAAGCATCTTGACAACTTCCTGCGCGAAAAATGCTTCAAAAGCCGAGATGATGCCGAATCGGCCTTCAATGACTTCATCGCTTCCAGAACTCTGGATTTCTATGCTAATGGGATAAATAAACTTGTTTCTCGTTGGCAAAAATGTGTCGACTCTAATGGTTTTTATTTCGATTAATAAAGTTTATTATGAAAGGAGTTATGATCTTTTGAAGTTTAACGTCAAAAAACGACATTAGTTTTGCACCAACCTAATATATATATATATATATATATATATATATATATATATATATATATATATATATATATATATTGTTTGTTTTTGATGTTGTTAACTGCACAGTATAGTAAGGTCAGTTGGCCACCGTCTGTGAGAAAAAGAGCACTATGACGCAATTGACTCCTCCAGAAATTTGAAAACAGCATGCTGTACTGTTTGGCATTTGCAAAATGTTTGGGTGTCAATTTGAGAAAAATGAAAAGGATTCGGAAAGAGTTGGATGAGTCTAAGGGTGATTACAAAGATCGGAAAACTCACTCGGGTCGTTCTGGTAAGAAAAGAACTCCCGAATTTGTTGGGCCTTGAAGAGGTAGTGCTGTTTGAGTGAAGATGGTGGCTGCTGGAATACCCTATGTCTGGCAACAGAACACTGCACCATGTCACACAAGCAGAAGATCCCAGTTATGGCTGTCACTCCTTACACCTGATGGTCTAAATCCTCAGAATACAACCCCCTTGATTATTATGTGTGTGTGTGTGTGTGTGTGTGTGTGTGAGAGAGAGAGAGAGAGAGAGAGAGAGAGAGAGAGAGAGAGAGAGAGAGAGAGAGACCAAAAAACTCCATGTAACCGCAAAGATGAACTGAAGGCAAGGGCTATTGGAGCATTCACCAATTTAAACAAGGAGATCATCCAGAAGAATTGCAGGAGATTCCGAAGTCGTCTGGAGACCGTGATTGAATTTATTGAATAACTTTATTCTTTAGTATTTCGATATATTTTTGCGTAATTTTGGTAAATATATATGTTAAAATATTTTATTGCTGTTAAAATATTTGTTTATTTTCATTTTTGTGTAATTTAGACGACAACTTATCCATCACACCTCATATATATATATATATATATGTATATATATATATATATATATATATATAAAAGTGAACATTGCAGACTACACTCAGAGGCGACAGGCTGTTTCATACTAGACGCAATCGTCAGACCGCGAATGTTGGATTATCCTTCGACTATTTATATATATGGGTCAGTGGCGAATTGTGTGTAATCTATTCTGGTGGTAATTTTGGGGAGTGGCTTGTTTGTTTGTTTGTTTGGGTCAATTTATTTTACTTCTTTTTCATTTTCATTTTCTATTATTTATTATTTTCGTTTTTTGAGGTATTATTAACGTAGTAAAAAATTGTGTGGGATTTGCTTAGATCGCTTACTTAATAGTATGTTTTGGTATGGAAAGATAAAGCTATTTATTCGTCCAATGTTTAGATTACTTGCCGTTGTCTATTTTGTTATTTTGGCGGGGGACAGTTTTTAATTTATTTATTTATTTGGATTGATTATTTTTATTTGTTTTTCCTTATTTATGTTTATTTTTATTAGTTATAACGGTCATTTTAGCGGGGGCGATTTTTTAATTTGTTCATTTATTTATTTGGATTAATTTTTGTTTGTTTTTTAGTTATTTACTTATTTTTTATTTTGTGTATTTTTATTTACTTTATTTGGTTTTCAATTTTTCAGTGACGTAGTAATGTTTGTTTTATAATTATATTTACGTCCAATTTTTGGATTGGTTGTTGTAGTCTATTCTAATTTTATCTTGGCGGGATGATTTGTAATATTTACAGCTCATCAATCATTTTGTGGGATATTTTAGCAGTACCATATTTTGAAATGTAACAATAAATCGAGTGCATATTGTGTTACGAATTATTTGATGATGATAATGATTTTTAAAACGGAAGTTTTACTTTTTAACCCATAATTTGAGAAGGAGATGTATTCATGCATTTTCAAAGAGTATTTACGCGTAAATGAATGCAGCAAACCTGACTGTAATTCGAACTCGGCTCTCCTATTTCTCATTTGGATTTGACAATTAATATATATATATTTTCCATATAATTCAATATTGTTTCATCAGATGAATACAAATATTTCCTTTGACGAGTGCAAGATCTTTCAACTTGAAAATAAAAATAGAAATATATTGATAACTAAGCACTGTCAAGGTTGACAGTGGGTGTAATACACACAGTTCTGTGAAAGTGATTTAATGAAGTGCTCGTTAACCGACTCGTATATGTCAATATTTGACATGGTAAACAGTCGGTTGATACAAACCGTCAAGTTTTCTGGTGAATCATATATATATATATATATATATATATATATATATATATATATATATATATAACATTATACTATTGTATAACTTATAATTGCTGTAATATTGTTAGTGGGAAATTGCAAAAGGGATTGGTACCTTAAATATTAATTAAATTGAAAGGTGTTGACTGAACTTCTACGACGAGGTCATATAATCTTTTAACTTATTTCTTCTGATTGTCAAGGCGCCTGTAGAAGTACTGAGGATACAAGTGATCGAAACCTTGCAATAATCCCAACAGATGTTGGTTGATGTGTGCATCCTCAAAAACACGGCTTATAGATATACACACGTCGAATTGAATGTTTTAATTACAGCCATCAGTAAAATCCAAGCACCGTCTGTCTTATATATATATAAAGAGAACACAGTGTCTACTTATATATATATATATATATATATATATATATATATATATATATATATATATATATATGAACGCGCAACTCTTGAAGAGAGAACGGACAGATACGTTGACGAGACTCTGGATTACGAATGCTGAATGTAACATAAATCATCTACGTAAAAAAATTTATTTTTGTCAAGTCTACACAGTGTTTACTTATATATATATATATATATATATATATATATATATATATATGTGTGTGTGTGTGTGTGTGTATGTCTGTGTTTGTGTGTATATATCTACAATGACTTTAATTGGAAAACCGTCAAAATAAGTTATTCCTGTACAAATAACATGTACAAAATTATCGACTCCCATAAATGAATAAACCAGAGACGGATAAACAATATAGTTGTCCCTGATCTGGCACCTTGTTTACAGTCACTCTCTCATAGACGTGCTGTCGCCTCCCTCTGTCTTTTCTACAATTACTTTCTGACGAGCTACTTTCTCACTTCCCAAACTGCAAGAATTTAAACGTGCTACTAGGTTGGCATCTGAGTCCCACCCTTTCACTGTCGGTTAAATGTAGTCATATCTTCTACTCGAATAGCTTCATGTCTCGCACTTTTCGTCTGTGGAACACCCTTCCTCTTGCTTTCCTGATAGCTATAATCTCCAACTATTCAAATGCAATGTCAATTGACATCTCCAGATGCCTTGATCTATTCCCTGTCTTTCTCTTCATCTTTCCTCTATCATATCTCTTTACTCTTGCTCCGACTCTCTGTAACCCCTTGCGTGCTAGTGGCACACCCCCCATGCCTGGGGTGAAAAGCTTAAAAAATAATAACTATATTCTAATATGGTATCAACAATAAACCTGGTATGGATCCCCTCCTGTAATTGTAGAAATAACGAACATTGTCCAGTCGAATGAAAATGCAGAGCCTCGAGTGTTACTTAACAAGCTATCATTTACCCCAAGGAAAATAAGTTAAACCAGCGCATTTAAATTGGGATTTCTGCGGGGGAATGGAAACAAAGGCTTTATACTCATAGACACACTTTTTCCAATCCAAAATTAAAATACCAAACTGCTCTTTCCAAAAAATTTAAGGAATTGAGGGAGAAAGATCTGAACCCTCAAATTGACTGGAAAATCATAGGTTTCGCTCACACTCCTAGTAATTTTAATGGTAGATGTAACC
>OZ010576.1:3190662-3385662 GCA_963932145.1 Acanthosepion lycidas
GATCCTCATAGGAAAAAATCTGGTTGCAGAAAGCCCGCCATGTTGTCTCCGTTTAAAAAAAAAATAAGATAAAAAATTAAAAATTAAAAACTTTTGACAGGATGGAGATCTAATAAAACCGATATTCCTTAAAAATTTGTCCTCATCCACAAAAACACTCCCTAAAATACACAGACAGCGTAACTCACGCAACCTGTTGTCCCTTTTGTCATATCTTCGTAAAATACTCAGAGAGTTATATTTCTGGAACAATCTGGACGTCCCTTTTGCTCACGCGTCCTATTGTCTTTTTTGTCACCTATCACGAAAAAACCAGACAGTTGTATTTCTGGACTGATTATGATGTCCCCTTAATTTACGACTCCTGTTGTCCATTCTGTCTCCCTTCCTAAAACACACAGACAGTTGTAATTCTGCACTAATTTTGACGTCCCTGTAATTTACGCATCCTGTTGTCCCTTTTGTCATATCTCCGTAAAATAACCAGAGAATTGTATTTCTGGGCTAATTTTGACGTCCCCTTAACTCACATCTCTTGTTGTCGCTTTTGTCATCTCTTCCTAAAGTAGCCACACAGTTCTATTTCTGCATTTTGAGGTACCCGTAATTCACGCTACCTGTTTTCCCTTCTGTCAATTTTTCCTTTAAAAGGTGTATTTCTGCACTAAATTGACGTCCTTGTAAATCACCCCAACTGCTGTCCCATTTGTCATCACTGACTAAAATGGCAAGAAAGTTGTATTTTTGCACAAATTTTGACGACCCTTTAACTGACGCCTCCTGTTGACCCATTTGTCATCTCTCCTTAAAAAACCCAGACCGTAGTATTTCTGCAGAAATTTTGACGTCTCCTTAACTCAAGCCGCTTGTTGTCCCATTTGTCATCAATTCCTAATATAGCTAAACAGTTGTATTTCTGAACTAATTTTGACGTCTAATGTAACTCACGCGGCCTGTTGTCCCTTTTCTCATCTCTTCCCAAAACGCGCAGACAGTTGTATTTCTGCACTAATTTTGACGTCCCCGTATCTCACGCCTCCTGTTGTCCCTTTTTGTCATCTATTCCTAAAATACCCAGACAGTTTTATTTCTCCACTAATTATGATGTCCCAGTAATTCAGGCTTCCTGTTGCCCTGTCTAAAATTGCCAGATAGTTATAATTCTGAGCCATATTTTATTTTGACGCTACCTGTTTTCACTTTTTTAATTTTTTATTACAACACCCAGATAACTGTATTTCCCCAATATCTACCTGAACCCCTTTTGTTGTCCCTTTTGTCATTTCTTCCTGAAATACCCAGATATTTCTGCATTATTTTCACGGCCTGTTTTCCCTTTTGATAAATACCTATTCCATAATATCTTTAAAATTAGAATTTGTTCTTTAAAAAGCAACAAAAATACATAAAATAAGTTTCTTATATATTTTTGGATATCTTCCCCCACCCCTAAATTCTTACCGAGAAAGCAGAAGACGTAAATAAAAAGCAATGCTAAAAATCTAACATCGCTTGATTTTATATTTCTTCCCTCTATCGTTTTCCTGGTTGATTTTCATTTACATTTTCTTCTGGTAGCTGACTTCCGATTTCCGTAGATCTGTTCGTTTGGATTTTTTGCCAATGTAATGATTGTTTCCACGCAAAGCTATTTCTATCGCGGCACTGTCATTGTATTCAACCTCTCCCTGTCTCTCAACTATTATAACCTTTATTTAGAATTGACCTCAACAAATATCTATGTGTTACTGAATGATGTTTGCCACCGCTGTCAGCATTTCGAAAATTGAGTTGCCAGCTTAGGCTGACCAACACCATTTGAAAGATTCATGCTATATACACATCTGTTGTCACACATTCGGTACTCTCTTCATGGTCGATTTACACTTAATTAATATCTCTGCCAGTAAACATTTTATCTATTTACAGATTTCATTCTATTTCTTTCTTTCTTTTTTTCTTTCTTTCTTTCTTTCTTTCTTTCTTTCTTTCTATCTATCTATTTAAGTTTATTATATTTTCTCTCTCACTCTCCATACCGACCTACCAACCTAAATATATGTGCGTGTGTGTGTTATATGTGTGTGTGTATTAACATAAATTTAATAATATTTTATTAGATAGTATATATGCGTGTTATAACGTACATATACAGATGTGCAAATAAATATTTATTTAATTAAAGGTGTAAACAAAATAGTGTTCAGAGATATAAAGTATATATTATTAAATACAGATATATACCTACGTTTCTAGTGCAACTCAGAGTTTCATGTTTTTTTTATCATTTGTAAAATGGTTTCAAAATCTTTTTACTATTTGTACCCCATGAATTGGGTAAACATGAAACGTTGAGTTGCACTAAAAACGTATATATATATATATATATATATATATATATATATATATTAGGTTGGTGCAAAAATAATGACGTAATAATGTCGTTTTTCGGCGTTAAGAAATACGTTAAAAAACGACATTATTACGTCATTATTTTTGCACTAACCTAATATATATATATATATATATATATATATATATATATATATAAACGATAGATATTTTGTCTTTATTATATTTAAAAATCTTTATGGTAATTTACGAATATCATTCCGCAAATGCGGTTACTGTGTATGAGTAAATGGGCCAAAAGTCATTTTTGGTACGTTTAAATGAACAACTGCTGCCCATATATACGGAATTCAATACACAGACACATACACACACACACTTACACACATACACACACACACAAATATATATATATATATATATATATATATATATATATATATATATGAATGAAGACAAAACAAAACTTATCTTAGCTGACGTGTTTCGTCCTCTGAGGGACGCAAATACAGGCATTTTATTTTGTAACAAGTATTTATATAGAAGAGCCATGTTATTGGCTTTTTCATTTTTTAAAATTTAAGAACGGTCATAAATATTTATTAGATTAGCCAAAAGGTCTAGGCAAGCTATGGAGGAGGCCAAGTGATAGAATTTATTCTCAAATAAACGAAAGTGAAAAATGGCGTTCTTGAATCATTGTTTTTTTTAATGAAAATTAATATTTAAATTATTTTAGTTTTGGATTAATTTATGTTAACACATATACTTTAAATAACACGATTTTATAAATTATATATTTTAATGTTTTTATAGTCATTAGATGACAGGGACTTTTCATGAAATTATTCTCTATGATGCCCTTGAAAAATACGCTAATGTCTAGCCTAAATATATTATACTTACACACAATGGCATTTCCACGGAGTCGAATCACATTCGTTTCCCCGGTGGTCGCGATGTAAAAGGAAAGTTCTATTCAAGCAGACTTTTTAACCCCCCCCCTAGAACTGCCACTTTTGGAACAGGCAATCATTTGAGTGCTTCCTAAAACACGTCAATCTTTATCTCCTATTCACGTGAAGTTTTATCCATTCTGCTTATCGAGATAATATTTATTTTTTACCGCCTGTTTTTTTCAATATTATCACATCTTTTATTCAGCATTATCATTTTGATTGTAATATAGCACGAGTGACTCTCGAGCCTTGTATGAGGTGAAATTTTTATAAAGAATCTAATTTTAGAGTATACGTTTAAATGAGCAGAATTGGAATTAATATTGTAATGTCATTTTAAGGGGTCTAGCAACCAGTCTTTCATTGATTTTGTTTAAAGGCATATCAACACCTCTATGGGTTATTTAATACCGAAATCAAAATATTTCGAACAACATTTTAATACTTCAACTAAATATATTTTGAGCAAAATTATATGGTTTCAATTAAAGGTAAACTTTCTTGTTGGTATTTTAAATATAAAAACGTATTTTGATAACTGTCACTGTGTTTTCTTTTTGCTTGGGTTTCCCTTTTTGACTATTGCTGGGTCGGAGTGGAGCTGGAAGAACAAAAATTCAGAGGTGCTCCCACACTCCTCAAAACATCCAATCTTCCGATCAGAAGCCCTGCCCAGTTTTTGAAATCAGCATTCTGAATTTTAGCTTTTTAATAATGTTCGGACCCTGAACAGCAATGTGAGTAGAAAAAAAAACCTACTCTAGCCACTAAGCAGACCATATGTTTGTTTAGGACAATATGATTAAACAAAAAGAAGAAAAATAATCTTCAACAGATAAGCCGTAGTATTGAATTTATTTTATACCCACTGGGTGGAAAACTTTGGACACGCTGTCAAAAATACTAAAAAAAAAGCAAAATCAACAATATATTCGGCTCTTAGACTGACCTGGAAATGTTCCAAAGTGGAGTGTGAATGAAACTCTTTGGGTTGAGCTAAAAATAAAAGAAAAATGTCTGAATGCCATTTCCATTTTTTTGACTGTGTGTAGGCGTACAGAAATGTCTTGGAGATGCTGCCAAAACCAAGTCTAAAGATCTGCCAGAAAGATCGTCAACGCTCAAATATATCCAGGCGTTTAATGCACTGCTTTGCCTTTCCTTAGATATTTGATGTGCCTGTCTGGTGATAGTCATTTATAAATGTCAACTTTACCCAATAAAATAACGATCTTTGTCCTTTAACTGAAAGACAGACATCAACATTCCTATGATCATTGTCATCAAGAAATAAAATTAAAAAAAGTGACGTTCTTTGCCTGTTTTTGAAATTCTGACTGAAAACTCTTCTTAACAATCGGAAAGAGACGGATCAAATCTCTGGAATATATAACAAGAAGGCTTGAAAAATCTGAGGCTTACTAGCTTCATCAAAGGCAAGAGAAACAGAAAGCATATGAAAACCTACATGAGTAAATGGATGGCCGAAAAAAAGTATCATAAAAAAAGAAGTATGTCCGGTAGGAACAAAACGGAGGAAAATCTGGAGAACAATTATCATCCATGTTTTTAAAAGACATGGCGAACTTAAAGAGAGATGGAATCTAATATGCAAATAAAGGGAGGAACACGTTCTACAAAGGAGAAAAGCGTTGCCGAGAACGACAAAATTCCTGAAGATGTGGGGGAAAAAAAACAGGACACTGCACATTGAAAGAGCGAATGAACTTACTTGACAAGTTTACATGGATGGAGGGCCAATCACCAGAAAGCGAAAGAAAGACCGTAAAGGATAAAGTATTGCTGAGTCTAGTAAAAGACAGGAAGCCGTGAAGAGCCGTAATCACGCATGTTCATTAGATCTGACGTGCTTACTATTAGGTTGGTGCAAAAATAATGACGTAATAATGTCGTTTTTTGACGTTAAAATACGTCAAAAAACGACATTATCACGTCATTATTTTTGCACCAACCTAATATTTCGGGTTTTGTTTAACCGGAAATCCAATGTGGCCGGATCAGTTAAGCATGTCAGATCTAATGACGATTCCCCATAAGGGATGCAGGTTCGAATCCTGCCGGAGGACGCATATTTTCTGACAACATTTCCCAAATATTCAAGCTGGGAAATGTAATTTAAATAAAAATACTGTTTAATTAAATAAACAGATCATTTACTCGAATATGAGTATCCATCTAAAATAAAGTTTCATCAAAACAAATTAAAATATGTCGTATTTAATAATATATATATATATATATATATATATATATATATATATATATATATATATATATATAAAGAGATATAGATAGATAGATAGATAAAGAGAAAGGGAGATAAGGATATATATATATATAAAGATATTAGTCCATAATTTATTCCAGTAAATGCTCATATTATGAATATTCTTGATGTTTAATTCGTGGTCGCAATATTTTGCCCCCATCGATTCTTTGGCTTTCTTCTGCTGTACAATAAGTTTAAAAGTTCGTACCTCTTTTTCCAATGCCGTGCTCAACAATCCTCCAGTAGTAAAATTAAAAACATTTATCCGTTTCTAAAAAGGGCGAAATTTGAATCAGTAGAAACAATGCGGTAAAACAAAAACGAAAATCATGACTCGCGCGAAAGCACAGAGATTGTAATCATTCACTTTCCATCACTTTCGTATTACGCACTCTTTTATAAAGCAAAAATCAGTAATTTGAAATGAAGGCTGCTGTTATCTTTAGCAAGTGTTTCACTCAGAAAGCAATTAATTCTTACAAGAATTTAAAGATGATGAAATATCGTGGAGCAAAGATGACGTCCTCTGCTTGTAAATGTCACTGAAATTTATTGTTCAATCAGTTAACTGTGGCACATCGTTCACAAGTCTTAGGAAACATTTTGCAACATCGGTCTATATTCCTGATATGCGGTATTGTAACTATTTACATTGTTAGGACTGTTGTCCTCATCTTTATTATGATATTCACGAGCGTAATGGATAAAAGCGTAGTAATCTAGTGACTTGAACCAAATAGTTTTGAGTTCAATACCTGGCCAGAGCAGAACAAAATTGTGGCGAATTGAGTAACTAAAGGGAAATAACTGAAACTCAGATATCCAGAAAAGGCATGGCATGTGGAACTAGAACAATCTACACCAGTGCAGGAAAAAAAGGGTTGTCATTTAATATGTATAGTAAATATGATAGTCGTTTGTCATTTACTATATATACGAAAACGATAATATTTTTTCATTTAATAGATATACGAAAAATGGATTATCCGTTGTCATTTAATAGATATACAAAAAGGATAATCTGTTGTCATTTAATAGATATACGAAAAAAGAAAATCGGTTGCCATTTGATAGATATAAGAAAAGGATTATCCGGTGTCATTTAATAGATATACGAAAAAGGATTATCCGTTGTCATTTAATAGATATAGTAAAATGGATTATCGGTTGTCATTTAATAGATATACTAAAAACGGTAATCGGTTGGCATTTAGTAGATATACGAAAAGGGATTATATATGAAAAAGGATAAAAGGTTGTCATTTAATCGATATACGAAAAATGATAATCGGTTTGTATTTAAATGTTTGCCTTTCTGTTCTTCTGATGCAGAGATTTTTATAATACTATTGTTCATCCACTAGAAGTCTCAAGAGCCACTCTAGGTAGAGAGTAACTACGTGAGTTTGTTGTAAGTGCGTAAAAAATATGAAGTGCATATTATGATTATTTGAAGTGGTTAAGTTTCTTGTAGTCGGTGACGCATCCTCAAATCGATTTAATCCAAGAAAACAAAAATCGTGCCTGAATCTATCATCACTTCCATATCTAAATTTAAACAGAATTTACTGGAGAAAGTTTTCTGTCTGGTAAGATTTTAAACGAATATTTTATGAACTACTGAGAAATGGATATTGTTATTGTCCAATTCAGCTTTAAACTGCTGGCTTGTTTGTATAACGCACTAAAATATAAATTACATTTTAGGCAAGAAAATCGACTGGTGATTTTGTTGTCCGACGATGACATTCCTCATGTTGCAAATGCGACGCACTAAATGATCATAGATGAGCTTCTTTCAAGTGAAGTTCTTTCATGTGCCGTCCATTTCTTGCAACTTATCTTCAGAATATTTCAAGTTTCGCATCATGTAACGCTACTTGTCCACATAGCAGTTCTAGTAATTTGATGATATAACGACAGACAGATATGGTAGAATGGTTTCTTCTCCTATTTATATTCCACCTGTTATAGGCATTATTATATCCGTGGTATAATAACGCCGTATTTCACGAACGGAACGGAATGGCTAAAAGGAAAAGGAATGATAAATATGTTTTGTTCTCAGAGAGACTTTTATACTACTAAGACATACCCAAAATCATATATACATGCGTCCCACGCGGATAACAATATATATATTTATATACAGCGAACAGAGTGGAAGGCGAAACAAAAAGAAGGGATCTTATATATAATATGGAGTCTGTGTCTGGAGAAGCCATGTTTAAAACTCCATATTGAAACAGACCAGATTTATTTTCTATGTCCCAGGCGAGGTCATAGTCCATAAACAGGAAACAACGAGTCGTGGGTTTTTCCAAATTGAGGACTGCGAGCTGGATTTTCATTCTATATCTGAGAAAGATATATTCCTAAAGGAAAACGGCATCATGCCCTTGTAAGCTGCTAGGGCGGCAGATTTGACCGTTTCAGTAAACCGATTGAAATTGACTGGCTACTCTTGTCACTGTATGAAATGACGTCTCTATGTGGCCTTCACGTGACTCATGTGGCATAACTCTACTAAAGGGAGATAATCACCTTTTGTATCCCTACAATGATATAAAAAATCTGCTTGAAAATCTAATCAAGATAGAATTTTTTCTTTCATGATGCAATAAACAAACATTCGCCATTTATTGATCGGACAGTTTGCGTTACAGTCACTTGAAATTTATAATATCTTTTTTCTTAAAACAGTTTTTCAGAAAAAAACAGACTTCTCAAAGAAAAAAATCCCCAACTAAGAAGCTTGTTCTTGAACCTGTCAGTTCTTTTGATGTGAAATGTCACTTTTGTTCCTTGGTTACTACTATAACTCGGGCTTCTCCCCACCCCTCAAGTAGATGGTACGTTCCACATGGCTATAAAGGATAGTCAAGTCTTCTACTTTCGGTAAATGTATCAAAAATCTGCCTTGCCAGAAGATCATTTGAGCTGTGAACAGGGTAGTGTCAATTCAACGTATCTAACTCATTACCCAAATACTTAGTTCGAAACGATTGGGTGTTGCACCGGCCTTATTTATTTTTAAGAATAATCCCTATTGGATAAGGGTAAATATAAAAAAATCTTCAAAAAGTTAAATGCAACGTCAAACGTTATCTTCTGTCTTTGATCCCTGACCACCGTTTTACAGGTGGTAGAGAAAAATGACGTAATGCCCAGCCACCGGTTGAGCAGTGGTAGAGAAAAATGACGTAATGCCCAGCCACCAATTGAACGCTGGGTAAACACTTGTAACTATTTTCATATGTACCGTGAAACATTACATACCAATTATTTGCGAATTTTGACTCAGTAGCTCAGGCAGAAAGGTTTAAAATTTTCAGGAAAGCAGGGCAGGGTGAAGTGTAGTACTAGATTGGTTAGTATGTTTCATCATTTTATTTTTGAAATTACCAAATACAACCGTAAGTTCTATTCAAATAGTTTCTTCGTCTGCATTTCTCGCCTATGAAACTCTCTTCCGTCAACTACTATCTTCCAAAATTTAAATGCAACGTCAATTGGTATCTTCTCTATTTTTGTTCTTCTATTGTCCGTTCTCCTAAATAATGTCTCCTCAGTTCCCTTCACGCACAGTAACCATTTGCGTCTTAGTGGCTTCATCGCCTTAATAATGATTAAAAAATATCTGAAATTAAACAAAATAAATATCAGTAACTATAATATTATATAAATTTAATTACGATATGTTGATCCTAGCGTGAGTTGCCTAATAAAATCACACCTAAATGCTTATCCCGAAATGGCTGGGTGTTGCACCGGCCTTATTTATTTTTAAGAATAATCCCTAAATCTTCAAAAATTTAAATGCAACGTCAACTGTTATCTTCTGTCTTAATTTTTCTTTTATCGTTTCTCTCTCTTTAATACTATTTTCTCACGTATTCTCTAAAACTCACTAACCGTTTGCGTCTTAGTAACTTTGCTGCTTTCCTTTTTTTTTTAAAACCGAAATACCCACAGCAAAGCATTAAAACCACTAAGACACAATTAGGACGTGGAAGAGTTAGGAACAGAAACATTAATGATGAGCAGAAAGAATGTAATCAGGTGAACAGTAGATTGACATTAGTAACTGAAACTGTAAACATAAAATTTACGGTTACATCTAGCAAACTCAAATTGATGAGATCTCAAGGCCAGTCTAGTACTGCGCTTAAATTCAAAAACTGTAGGTACCATAGCGACAAGCCAATCTGAACAATTACCATGAAAGTATTTATAGAAAAGGCACAGAGAGGCAAGCTTATATTGGCGGGAAAGAAATTGTAGCTGAGCCGCCAGATCAGGACCAATAATATTTCAGAATCTTCCTGAATGGCCACTTGTCGCGATACTAACGCAGGTGTCACCCAGGGCTCCATCTTTGGCCCTACTTTATTTTTAATGTTCCTTAATAACCTTCCTGATGACATCAGCTCTCAACTTGGTATCTACGCTGATGACACAATTTATTCCTTTTTGGCGTGAAATGTTAACAGAAAGTGACCAGATATAGACTTAAAGACCTAGGAATAATCTGCGAGTGAGAGAGACTATTGTCGAAACCTGGCTGTCAATGTTATTGAGGATTTTGAGGGGCGAGGAATTTGTCATTCGACGAAATAAAGGTGCTGCAATGAAAGGATATATGGTTGAAATTGAAAACGCGTCTAACTCTGAGATCTTTGGTAGGGTATGCTTATCTTAGGCTGGTCTTGTCATCCATAGTCGGCACCATGCAAACCACAGCAATGTGTACAAATAGAATGTTCAGCAAGGTTTGATATATTTGTGATAAGGTTTGTAGATTGTTAGGTGAACTCACTCGTCATATCAATAGGACATCAAAGTGAGCATGATTTCATCGATAAACTCACATACAACATATTTGGATTGAAAGACAAATCTCTTACAGGGCTAAAAATCAGTTAGAAAAACACCGAGGAATAGTTTAAGAAAACCTTTTTACAATTATTTTCACCCTATACAGGGCCGAAGATCTACACGAGATAGAAGGTTAAAAACCATATTTTGTAACACTCACTAACCCTTTGCGTCTCAGTGGCTTTATTGCCTTGATTGGGGTGAGATTATTAAAGACAACTAAAAATAAGTTCATTGACTCTTATCGCTCTTTCTAGTATTAATAGTTGTCTTTCAAACCTCTTCTTTAAGGCTACGGGAATAGTTAAAATCTTGATTATATCTCTCTCTAACTTATATATTATAATGTTCTTGCTCTTGGAAATGTTCAAGTGAATTAATTTTTGTTATTTTTTAATTTTAAAGCTCTTTGTGATTTTATACTTCAAGTCTATGAGCTGATAAAAAAATGTCCTCAATGATTCATTCGCTTAAAGCTATTTGTAATTATAGACAGAAGACAACGGTTGTATATAGCTGATAGTTTAGACATTTCTGCACTGAACACTTTATTTAATCTAAGGGTGTAGACTCTTCTCGATCCATTGTCCATGTCTAAGGATATCGTCTATTTTTAGTACTGCTCGATTATAGTTCACCAGTTCCCACTGAGTCCAAGGACACACTACCTGCCCCAGAGATGGAACAGACAATGGCCTAGTGGATTAAAGCATTGGTTCGTGAATTTGGTGACATAACGGTTGTGAGTTCAATCCATGGATCGGGCAATGTATAGTTGGACTCAGTAAAAACAGGTGAACAGTAACTGAGCAGTATTACAACTAAGAACTAGACGAAGTCCCTAGACACGGGCAGTAGAACGTTAACTGTCTATCCGCGTAGATTAAATAAAAAGTTCAGTTCTAAATTCCCTGCAGATCGATAAACACTTGAGGAAGTCCGGAGGGCATAACGGTCGTAATGTTATGATAACAAGAACAAAGATGGGGACAATGGTTCGAATGTAAATATTGATAACTTCTCATAATTCAATCGGAAATTCCTGAACGATTTGGACATCATACATGTCCCATATACCAGTGTTTAAATATGACGAGAGTATTTAAGAACATGACTCGAATTGTCGGGTTAATACTTTGCTTTTTAGTACGCTCTTACGCACACTATACTATGTTTATTTTCCTTTATTTCTTATACTAAATTTGTTAACCATATACCAAAGTTGTGGCTCGTGGGGGCACAGTCCTATGGGTAAAAGAAACTCGAATGAGTTCCACTACGGAATATGTGATCGAGCGGCGCTATATTAAGTCTAATTCATTACCTCTTCGTCACCGAGGCTCGTTGGTACAATTGGTATGGCGCTTGCCTGATTATGTAACGGTCCTGGTTTCAATTATCTCAAATCCTCCTAATAATTTCTGCCACTTATATACCAAAGTGTTTAGAATTTATTAATTCCATATTCCGAATGAAATGTTATGTTGGATTCACTAGATATATCACATCACTACTCTTATTCCAGTTCTAAATCATAGTTTCTCTTTTGGAAAAGTTTATCTTGAGACCAACTTCTTGGAACCTTCTTAGAACCCTTGGTAAAGAATAATAGCCATTATTCATTTTTTGACTAGAGGTTTTCTTCCATCTTACTGATGTACGCGTCACATAGCGATTATGGGCGCAAAAAATCCGCTTGGTGCGCCAAGTTCGAATTCCAGAGTTGGCTGGTGCATTCGCAGAAATTGGAAGGATATAAATACAATTCTTGAATCGCAACAACTCCGGTTTAAATAGAAGCTCACATTGGGCTCTCTAATTTTGTTTGCAAGCAGTCTAGAGAAAAAAAAACAACTCGGACTTCATAGCCATTTGAGTGTGGGGCTATCAACTTTAATCTGTAAAAACTAGTTGTTAGGAAACTCCCAGCGGATTATACTCTGCAAAGATGTCTTCACATACATTTCTTTTAACCTAAAGTCTTTCATACTTTTTGCTGCAGCCACTCAGAATGTCTATTTTCAAACATTCATTTTTTTACTCGTACTTCTGTCATCATAATTTCATTTGCTTTTCATCTCAACTACCCAGATCATCAGGATAAGGCCATTACTAATCAAGATGAATAGGAAATAAAGAATAATTTTTTGACAGAAATTGAACTTCCCGTCGGAAAAAAAAACCCCAAAACTTGTTTTTCTTCTTTTTCCACAACAAGAAATTTTAGTAGACGCAGTAATATCACATATGACGTCAAACCATCTGGAGAAAATGAAGATTAAATTTATATGATTAAATATGATCATCTTTCAACTTTAAATCCTTTTGTAGTTCAAGTTGAGACTTGTCTTGAGCTTTTTTTTTATTTGCGATCTGCAGTGCTTACTCCTTGTCGTTAAGTAAGGTTCCGAATAATTGCAAAGATTATTATTTGGTCGAATTATCTTGGGGATTCATAAGTCTATCACGCCAATCCTCACGATCGCGCATCAAGGTCAGAAGGTCATGATATTCAGTGTTATAACATAACTTGTCAATGAAGATGGTTTCTGGGCGATGTCCTTCCAGAGTCTGCAAGCCCACGTGACATGATGATAGGTCGAATTGGTAGATGACTTAATGTTAGCGGGCTCGGCCACCTCCTGCTACGCACACATCCAGACTTATGTTATACCAACTTTGACAATAAGAAAACTTAGTTGATTGATTGTTTTGTCTGTTTAACGGCATATCAACACCTTATGGGTCATTTAATGCCGAAATTTAATTTTATTGGTGACTTTGAAGTAATAATAATATGATATATGTTATTCTGCTTTCACAATTGAATACATGGTAGATGATATTCAGTTTTTGTGCATATACATGTTTGTGTGGACATAATTACTAGAAGCGGTGTTATGTGTCTTTTATGTTGGAATTTTGTTGAATTTATATTTTAGAATATTGTGTGATTTATTTAGGAAATTGTAGGATATTATATTGATGAATGTCATGAAAGAGTTCTTTCATGTTGGCTGTTTTGTAGTATTTTAAGGGGATTTGGCTGAAGTCGCTACAGTTTGTTAATATGCATTTTATTGTGTATAGTCCTTGGAATGCCGTACAGATTGGAAGTGGCACTTGTTTTAGGATATAAAAATGACTTATCATGGAATGTACGATAGGAAGTCTGGACATTATTATTTCATCGTCCCTTGTTTTTAGTGCTTGATACCATTCTTCTAGAGTAAGGTTTGATGTGACTTAATTTGTAGTTTACCCAGCCGGATCATAATTTCTTTCATTCCTCTTTGATTTGAGGTTTGTTCAGGGGGTCTTGTTGGTGTTTGAACTAAATTTAGTGGCTGATGTCTTTTTTGGCTTTTAAATCTGCCCTATCAATGCCCTTTATGCCGCTATAGCCAGGTATCCAGCAGGAGAGGATATCGTTATATATTGAATAATATTCTATTCTGTCTGAAGTTTTATAATTAGTGCGTTTATCATTTTTTTGAATGTTGCGAATACTAAGATGGACTAACATGTCAATACTCACAACACAAAAAAGATAAAGCCACTTATTGGATTAATTAAATTAGCGGCTACACTTTACATTAAAGATTAATGTTACCCAGCAAGAGATTTGTTGAGTATAAACTTATTCTGAATGCGTTTCAAGATTTGCGACGTGACAGCTTCGCAGCACCCGAGGTAGCGATCCTACACAGACGAAGCAGACACAAGGGCCTGTATATAGAGCGCTTTCCCTCTAGAAAAGGTCCTAATTATGTTATATATTTCGTTATCACCTACAGGAGCGGTTTTATTAAATTATTTTTAAGTTTAAAATCTCTTTTAATTCCATATTACTATTTTATAGGTGGTTACTTGCCCGTGTCTTCTATTTCTCACTTGAATAAACTTGTGTTTCCGGTTTGACTTTGTCTAGTCCACATTTTCAAACTTTTTCCGGCATTCCTGGGGCACAAATTAATTAATATGTGTTTGTCAACTTTCAGAGATTCATTATTTCCGAAAATAAGCCGGATTATCCCTTGTTATCCATAATAAACCATCTTCCGAAATGAGTCAGATCATCTAAATTAAACACTGACCAAAATAGACTTAGTCTTTAATGTCCTCATCAACCTGCTTTTCTTTTATTATAAAACAATGCTGAGAAATAACCTTTGTAGTGATAGATAGATAGATGAATAGATATATAGATAGAGAGACAGAGAGAGGGGAACATTTAAAAAAAAGGTTAATAGGAACATGATTAAAAGGACGAGAGAGTAAAGATAAAAACGGAGAAGCAGCGACAAAGAGAAAGTGGCAGAGTTAAAAAGAAAAGAAAAGAGAAAAAGAAACGAAAATTAAGGTAAGTAATAGAGAGAGAAAGGTAGAAAAGGACAAGGAGAAAAATGAGAGGAAAGAACAGGTAGAGAGGATGAAAGATGAAGTAGCTTATAAAGATCTAACATCTGTTGCACACACACACACACGCATATATATATATATATATATATATATATATATATATATATATATATATATATATATATATATATATACACTATGTACGATGTGGAAATTGACGCCATTTTATATTTTTAATTTCGCGCATGTGTCTTGTTTGTTTTTATTTTTAGTAGGGTCAATTGGATACTGTCTCTGAAAAAAAAATCACCATGAGGGTTGGGGGTGGTGATCCTAATAACGAAAATAAAAAACAACCAATTCAAACTGAATATGTTAGTAGGACCCATTCCACCCACAGAAAAATAAGAGCGGCCTCTATATTCCCAGAGCGTGATTTGGGAATTGACGCCATTTTATATTTTGCATTTCACGCATCTGCTTTGTTTTTTTATTTTGTCGACTGCACATTATAGTAAGGTCAGTTGTGAGAAATAGTGCACCATGACGTAATTTACTCAGCCAGAAATTTGGAAACAGCATGCTGTATTCCTTGGTATTTGCGCAGGAAGTTCCAATGCAAACATTTCAGTGTGTTTGGGTGCCAGATCTTTCTGTTAAAAAAAGAACTTCTTGGTTTGTTTGTCTGCATCAATTTCCTTGAGGAGGTAGTGCTGCCCTGAGTCAAGAGGATGGCTGCTGAAAGACACTATGTCTGGCAACAAGACTCTTCGCTAACCCACATAGGCAGGAGAAATCAGTCATGGCAGTCAACAATTTCTGTGACCACATTGCTCCTTACATGTGGCCACCTAAGTCCCCAGATTGCAACCCACTTGATTATTATGTGTGGAGCGAAGTTGAGCGGAGACCAAAAAAACTCCTTTAACCCCAAAGATGAATTAAAGGCAAGGATTACGGCAGCATTCACCAAATTCAACAAGGAAAACACCCAGAAGAGCTGCATGAGATTCCGAAATCTTCTGGAGGTCATGGTTTATGCCAATAGCAATTTTATTGAATAATTTTACTCTTTCGCATTTCAAGATATTTTTGTCTAATTTTGGTAAATATATCTGTTAAAATGAGACGCCAGCGTTATTTTCATTTTGACGTAATTTAGAGGACCGTTTATCTATCTATCTATCTATCTATCTATCTATCTATCTATCTATCTATCTCTCTCTCTCTCTCTCTCTCTCTCTCTATATATATATATATATATATATATATATATATATATATATATATATCTGTATGTGTGTGTGTGTTTATGTGTGTGGAAATGCGAAATTGGTGAGGCGATCTGTTGCTTTTAAATGAGCATGGCCTGAAATATCTCCAGCGACAAGAAAATAAGAATTCGATTGATATAAAGAATCATTCCAACGATTCTTCTAAGATACCGGCCGATTAATTGTTCGGACTTCAACAAGTGTATGTGACATCCTTCCCGTTTTCCCATGATGACAATAATCTAAATAATAGACGGAATAACGTAAATAGTTCACCCCACCCACCTTGATTCTTGAAGACACGGCGCCAAATATGAAGACAGTTTCGAATAATATTTACAATTCTTTCTCGATTATCCCGACTCCTTGGGACAAGGTTGCAAAAACATGTTCGGATATTTCGAGATTGCGCTTAACTCAATACGTAAATTACCAAAAAGAATGAAGTAAATATAATTTTCTGTAAGAAATTTAAGATTTATATCATCAAACGCTTTGTTCAAAGTTTTGTTCAGTTAATTATTTATGAAAAATGCATCAGTTTTTGCCACTTTCCGACACTTTTTCGTTTTTCTGCCACGAACCCCCGAAGCTGAGTTAAATTGGATCGATTTGGATATTCCCAATTCACGTTTAGTTCTTTTAAAATTCTAAAATTTTGTCGATTATCAAAATATCGCTGACTGAGCATTTCCCTATAATATATTTCGCCAGGATCTCGTTTTTTGCCTTCCTCACCATATTATTTTAATTTCTCTTGAACTGATAACGCTGCTTTTTTTTTTCGTTTTGATTATCTTTCGAATTCGAGACCATTTCAATTTCAAAGCATATGATCACAAAGTATAACAAAATGAAATGCCTGTCTATATTTCTGAGATGACATATTATGTACACTATTTACATTATTTGGACTATTGTCCTCATCTTTGTCGCCATATTTATTACAACGTTTCGTTAAGGCAGTGGAAAACTTGGAGAGGGGAATTAACAAGAAATAACTGATAACTCCATTAAAGCATGGCACGTGGAACTAGAACAGTCTACCCCAGTGAGCGAAATAAAAGGGTTCAGTTCGACATTCCAACCACCGGAAGAAACGTTGTAATAAATATGGCGACAAATATGAGGACAATAGTCCGAATAATGTAAATAGCAAAACGAGATACGTGCTGAAAACTGAAATCACAAAATAAGTTTGTCTTGTGAATCAGCAAATGTTATCGATTTTCACTTCATGTCATGTTAATCCATGCTCAGAAAAGTTAAAATACCGATGAGAACTCTATTATTATTATTAATATTGTTGTTGTTGTTTTTTATTGTGTGTCTGTGTGTGTGTGTGTGCGCGCGCGTGCGTGTGTGTGTGTGTGTGTGTTAAGGTCTTTTGCCTGAGAGTAATTTTAAGTATTAATTATTAAGTCCTTTCCGGGGTCTATGAATAAAAAGGGCGACTGTAGGAGAGTTATTTATGCACATCTTGGGACGCGTTTCATTTCGATGGAGAGGGATTTGCGGATCAGATGTGCAGTTCTGCATAAAATAATCTTTTGTAGGCTCCTCAGATGCTGATCTCTCCAGGATTTTTTCACTCCACATCATTTTTCTGTACTAGTCTTTATGACACCCAATGACGTAGTTTTAAGGTTCCATCTTTTTTGTTACTTCGAGGCGATTTGCAAGTCCTTGGAATTTGACATATTTTTAAATTACTTTTTTGAAACACTGGAATTCTGCGGACAAGTCAGACCAATTATTTAGCAGGTTTCTTTTTTTGAAATCTTTTATGACTATGTCTGAAATATTTGCATCAATTTTCCTGTGTGTAAAGATTAAAATACTACTACGACTACTACTACTACTACTACTACTACTACTACTACTACTACTACTAAAAAATTGCTTTTACTGCCTGGAGATTAGGTCAAATATGAAATTCAGGTCCGCAAATGCTCTCGCTTTTTCTTCATCCACATTTTCACTGATAAAATGTTTTTACAAATTTATTATTTTATTTACATCACCCCGTGTCTGCTGATTAGGGAATATTACACAGTGTTTCCATCTTCTGTCTCTTTAGTGTCATTAGATTCCCTTGTGGATTATAGGGCCACAGCCTCACTGCACTCGGTGTTGCTTCTCAGGTTGATGTAGCAAGTAGGATTTTTATGTAACAAATAGGTTTTTATATGTCGCAAATATGTGTCTTGTGCAGCAAATATGTTTTTTATCTATCAAGTTTGTTTTATTTATGTAGCAAGTATTTAGCGAACATTTTGTATGTATCATACATGTTTTCTGTATGTAAAAGTATGTTTTATGTATCAAGTATAGTTTTTTATGTAACAAGTATGCTTTTTATATAGCAAGCATGTTTTTTTTTATATATCATATATATTATTTTCTATGAAGCCACTATGTTTTTATCTTGCATGTTTTAATGTAGTAATTATGTTTTTTTTTTGTATGTAACAAGTATTAGGTTGGTGCAAAAATAATTTCGTTTTCTAACATATGTTACTATGTGAGAAAACGAAATTATTTTTGCACCAACCTAATACATTTTAATGTGGCAACTATATTTTTGTATATACTTTGCCTTTTTTATGTATCAAGTATATTTTATGTAGCAATCATTTTTTTCTGTAGCAAGTATATTTTTGATATATAGCGAGTATGTTTTTTTTTTATTATAGGAAGCATGATTTTTATGTTTCATGCATGTTTTTTGAATGTAGCAAGTATGTTTTTTATGAAGCAGGTATGCTTTTTATGTATTAATTATGATTTTTGTATGTAGCAAGTATGTTTTTTTTATGTAGCAGGTATGTTTTTTAAGCAGCAACTATACTTTTGTCCTGCATGGTTTTATATAGTATGTTTTTTTGTATGTAGCAAGTACGTTTTTATGTAGCAGCTATGTATTTTGTATGTATCAAGCATGTTTTTATATATCAAGTATATTTTATTTATGTAGCAAATATGTTTTTTTATGCAGGAAGTATGTTTTTTGTATAGCAAGAATGTTTTATGGGTTGGAGTTGCTAGAATTATGACCACTCCATTCTTAAGTCACAGTTATTCTTCTCTGAGAACGGTTCGCAACCAAAGCCAGACAACCGGTAGGCACTTCTATTCAAGCCATTATGCGAGGAAGAAGAGATTAATCCTCTTATAATGGTATTTATGTGAAAGCGATCGCAAAAGAATATGGCTAGAATTTGAACTCGAAACACTTATTCTGTATTGAGCGCCGCTAACTGCTATTCTACGCAAAATCTGTTTAAGTGAAAAAAATATATATATTTGAAAATATTAGCAAATTAATATGCCAAAACATCTTATCTCTCTATATAAGCTTTTATGTATATTGCATGAAGGATATGCTTTTTGCAATATTTTAAAGCTTAAAATATGTCGTTGGAAGTTGTCAAGAGCCAACGTCCGGAAGAGACATGACACATAAAAAAAGATAGATTCGGAATTAAACTAAAAAGCATTTCAGCATTTCCAGAAGATTGTGTTACACCAATCTTGAAATCGGTGACAGGCTTCTCCTCACGTAATTCAGCATGAGAAAGCTCGACCTTTAAGTGACCTTTTCCTCGTCTCGTTCGAACTTACAATAAGAAGATGACAAGTAGGTATATATATAGATGTTTTTTTTTGTGCGACTTCAAGTCGAGGTATTCACATTCAGACAAAAATCAATAAACCAATCGGAAAACGAAAGATAAGATTGGACAGAGCGTACGCCAGACTGTTACTTGGATTTGCCAAAATTGATATTGGAAAGATCAACTGTTAGCCTTGGTCAGGCTTGACTTAGCCTTAATTAAAAACAGTTGGCAACCATTCGAGAGAAAATGAAGAACTACGAGCAAACATTTTCTTTCTGTGTTTCTTCACGTCTCTTTACCTATGTACGTATTTATGACACGCAGGTATATATTTGAGCAGAAATCACTCTTTGATACAGGTTTTGTTGAGAACAATTGGCAAGGCACTGCGGTTAAGCGTTTTATTACATTTTTCTTGTATTCGTATAAATGATTTCTTTGAGACAAGTTTTTTCTCGTTAGAATCTATCTTAAACTTTTTTTATAAATTTACCATTCGTCCATTGGGGAACTCTCTTCTGATTTCTTCCAAATCAACTTTGATTTTCAAAAAAATAATAGAATTTCTTCTGTCTTCTTAATCCTTATTCTTTTATTGGTCTCTGGTGCTAATAATATTTTATTTTTCTTTTGCGTCTTGGTGGCTTTATTGCCTTAGTTGCTATGAAATGATTAAAAGGCAAAGTAAATGCCTCTTAACCATTATGATTTATTTCTCTTGTTGTTGAATGTCTTAATCTTTGTTGAAAACTTGTGAAAATATCGATTTTAAAGATCAGAATTATTTTACACATCATATAATAAAAGGAATTACCAGTATTAACTTCTGTTTTCATAACTATCAAAGTGAATATTCCTCACCAAGGTGAAAATTCCTCACTAGTACAATATAATTGTCATAAAAAATAAAAGAAAATCTTTTCAACTGGGCTCCATTAATATCTTCTCTAAAACAATTTTGAATAAATATCGAATATTAAACAAATAGTAACGATGACCTTCCTAATATAATCATTGAACAAATACAATTTGGTTTTACAGACAATTAATCATAGTAACACACACACACACACAGCAATAAAAATATATGATTAAATTTTATTATTTTGACGAAATGAAATTGCATATAAGATGAAAAAAATAATGAAAAATATAATCATTATGTATATATCACCTGCAGACAATAAAAATCGAAGATCCGGTAAATACTACAAAAACTTCAAACATTCAATTTTGTCTTTACTGACATTTCTCTATGCAAGAAAACGACTTTATATGAGATCGTTCTTGTATAAAAGTTGTCATTTTGCTGACTGTCAATGTTGGTAAAACGAAATCTACGTAAAAATTTCTTTGATTAATAGAAGAAAAATGAAATAAAATCTTACGCCCTTCTCGTTTGTGGAACTCTTTTTAAGCAGTAAATGATTGACAGTAAGGTTTAATTATTTTATTATTTACATTTAATTTCTATGCTAGCAGTTCCTTATATCACATTTCTTGCTTGTGGAATTCTCTTCCAATGCCGTGCTTTCCAATCAACTTTGATCTTCAAAAATTCTTGTTCTTTTAATATTCTCTCTTTAATAGTGTTTTTTCACATATTCTAATAGGCACAGTAACCCTTTCGTCTTAGTTGATTTATCGCATTGCTTGAGGTGAAATGATTAAAAAAATACAAGGAAGTTTAAATGATTTTTAACCAAACCGGCATAATATATATTAGTATACAAGATATATAAATAATATATATTAGTATAAAAAATATGTAAATACTACATATTAGTATAAATGATATGTAAATAATATATATTAGTATACAAGCTATCAGAAATTTTGAAGTCAGTTGTATTGACAGGCTAAAGATGAAAGACAATGACAAAGTATTCCTGTTGCTATGTTCCGAGATCCTCTCTGTTGCACAATATGTGGACTTGTATGCGGGTCACTGGCGGGACTGAAGTTTGACATAGGACATAAACATAATAAATGAATGAAGTTGGCGGATCCTCATATGTCGAAATCGACCGGAGAGTCCATCATACATATATATATATATATATATATATATATATATATATATATATATATATATATATATATATATATATATAATCAGAAAGAAAACTTCAAAATCTATATTCGGTAATAAATTTATTTCGATGAATATAGGTATACATTTTGTGAAATGGAATCAATATATGCAGACAGACAGATATACAAATATAAAAAAGGAAAAAAAAAATAAAAAAATACAAGATGAAACAAAAATAAATTGGCCTAGAAAAGTTTTCTTAGTGGGTTTACAGAAAGAAGAGAAAACAAGTTAATATAAAGAGTAAATGAAGGTAAAGAGATAGGATGATTGAATTTAATTGAAAAGTGTCAAAGTTTACAAATTGAGGCAGTTAATGTGGCATCTGTATAGTACTCATCATCATCATCATTGTATAATACAATCATCACCAATGATGATTGTATTATATGATGTATTGTTCTCAAATATAACTATATTCATCGAAATAAATTTATTACCGAATATGGATTTTTAAGATTTTTTTCCTAATTATTATTATAGTTTGCTTTGTATCATCCATTCATATATTGACCTCTCATACGGACTAAAAGTTCTTTATGGTAGAATCCATACTAATTACAATTTGCTATTATATATATATATATATATATATATATATATATATATATATATATATATTCACTCTCGCGTGGTCATGTGTGACGTCATGAGTTGCGACGCGATTTTCGCTTCCGCGTCTCGTATACACGAGTTTGTCGTTGTTTTGAAATTTTTCATGCAACAAAAACAGACTATCATTATTGTTACGTCCGTGTATTGGTTGATATATTGAAAAGTAATTGTCATCTTTGATAAAGGCTTATGTAAACCGAAACCTTAGATTGGATTTAAACATGTATGAGTATGGTGATTTCCTTTCGTCTTTCAACGATAATGTTATTAAGCTTATCAGACAATATGAAAGAAACTTACTTAAAATAAATAGACAAAACAAAAAGTTTTTAGTAGAGGGCACATAATTTGGCCAATACACTCAGTCACGACGACTTGTGACTTTATGCTAGCACAGCCATCGACTCTTTCCGAAACGGTTCCGTCTACCAATTTAATTCATAAGGTTTCGGTCAATACGTAGTATGGTTTTAAGGCATGTACCAACGGCGCCTCACTCTGGGGTCACCATGGTGAGATTCGAACTCAGTTCGCATGGTCGGAAAGTGAATATTCTAACCACTGGGACACTGGTTCTTCTTGTGATGAGGGTTGCTAGACACCCGGCAGGATTAAAAAAAACAAACACTACCTATCAAACCCGGATGACTCTCATTACAGAGTCAACACTCATCGAGCACAGTAGGGTAGATTGATCTCTATAACTATCTATGCAGTTCGTGCAATGATGACATGACTTCGCTGGGCGGAGGGCTTTCCTAGAATGACGTCAATAGCCAGAGCGGTGGGCCCCCCGCCATGAAATCAACGCCCACGTGTCTGTGATCGAGGCGTGCCTTGACCTTGGAAGATAATCGACTGTATTTTGATCTGGAACATATCAGGGGTCCACTTGCCACCCCTCCAAAAACAACAACAACAACAAAGAAAACAAAAAAAAAACACGTTATACATGAATGAATGCCTCCGGCTTTCAACGTAGATTATGTGGAAGGAATCGGTTAAATGCTCAGATGCGCATCGATCCTACAACCACAACTGGTCTTTGGACTCGTGATGCTGCTGCTGATGATGATGAATCTACTTTACTGTGCCCCTGACTGCAGATTGGTTATCGATGAAAAGTGTGGGTAATTTACCAATTGGTCAAACCAGATTACCATGAGTGCGTTCTTATTTTATGATCCCTGTCCGTTCAGGGCGTGAGCGATCACGGCTCTCCAAAACAAACTGTCTTTTGTAGTTCTAAGCAATGTTAGAATATATACCAAAAATCTTTGTCTTTTCTCCGCCATTAAATCATGAAAATCATTAAATGGTTTATTTTCTTCTTCTTGCCAATGTCTCTCTTACCTTCATTATATGGGAGTTAAATATCCTAAGCTTTTTTTCGTTATAATGTGTCTTAGAAATTTCAATCGCTTATATCTTAAGTGTAAGTTTCCTTTTAGTACTCCTTTTGTTTAAAACTTGATTGTTGCTCACATATTCAGTCCATTGTATTCTCAGCATCCTTCTGTAGAACCATTAACATTACAGTAAAGTACACTGTTCTTTGTTTCTAATAAAATTTTACTATTTCTTAACACTTTACATGCATATGACCACATCACGTTGCAATACCGGTTCTGGTACGATCACAGAAGTTAAGCAACGTCAATCCTGGTTGGGAGCACCAGGTCCTGTAAACATGTATATCCGGGTAGTATGATGGATATCGGTTCTCAATTGAGAATTGAGAGCTGAGTTCCATTTCTAGTCGTTATTCTTGTTCATCATTTTTTTCTTACGCACTAATAGACTCGGGAAAATTATGAATTCACTTCTTCCACTCCACCTCGCGATAGGTTACTTTGTAGGACTTGTATCAGTGAATCATTATTATCTAAATAAAACTTACAAATGAAGGAATAATTAAAGAGTACCATTTTTTCAAGTTGCCTTTCCGTTGCTTTTTCACCTTGAGTTTTGTTTTTCTTTCTCTTACACACACACACTGTTTCAAACTCGCAAGCAGAAAGAGGATCAATAATGTAAAAGCTTCACTGATGTTTGACAGGCAGCCAGTGGCCGGCAGAAGAATCTCACGTCCTTGTGGTGCCAATGAATCAATTCTTGATCGATGCTAGAAAATGAGGAAATAATCACTTCCATTACGAAGCAAGTCGGCTTTTGGCATTTCTATTTTTAGCTGGACAACTTTAGAAAACTTGCTCCGACGTCGAAGTGAACTTGTACATTTTCCCGATTTTTCGTATCAAAGAGATGCCAAAACCACTAATCCGTAAAAGTCTGGTTGAAAAGAAAAGTTATAAAAAAAAAAAATTAACGATGAACTAATGACAATTGAATAAAATGGACAGACACGAAATCGTTCGAATCACACACGCATGCGCGCACAAGCGTGCGCAGACACACACACACACACACACACACACACACACTAAACACACGCATGAAGTAGAAAATCTACTGAGTGACGCGTTTCGTTCCGAGAAAGAACTTCTTCAGACAAATAAGGTTTTTTATCAATGGAATCGGTCTTATATATAGAAAAACGAGAAAAACGTTTGGTGGAAAAATATCAGTACGATCATTTCCTAAATACTGATCACATGTTCCTTATTTATTTTTCAACACAACTTATATATATATATATATATATATATATATATATATATATATATATATATATATATATATATATATATATATATGTATATAAGTTGATCAGTATTTAGGAAATTATATATATATATATATATATATATATATATATATATATATATATATATTCATATGTTATTATTGTGGCTGCTTCTTTGAAGTAATAAAAATGTCGGATTATAAAGAAATCCATTTATTCTTTAGAAAGATGTCAAATTTCAAATGATGAATGATTAACTTAGGTAGTTCAACAAGTTTTGTTAAAGTTATTAGATTAATTACAAAAACTGCTGCCTGAAATTATTATGCAGATTAAATTAATATTCGTTTAAGGCATTTGAAATCTAATAAATACTATTTTTTCTTTTCTTCCGTAATATATGTTGAATCATGGATAATGGAAAGGTGGCTGAAAAAGCAGAAAATAACAAAGTGAATGAGTGAAAAGAGAACGTCAACATTAGAGATATCCAAACAATTTCGCAGAGATCATCGACTGATAAAAGGGGCTGCTGGAAATATATCTAGAAGCAAAAAAAAAAAAGGATTTAAGATCTTGTCTCCTCAATCGAACGTAAAATAAATCTAAAAATCCTTTTAACCAAACCTCAGATCATTGAGCAAACTGGAATTGAGGGAATCAAAATGATGAAAGATGTAGTATATTTTACAAATTGGGATCTGTTAACAAATCTAGGCAATCTCATCTCAATAATCTATGGGAAGTTATGTATATGTGTGTGTGCATACATATATATTTAAATATACGTGTACATGTACGTATATATATATATATATGTATATGGCTAAGTGGTTAGATCGTTCACATTCTGACAATGAGACCCGGATTCGGATCTCACCATAGTCGATTTGTCAGGAAGGAAACTTCCTAATATTATCAGACTGGAGGGGTCGATCCCAGTGAGTGGCACCTTTGGAAAGTACCTAAAAACTATACTATACGAGCCTTGCGAATGAAATTGGGTAGACGAAACCATTGGAGGCCGTCGCTAGCTGTTCTAGCACGAATTCACAAGTCATCGTGGACGATGGCTTCAAATTGTTGATCACGTTAGATAACACGCTCTTTCCCAGAAACTGTCACTAAGGTCCGCTCAGCATAGTTGCAGGATAAACCACAGAGCAAGAGTCTGCAATAGGGATTGTCTAGCTACCCTAGTAGACGGGTATACTCGAATATGAGTGGTCAGCTATTATTATGACGGTCTCTTCGAGCGATATTTTAAAAAAATGACCGCCTTAATTCTTTATTTAAAAAAACAAACACACACACACACACAAAGAACGCTACATAATTATTTTTCAAAAATAAATTAACAGACGCATGATGTTCGAAAAACATAACATCAGTGTAACAGAAAGGAAGGGGGTATGGAGAAGAAAAAAGAATGTTATATTCCGTGCTAAGGGAATAAATAACACCAGGTGGATACTAGAAGAAAGGTTTATTGTACACAACAAGTACAATATGAAATACGGTACAGTTATACACACAGGTCAATTTAGTAGTGAGTACCACTAATTGGAAGGTCGGACGTGCTTGCGTCGTTTCTCTCGCTCGTCCTCCTCTGAGTCTCTCGTAGACAGTTGACTTTATAAGTACTTACTACCTATAGTGTAATCATTTGGGCACCTCCAGGTGGTGTAATGGTTAGCAAGTTTGTCTCGCTAGAACAATTACAACTGAGTAGTGTGTTCAATCCTCACTGGGTGTCCCATACCTTCGGCCTTGTGCCACATCTAAGCTACGCTTGGAAAATAATAACTATAGTGTAATCATTTATGGGGGTTACTGGCTATTCCATTACATCAAAGAATAAAAAGACGGGTGAAGGGAAGAAAGGAATGGGAATGGAAGTGCAATGTAAATGTTTGCAACAAAGAAGAAAAGCGAATATGTAACTTTAGTGTAAGGGATGATTGGGAGATGAGCGTATCTTAACAATGCGGTTTTAAATTAGATTTTTTTTATCTGGCTTCATATCCAGTCAATAAATTTTTTTTTATATGAAGGAAAAGGCTTAAAATTTTTGGTTTAAAAGATTTTGGGGATCCAGAAATGTCATAATCGTTAATTTCTCATGTTGGCATCATTTGAAAATACGGGTATAATTGTTATATGATTGTAAATTTAAAAAAAATTTCCGCCTTACGATTAGATCTATACTATTTTTTATTTTATTTCAGATTTGGCTGGCAAGTTTGGTGGAGCATTAAAAAGATAATATATGATTATATCTCTTGCACTTGAAAGGACCTTCAGTACAACCTATATACGTTTTAATTTGACCATTAATATTAGTCACTTCTGTTTTATAAAATATTGATTCCATTTTACAAGCTCCATTTAATGGGTATCTAAATTTATTTCTACATTTGATTAATTTATTGTTATTTTGATACCTGTTAGTTTTCTGGTATTTTGTCTTTTTATTATTGTATCTAAATTACTTGTGCAATTGTAGCTTCATTTGTTTGTATTTTTATTGAATATCTTATGTAATTCTGAATTTTTTGGTAAGTGTATAGAAAGCAACTTGGAAAATAATTTATCTATATTACATTTCACCTCTAATTTAAAAGGGGGATTAAACTAAACAATATATTTTTCTTTTCCTTGAAATGGCTTTCGTATGGTTGTTTAATGATGAAGTTTAAGTTCTAGATTCGCATTGTGGCCCTCTACCTTTTAATTTTTATCATATTCTTTCCTTTTTTTCCCCTCAAAAATTGTCTTACAAGAAGAGTTTTTGGGTAACCTAGACTCTATTTTATTGGGGTATATGTTTAATTATATTCGGAGGGAGCTTGAATCTAATATTTAATATCTTAATTTGCGTACGGGGTGACACTGCCAGTAAGAAGGTTCAATTCAACGTCCAGATAATTAACGATTTTTTTAATTTATATCGAGTTCTACACTGCGTGCCAAATTATTATCAAGATAACTTTTTTCTAATATTTCAAAAACCTTTTCACTGACCTCCCTATCATTTTAGAAATTTCTCGGGTAGATTTACCTTTTGAGACTTCTGAGGTGATAGTTTTCTTTTCAGCATCACTTAAACTGCTTTTACGGCCCATCTTTCACTAAATTCTTACACTTTTCTAATAATTTGGCTTGCTCAAATCACCGTGCTGATGGCGCCAGTTTGTTTACATTATGCAGATCAGTACGAAAAGTTCAGTGATTACGCAGGTTAGTGTTGCCAACATTGTATGAAAATTTTGTGTGAATTGATTGGACAGTTTTTGAAATATTAGAAAAAAAAAATTATCTCGATAATAATTTGGCACGCAGTGTATTTCAAGTCCGAGGCTTTTAAAGAGCTTAAAAAGCGTTTTCTTAATTGTGTCATTAGTTTTTTTGTTGTTTGATGCTATCATCAGACCGTCATTTCTATATAGACCGTGGTTGTTTATATGGACGTTTGTGTTGATTTCATATAAAATATGCAGGCCTATTAGTTCAGAAATTTCAGCGCCATCAAAGGAATCTAGTACGTCAAATCCGTTTTTTTTTTCGATTTTTTTAATCCAGGTTGCTCCGTCGTGGAATGAAATGGATTTGCGGCAATGTAAAATTATTTCCGTTCGCTCAGATGTTATTTCTACAAAGCCTTTGGCGAAATGCAAGGCCCCCAGTAGACCTTTTTCCGATATAGATTGGTAAACGATCTTAATGTCATATTTTATGAAAACCTATTTATTTTCATTGTTGATCTTATGGAACCAAGAAATGCAACCATTTGTATTCTTCATTGATTAGCTTTCATGACAATTCTTAATGAGTCGCATAGATGTGCATAGATTTACAGTTTTCTATTAATATAGTAACAAACATGTTGGTACGTAAATAGATATTATGAAATTTTCTATGTACACCTTCGTATATCAATTTAAATGTGTATATATATATATATATATATATATATATATATATATATAAGATACATACTTATCGCTAATTACCTACAATAATTTGGTAGATTTTCAAAATTCACTATAAAAAATGTTAAAATTACTTGCTTTCCTTTATTCCTAAGCTTTGATTTAAATGTTAAGGTGGTTACCACTTTCAAGGCAGAATCACTGTTTTTATTTGAATAACCATACAATTATAAAAGCCTGCATTTAAAAGAACGGATATTGAAATGAATAACAAGAGTAAATAATTAAAAAAATCATTTAAAATGAAAATATGCAAATATCCATATTAAGTAAAAAGTTCTACGTTAAAGAATATAGACACATACAGGCAACCAACTTTGATTCATGTGATCATTAATAAGTTAAACTCTTTGACCCTTACTTCCACGCAATGCCTTCCCTATGGAAGAGGACTAGGGTTAATCGATGTTGTCTGAGGCGTCTCTAAAAGAGAAAGAGAAAGGAGACGAGATCAAGTTAACCTGCGTGAGAAAGTAGTACTTGTGTAATCAATGTAAGATCTGAATATTTTTATTATTAGTTCTAGTATTTGAGGTTTAAGAAATAATAAACAGCATTTTTTTTATATAGAGGAAGATTATTAGTTTACGAATAACTGGTAATAATTCAGTGATATTGTTGAGATGTTGAGTGTTTCCGCGTGCGTCTATTGAAATAAGGACAAACACATACGTAGGGAAAAATACTGGTATATTCGAAGAGATATTTACAACAGAGAGATTAGTAGTCAAACGAACGCAGGTTAGTCAGTAACAATCAGAAAGTGCATAAAGTCCAACAGTATCTTCCGGTAGAGAGACGGAAGTGTGATGGTCACCTGATTTCTTCCTAGAGCTCTATAGAACTGTCCTATTAGTAGTAGAGAGATCAGTCCATTCTGATGAGAAGGTGGGTGCGCCCCAACAGATATGTTTTAAATATTTTATAGTGAATGAGAAATCTAATAAATGTATTGGGATTATTAAATGATATGTACTGGGCAAGTATTAATTGATTTTTCATTCTGTTTATTGTGAGGATGCATCTGGTTACCGTAAGTTAATATTTTTATTTCTGTTTATATCAGGATAATTGTTTATGTTTCTGTGTATCTCTCTCTCTCTCTCTCTCTCTTCACACACACATATTTATGTATGCATATATATATATATATATATATATATATATATATATATATATATATATATATATATATGTATATAGGTAGATAGATACAATCTTAACAATATCAAAATAATTACAACCACATATAAACCTATTATGGATCAAAGACAAAAATGCCCACAATAAAAATAATTTTGAAGCAGGTATATATAAAATTGACTGTCAGAACTGTTTCTTGCAATGTATTGGTGAACTTGCCTAAACTAAAAAAATATATCTGAACACAAAAGGGATCTTATAAACAACAATTTATCAAATGCATTAATCATACATAGAAATAAATTTAACCTCAACTTCGATCTAAAGAATACCATACTTATGGAAAAAGAAAGTTTCTATCGAATATTTCCAAATTATAAATCGATGTACCTGATATATATATATATTTTTAAATATCTTCATGCCTAAAAGAAATAATTCTTTCTTAAGCCAACATACATGGCGAAGAAAATTAACAAAAATTTGAAAGAAAAAGATTAAATTTATAAATCTTCCATTATTTAAAATAAATAGCTAAATTTTAATTACAATATAAAAAGGACATTTCAACAATAACAATAACAAAATTTACTCACTTAGGTTTACAAGGAATTAATAATCATCCTCTATAGTTTACCTTGACTTTCATATTTAGACTAAAGAATATTTATAAGAGTTGTTAAGTTTTAAAAAATTGAAAACCTAAACAACATTTTTAGTTCTTTTAATAAATACTTTTATTATAATAAAAACCCTTATATTTGTCTAGATGGTTTGTGGTTAGCAAGTTTGTCTTGCTATATCATTTACCACTGAATAGGGAGTTTTACCTACTGTGTGCTCCATACTTTCATCCTTGTGCCACATCTAAGATCAAAATCATCGACCCGGCTATTTCTTTGGAAGTGCTTATTATTATGGAAAACGGCATTAATAATAAGCAAAGTTTTTTCTCTTTATTTTTTTACAATGATTTTCTCCCTGTACAAGCCCTCGGGAGCCACTCGAGGCAGAGTGTTAGAGAGTGAAATAAAAAGCTAGTTATGGAGACAGTCCACATGTAAAAAAAAATAGTGATTTAAAGAAAATGTTTATATTAACATTCTTTGCATTTTCCTTATGCATCTGGACTTGTCAGAATCAAACGATAATAATTTGTTATCGATTTAGAAGGGACTCCTATTCGATTTAGAAGGGACTCCTATTCGATTTAGAAAGGACTCCTATTCGTAATTGTGATACAGTGTAAAATCGATGCCTGACTTTCAAAGACTTACGAAACTATTTGAAACTGTGCTGATGTCATTGACATTTGCGCAGAAGAACAGACATATATTTTGGCAAAAGATTCCTTGGAATTAAAGGAAGACTGATATATACAATTAAAAAAAAAGATTTGTTTAATTAAATAACAAACGGAAAAATAGAAGCAATTGTATAGTTTTTTTAATTAAAAAGTTAGATTATAGTGTCCAGTTCATCAATATGGTCATCTATATTGTTGAAGGGCATCATTGTAGATATAGCCATAATGCAGACGCCACAAGAAATAACCTGAATAGGAAGGTACCATTGAGGGAAGACTACTTTGGATGCATTTGACTGCATGTTCAGATTTACATAAATTAATAAAAGTATATATCAGTATATCCTTTATTAAATAAATTATTAGATAAATAATTATTATCCCTCCAATGTTTATGCAGGTGCTTCGGAAAACAACTCCACTAAAAGCTTAAAAAAGAGAAAAAATAAACTTGAAAATTCTTTAAAAAAAAACCAAAATCGAAGGAAGCAATTTAGACTGTAACTATATTATGAAAACTATCCACTTCTTGTAATCTAAATACAAAAATATGGCTGCTAATTCGATATGAAGCACTTAATTTCGACCAGACAATCTCTTCGTCTAATAGCTCACTCAGATTGAACTTCTATGTGTCACGTCTCTTTGGGACATTGGTGATCATGTTTATCCACAACTTCCTATCCTTATTTTCCGTCCGCTGCTATACTAGCTACATGTAAATTAGGCTACAAATGAAAGTTTGAATTAAATCTCTTCATTATTAGTGACTCATGTTAGCCTTCATTAATTTAAAAAAAGAAGCTCCAACTGTTTTAAGTAGCCTAATATCAAAATTTAATGGCGTTTGTTTTTCAAATGGGGCTGAAAATTCGTAAATTGCAAAATATATAAATTTAATGGTGTTCGGCTTTTAAAAGTAACCCACACGGGTAAAAACTGTTTTGGTTATGCATGTGCAAACATTATCTGAAAATATTTTGACTTATTCATATTCAACAGCAACAAAAGCTATGGTTCATGTATAAAGTTGGGTAGAAATATATTTTGTAACCGGAGTAGAAATTTATTAAAGTATCGACAATTAAGTTTGTTTTGATGTTAGAGAAAGGAAATTTGATTGCTATAAAATCAAATTTTGCCTGATTGAATATATCGGTAAAATTCGTCCCCGATTTGAATGAATTCCATTTTCTATATATTCTGCAACTCTGAAATTAAATTACAGTGGCTGGCAATGATGTTTGCCAAATTTAGCAAATTCCGTACATCAGAAATCAAAAGAGAACGAATTCTTTATATATCTATAATCTTATATAGACCTATGTTGTTAAAATCGACTTTAAAAACGTTTAAAAGATTTGATCTTTAACAACTCCCAGACATTACTGGCACTTTCACAATAAAATCTATGATCAGAGGTTGGAATAAATATTAAAACAGTTGAACAATTTCAACAATTATTTAGGCACCGACTGCGATCACCTTCTTAGGATTAATACAAATAAAATTTGTCACTTCGACTCCAGACTTTTCTGGAAGTTTCTCTCTCTCTTTCTCTCTCTCTCTCACACACAGACACAGACACACACTATATATATATATATATATATATATATATATATATATATATATATATATATATATATATATATATATCAGGAAATGGATTAAATCAGACAATTTATTTAATTTTATTTGTTTAAACGTTATTTTTAAATAGATACTCCTATTTGAGTAGATGCTCTGCTTTTATTTATTTCTTAAACAGTATATTTATTTATTTATATCTACCGGCCTGAATATTCGAGAAATCACGTTCTTCGGCATTTTTTTCTAAAAAGATTTCTCGAATATTCAGGTCGGTAGATGTAAATAAATAATAAATAATAAGTAAATTAAAACATAGCATGTACACAAATTTGAGAATTTATTTGAAGAATAACGTTTAAACAAAAATTTAATCTATCTATCTATCTATCTATCTATCTATCTATCTATCTATCTATCTATCTATCTATCTATCTATCTGTCTGTGTGTGTGTGTGCGTATGTATATAAATTAGTTTTGGATAGAGTGCATGTACAAAATAATAAAATTCACCATATGTGTGTGTGTGTGTCGAATATGTTTTAATAGAGTGTCTCTATAAAGGAACAAAATAAATAAATTAAAAAAATAAAGAATAAAAACTATTATCAACCGACGCGTTTCGTCCTCTGAGGGACTTTATCAAGACAAATGTAGGATTTATTTTGTTGCACGTGTTTATATACAAGAGCAAGAATGTCATTGATTAATTAAGGCTTTTAAATTTGATAACGTTCATGAATATTCCTTAGGTGGTTAAAAGGACAATCAAAGTTCCATCCTTCAACGTCTGGTAAGCGAGTAATATTCAAGATTTTTTTATTATATGAATATTCTTTAAATTGTGATCACACACACACACACACATATATAGAGAGAGAGAAAGAGAGGGAGAAAAGAGAAAGGGGAAGAGGATGAGAGTTTAGAAAGTCTATGAACTTTATTAATATTTTTAATATGGGGATAACTTTTCGCAAACGTAGCTGTAGTCCTTGCAAAAAATACCGAAAATTGGTATTTGGTTGAAGCATTCATGGACTATTTTGAATTGTCCGAAAGATGATGTCCATGTTGCTATAGTTCTCATGTGGATTATTAATGTTTGTCTAATTGTTCTTTGTTCATATAAATTGCATGTGATCCTCCGTGAAAGTGTCGTTGTTATGTAACAAACACACTCACACACTTTCACAAACACACACATATATATAAAGACAAGGAGATTTAAGTATATATATATATATATATATATATATATATATATATATATATATATATATATATATTAAGAAGAACTTGGTAAACCGTATGGGTAATTCCAAGGAGGATGAAATCCTGAGAGCTCAATGTGAATCCAGAGCTAATATTTAATGAAAAACAGACCACTTTAAAGTACCATTACAATAATTTATTTCACCAAAATCCTTTTAAAGGACTCCGGATCATCAGGATTTTTCCTTCCCTTTCACCCCACTACCCTCCTATCTCTATATATCATTTCCGTTAAATTATTCATCTAAATAGGTCAAGGTCCGGTCACTCCTCCTAATATAACGGACGCTTAAGAGAGATATGAAATTAACCTCTCCCTATACTCTACCTTGTCTCTTTAACTACAACTCTCAACCCCACCCCCCTGTTAAATTACAAATATTACACTACCCATCAATTTTTAATCTCATTTTTCCTTTCATTTCGATGTTGAAAGTGTTACCTGATGATCCGGAGTCCTTTAAAAGGATTTTGGTGAAATAAATTATTGTAATGGTACTTTAAAGTGGTCTGTTTTTCATTATAATATATATATATATATATATATATATATATATATATATATATATATATATATATATATATATATATATATATGTATATATATATATATGTATTCTTCCACTTGCCTGAGAAGACCGTACGGCCAAAACCCGGGTTGCGAGGTTAGATGTCGTTTTAGATCTATCTATCTATCTATCTATCTATCTATCTATCTATCTATCTATCTATCTATCTATCTGAATAAAGACACAAACACTAGTCTTAGGAGACGCGTTTCATCCTCTGAGTGGCTTTATCAAGACAATATAGGAAAAATTTTGTTGCACGTGTTTTTATACAAAAGCGAGGATTTTATTGATTTATCGAGGCTTTTAAATTTGAGAACTTTCATGGTGGTTGTTACTTGCAGACTTTGAATTATGGCACTTTGCGTCCTCCACATGTTTCAACTGAGCTTTCAACCACATGGTGAACATTCATATATATATATATATATATATATATATATATATATATATATATATATATGTGTGTGTGTGTGTGTGTGTGTGTGTGTGTGTATATATATATATATTTAGAAAAAAAGGTCCATGTATGCTTCATATAGTTTATAAAGTAAAATCTTTTCTAATAATTTCACATACAGGCGGATTATACCCACCTAAAAAAAAAACAAAAAACTAATATAGTTTACACTGGCCCTCTGTTTATTTCTCGCACACACTGATTAAGAACAAAGGCCTGTTCGAAAATTCCGAATTTGGAACCTCAATGTCCGTGCTTCTTTTTCGTCACCTGGGTAACGTTAATAAATGTTTTGTGTACTGACTTCATTAGTACCCTTTCATTTGAATTTATTTTATTGACCAACTTATCTATAAATGTGATCTATCAGTTTCGTATTGTACCTATGTTGGTTTTCCACCCTGAAAGTTGAAGTGTGATTATACCAACGTTTCTTGAATTAGCCTTTGGTACAACCAATATAGATCTTCTTCTGGCTCCTGTTGTCGTTAACCACCCTTCTGTACAGCACATCCCCTTTAGAGGAGAAGATTTTTAATTCTGCAGTTAAATAAACGGCTCTCCCCCTTATTTCTTGAACAAATTATATTTAAGGTCTTAGCTTTTTATGCTTTTTACCAAATTTCCCAAACATCTATAGCTTAATTTAACTGTGTTCCTATTGAAACCCTTTTCATAGTTTAGATCATTTAGCGAAGTGCTTTTTCAATAGGCCAAAAATATTTTCCCATGATAGTTTTAACCAAATGACCAAATAACGTTTCTGGTTTGCGACTGTTATTCATATCTCTTGGATAAACTTTAGGGTTAAACTCAGGTCGGTATTGTTCCCCTCCTCCTGCCAAATATATATTTTTGAAAGGTTTCCCTAGTCGAAGAATTTCTGGATAACTTGTATTCAACTCTTTTTGGGATGTGCTTCATTACGCTTGTCGAGTGAATTTTATTTATATAAACGGTGTTGAAATCTCTCTACCGATACGGATGTTTTCTTTTTATTGATTTTTATGTTTGTATGGAAATCAGCAAAAAACTTCTTTTAATATGTTTTCGTTTTTTTTGTTTTTTTTTTAAATTATCTACGTTTCGGTTGATTTTCTGGTTTCCGGGCAAAATTTTAACGTAACTTATCTAATCTTTGCTGAAAGCTTTC
Source organism: Acanthosepion lycidas (assembly GCA_963932145.1). Classification (NCBI taxonomy): domain Eukaryota; kingdom Metazoa; phylum Mollusca; class Cephalopoda; order Sepiida; family Sepiidae; genus Acanthosepion; species Acanthosepion lycidas. The sequence goes on from OZ010576.1 coordinate 3,227,241, forward strand.
ACTTGTGATAAGTCGTTACCGAAACGTTGTTTTATACGGGTTTCTCCCTGTCTTTAGGTTGTCCTTTTTTTTTTCGGTTTTAGAGTCTCACATCTTCACGCGAGAATTTGTAATATCGTATCGTCTTCGTCTTACACTTGCTTTTCTTCTTCTATGTGTTATCTCTCTTAAGTAAATGGGCGGCCACGGAACTCCACAACTTCCCGCCCTTTGTAGCTCTTAGCATCGTTTGTCTTTTTACTATTCGTCCAACCTCCTGTGCTGTCATCCATTCACAAAGGTTAATCAGGTAGGCGTGTCCCGCCGTCTCCTGCAGTCACTTCTATCCTTGATATATCCTGTGAGCGTCGAATTTCTCACGACATACCCAAGAAATGTCTGCTGTTTCTTTCGTTCCCATTTTCCTTAAAACTTCCTTGCTTCCACGCTCCGTTAATGATATTCTCAGTATCCTTCTGTAGAAATACATTTTCTATTACAGCCAGCCCTCTGCTCATCTGGGAGGAATTTTATTTAACATTCACTAGCATAAAGGAGGATTGATATTTCATACAACTTCAGCACTTCTTTTTTTTCTTCCATCTTGGCTTTCTGGACGCTGATATGCGAGTCCACTTGCTGACCTACGTACTTTTTTTACGGAGGCTGCATGAAAAGTCAAGCTGGATGCCATATTGGTAGACAGTGGTGTTTTTATGACGCCATTTGTAGATAATGAGACCTGCGCTTGAAAATCAAATACGGTCAAATTCGTCACACGAAAGAGATTCTTTCGTTTATGCCGAAAGAGAGACGGCTAACGTTTTCCATATATTTACCAGCACGTTTCAGTATATCCAGTTAAGGTTGTTTTTCTCCCCTTTAACCTAATATACATACATACATACATACATATATACATATATACCTAGAAATGATTTATTTTTCCCTATCTTGCAAAAATTTAACTCAAAATTGTCATTTCCTTTTTAGGCTTCGATGTTTATGAATGTTATCGCGGTCTGAAATTTTCCGTTTTTTATCAAATTTAAAGTTTAGTTTTTCTTATTTGGAATCGGTTGTAGTTTCTAGAGTTCTATAAAAAATTTAGCCAACTGATATAATGAGAGATAACTTAAAAATTATTCGAATTCCTGAATTTTTTCATAAACAAAATTCAACCCAATATATTCAGCTTTTTTCATGTAGTCTAAATAGTATCACATTTATTTGTCTTTTCTGTATCACATAATGCAAGATCTCATTTATTTTCGGCTTGATAGTCCCAATTAAAGTGAGCAATTTTTACGATGGCAAAAAAAGAAAACATTCTCTCATTTCCTGATGAAAGTTTTGACACGATATAAAAGTAATTAAAAGAAAGAAATTTGGATAATTCATTTTCTACTGTTTAAAGAATTCTCTATCGGAATTAAGAAAAATGAACGGCTTCTATAAAAATTCATCTAGAATTTTCCTTCTCTTAATTTAAGAGACAAACGATGACTTAGAGAATTGGTCTTTACTGGCAGGAAGCAGAAAATTTTTTATTAAGGCATTTTTGTAGAAACACTAAAGTACTCGTAAATGCCAAATTGTTTGAGAAACGTGGAGGCACTTTTTCCTTCTCTTGAAGTAATGTTTTGGACAATTCTTTATTTGAAGCTATTTATTGAAATTACAAAAATACGAGCTAAGGCCATCACATAAATTTAACAATAATTATTATTTAATATTGAACCATTTGTTAAAAGGACAATTTTCGATAATCTTTTATTGGCATGCGATTGATATTTTTTTTTTATTCTTGATTAATTATAGAATTCACAGTGTGAAAATGGCAGGAATATGATTTATGATTTATGTTCTCCAGCAATATCATCGCATTTAAACAAATGACTTTCTACACCAAGATAAGCACCATATTTTATATCCTTCGCTCTTTCTATTACGTTGTTTTCACTGACTTTGTAGCACAGATCCCCATTCAAAAACCAAAAGTCTCTTCTTCCATCTTTATTTTCTGATAATTTGTAAACATATAAAGAAATTCTGCTTTCATTAATTCATCCCTTTTTCTACTTCTTCTTTATCTTCGTTCTTCTTCTTCGCTATTCTTCTGTTCTTATTTGAATACTACAACTATTTTTTTCTTCCTCTTTTTCTTCTTCTTCTTCTGCTTCTTTTTCGCTTCCTCCTCCTCCTTCTACTCATAATATTTCTTTTTCTTCATTTACTACTACTACTACTCTTCTTTTTCTTTTTCTCCTTCTTCTTCTGTCTCCCCTTCTGCTACTAGACCTTTATTCTTTGAATACTACAACTACTTTTCTTTTTCTTCTCCCTTCTGCTTCTTCTCTTCTTGTTCCTCTTCCTTTTTCTTCTACTCATATTATTTTTTCTTTTTCTTCTTTTACTACTACTACTTTTCTTCTTCTTCTGCTAATAATACTTTTCCTTCTTCTTCTTCTTTATTCTTATTCCTTTCATCTTTTTATTTAGCCTCTTAACCTTCGTCTTCCCTCTTCTCTTTCACTTTCTTCTCCGTCTTTCTTCATTTGTCATTTTTCTTTCATTGTCTTCTTTGACAATAACACAATTAGCATCTTTTTCATCATCTCTTTCATTACTATATTTATATCCCTCTTAGTCCTTTCTATTCTTTATTCATCTTCTTCTTCTTCTTCTTCTTCTTCTTCTTCTTCTTCTTCTTCTTCTTCTTCTTCTTCTTCTTCTTCTTCTTCTTCTTAATCTCCTCTCCTTTTCTTCTTCTTCTTCTTCTTCTCTCTTTTTCTTCTTCTTCTCTCTTCTTCTTCTTCTCTCTTCTTCTTCTCTCTTCTTCTTCTTCTCTCTTCTTCTTCTTCTCTCTTTTTCTTCTTCTTCTTCTCTTTCTTCTCATTCTGCTCATATTACTATAACTATTATTATTTTCATTCCCCAGACGCGATCAGAGTCTTGCATTATAACCAATTGATAGATTGGCGCCTTCAGGTGAACTTCTTAACACATTGGCTAGACTCGTAAATCTGTCATCTAACACTGATATTGTTCGTGACTTCGTCAGAAAATTGCTGAATGTTACTTAAAACAGCTGACGGCGGGATATTTTTCACGATGTTTCGCTTTTTCTTTGTGATGCTTCGTTAAATTTATTTTCACCCTATTTGCTTGCTATAAAATATTATTTGCACTGATTCATGGCATTTGTTTTCTAAGGTGAGAAAGTGTCCGAAAAGATGCTTTATTTGTAATAATTATTCATATCCAGTGACAAATGAATGCGAAGAACATATGCATGTTCAAGTGACCAGGGACATGCAACACTAAATTTTGAACTTTATGATCGCCTAGAAATTACACAGTTGTCTCCCTTTTATTTTTCTCACTTTTTCTTTCTCCTCTACATGATTTATAGAAGAGTTAACAACTTAGATAAAAACGGCCAGGCTCTGTCTATGGCTTTATATATCTTGAAGGCGTTTGATAGGGCTTTCGTATGTTTGTCTTCTCCACAAACTCAAGTGTTATGATGTCTCTGCTCGGATATTTGACTTTGTCTAATCGTTCTTAACCGATCGAGAGATGAAGGACATGTTGAACGACCACGCCTCTAGATCCTTTCACATTACTGTAGGGGATACCAAAGGGCTCTATGCTTGGACCTGTTGTTTCTCATCTTCATCAACAAACTTCTTGGTATCATTAGTTTCCAAGTAAGTGTTTATGCTAATTACACAATTATTTACACCTACCTTGATAATAAGCCCGATAGTTCTGACAAATTGAAAACTGATTTAATTTGTTTGTTTAACGTCATATTAACTCCTTACAAGTCATTTAATGCCGAAATTTTATTTTCTTCGGAGCTTTGAAGTAACAAATATATGTTATTCTGCTTTCACAATTGAATACATGGTAGATGATACTGAGCTTTTGTGCATATACATGTTGTAGAGGCGGTGATCTGTGTATTTTATATTCTAGATTTGTTGAAGTCATATTTTGGAATACAGTTTGACTTCTTTAAGAAATTGTAGGCTATTATATGGATTAATGCCATAAAAGTGTTATTTCATATTCGTTATTTGTTTGATTTTGTTTAATACCATATCAACCTCTAGGGATTATTTAATTTAACACAAATTTATGGTTTTAAATAAATATATTTTAGACGTAATTGCATTCTTTCAACTACAGATAAAATGTTTTGTTGATCCATTTCCTATGAAATGTATTGTTGCTAATTCTATAAAAATGGATTTCTGGTCATTCTTTAAAAAATTGTATTGCTGGTAATTTCACTATATTTTATACTTTCATAGAGCTTTATTTTTGTTTGGCATTTCACTATTTGCCCCTAGCTAGGTCTTTAACAGGTGCTACCACCGCCGGCAAGAGGGGACCTGGGACCAACAGCAATTAAGAGGTGGCTTCACGCTCATCACAACTTCCAATTAAGGAAATCATTGTAGATCAGAGGCTTTGCGGCCGGATGTAGCTTATCGTCATACCCAAGACTGATAAGGTAGAACTGTGAGCTGCTTTCGAAAATAACCCACAATCAGTTAACTGAATTGTAAATTTTAACGCCATCAAACCGAAACTGTTATGCTTTAATTAGCACAGAGATCCATTTTTGCACCCCCCCCCCATCTTAATCTGTTCTTTTATTGACCTTTCTCATCGCTAAAGTATTCTCATCCTCTTCCACTCCATGTAAAGCTTTATCTCTTACTGGTATCATCGTCTTTCTTGAGGTGAAATGATTAAAAAACAAACTTAGAAATGGTGAATGAGTTACAAGAAATTTAAATCTTTCTCGAGTGCTTGGTGCCATATCTAAAGAGACATTTTTTTTTTATTCCTGGAACGGTTGACAAGACATTCTATAATGATTTCCTTAATTTGTTGACCAACCAAATTTATATCTCCGGGAAGCTTCTTTGCTGCTGAAATGGTTGATGAGAAATTCTTTGTTCATTGAACCGTTGACGGGTCATCCTACAAGTATTGTTTTATTATCTGGAACGGATGAGGTCATAACTGCGAAATTTTCTTCTTTCTGGAGCAGTTGACAAGGTAAGCCATAAGGAACGTTTTTTAATTTTTTTTCCAGAAACATGAGGCGAGACATCTCACAACTAATTTCCATATAATTGAAACGGCTGAAAAAAAAAAAAAAATAGCACAAGAAATTGCATAATATTTGGAAGAGTAAGTTCTTGTTTCTAAGCGGTTGAGGAATTGTCTCCTGTGAAATTTCATAAAGCAGTTTGTCTCAAAGTCACAGACACATAAGAGCCACCAGAGAGTAGCAGTTGGCCTGAAGCATGCCCTCTTGACAGAATATTAGCAATGGAGAGGACATCTACCCCAGTGGGCGACATCATCTCCAAAAGGGGTTCACTTGTAGAATTCAATACTGATGCCGCTGAAGCATGGCTAGGATGACGGCTAGATTTATCAAACATTAAATTTTGAGGAAAATATTGTTCACAAAAAATTGTTCCGCAGAAAGATAGTCGATAGATCGCAAGATTGAGATTCCTGGTTGGGGGTGCAGTGTGTTTGAGTTCTCCCCCTATCTTACTGCCCTGTTAAAATTACAGCAGTGACTAACTCATTTGAACATTTTCTGTTCCCTTCGAGTGTTCATAGCGCCCTCAAGAGATCGGTAATGGTCATATGGGGCTCATTGGACTAAACCAATGAAGTTGTAAATCTGATCCATTGGGAAAGCTATGAATCCATCTCTTCTCCCAGCAGGCAGGCAGACTGAGCCCAATAGATTTGGTTTGCAACCAGTCTAAGAGAAGGAAAATTCTAAATTTAAACCAGCCTGGAGAAAGCCGTGCCTCGTCAGACTATCTTGCATACAACTGCTGCAATATATGAGCAGCCACTACAAGCAAAAGGGATTACAGGGCCCGTGATTGTGAATGACTAAATAAGAAATAGACGAGATATCCATAGACATGAGGAGAGGAACAAAATCAACCTGATCCCCTAGATTATATAAAAGGATCAGTTCAAAATTACCTAAAGGTTACTCAGATCGACAAGTACCTAAGGCCGGGGTAGACATCGGTCGAAGTGTTGCGATAATAATAATGAAGATGAGGACAATAGCTCGCGTGTAAATAATATAAATAAATGTTCTAGTTTTATTTTAATCTTTCTTAAATCATATTCATATATTAGGTTGGTGCAAAAAGAATGTCGCTTTCTCACATATGTTATTAGGTTGGTGCAAAAATAATTTCGTTTTCTCACATATGTTACTATGTGAGAAAACGAAATTATTTTTGCACCAACCTAATACTATGTGAGAAAACGACATTATTTTTGCACCAACCAAATACTTTCTTTTTGTTTCGATGGCTTTCTTTCAACGAATATAAAAACGAGTCAGCTCCATTTAAGGTACCTAAATTGTATGTTTTCTCCATCTAAACCCAGAACTTCCAAAGAACATTTTTGACATTGTCATTTAGAAAATATTAAAGCTACACATGAAAGTTAAGATTCCGCGATGGCTGAGTGACGTTTAGTCATAAATGTATTTGCTCTAATGGCATCAATAATTGCGTTGTTATTGAGCATAAAATGGTAATTTTGTATTCATAAGCGTTGTCTTTTCTCAAGCTGTGAATCACCTCCGGGTGCGGCCAGTGTATTAGATAAAACGTTTGATGAAATATTTAATTAAACATTTCGTCAGAATTAATTGCACGTAAAATATGTAATCGATTTCATTGTTATTAAGCATCATTTTATGTCTCTGGCCGGATATTTCACTTGTATAATAGTTCTTAACAAATCGAGAGATGAAGATCGAGTTGAACGGCCACGCCTCTAGATCCTTCCACATTACTGCAGGGGACACCCAAGGGCTCTATGCTTGGACCTGTTGTTTCTCATCTTCATCAACAAACTTCCTGGCATCATTAGATTCCAAGTAAGTGTTTATGCTAATTATACAACTATTTACACCTGTCTTGATAATAAGTGCGATATTTCTGACAAATTAAAAACAGATTTGAGTTATCTTTCTATATCTCTGAAATGAAGTATTATGAGTACTTGCATTATTTACATTATTCGGACTGTTATCCTCATCTTCATTGCCATATTCACAAGATTTCGGCCATTGTAGGCTCCGGCCTTCTTCAGGTGATTGGAATTTCGAACCGAACCCTTTATTTCGTCCACAGATGGTTCTGGTTCCACATGTCATGCCTCTTCCCGGTTCAATTATTTCTTTTTAACTCATCTCTCTAAGATTTTAGTTCCCTACTGTTGTGGTTTGGTATTGAACTCGCAAATCTTTGGGTCTAGTCACTGTATCTAACCAACGTCTTCATCCACTGGGCCACTGGGATAATGTAAATAATGCAAGTAATTTGAGTTAATTTGTTGGTTTAACCCCATATCAACTCCTTATAGGACATTTAATGCCAAAATTGAAGTTTCTTCGGAGGTTAATAAATATATGTTATTCTGCTTTCACAGTTGTATACATGGTAGATGATACTCAGTTTTTGTGTATATTATTAAGCATCAATTTCATGGAACGTCAACAACAAAGAGGATTTTATAAATACATGTGTCAGTCGGATATCCATTTCCAATTTATCGTTGTGCAAAGATGTTTGACTGGGAGAGTTCATATCCCCCCCACCGATTATATGTGGTTTCATGTTCTTAAATTAGAAGCGCTTAACACAATAATTCCGGTAAAAAAGGAATTATCGAATTTGGTTTTATTCATAAATATAAACAAAGGAGCGTTGAAAAGATTCAGGTTTAGTCAAAAGACCAACATTTTGATGTTTGGTCAGTGGGTCAAATTTTGTAAAGTTGAACCGAGCACGCTTCAGTAGCCTTTAGTACTCTTCCTCTCTCTCTCTCTCACACACACACACACATTCAGTATATAGGACGGAAATTATTTGGTCTTGAGCTTTAGTTTGCTTATCGTATTTGTTTATTATTTCTAATTTATTTCTATATTTTATTTATTTATAGTTGTATTATATATTTTCCTTTGACTCCAAATATTAGCGTTAAAATAAAGTTTATTAATTGCGATCTTATTTAGTGGTTTTGATACGTGGTGTAGTTGTAGATTGTGTAACTGGAATTTGTTTTCGTGTCTGTATTTTAAAATTTGCTCTCATTGTTTCTTTAGGTTTTAGATTGCTCTAAAATATGATTACTGCTATTTTTGTTCTAGCCAAAGGTTAGTGTGGCTTTAAGTGGTGTCAACTGGTGCGTTTAGCTATAAATTTCCATGTTATGTCTGGTGTGATTTAGTTTGTGTATTTGAGTTTCGAAAACATCAAATAGCATTATCCTATATATGGACTTATATATAAACCTCAAGAAAAGGATTAGGATACGTTCATTTCTTTCTCCCATGCTTCCCTTAATTGCAAGTGATATATATATATATATATATATATATATATATATATATATATATATATATATATATATATATATATTAGGTTGGTGCAAAAATAATGACGTAATAATGTCGTTTTTTGACCTATTTTTAACGTCAAAAAACGAAATTATTACGTCATTATTTTTGCACCAACCTTATATATATATATATATATATATATATATATGTGTGTGACATTAGTAGAAATTAGTAGTGACACTTTATCAGAAGAACACTTGACAGTCAGAGACTGTTAATTCTTAAGTTTACAACCTATCTACAAACGCTCTATCTGCGAGACTGAACACTTTTCCCATTAAAAATAACAAATTACACACACACACACACACACACACACACATATATATATATATATATATATATATATATAGAGAGAGAGAGAGAGAGACAGACAGAGAGACAGAGACATACAGACAGACAGCGACAGATAGAGGGTGCGATGAATAAATTGTCTAAATTACGCAAAATGAAATTAATACTGACATCTCATTTTAACACATAGACAAAAATATCTTCAAATACTAAAGAGTAAATTTATTCAATATAATCGCCATTTGCTTCAACCATGGCCTCCAGACGATCTCTTGCATCTCTTCTGGACGCTCTCCTTGTTTAATTTGATGAATGCTGCCATAATCCTTGCTTTCAATTCATCTTTGTTGCTACAAGGAGTTTTCTTGGTCTCTCACTCAACTGCGCCACACACATAATAATCAAGGGGCTTGCAGACTGAGGAGTTACGTGGCCAGACGTAAGGCGGTGATGTTGTCGCAGAAATTGTCTGACTGTAATGACTAGATTCTCGTGCTTCTGTGACATGTGAGTCCCTGTTGGATAGGGTCATCCAGTAGCCATCCTCCTGTCTGAGGGCAGCACTACCTTCTTAAGGATGTAGGCCTCCGTGTTGAATCTGATTTATTAGAAAGATCAGAGTGAGTTTTGCGAGATGCCATACATTTGTAATCCACATAATATTCATCCAATTGGAGCTTCCAGCGCGATACGTAAGCAGTACAGTAAACTTTTTCCAAATTTCTGGCGGAGTCAATTGCGTCATGGTGCTCTTTTTCGTATAGACGGTGCCCAACTGACCCTACTAAATTGTGTAGTCTCAACAAACTCAAAATGAAAAAAATGTGCGAAATGAAAAAAAAAAAAAAAGAAAAAGTAAAATGCCGAAAATTTATTCATCGCACCTTGAATATAATTGCTAGAAGAGGTAGAATTTTTCCAATGAATGTATATATCTTTTTTGTTCACTCTAATGAGTAAATGTAGAAGCACGGTTGCATAATGGATAGCGGAAAAGAAGAAATTGGAGATCCAAGTTCGAATTCCAGTCTGTTACATTTACTTACACGCAAATACCTTTGGGAAATATATGCATCTATTTCTTTACCTCCTAGCTATGGGCTAAATGGCAGTGTAGAAGAGCACTATATCCTTATTTTCAATCAGTCTAAGACAAAAATAAAGTTGAATCTAAACCAGCTTGGAGACGGTTGGGCTACATCAGACATATATCTTGCTATAGAACTCACCTCCGCTCCTACGGCCTTAGGAGTCACGGGATTTGTGATCGTGATTCTGAATGAGTAAATGTATAGTAAATATTAATATATATATATATATATATATATATATATTATATATATATATATATAAGATGTAAACAGATAGCAAAATTCCCACGGTATATTTTGCGTGCGAGCAACCGGACTGAATATAATACCTATTAAAATTGTGACGTCGTCCCCTGGTCGCAGCGCCAACCGTGACGTTCTATCCTAGTCTACCACGGCACCAACTGTGACGTCCCTAAACCACACCAATTGTGACGTCCTCGCCGCGGCGCCAGCCGTTCGCTCCTCGCTGCTCCGTTCGGGTGTCGCCGCTCCAAATGTGACGTTTTAACCTTTTGGTGATTCGGGTGGGAATCTGGTTAGATTTGATATCAGCCTCGTCGTTCCCAACTCGCTTCCAACGCCTGGTCACCAAGGTAACTGCACTGATCCCCCAGTCCGCCTACCCACGTTGTGAATTGATCTTAGGCAGACGAGATCAAACAGTGGTTGGGGCCGTACTGCAAACCGAGTTCAACGGGGGTGATACCACACAAATATGCATAAAAGACAATAAAATGAAAACTCAAAAGTTCAAAATATCAAAGAAAAAGGTAACAAACTTTATGTCTAGTTGTTCGATACATAGGACTGCATCTATCTCCCGATCCGTTCTATGGATTGTGACACGTCGTTTTCCGCTAGGCAAGTTTTAACACTTCAAGTTGTCTGCTCTCTAAGAAATTGGTGTTTCGGTGGGTCTTTGGACGGAAGTCAAAAGAAAAAACTTATTTCGGTGATCTGGATCTAAGTCGCTCTTATAATAAATAATAATTGTTCTTGGGTTGAAGAGAGTCCGGAATGTGCGTGAATCTTGGTCAGCTATCTGCGAGGCTTGCTTCAACTGGAGACGGACTCTGGGAACTGCTGGGACTCAACTCAACTCTGCTCGTTGTGGTTTCGTTTATATGGGCGCCAACCAAAACCGGGGTGAGTTTGTCGGCGCCGGGGGGTTCCTCGATAATTCTAAATATATATCCACCTCTCTGGTTAGGAATTTCCACCTTTTTCCATTTTTGGGAACCTTTCCTCACTCCCACCTTCTCATCATACTTCAGAGGGGCGTGAACTGCCCTCCCCACATCTTCGTAGCAACCTCTCTTACTCATCCTCCAGATGGGCTGCAACAGCCTCCCTCGTGCGTCACGTGATCACCACTCGACCAATGATGTCTTAGTCGGGCGTGGACGAATCCGCGGCTTTGTTTCGGGAAGAAAAAAATATCTTGCTTAACTAAAAAAAAATTATCTCTTCTCTTTCCCTTTTCTTCCTCTTAATCGCCGTTATCATTTCTCTGGCAGCGACAATATGACAATGTCGGTCATAACTCTTGTTCTACACGTGGTTTACGTCAGGTATTTTATCGCTAATTATCAGAATGGGTGGTCTTTCTAACACGGTCTCAAAAAGAAACATCTCCAAAGTTTCAGTCAGTCTGTCGCCTCGAAGAAAGAAAAAAAAACACTTCTAGGTTCCCATTCATTTTCCTTCGGTACATATTTCTGATAACATAATTTTATTATCGCAGGCCAAGGATGTTCCGTCGAAGGAAAATCGGTCAACGGACACTCGTAGGTGGTTTTTAATTTTTCATATCTATCCAAAGTCCTTTTAGTTGCCTGTTTTTCGTCACTTATCGAAATAACATTTTCATTTGAATTTTTTTTTCTTTGGTCAGCCGGTCTGTGGTTGATGATAAGATGTCTTCCCGTACCAATAGTTTGTTTCATATCCTTAGATAACACAGCCGATGCCAAAACATATCTGATTCTTTCTTTCTTTCCCTTTCTTTTTACTCAGAATTTGCCTGTCATTGTAATGACACTCTTTCGCCATTTGTTACTTATCAAAATATCCTTTTATCCATTGTCTCTTAGCCGTGTGTGTGTTCTTGCTTATCACCCACGATTCGGTCCTTAGCCTCTCCTTTTCCGCTTTTCTTTCTTTTCCCTTTCTGCCTCGTTAAATGGTGCCACAAAATATTTGATCGTTTAAAACACCTTTATCGCTAGAAAAGTCATGCAAGATTTTAAATTCAAAGGTCTGACTACAGCGTACAAACTCTCCCCATCAAAAAATAACGTTTAACACATTGACTACCAAAGATCAGTTACAATATCTGACTTCAAACGACAACTTTATATTAGCCAACTTAACCCGTCCTGGGTATGACGATAAACTACATCCAGCAGCAAGGCCTCTGATCTGGAGGTTTTGAGGAACATGGAACCACCTTCTAATTGCTATTGTTTTCAGATCCATCCTTACCATGCTAGATAGTACCTGTTAAGGTCCCATCTATGGGCGAACAGTTCATCCCCAAACTGGGGTTAAAACTCAATGAAAGTATAAAAATAGATTTTTATTGTAAAAATACATTTTTGAAAAGTAAAATACCATTTTGACTCTCGACAAAAATCCCTCTTTACAAAAATACGTCAATGAAACCTCATCTGCAAACTGATTTCTTACAAAGAATACATATTCTATTCATACGAATGCCTCCTAAAAATCTTGTTAACATTAAACAACCCATTGATGTTGATATGCCATAAAACAAAATAAACGAAACCAGACTTTTGATAAAAAACCCTCTTTACAAAAATATGTCAATGAAACTTGATCTACGAACTGATTTCTTACAAAGAATACATATTCTATTCATCCAAATCTATCCTTAAATCATCTCTGCATTAAATAACCCATTGAGATGTTGATATGCCGTAAAACAAAATAAACCAAACCAAAGCAAACCAACTTAACTAATAAAATATATTTATGAGTTGTTTTATAGCTTTAACTAAAAGTCTTAATATTTTCCACATTAAAAATATCACAGCGAATGTTGTTCGCTGTTCATTGTTGGCGGCCGAAGATGAAAAGGTATCAAAAAATGCCAAAGCTGAGATAGCTCGTGGTCGGTAATTGCATCTGAAAGACTCTTTTAATAAGTCTCTTTCAGATGCAATTCTATTTCTTTTTACGCTAAATGTTACTTTTGTGGATAGATGTGTTTAATTAAACACCGTTTTTTGTTTTTATTTAAACAGTATAAATTATGCCTACTGGCCTACTGAGAGACTAAAGAAAATGTCCTATCTGTCATGGTTCAAACCTGTGTCTACCATTGCCAGTGAAAGCATTGCCTGATCTGACATGCTTCAGACTGCTTGGCAACAGGGAACATCATTGTCCAGCATGTAATGAAAAATGATGTTGGATTAAGAAGAAAAAAAAAAAAACATTGACACAGTGACTGACTGAAGTAAAAACTTCAAACACCAATTTTGTAATGACCAACTTAGGCATTAACATTTTTTATGAGTTCATTTATATCTTTAACTAAAACTCTTAACATTATTTTCCCGCTAAAATTATCACTTTGCATATCTTCGGTGTTATTACCCGAAAATGAAAATGTAGCATAAAATGCTTAGCACAAGATAACTCGTGGTCGACATCATAATAAAAACAGCAAACCATGTGTTATAATGTGGATGCCAGTCAATATGTTAACATACCAGTCTACTTGAGTCATGATGATGGCGCAAAATGAATATATTATTCTAATGAGCGGCTACCTGACCACATGGATTGAAGTGTAATACTAGATTGGCAACTAGGTCTCATCGTTTTACTCTTGAACTAGCTAGATGCAACCGTAAGCTCTATTCTTATAGCTTATTTTCTCGCACTTCTCACCTGTGGAATTCACCCCTGGTTTCTTGCTTCTCTGCCACCGACGATCTTCAAAAGTTTAAATGCAACGTCAGTCGCCATGTTTTGTCTTCCTGAAATCCGTTCTTTTATTGTCTTATCTCCTCACTAACGTCTTCTCATTCTCTATCACTTTTAGAACCTCTTTTTGCCATTACCGCCTTGCTTGGACTGAAATGACAAAAAGGTTACGAATAATTAAAAAATGTTGTTTCGATGGAATTAATCAGCTAATCAATGAAAATACTACCAAATTAGACAATTATTTTACTTAATAGATTTTGTACATACAATGTATTATAGAACGTTCCGGTATTATATCTAGAAACTTAAACCAGGAAGGAAGGGATGGTCATGGGTCAGAAAATCAGGTAAGCAGTAATGCAGTTAAGGCAGTTATATGAATAGTGTGAATGTATATTGAAAATGATGAAGCCATCTGTGGTCAAAAAATAATGCTCTCTCTCTCTCTGTATCTATCTATCTATCTATCTATCTATCTCTCATACATAAATAATATATATATATATATATATATATATATATATATATAATTATTTATATATTGTATGCGCGGTACTTATTAGAAAGTGCTTAATATCAGAGATAGAGCTACCATATTTGTTTGGATAGATGTGAGTTTGTGACCCTGGGTTTCACGCTTTTGCGATCGTCAGATATATATATATATATATATATATATATATATATATATATATATATATATATACATTAGGAAGAGTTTATTGTTGTTCCACGAGAGAAAAGTGCATATTTTAAAAAGGAGGGAGAAGCCGCAAACGTTTTTGTTTATAATCTATTTTTTATTAATATATATCTTTACTTTGCAAACCAGGGGACACAACTGCAGCACAGAAACAATGATGGAATATTTCAAAGGTCAGTGTGGATATCTAGAAAATATCAAAAAATCGCATATCGAAGAGGAAGCGTACAAAACGAAGAGACAGAATATTCGAATGTGGGACAATCGACTTAATCAAAGAAAAGTAGAATTTTTCAATGCCATCAAAAATAAAGAAACCACAACAATGTACAAGATCTTCATAGAAGTAGAAGAAATATTTATTCCATGGAAATTATGGGAAAAAATATTCAACAAGCCACGTAAAAACAGAAATAATTAAAAAAATACACTCAGCCTAGCAAAACTGCAGACCCAAATTGAAAAACAAGAAAAAGACAGAAAAATACACATCACGAAAAAATACACCGAGATGGACAATAAATTATTGAGAGAAAACAAAGAAATTTACCAATTCCTATTAGAATTATAGGAGTCAAAATGAAAGAGGAATAAATATCCTGGAATGTTTTGGAATGAAAGATAACCTGACTAAAATCTCAGGAAAGGAAAATTGGATAATGAGAGAGAACCCAAAAAAAAAACACGAACCAAACTTATAATAAAATATAATAATTAACACCAAACAACTACATGAGACATCAGCAAATACAGAGAAAAACTATAGAAGAGAGGCAAGAACCTTAATATATACTAACACACCTAGAAGGCAAGAACCCTAATACATGATACCACATACAAACACACCCACAAAACAAATACAATTAGGAAAATACACTTAACAGCACGCAAAAATCCTTTACAACATAACATTACACCATAAGCCAGGCAGGACAGAAGACATAGATATTGACAAAGCCAACACTTACAGATACCACCTAACACGATTAAAACAAACCCAATAACCACTACCCATTTCAAGCGGAACAATGAAAATTCCACACAAATCTCTACTTAACCCCATACAGAAACAACAAATCTAGAAACATCTGGAACAGCCCTTATAACGAAAGCAAACACACTTATATAGAGTCATCTAGAAACGACAACTCCAATTTTACCAAGTGAAACACACATTGGCTAGAAAACACAAAATGTGTAGAGAGAATTTATATCGTAGTAAAATTGGAATATGTGGAAAGAAACATTCATTATTTTTTAGAAGAAGATCAGTTTAGATGACACAAAATCCCAAATAATAAACCTATCTACATATGCACTTACAAAGACCTAAAAAAGAACTTAGAGAATATGAACGCAAACTCAGACTAAAAGAAACATTTAATAATAATGAAAATATTACAGATGACTCATTAGTAAAAAAATAAATCCAATTTATTCTCAAATAAAAATAATAATACAAATTATCTAAACATATTTTTTGAAAAACTCTGGAATCTCAACCTACAAGAAAAATCCAAACCATTCAACAACCTTACATACTGACAAAGACTAGCCTTAGAGACTATCCGAAGAAATAACAATATAATTATAAAGGAAGCAGATAAAGACAGCGCTATGGTGATCATGGACAAAATATATTACAAAACAAACATTCTAGAGGCCCTAGGGGATAAGAACAACTAAAAATTAATCGACGCCAACATAGACAAAAATATTATATCAAAAATTACAAAACTCTTCACAACACATAATAAGATATTAATAAACAAAAAAAAAAAAAAAAAAAAAGAAAAGAAAAAGATTTCCTAATAAACTTCGTACCAAAAACAAGTAATTTCTCCGGACTAACAAAAATTCACAAATCGAGTGAAATCGAAGCAACTATCCAGACACAATAATCTGAATGTATTAGCATCCCGAACCCCATTGATCTTATATTCAGACCCATAGTAGCAGGACCAGCCTACAACCATTTACTATTAGGTTGGTGCAAAAATAATATCGTTTTCTCACATAGTAACATATGTGAGAAAACGACATTATGTTTGAACCAACCTAATAAACAGATTAAAAGCTACATCAGAGACGATATTGACTTCCTTAGCTCTGTACCACAAAAAGTAGACCCGGGAACACTTATGGCAACGTTTGACATTATTAGCCTATGTAGCAACATACCCCATGAATTAGGTAAACAGACAATCTCATTCTTGACTGAAAAACGTCCAGAAACACTTCATCCCAGATTCAATAAGAAATTCATTATCAATAGTATAGACCTAATTCTAAAGAATAACACATTTGAATTTGACAACAAAAGTTATATCTAAACCCTAGGTACTGCAAAGGGAACAAAAAACCGAGGTTACCATACAACACACTAATAAACAAAGGTTTTGTACTAGAAGAAAACATACCTTTAGATCAACTACGAAATCCAATGAAACGTAACATCGAACAAACTCTAACATAATTAAAAATATAAATATCTAAAATATGATTTAAGCATATCGAAAGCGCCTTTAAGACAGTCCCAATGTATTTAAAAAATAAATATAAATACCAAAATTAAACGATTGTTCGATATATATGACTCCTTGAATTTTAATCTATCTTATATAAGCTCCTAAAAAGATAGATAGAACGAAACGTCTCATAGAGTAAAACATGCATAGGCAAGCAGAAATTACATCCTCACATGAAACCTTTAACCTACATTTTTAGTTTTCCATCTTTGATTAAACACTGTTTCCTGATTCGTCAAAAAAGGCAGCGCCCATTTAAAATTTTCAAATCTCATTCCCCCTTTAAAACTCTTAAATATAATACTATATTCGCCAAAAAGGAAATCATTTTTCTAGTTATTCAACATCGCTTGAAAATGCAATAAAATTTTTAATATTTGTTACGAAACAGTAATTTCTGTATTGCGATGACAGCATATTTAAAAAAAATAATATTATAATATTATACTCTACTTTGTATCGAACACTTTTTAAAAATAAATGCTAAAGAACTGTGGATTATTCATCTGACTGATCTTTCTTTTTATAACATTGAACTCTTTTTATCCAGTATATATTTGTACATTATATATATATATATATATATATATATATATATATATATATATAATTCATCTTTTACAAACTCTATTTTCCATTTCTTTCTCAAACCCCACTCCCCATCTACCCCCTTTTTTTCTCTTTATCTCGTTTCGACTTATTAAATAATATCAATGTCTGGTCCAAACCCCCTCCCTTACTTTTAAATATCTTAATAAAAATAGATTTAAAATTATTCCTATCTCTCTCCCTTCTCTAATTTCGATCGTGTCTGTCATGTTCCTCCTCTCCCTCTCTCTATATCACATTACATCAACTTAAAACTACCCCTCAAAAGTGAGTAAAAACTATAGGTAAATTTAAAAGGTTTTTTTCACCTTGGAAGTGCGGTCTGAGGAACCAGGTAAAAATCATACACCTGGCGAAAATAAATTATAACCAATGCACCATTAAGGTTGTCTGTTTTCTATTTAAATAATAAACAGATTGTCGCCGCTCGATGGTGACCTCAGTGTCCATTTATATATATATATATATATATATATATATATATATATATATATATATATATATATATTATAATTTATTTATCTTTTCTACATCTTTGTTATTATCTCGTTTCGGTCGTTATGCGTTCCCGCATTCATTAGACACTTCTCTGTTGAAGAAAGGGATGTGACAGTAAGGCTTTCAACAATAGCAGCACTACACAAGGAAGGCCTCGGTAAATAAAGTCAGGTGTGACAAAACAGCATCGTCATTCCCAATAACAGGCAGATGAGAAACTACCCCTGCAGATGAAGTAATGAGTTCATTTCGAAATTCGTTTAAACCCGGATGAACAAGCTGTAAACAATGTAAATAACCTGTTTCATTTATTTGGTGATTGCTGTGGCTGTAGTTTGATCGAAAATTGGCATCACTGTCAAAAAAAAAAAAAATCACCGATGATGGAAAACAGTTGAAGAAAGCATTTTAGTTTATTCATACGCTTCAACAACGACACGTGGCCTTCGCTTGTAGACTTTGGAAAATGAGCAAAGCATTATTTTCAGATCGTTTTAACGCTGACAGGGGTGCAGACCGAGCGGTTCCCCCGCTTTTTTTTTATAAAGTTTGAGTTGCTTTCTCATGCCAGCTCACCATAACTCACAACCCCTAGACCCCATTTTTCTCAGATCGGAAATATTTTGGTCAAGTGTTATCAGAGATAGATAAGAATGACGCGCCAAGAACCTTTGAGCTGTCCCACCCAAATAAAGTGTCATTCATCCACTCCCTGCTCGGGTTTACAGACATATCAGATTGAAACACTGCTTATCGTACGATCTCTGAAATTAAGAAAGGTCGAGCCTGGTCAGTACCTAGATGGGTGACCGCTTGGAAGTACCGTGTGCTATATGCTTGGGTGTGTGGTCAGTGTAATGCATACGAGCTCAAAATTAGAAATCGGAGAGCCGAGTTCTAATTCCAATCGGGTTCGTTGGATTCACACGCACAAATACCCTCGGGGAATGTATAAATCCAGCTGTACTCTCCACAGCTGTGAGTTAATTAGTAGGACGTGTATCAGTAAATCACTATTATCTCCGATCTTCTTACAATCTAAAAATCTTTTCTGGATTTAAATAAACCACAAAGGGTTGATAAGGGATAAAAAACAAGCCAATCAATCAATCAAATTACAATTAACAAAAACGTATATCGCTAAAAGAGTAAGTGGATTTTCACATTTCAGGAATCAATATATAATAGATTTTACAATTCTATGAATAAGCACATTATTGTTGAGTAAATGTAGGGCAGATAATGAGGAAAGAAGGTTTGGGAATTTTTATACTCACAAGACAGATTGAAAGCAAAAGGGACAGAGGAAAACAACTTAGAATAAATTTGAGTAAGGAATAATTTACATGTCAAGCTTGACTGAAAGTTTAGGGGAGAAGATTTTGAGAGATATAGCCAAAAAAGAAAGCAAAACAAAACAAAACAAAAAAACAGACTTTATTAAGAGCTGCAAGAGACAAGGAATCTCAGGGAGCTATGATCACCTACGTCCTGAAAGAATACGGCAGACAGAATAAGTATACCTTAGTCTGTCCTGATACAAAAATAATGGGGTCTGTAAAGAAAACAGAACTTAGTACTCTAGGTAATAGGTACATTGGATAAATTTCATAACCTTCTCGCAATGATGGCAGTGGCTTATTAAATTTAGTTTAGACGAGAGGACAATTAGTGAGAATCAATATTGATAGATTTAATAGAAATAGATTATCTGGTTTGTTCATCAATTAGGAGAACATTCCTTAAGTTCGTACTCGGCTTAGATTAATATAAATTCACATGTGTGGAGATGCCAGTGAGGAGCGAACTCATGATAAAGTAGTCGAGGTTCTTCAGAATAGTGTGCGACGCAACATATAATGGTTAAATGTAAAGTAAGGGAAAAGAAACAACAAAAATTCCAAAGGAAGAATTTCCCCAAAGGTTCGACCATGGAAAACCTCATGTAAAGTTAGGTGATGCAATCAAAGGCCCGAGAGGAGACATTGGCTTTAATTTAACGTTGCCCTTGGCGATTTCAAAGGGAAATAACTACGAAACGCTTCACAAAAAATAGTTCATTGATTATGTATTTTGACAAGAGCGATATGAGGGCTTTAACTGTCTGAATGAGAATTACGAACGTTCTTTGTTCATCCATTTCATCATCTGACCTCTTAACGTTTCAAGATATTTTTTGTTTTGCTCTTTCATTTTTTTCTTTTATTTCTTTGATAGTCGATTATAGATTTCGTTTGTTCAACAAAGCCTGTTCTGTTGTAAGCATTAAAAGCAAATAAATGGGGCTTGACGTTCGTGGTTTTGCAGACACGTTATAGCGTTAAATCACGAAGCGGTTTGCAATTTGCACATGCATACAAACGCACACACACACACACATATATATATATATGATATATATATATATATATATATATATATATACATAATGTATATAATATATATATATATATATATATATATATATATATATATATATATATATATATATAATGTCTATGAAGAAATCAAGACAACACGAGGCAAAGAAGCCGAAAATCTACGCAAGTGAAATAAGTAAAAATTAGAATAAAATTGCAATTACGTAGCGAAATGCATACACAATACAGACACAGGCACACATGCATACACAACTCAATCTATCTATCTATCTATCTATCTATCTATCTATCTATCTATCTATCTATCTATCTATCTATCTATCTATCTATCTTACACTGCTGTATGTATGTATGTATGTATGTATGTATGTATGTATCTATCTATCTATCTATCTATCTATCTATCTATCTATCTCACACTGTTCATATCTATCTATCTATCTATCTATCTCACACTGTACATATCTATCTATCTATCTATCTATCTATCTATCTATCTATCTATCTATCTCACACTGTTCATATCTATCTATCTATCTCACACTGTTCGTATCTATCTATCTATCTATCTATCACGCTGTTGATATCTATTTCATTATGCACATGCTCATATCCATCTAGATATGAAATGCACACACACAAACATAGATCTAAAAAGAAATTAAGAAAGACAAAAGGTAAAGATTAAATAATGTCATATAAAAACGTGCCATGTTTTTGTTGCTTTATCTTTCAGTATCTTTGAGGCCGCTTCATGATTCCATCCTCCCAGAATGTAGACCAAAAAATTAAAATTCATTCCATGAAAAGAATTTTCTGTCTCAAAATAAGTGACAATTCGAAAGTGCAAGGTCATGAGACTAAGGTGCGTGTAGTAGAGCACTCTAGTTTGGCTGAGCCAATTTTGGTGGGGTCTGCAACTAGGTGTGAGGTCTGGTGTTGTCCTCATGGAAGACAGTCTTATTCCGATTGACCAGTTCTGGATGCGTTTCATCGATTCCTGACTTTAATCGTAAGGGTTGCTTGGAAAGAGAGAATATTTACACTCGCCCCATTATAAACATTAGCAAACCAGCTGACAAATATCTAAATTTACTACTGCAGCAACTCGTAAAATAAGGAAATAAACCTCTCTCTATCGATCAACAAAGTCATAAAAAATATCTTGTACAAATCGACAAATTTTCTTCATTCAATGATAATCTATGCAAAATTCAGCTTATGTATACATTCTCCACCCAGCGGTGTATTAGACTGCCTCTTTACAATCCTTATAATCTAGCCTTTTTCAGAACTTATTCTATGTGTGCCGTGTCCCCTCTGGACGTAGGCTCTCCACAACACAATTCCCTATACTTTGTAGTTCTTAATAAATGTTCTTTTTTTATCTCTTATAAACTATGTTCCGACATTCATTTATTCAAGCTCACTAGTTAAGTTATGCGTTGTCTGCCTGTAATGTCCTGTGAGTATCAGATTTTCCAAGCCTCTCTTCCTCATTATATGCCATAGAAATTTCAAATGTCTCTTCCTGATGATAACTATGAAACTTTTTTTTATTTCCATTTTCTCTAAAACTTCGTCGTTGCTCACATATTCAGTCAATGGTATGCTCAGTATCCTTCTGTAGAAACGCATTTCTGTTGCTTCAAGTCTCTTCTACATGTGTGAGGAAATTTTCCAGTACTCACTTCTTTAAATTAAATGGCGGCAAAAGAAGTATATATGTAATAATTAAATTCAGCGATCAATTTTAAGTTTTTCTGTAGTTGTTACCTATCACCTCTACCCTCCCTCCTACTTAAGACCCGCCGCCGGAATAGTTTGAAACTAGTTTTACTATAACCGTTATTTCTAGTGGGTATGCGTATTTGAGTTTTTTTATCCTTTTTTTTAAATTCGTTAAGAAGGAAAATTAATTAGCAAACTAACAACCCCGGTCTAGCTTGAGAAGTTTTACTAAAGAAAAGCCATGTCTCCAGCAGGGATAGAACTTGGATCCCATTTTTCATCAAGGAAACCGCCTCTATAAGCGAAACGTACTTTTACCAATTTGACCACAGAGGCTGTGTTGATAGAGCAGGGTTTGGATTACCTATTTAAGGAATGCACATTTCTGTTAAGACTTCTAGAAATCTATCTGTTAGCTTCAGATATATACCAGAAACGTAAACAGTATATATATTTTTTAAAAATTGATATAGCAATGGGAATCAGCGGAACACCTAACTCATGTGCTTCTGAAATGGGGATGCAGAATATAAGTGGGATCATATAATTATAAATACTACTAAGAGCTACAAAGGATGGCAAGTTGTGGAGAGCCATGTTCGCCGATGTCCTAAAAAGATGCTGTATATATATATATATATATATATATATATTGATATTATATATATAAATTATATAAATTATATAAATATAATATTATATATATAAATTTTCAATGTCTTGTTTGGATCTAACCATAAAATTTCAGCTTTATATCTTCCATTAGGTTTTACTGAAGAAAAGAATTTGCATGATTAACATATTGGAGTGTGTTTCTTTTAAACAATCGATACACGTAATGAAGAAACCTGACATTTTTTTTTCAATTTCATTTTGGCAGAAATAAAACAAGAAATATCTTTACAGACCTTTCCTTACTGCAATTAGTCTATTTTTTGTAAAATTTATAATAGTCATATAATTTAGATATTTTCTAATAACAATTTCGTTTTTATTTGTTATGCCATATTTTACCTTTTCCATTACATCGTCGAAGCTATGTTGGATTGGTATTGTTCGGAAGTGTGATGAGAATGAGAAAATAGAAGAGGAAAGGAAAGAATGAAAATTCTGGCAAGAATTATTAAAACGTTGCCATCACAATAGAGAGCGATGACGTCTTTTTAATTGGCGTCATTGATCATGACTGCAACTTATTAAACTCGGCCCAAGGACCGCGTAAACGCGGATGACAGCAAATATCCGCTTATTTCAATGTCGGCCTTCCATCCCACACTAACGAAACGATCGACAATTCCTAATTTTACTTTTTATCTTCATTTTTCTCTTTCTGACAGCCTTTCCCTCATCTTTCTCATTATTCCTGTGAATGCCTCTTTCGGTTGCTTCTTTTCGGATTTCCTTTCTTTTTCGACCTCCTCCGCCTCTTTATCCTTGTAAATCTCTTTTCTCGTTTTTTTTCTTCCGGATCTTCCTTTTCTTTCAAACTCTCCTTCCTATTTCTCCCCCTTTCTGTAAATCATGTTCACTCTCCTCCTTTTCAGATCTTCATCATTTTTCAACCTTTCAATCTTATTTTTACACCTTCCTGTGAAACTTTCTCCCCACCCTCCTTTCCAGGCCTTCTTTTTCTTTCTCACTTCACTCATTATGTCTCCTCCTTCCTGTGAATCCCTTTTCCCTCTCCTTATTTCTGGATTTTCATCCATTTTCCACTTTTCCCTCCCCTTTCTCCTTGTAAATCGCTTTTACCTTTTCTTTCCGGACCTTCCTTCTCTTTCAACCTCCCACCCCCCACACTACGCAATTTCTTTCTCCTCATTCTTGAGAATTCCTTTTTCCTCCACTTCTTTCCGGTTCTTCGCTCCCTTTCAATGTTTTCTTTCTCTTATCTTTTCCTCCCTTCTTTCACCCCCCCCATTCTCTCACGGACTCCTTCATTCTCTATCTCCTCCTGCGGTAACCTTTCTCCCAATATTTACTTAGCTTAGAATAACACAGTGTTAAATTGGGAAGAAAGCAAAAACTGTGTTACGCCAAACTTGTAAGTCGTGAAGAAATGACTCCAGAGAAAGCCTGTGCAATTTTCCTTCGTCTGTTTCATTTTATGATCAACGCAGACCCCACTTTTTGTTTCTACTGGAATTTTTAGTCTTTTCACCTAATATCTTTCTTATTTCTCAGGATCTGTTTTCTAATCACCTTGAATTTTTATTCTTACTTTCTCCAATTCTTGCTCGTTTCTCGCCTGAAATCTCTCTTCTTCTAACCAAGAATCTCTCTTATTATCGCTCAAAGTCTCTCTTCGTTTTTCTTTAAATTTGCCTTCTTTCTCTCCTTAAATTCCTCTTATTTCTTTTTTGGCATATTTCTACTTCTCTCTATAATATCTGGTCTTTCTCTTCTGGGATTTTTAATTTTCTCGCCAAGTGTCTCTTTTCAATCTCTCCTCTAATCTCTATTTTTTTCTCTCTTTCATATCATGTCTTTTTTTCTCACCTCGAGTCTCTCTTTTTTCTCTCTTTCATATCATGTCTTTTCTTCTCACCTCTAGTCTCTCTTTTTTCTCTCTTTCATATCATGATTTTTCTTCTCACCTCGAGTTTCTCTTTTTTTCTCTCTTTCACATCATGTCTTTTCTTCTCACCTCTAGTCTCTCTCTTTTTCTCTCTTTCATATCATGACTTTTCTTCTCACCTCTAGTCTCTCTCTTTTTCTCTCTTTCATATCATGTCTTTTCTTCTCACCTCCAGTCTCTCTCTTTTTCTCTCTTTCATATCATGTCTTTTCTTCTCACCTCTAGTCTCTCTCTTTCATATCATGTCTTTTCTTCTCACCTCTAGTCTCTCTCTTTTTCTCTCTTTCATATCATGTCTTTTCTTCTCACCTCTAGTCTCTCTCTTTTTCTCTCTTTCATATCATGTCTTTTCTTCTCACCTCTAGTCTCTCTCTTTTTCTCTCTTTCATATCATGTCTTTTCTTCTCACCTTGAGTCTCTCTCTTTTTCTCTCTTTCATATCATGTCTTTTCTTCTCACCTTGAGTCTCTCTCTTTTTCTCTCTTTCATATCATGTCTTTTCTTCTCACCTTGAGTCTCTCTTATTGTTTTTGATTTTTATCCTAGTTCTCCTTGTCTAATCTTTCATTATTTCGTTTTGAAACTCTT
The DNA here is from genome assembly GCA_963932145.1 of Acanthosepion lycidas. Classification (NCBI taxonomy): domain Eukaryota; kingdom Metazoa; phylum Mollusca; class Cephalopoda; order Sepiida; family Sepiidae; genus Acanthosepion; species Acanthosepion lycidas. The sequence continues at coordinate 3,252,669 of OZ010576.1, forward strand.
TTTTCTTACATTCTTTATTTCCTCGTTGTTTCTTCTTCTTCTTCTTCTTCTTCTTCTTCTTCTTCTCCTCCCCTTCTTCTTTTTCTTCTTCTTCCTTTCCTTCTACTTTTTGCACTTCTTTTTTTCTACTTCTTCGTCTCCTTTTTGTTCTCTTTTTCTTCTTTTTCTTTTTCCTCTTCTTCTTTTGTTTCTTCTACTTTTTTTTCTACTTTTTCTTCTTCTGCTTCTTGTTCTTTTCTTCTTCGCCTTTTTTCGTCATTATTTCTTTCTTTCTTGTACATATTCTTTTCTCTTTTTCTTTCTGAACTTTGCCCATTTTTTTCCTGTTTCTCTTAAACTCTTTATATGGTCTTTTTTTTCTTTTTTCTCTTATGGCCCCTTATGATTTTTAACCATTTTCTTTCTTTCTTTCTTTCTTTCTTTCTTTCTTTCTTTCTTTGGTTTTCTTCCATTTCATATTGTCTCTTGTTAACCTTTCCTTTCCTCTATCATCTTTTCTTTCTAATCACATAACTTCTACTATTTCAAATTCTCCTTATGCTTTCCTCTCTTTAAACTCTTTCTTCTTACATTCTTATCTCTTCCTTCTTTTTTTCTCCTACGATTTGAAATCTATCTTATCTCCCGACTTTCACTCTTGCCTCTTCTTTCTTTCACCGAGGAGAAAATACGATCGCCAAAATAGAACCACTTCTAATCACGAGGATGTGACCCTTGTTGTTGTGCAAAAGCCGACTCTGTTTGTTGTAAGGAACCCACGTATTACTTGGCAGCCACTACGGACCCGATATTAGATATGAGGTCACCTTGATCTAAGCGCCACTTCGAAGCTTTTAATTAATACGAACAAAAATGTCCCTTCTTTTCCCAAAAGGGGACTTGATGTCCTAAAAGTAAATAATATTCGAGCCAACGTTAAGATACGAAAAACCACGAAAAACTTAGAAAATTTCAAAATAAATATTAACTTAATACCTACTTTTTATTGTATCCTTTGAAATAGTTACCTTGAATACATCAAACCCACCAATTGTATTGCTCACAGAAAGCCAGCGACTAAAGTCCCTTCTATATTTTATACATAGATATGATACAAAATCCGTCAATATTTTGATAACACTTTGGATATATATATATATATATATATATATATATATATATATATATATATATATATATATATATATATATATAATTTGACTTATTCGAACTATTGTGCTTATCTTTGATGGTTATGGTTGTTACTATCAAGAAGACGTTTCGACCAAGTACAATCTCGTTGTCATCAGGTGCTCCTTATTTTGGCTATATGTGATAACTCATGTATTGATTATTGCGATATTTTGCCCCTGTCAAATCGGTTAAAACAACACATCATAATTAAAGTATATCACTTATTTAAAGGGGCAATACCAGATGTGAGTACCCCCCCTCAAAAAAACCGATACTGCTTTTCTAACTGTTTCAGCTTTTGCTTGGTTTACTAGTTTTAGAAATGGAATATACTAGACTGGAACTAAAGGAATTTTACAACATTTGTTAGAGGCTTTATTAGTTACAACTATTCTATTTCAAACTTTAAATGATGATTTATAATCCAAAATTAGTCTATTGTTATCTTCTGTCTTCTTAATTCTTAGTTCTTTTATTGTCTTTTCCCCGTAATAGTAGTTTTTCCTCATAGTCTCTAAAACTCAGTAACGCTTTGCTTCTTGGTGAATTTGTCAAATTATTGAAAAAAATATACCAATGAAAAATATTTAGATTATTTTCTTTTTAAATTAAATTGTTATTTTATTATTTTCTAATTATTTTTCAAAACCATTTTTTCAGGGAAATCTTAACTATCCTTATTTCATTGTGACAACTTATATTGTTATGATCTGGTTTCTGTTCGTATGGATGATTACATTTTTTACCGTAGCGAAGTAAAATTGACACATTGTAGCAAGACTTGTTAAAGCATTATCATTAAAATACTCTAAGAAGAGAAAATAAAACATTCTCCTATAGAATTTGGAACTATATGATAATAGTACTTAGCGTTATTGTTAACTTCGATAATAACGATCTGATTTTTTCACGTTTTTGTTTGTTTCTTAAAAAATAAAAAAATAAACATTGAAAAAGAGGAAACTTGATAACAAAAATGAAATAAGAAAGTATGGTGCCTTTGTTTCTTAAGAAAAAAATCTATATTTGCATATGTCTCTTTTTATTATTGACAACATTTGTGAAAGGCTACGTCTATATTCTTGAACGAAACCTCGTGTTTCTACGTTTAAAAATGGTAGTAGTAAAATTTAAAAATATCGTATTTAAAGCAAAACTATTACAAATTACTATTAAAATTTTCGCAGATCATCAACTATTGTACTTCCAATTTAACCACTTCTAAAACTAGAGCAAAAACCACATCTACGCATGCGTATTTCTTATCCAATCGCACCCCTAACAAATTCAGACCCGGGCCTTACTTTCTGCCCTATTTTTTGAAGCATCTATTAAACCTCACTTAAAAGATCTGAAGTTGCACAGACGTAGGCATGAAATATCTTTTGTCTAATGTAAATACGAGGAGGCACGGTGCAGTGATGGATAGCGGCTCGGATTGAGGAATCGGAGAGACGAGTTCGAATTCCAGTCGAATCCATTACATTCTATAGCCTTGGGGGGCAACTGGTCTAGGAGAAGGACAACTCTGAATTCGAAATTCCAGTTTGGGGGTTGTATAGTAGTCTAGCAACCTACTCACTTAAAAACTGGCTTGTTACAGAAACCGCAACAATATCTTGCGACACTATGGTCCACAATGAATTTAAAGGCATTATATATATATATATATATATATATATATATATATATATATATATATATATATATATATATATATATATAATGTGAATACAATTAACTTCATAATTTTAGGTGCTTTCTTGCTTACATAAATATAACAAAATACATTCTGTAACGTAAAGGATTCTGGAAGTGGACACTTTGCAAGGAGATAAAGTTGTAACTTTTTATCGCTACCCCTACTGTTTGGCCAGAACATTACATTTAGCTCCGGCGACTATAAAATTGTCATTATCACTGACATAGAGCGGCATTTTGTTACACAATCTCCATTAGGCTTCATTTCTTCTATGAAAGCTTTTACGCATCCACGCGAACCTTAACGACAACAATCACTCATAAAAAGAACTAAAGAAATGCTTGAAATCCTTTTTCTATTACGTTTATGTTTTTTCTCCTTCGGAAAGCATCTTTCCCTTTATGAAGGCACGAAATAAATTGAATATTTAACTACATCATCTGAATCAACCACGTACGGAGATTTAAGAACACTTACTTCAAAATAACATGATATTCAAAATGTTCTTTTACTTGTATGTTCGTGGCTCTCCACAACATCCAGTCCATTGTAGCTATGTGTAATATTTGTCTTTTTACTATCTCTCCTAAACCCTGATCTGTTAAAAAGTTCTCTTTCGGTAGTTATTTGTTGATTTATTCCCTACGAATTCCAACTTCTTCTATGTGTCATATCCCACCAGGACGTTGGCAATCATGTCTCTCCACAACTTCTTGTTCTTTGTTTCTCTTCGCAATGTTTATTTTTTTACTTTATACTTTTTCCCTTCAAATTTCAAATTCTTCTTCTATGTGCCGTCTCTCTCCAGGGCGTCGGCGATCATGGGTCTCCACAATTTCCTGCCCTTTGTAACTCGTAGAATTTTTTTTTTTACTTTTTACTTTTTCCCTTCAAATTTTAACTTCTTCTATGTGCCGTATCTAACTAGGGCGTGAGCGATCATGGTTCTCCACAACTTTCTGCCCTTTGTAGCTCTTAGCAATGTTTGTCTTTTTACTTTTTCCCTTCTAATTTCGACTTCTTCAGGCTCTATGCTTTCCAGCCAACTTTAATCTGCAAAAGTGTAAATGCAATGTCAATCGCTATCTACTGTCAGTCTGATGACTATTTTATCTTTCCACTCATTATTAACGTTTTTGTTTCTAATTCTTCTACACCCAGTAACCGCTTCTCTCATGGTGGTTTTTACTGCCTTGGAATGAAACTAATTAAAAAAAATTACAAATATTTATTTTAATAACATTTTTTAAATAATTCAGCAGACGACGTTAGTTCGACATTGTGCGTCTGAAAAATGGCGTTTTCATCACTGTACCCATGTTTCTCGGCCTTTTGCCTAAGATCAAAGTTTAGTATCTGTTCCTATCAGCTTAATCTGATTCTCTCTCCATTTTTATTTTTTCTTTCATTTTCCCACTGAAACCAAGAAATGTATTTTTCCCTCTTTCAACACGATCAAAACAAATAGTCTATTAGTTGTGAGGTATTGGCAGGACGTAACCGTCGTGCGAACTAAGTGTGGGACAAGCACACTTATAATAGGATATTCTATAAATAAGAAGTAATCTTATTTACATTATTCGGACTATTGTCCTCATCTTTGTCGCCATGTTAATCACAACGTTTCGGCCGTTGTACGCTCCGGCCTTCTTCAGGTGGTTGGAAATGTCGAACTGAACCCTTTATTTCGCTCACTGGCACAGTGGATAAAGGCGTTAGATTCAGTGACAGGGCCCAACAGAACTAACAGAAGATAGCTGATAACTGACATCCATTAAAAACATGGCACGTGGAACTAGAACAGTCTACCCCCAGTGAGCGAAATAAAGGGTTCAATTCGATATTGTTTTGTGTATCAGAATGAGATGAGCGTTATAATTGTAAACTTTTCTCCAAAATTAATTATTATACAGAGCTGTAATAAATAAACGGCAGATTACATTTTCTTTTTAATAATTTTGTCTCAAGTAAGTCAATAAAGCCACTAAGACGCAAGGGGTTACTAGGCGTGAGAGAATATGAGAAAAAGAAAATCTGTGGTCACCCAATATAAACCTGATTAACCCTAAGAGTTACCAACGTCGTCTTTGCACTCGTTATTATATCAGAACGTCAAAAGAGCTAAGCTGACTCAAAGAGTTGACTCCATAGCCACTAAGTACAAAATCGAGCCTCAAAGAATGTTGTTCATTCTCGCAAAGAAGATAGAATATTAGAATGAACTTTCTGGAAACTATATACCCTTCACTGCTAACGTTAATTTGACTGAAACCAGAAGTGAACAAACTATGAATTTTACGTATGAAAAATTAGTTTCGCATTCTTAATAAACTTTATTAACATTGCCGTTGTATTTTTCATTGGAGAATAAAGAGTCATTTACACAGTGCGATTTTCGAATTCTTGTATAAGACGGATTTGGAGATAATGGATACATATATTTTGTCAACCATATTTAAATCCAAATAAATTTGGCCTCCAGCGAACTATATTAGCAGTAAATATCTATTCAAGTTTAAATGTCGAGCAGAATATATTTCAAGCAATAATTTGATTAAATGTCACGGTGATCCTGCCACAACCGAAACGAGAAAAGGAAGATGTTTTAATGTTTAGCAATAAATCTGGCTGGATGAGTGTCCAATATTTTTGTTAATAGCCTAGTTTATATGATTGACCCAGATATGTCTTTACTGAAACTCTTGAAGCAGCAGGTATTTAAATATGCATTAAACAAATCAAAGTTTCCATGTTTTTTTTTCTCTTCTATTTGCTCGTGGATGATACTTGAACTTCGCTGATTGCCAATTAAGAAGCGTAAATTGTGAGTTCATTTTTGGATTAATACAAAATATGAAAAAATAATCGGAAAAGATCAAAGTTGGGTTAGTTGGAAGAAAAGAAAATATTCGCACATTTTTTTTCTTTCTGAATAAAGAAACGCCATATTTTGACGAAACGAATGAAAGGCCATAAAGATTAAGTAATAAAGATGGCAGCCGGAAGTTGGCAGGCTCACCTGGGAATCATGGCGTCACTTCCACTTGAAAGCATTTCCTCTCGTTTCTACTTAAGTTGTCTCCTCCATCGCAGTCACGTAATGAAGAAATTGTCAGAACGGATCTTTTTAGCTTTAAATTAAATTTTTTGGAAAGAAGTTATGCAAAACGTAAAAAAAAGTTTATCGAGAGGAAAGAAAAAAGGTTATGATGTCTTGGAAAACATAATTAACTGTAGAGTAAAAAATACATAAGGAAAACATAAAAGGAAAGATCACTACAATCCAGAAAAGAAACTGTGACTGTAGATGCAGAAAAAAGAAGAAAAAAAAATGGCGAAGATAAAGTGGAGCTAGTTTAAATTGAAGGAAAAACATAAACAAAAGATTTTAACAATAATAATATTAAATATAAAAATTGATAGAATAAGAAAAGAAAAACAAATGAAAAGCATGAAAATCTGGAAATTAATAAGAATAATAGTCCAACTATCAAGGAATAGAAATAAAAATCAACACTTGGACGTGGTTAGTATGACGACTAGCTTAATCAATTACGACCGAGTGCTCCATTTTTGCCACCTTGTGTCACAACTAAGCTACACTTATAAATCGCTATAAATAAGAGAGGTCACTTTTCGATGGCCTCTCTCGCTTGATCAATTACGACTGAGTAGTGAATTCAATTCTCACTCACTGCTCTATTCTCTCGGCCTTGTGCCACATCTAAGCTACGCTTAATAAATCGCTATACATAAAAGATATTGAAATGAGGATCTCCCTCATAGTTGAGATTGGCTCACCATTCACTCTAGGGTTCGGTACTTGAGCTCAGGCAAACATTTAAGATTATAAATGCTATTTTTCAAGACAGATCTTTTCCATTTAAACTATTGGCGCAGAACAATCTTCTTAATCACCTTTCACCTTTATTTCAACGTACACTAGAAAACGTAAAATAAAGAAATGAAACAAATATGTCAATTTTTTCATGGTCCTCTATACTTGGAAGAGTGGGGCAACATAATATTAAGAGAAGTAATGGTGAAGGAGCTCAAGCATAGCAGCAACGTTGGTGGTGAGTTCAGCAGCGACAGGCAAGCAGGCAGGCAGGCAATAAGGACATTAGGTTTAAAGCTTGCAAGTTCCAGGTCGAAGATTATCTCATGCCCCAGTAAATTAATGCACTGGCTCGCGAATTTGGTGAACTAGTAATCGTGAGTTCAATTCCTGGGGTGGGTAGTAAAAACTCAGATTCAGTGGAAACAAGGTGTGCCATAAATTTACAAGACGAGATATCCCCACACATAGACAGAAGATCAAGAACAATTGATCATCGTAGATTAAATAAAGGGTTCAGTTCAAAATTCACTGAAAGCCAGACGGCATCACAGTCGGAGCTTTGTGATAATAACAGCAAAGATGAGGATATTAGTCCTAATGTAAATAATGATTTTTACACCAATATTTCTTTGCTCTCAAGAATTTTACAGAGCTGGTGAAGGATTTACTCGAAAGAAAGAAACAAAAGGAAAAAAAAGCATAAACAGAGGGAAGTTTAAGTGATTAAGTTAATTTTAAAGAATAACTCTTTTGGGTGACTGATAGAGGAGCAGTTGTTTGCAAATAAACCTTAATTACCATTAACGAGTTTAATTCGCGTAAGGCGCATTGTATATACAAGCTTAGCCGTACCAGTCTTGTAAACTACGTGGGTTGGCTGAAAAGTTCATAGGCTAACCATGATATAAATATAAATAGACAGACCAGTTGATATACTAAAAGACATGCAAGTGTACCAAATTTAACAGCTGATCGACCAGCTATTTTATTCCCGCAGGTATTCTGTTGTAATCAGTCACTATTCTGTTGTATTCTGGCATCTATTCTGTTGTAATCAGTCACTAATGTGTTGTATTCTGGCATCTATTCTGTTGTATTCTGGGATCTATTCTGTTGTATTCTGACATCTTTTCCGCTGTATCCAGTCATCTATTGTGTTGTATTCTAGCAACTATTCTGTTGCATTCAGTCATCAATTTTTTTGTATTCTGTCATAAATTCTGTTGTATTCTGGCATGTATTTTAATCTGCCAACGTATTTCTACTCGAAGTTATATCTTGGTTAGTCTATAGACTTTTTAGCCGACCCACGTATTATAATACTCTCGTGAATACGATTCTCACTGGCTTCCTTGCATTTGTTGTTTTTGAACTAAGCAATTTTAATTAATTTTATACCTCCCTACTACTGTAGTAAACTCTAACTTATCTGTATTTGTAACAATCGTAGCCTTGTGCCAGACTAGTCAAAACATAATAAAGAGTTACGAAGGAAAGATCAGAAAAAATATAAGGTAAGAAACATCCATTAATATAGAAGAACAGAATAGAAAAACAAGACAAAAATAAAAACTGAAGACAAAATTGAAGTGAGAAAAAGATGAAAAAAATGAAATAATAATAAATAAAAAAATAAATAAATGAATAAAAATGATTGCCAACCAAAAGAAAAAAAAAAAACAGTTTAGAAGGGAAAATGAATTAAGAAAAGATAAATCGAGAAAAAATATCGGAACATAAAAAAGTCAAGATGGCGAAAATGAAAAAGAGAAAAAAATGAAACGAAAAAATATCGTCGAAAAAATATCGTCGAAAAAATATTTTAGCAAAAAGCTGAAAAAAAAATAGTATCAGTCGAAATGAATAAAATCGGGAGGAGGTAAAAAATGTGAGTTGGTGAAAAAATAAAAATATGTACAGCTAGGGATATTCTCCATAGAAAAAAAAAACTATCCACGAACCAAATAAAAAAAAAAAAAAACAGGGGACAAAAGTAAGCCGATGATTTAACGAAACTGTCATATACTGGAGAATGTTTTTCGTAGATAGTCGATATTTTAAAGTGTCAAAGTATTCTTGCAAATGAGATTCTAGAAATATTCGGTTGACAGAAAATAATTATTAAGACAGAAATGGGCGCAATTCAAAGGCTTATGAAAAAAAACAAAAAAACAATTGTGATAAAAACAATGAGAGGAATACGGAAAAGGAAAAACGTGTGATTTAAGCAAGGAAAATGAAGGTAAGAGAAATGCCAGATAAAGAGAAGGTAAATGAAATGTTAGAAGAGAAATAACAGAAAGAAAAAACAAGGTAAGAGAAACGCCAGACAAATGCAGGCAATAAAAATGACAGAAAATAGTAGTTTAGAGAAATGTCAGAAAATTAAGGTAAGAGAAATACCAGGAAAAAAGAAGGTAAGAGAAATGCCAGAAAAGGTATATAAGAGAAATGCCAGAAAAAGGTACTTAAGAGACATGCCAGAAAAAGAAGGTAAGAGAAATGTCAGAAAAGGTACGTAATAGAAATGCCAATAAAAGGTACTTAAGAGACATGCAAGAAAAAAATGTAAGAGAAATGCCAGAAAAAGGTACGTAAGAGAAATGCCAGAAAAAAGGTACTTAAGGAACATGTCAGAAAAAGGTACTTAAGAGACATGCCAGAAAAAAGAAGGTAAGAGAAATGTCAGAAAAACGAAGGTAAGAATGTCAGAAAAGGTACGCATGAGAAATGCCAATAAAAGGTACTTAAGAGATATGCAATAAAAAAGAGGGTAAGAGAAATGCCAGAAAAAGATACTTAAAAGAAATGCCAGAAAAAGGTACGTAAGAGAAATCCCAGAAAAAAGGTACTTAAAGGACATGCCAGAAAAAAGAAGGTAAGAGAAATGCCAGGAAAAGGTACGTAAGAGAAATGCCACAAAAAGGTACTTAAGAGACATGACATAAAAGAGAAGGTAAGAGAAATGCCAGAAAAAGATACTTCAGAGACATGCCAAAAAAATAATGTAAGAGAAATGCCAAAAAAAGATACTTAAGAGAATGCCAGAAAAAGGTACTTAGACATGCCAGAAAAAAGAAGGTAAGAGAAACGCCAGAAAAAGGTACCTAAGAGAAATGCCAGAAAAAAGTACGTAAGAGAAATGCCAGAAAAAGGTATTTAAGAGATATGCCATAAAAAGAAGGTAAGAGAAATGCCAGAAAATGGTACTTAAGAGACATGCCTTAAAAGAGAAGGTAAGAGAAATGTCAGAAAAAGGTACGTAAGAGAAATGACAGAAAAAGGTACTCATGGGAAATGCCAGAAAATTGTACGTAAGAGAAATGCCAGAAAAAAGGTACTTAAGGGACATGCCAGAAAAAAGAAGGTAAGAGAAATGCCAGAAAAAGGTACTTATGAGAAATGCCAGAAAAAGAGACTTAAGAGACATGCCAGAAAAAATAATGTAAGAGAAATGCCAGAAAAAGGTACGTAAGAGAAATGCCAGAAAAAGATACTTAAGTGAAATGCCAGAAAAAGGTACGTAAGAGAAATGCCAGAAAAAAGTACGTAAGAGAAATGACAGAAAAAGGTACTTAAGAGACATGCCATAAAAGAGAAGGTAAGAGAAATGCGAAATGCCAGAAAAAGGTATATTGTGAGACCGGAAACTACCTACACAATGGACTCTTCCAGGCCTATTTTAAGTAGGCGACATAGCACTCTACAGAGAGTGAAGAGAGTGATAGAGAGTGACGGAGAGTGACAGTGAGACTCTCGTACGACTACCAGTGTTGAACACTAACTTATAGTAAGCTCTGCTTACACTGTCTCTGTAACCTATTGTTAATATATCTTTCTTACATCTAATCCGTGTTCCGTGTTTAACTTCTGTGGGCCCAACTTTGGCACCCACATCAGTGGCGACGAGGATTCTAGAAACGCACTCACGGCGAAACCTAAATACCTTACCAATCCCACATCTGGGTCGACGGAGAATTCTAGAAACGCATTCACGTCGAAAACCCGCAATACTTTGCCAGTCCCACAACAGTGGCGACAGAGAAAGATTCGAGAGTTTCGTTCTCACTGTATCAATAGCAACAGTACTCGAAAAATACACAAACCCCAGTCGTTCCCCCAGCAGTGTTGAACGTGAAATTAAGCTGGTATTAATACATTAGTGATTTAAGACCTAAACACCCAGTGTCTATATATACTCCAATAACAAACGCCATTGCCAAACTAGCGATTCAACATCTACGGAATATCAAAGTCTGTCCAATACGAGAACGATTTCTACACACCCACACACACAGAAAAAAACAGTTGTTCGTAAAAAAACTGACAAGATCAAGTACTACCATTTTACTCAATTTTTCGGGAAAAAACTATCGAAAATTTTTTATGTAACTGAGTTGAACTCGGGCATAAAATTATTCTCCCCTCAAATTCACGGAGGTGAGTTTTCTCTTCTTTTGTACCTCTATATAAAAAAAAAAATACATAAGTGTGGTGAAAAATTATTCAATTACGTTAAAATTAACGGAACCACGGAAAAAAAGCTAAACACACATAATTAGTTTAGTTTAACTATTGTCTGTCCAATTTTTTTTCTGTAAAAGAAAAAAAAAAGGAACAAAAATCTATCCAAGATTTTTTTGTGTACCTCCTCTTAGTACACGTATTTCAAAGCAACAAAAAAGCGCTGTCATTTTTAAATATGGAAGATTTGCAAAAAGTAGTTGCCCAAATATTAAAACTAAATTTGAACCAGCAACAAAATTCAGAAGAAAGACAACAACAATTTTTGGATTTACATAAACAGAAAATGGAATTCCAAAAAATTACGCTTCAGAATGCTGAACTACAACAGAAACAACTTAAAGAATTATTCGGAAATGCATTAAAAGACTCAAACTCTGAAAAAGATACAATATTCTCCCAGAGTATAATCTACAATTCAATGGAAACCTTTGAATACGTACCAGAGGAAGACAAAACGTTCCAGGCTTTTACAGGCGCTACGAAGATATTTTCAACGTAGACTGTGAACAATAGCCCAGTAAAAAAAAAAGGTACGTCTACTATTGAGAAAACTGGGAACTACAGAACATAGTAGGTTCGTAGACTTCATACTACCCAAGAAAACGACTGACTTGGATTTTTCAGAGACGATTAAGCTCCTATCGGAACTATTCGGGCCTAACACAACCTTGTTCCACAAACGTTGGAAATGCCTGAACACAGATTTCAGCGAGTGGGCAGCACCTACGGTCTACTTAAAAAAGAAGTCCAATCAAATACGAGTATGCGCAGATTTTTCCACAGGGTTAAACGATGCCTTGCAAGATCACCACTATCCTCTCCCAAGCCCTGAAGAAATTTTCAATAAACTCAATGGTGAAATTTTTTTTTCTAAAATCGACCTCTCGGACGCATACATTCAGATAGAGGTGGAAGAACAAAGTTCCAAATTGCTCTGCATAAACACCCATAGAGGGTTGTACAAATACAACAGGTTGGCTTTTGGAGTAAAGGTTGCGCCTGCAATTTTCCAGCAGGTCATGGGCGCCATGCTGGGCGATCTTGACTACGCAACAGACTATTTGGATGATATACTAGTTACCAGTAAAACTATGGCAGAGCACCGGAACCATATAATAAACGTATTCGAAAAGATACAAGAATACGGATTTAAGGTTAAGGAGGAAAAGTGTGACTTTTCCTTACCAGAAATTAAATACTTAGGACACATCATAAATAAAGATGGTCGTCGGCCGGATCCAGAAAGAGCCAACGCGATCAGAAATATGCCGGCCCCAGATAACGTTCAAGCGTTACAAAACTTCCTCGGCTTAGCTAATTTTTACCAAGGGTTCATTAAGAACATGCAAAATTTGAGAGGGCCTCTAAACCAACTTTTAAAAAAGGACAAACCATGGTCATGGACCCCGGAATGCCAAGACGCATTTGAGAAGATCAAGAAAACTCTTACTTCAGACCTCTCCCTCACACATTTCGACCCTAGTCTCGACATCATAGTCGCAAGTGACGCAAGTTCGTACGGCATAGGCGCTTTTATATTACATAAACTGTCAGATGGTTCGCGAAAAGCTGTGGCTCACGCATCAAGATCTCTACTTCCAGCTGAGAAACAATAAATCCCAAGAGGAAAAAGTATTAACAGTTTTATTTTTTTCTCTCCTTTTCAAAAAAGAAAACTCTTTGGAAGCGGGGTATTGTGTGACCGGAAACTACCTACACAATAGACTCTTCCAGGCCTATATTAAGTAGGCGACATAGCACTCTACAGAGAGTGATAGAGAGTGACACAGAGTGATACAGAGAGACAGTGAGAGTCTAGTTCGACTACCAGTGTTGGACACTAACTTATAGTAAGCTCTGCTTACACTATCTCTGTAACCTATTGTTAATATATCTTTCTTACATCTAATCCGTGTTCCGTGTTTTACTTCTGTGGCCCCAGCTTTGGCACCCACATCAAGGTACTTAAGAGAAATGCCAGAAAAGGAAGTTAAGAGAAATGGTACAACAAAGGTTAGGGAAAGGCCAGAAAAAAGATTGTAAGAGAAATGGCAGAAAGATTAGGTAGGAGAAATGTTATATGATTCAACAAAATAAAAAAAAGAAAACTGGACCTAGCAGAAAATATTCTTCTGACTAAATTCTACTATCTTTTTTTTTTTTTGAAAATTTAAAATTTATCCGCGATTTACTGCTCAATAATCCTGGTCCAGACGGATGGCTGCACCCGAATTACCCAAACCTCTTCCACTTTTAATAAATATAATCAGCCATAATGAGGTGGGTAAGAATACTGAGGGAGGTTCTGAAGGATTTTAAAAGAGTTGCTGCCATTTGTCTCATAGCATTGATTGCAACTTCTTTTTTATATATAGAGCAGGACAACAGTCCTTCTCAACTTTAGTTACTCGAGCTATAAAATCCTCGTCATTTTTCTGTCGTGCAGAAGAAGTGACTGATACGCAAATGAGTGCGTGACGTGCCGGGAAACCGGCAGGGGTGGGGGCATTGCATTTGATCAATGCGGCTGCATCGTGCACTTGCATCAGTCACAGCTCGTGCAGCGTCGAGGAAACATAGCGGTGTCGAAAAGGTTTGTTCTGCGTGGTCTGCTGTAAGGTGGTCTTATAAGCAGTCGCTGAATACATCAAGCCTTTGGGGATAATGCTGTCAGTGAACGCTGCACCTGGGCAATCTGCTCCTTTGTTATGAACCCCCCGCAGTGGCCGGTCACACATCCTGAATGATGAGGCCTTGAAAGCGGAGATAGAGGAGGACAACTGCTAAAAACCTGTGGGTGATATTGTCGAACCTTTCCAGGTTTCTGATGAAACAGTCCGAATTCAACTGCACCGCACAAGGCAGGTGTTATAAGTTGTGCAAAAGGGGTACCCACACATTGTCGGAAGTCAACAAGCAACAATGAGTGACGGCCTGTTTCTCGTTGCTATCTTACCACCTCGACGAGTGCTCACCATTAAAGAAAGTGGGTCCTTCATGATACTCTCAAACGTACTAGACATTGGTTGTCACCACGGTATCCGGTGCCTCACATCACAAGACCACATCTATACCCACGTAAGATCATACTATGTATATGGTGCCTTATGAGTTGATACAAACGGGCCAAGCCATCACTGCGGACCTGTACATGAAAGTGTTTAAACGTGTACAATGGATATTGAAGCAGAAGGAACCAGCATTGGTTAATCGTACGGGCGTAATGTTTCTTCATGACAATGCCCAGTCTCATGTGGTTCAGGTAGCCAGGAATACCATACGGCGACTTGGCTGGGAGGTATTGTCCCATGCTTTAATAAGTCGATATAATATCAGATTCAAACATTCAGCATTCATTGATTTCATTCGAAACTCTATTCTGATACTACCCGGAACTTGCACCAATAGAATACCAACTCCTCCATTCAACTGACAACCGCCTTCGTGGGAAATCCTTCGCAGAGTTCTTTTACTCACAGACTTCTTTGATTCCAAGACACCTAATCTTTTGCCGCCAGAACATTGCGCAGCTGGAGGCACGTTTACAAAAGCTTCTTCGTGCTGATGGGGATTATTTTGAGGACTAAGAATATGTCAAATTTGCTGTATACCATTTTTTTTTAAATAAATCAAAAACAGAAAATACTTTTACTCTTTTCTATGTTACGGTGTCCCCCCTGTTCTGTCGCCAAACTCGCAAAGTAGTTTACTTGATACTTTTTCTTCCTCCTATTTCCTTCATTATATCATGTGCGTATTAGATTATCTAGGCCCACTTTCCTCACTATATCTTTCAGAAATTTCAACTCTCTTACTGATTGTAAATATGAGTTTGCTATTACTATTTACTTTATGAAATCTTCGTTGCTAGCATGTTCTAACAATGATATTCTCATTATTCGTCGGTTGGAACAGAACTTTGTTACTCCAACTCTCTTCTTCATCCGTCAGGAAATTGTCCAGTACTCACTGCCATATAGAGGATTCGGCATTACATAGTAATGCTACGCACGCTATTTCCTTTATTTCTAATGAAATGCTCGTATATCTAAATTAGTATCTGAGAGACATCTTTCTCTCATCCTATCGTAAAGTTAATATTAGCCGTTTCCTTATAAGGAAATATTATAAATTAAATATTTATATTAAAACAATTTGATGTAATGACAAAAGTGATGAACATTTTAGAAGACTTAATATCACTTGTTCGCCAGCTGTAGCCACCAGACACACACACACACACACACACACACACACACATATATATATATATATATATATATATATATATATCTATATATATATGCATGTTTCATTAAATAATATAGACAAGTTTTGTCCATTTCTTTTAAGTTCCTTTCATATTGTCTGATAAGCTTAATAACATTTTCAAAAAAAAAAAAAAAAAATTAGGTTAATCATATACTACACTAAATCTAGTCTATCCAACTTAATTGTTCGCAATGATTCTTCCCCGCTCCCCCGTTAG
This sequence comes from Acanthosepion lycidas, assembly GCA_963932145.1. Classification (NCBI taxonomy): domain Eukaryota; kingdom Metazoa; phylum Mollusca; class Cephalopoda; order Sepiida; family Sepiidae; genus Acanthosepion; species Acanthosepion lycidas. The sequence goes on from OZ010576.1 coordinate 3,268,401, forward strand.
TGATTTGCAAAAAACCAACATAGTTTACAAATTCAAATGCCCTTTGGGAGATTGTATCTCCAATGGATTAAATAATATTTATGTTGGTCACACCACAAACCCGCTTTCACGACGCTTGACTCTACATTTGAATGATAACTAACATTTTTAGGCATTTAAAACATCATGCCTGGCCGCGTACACAATTCCAGAAAATCCTCGTTGAAAACACAACTATACTTAAACATGAAAACAATAAACAAAAACTAAAAATTCTTGAAGCTATATACATAAAACAGTTGAAACCTAACCTGAACAAAATAAACTATGAAATCTCCACAAATATTCTTAAATGCCTATAATTGATAAGCGAAGCCATTGGTTTATACCAACGACTTCCCATACTTAACAGTTTTAATTTTCACTCTCGCGTGGTCATGTGTGACGTCACGAGCCGCGACGCGATTGTCGCTTCCGCGTCTCATATACACGATATTACTCGTTGCTTTGAAATTTTTCATGCAACAAAAACAGACTATCATTACTATTTCGTCCGTGCATTGGTTGATATATAGAAAAGTAACTGTCATATTTGATAATGGCTTATGTAAGCCGAAAGCTTAAATTGAATTTAAACATCTATCAATATGGTGATTTTCTTTTCGTCTTTCAATTATAATATTATTAAGCTTATCAGACAATATGAAAGGAACTTACTTAAAATAAAGAGACAAAAATTGTCTATATTATTTAATGAAACATGCATCAATGAAAAATCGCTGGCTAAACATATACATACACACACACACACACACACACATATATATATATATATATATATATATATATATATATGCATAGCCATGTAAAATGAGAACTAATAGAGTCCAATTCCGACGTTCGTAACATTCAATTTAAAAGAGGACTGAATACAAGAGTAGAACAATATTCTTTATTTTAGGATATTACATGCAATCATGTTTTGATGCGTATTAGCACATCTCATCAGGCGTTAGCAAATAGCTGGTGAGTAGACAATTTTTGGGCATTTAAAAAAAGATAAACATTTTTTATTTGGTCGTTTCGTCCCAATTTAGGAGTGATCGAAAGATTTTCAGCACCCTTTATATATATATATATATATATATATATATATATATATGTGTGTGTGTGTGTGTGTAAATCTTTCAATCACATCATTTTTGGAGCACTTCTTAGTCGGCCAGTGCACTTTTTCAGCATTCCCAATGAAAGTTAACATTTACCTATCTATTTATATATCTATGGCGTGTTTAAATAATACACTGAACCTAGACAGAGATCTGGGGAGTGACACGTTGATTCTAGACAAAAAAAAATGGCAGTTTGATTCGAGGCAGAGCACACAGGTGCAACACTGACCGAAGGAAAAATGGCATGAATTTGATCCTAGGGAGATCGCACAGATGCTACGCTGATCGAAGGCAAAAGGTCTTTTTGAGTGACAGTTTGATATTAGTTAAAGTGTAGAGATGCTATATTGATCATAGGCAGAGATATTCTGATCTCAAGCCAAAATGCTAATTTTGTAATAATAATAATAATAATAATAATAATAATAATAATTATTATTATTATTCAGTTTTTAAGTAAAAAATTGGGGAAAATGGATAGTGTGGCAGCAGTTGAACAAATAGAATGTGCCTGTTATGTTTTTATTTTTTATTTTACCTGTATGCTAATTTCATCAGTCCCTTTGTTGTAATTTGCGTCTTGTTAATTACCGTGATTTAATTAGTACCATGCAATTGACGCGGAGAATTGACGTATAAGTAATTTGCGGGTGGCATAAGATTTTGAAGTGGGAAGAGCTTGTAATGTTTTGACTATGAAGATTCTTGAATCCTAAATTTTTCTTGGACTCTAAATCTGACAACAGTTGCCAAGAGAAAAATTACCCATCACACAGGTTCTCGCCAGTGACGAAGAGTGACTTGGATTCGGGGCATGCAGTCGTGAATATTTTGTCATAACGGCCTACCATAATATTTCATCACTTACTGCTTGTCAATCATCAACTCTACAAGCTACTTGCTACTTCAACGGCTCTGTAAGAAAATGAAACCTTTTCACAAAGAAGTAGTTTTTCACTGCTTTTTAAGACAAATATAATTAATTTTGTTTTAATGTTGTTCACAATTTAATGAGGTGTAGACATTTTAATTTTAAAAATTCCTAAATAATTTTCCTATCCCTTGACGACTGGTGTCAGAAAATGGCATTGAATAATTACTGGAACAATGAAAATTCGTAATTTTGATGTAAACGTTAAAATTACCAATTTTCTTACACAGCCGTTGAAGTAGCAAGTAGCTTGTAGAGTTGTTGACAGACAAAATAGTAAGTGACGAAATATTACGGTAGGTCGTATATGGCAAAATATTCGCGATGCATGCACTGGTTCCAAGTCACTATTCGCCACTGGTCCTCTTACTGTTTACGATGACTACATCGTAGCGTTGCCCTCTAGATTTCTGCAGAAAAGAAGAATTAACATTTTCTGGTCGGTTGAATTTTCAAGATGAATAATCATAATTATTATACCATCATTTATTCAAACTGCTATTTATACTCATAATATTTCGCCCATGATACTCTCCAGCCTGTTTCAAGTGCTTCTAGTATTCGTTAAAGTTAATGAAATTTCGAACGGAACCATTTATTCAGTCTACGAGTTAGACTGTTTTCATTTTGCTAGGTTCTGAGAAACTGATCAGAAAACCCAGCATAGAATTAGTCACTATATCGGACAGTTTGATTAGAAAAGAACCGATATTAAGTGTAAAGCTCCAGAAATACACAAACGGACAATGTAATTGTGAAGAGAAGTTACAGCATGCGTATGCAGTTAATCTGGTGCTACTGAGATCAATTATTGTGTCAGGCGTTGTAAGGCATTGATAATTTGCTCAGTAGACCCAGCACATATATATAGAAATATTTGTCGAACATTAAGTTTAAAGCTTTGAAATTACTCTAAAAGACAGTGGATAGAAGATTTTGTTACATATATGCAGTGAACCTCGTGATACTGAGTTCAATTCTCGCGACAAGCAGTAAAATCCATATACCCTGCTTTAGTAAACGCACACACGCGACACCACAAAAAGAATTAATCAAAAAGAATTAATTAACACTAGATCATCTCCTAACATTGACAATGGAATGAAACCAGTTCTCAAGAGTAAACGAATGTTAGAGACACCTGAAGAACGGGAGCAGAACCAATGGCCGACTATATAGTGACTATATTCAACAAAATGGGAAGAACAGCTCGAATAAATTTATTAGCAATGTTCCTGTTTTATTCCTCTTGCACTCAGCTCATGTTACAGAAAGTCTGACCGCCCCTGTTCAAGTGTTGACCCATTATTCACACGAGAGATAAAAGAAAAGAAAAAAAAAAAGAAAGTCAATCGATGTTGTAATATTATAAACGCCAGTTGTAATCTAATTTACAACATGTAAACACCAAACGTAGCAGGGCTGTTGGCATGTCATCACTTTAATGAGTTTTTTTCTCATGTTCGTATCTGCTGGGAGAATCAATGTTTTTCATTTTTAGGCAAGGTCAATGGATCCTTAGAGATGAAGGTTTATCTACACAAAAACAAGAGTAACAACATAAAAAAAAAATATTGCTTTAGCGCAAATTCAATTTAGGTTCTGCAAAGGTTCAAAGTATCTATTACAAATCACGCCTGATTGGCTATTATCCTGTCATAGCATTTACCATAATTTAACCGACGATCAGATAAAAAAAGAAAAAAATTGACATCAACTTTAGATATGACCGAAGATTTCTATTTTCTGATTTATACATGTCATTTTTTTACCAAGCAATAGATTCACGCGAAAGTAATGACAATACAAACACTACGTAGAACAATCCAACCGCCTTCATACAGATGGAAAATGAACTGAGCAAGTACACAAACTTGAAAGGGGAGCCAAAAGATTGAATCGTCTTTTTACCATATGTATTTAATCTATATAGTAAGGAGAGCCGAAGAGAGCTAGCAGTCTGATCAGGATTTTCTTTTTTTTAGACACAATCTAAACAACAAATGATATGCAGCTGATACCCTGACGAGGACAGACAGAAAGAAAACTACAGGAACTCCTAGAGAAGATAGTAAAAGAAAGCGGGAAAAAAGGACTAATTATCAGTTGTAAGAAGAACAAATATATGGGTGTGTGTAAGAAGGACAGAAAAAGATAGGATCTATTAATGGGAGATTTCGAAATCAACCAGATACAGAGACTTAATTATCTGGAATGTTTTAACTGATGACAGAAAATGTGACACAGAAATCCGAAGACACATTGGAATAAAGAAAGATGCCTTCCCGAAGCTAAATGAAATATTAAGTGGTAGGAAAATTTCCTTAGGAAGAAAGAAAAGAGAGTTGGATTTCTATGTCAGTAAATGCTAGAAGATTTCCTCACAGATGAAAAAGAAACTTGTGGTAACAGAAATATGGCTCTACAGAAGGGTGCTGAGAATACCATGAATGGATCTTCTAAGCAACGAGAAAGTTTTAAGGCAATCAGAATCATATAGCACAGAATATTAATATCAGAAAGAGACAGTTTCAATTTCTAGGACGCATAATTAAGAAGGATGGTTTGGAGAATTGGACACTCACAGGACATATTGAAGGCAAGAGGAACAAAGAAAGCAGCTAGTAACCTATATAAGTTGCCTGTGTAAATGGATGACAGACTAGGGATTGGGAAGATAGTAAAAGGACAGCCATTGTTTAGTTGTTTTATTTTCAGTCAGTTCCGTGTTTTAATCCTGAAGCGATTCTTGATGATAACTAAGAAAATAACGTTTGTTTATTCGCTTTGCAAGGATTTTTCTGACCAGAATTCATTTCCCCATTCTTTTCAGACGCAATTCAAAGCTCAGAAAGTATGATATGAGACTGACAATTTTATTCCTTTTATATTTTTCCTACAACAAAGTTGTTGTTCTGGTTCTCATTCATTTTTAAGCCGGCTGCCTTGTACAATTAAGTCTCTGGCAGATACCGCCTTGTATGGGCTGGAGCTTGACAGAATTCAAAAGCATTTACGCGGCTCTGTAGGCGATGATTCATTTCCTACTCTGCAACCATTCTCCTACAGCTGCAACGTCGCAAATCTATCGTTATTTCTATGGAAAACTAGCTACATGCCTTAGTTTCACTAGTTCAGACCGTTACAGCTTAGAACCGTCACGCCATAGACACAACGGCAAACCATCTACATTCCTTTCGTATCGCATTGGTAAGTAAGAAATTTCATTCGATTATATCCTTCCCAAGAACGGATAAAGCTGCAACAGAATCACTACAACTGAACCAGATCGCATATAAACTGCCATATACAGACATGAAGCAAATAAACACATTTCTAAAAAGTGGCAAGAGATTTGGATCTCCTTCGAAAACAACACATTTTATTGCATAAAACCCACCCTGGGAAGCGAGGGGGAACTGACACGAAAGTCCTGGAAAGATAAAGGTCATTATGTCAAGATAGCGCATTGATCATACAAAAATCAGCCACTCTTACTCGAACAAGAATATCCACCACAGTGTATAGCATGTCAAACACAATTCACTGTGAAACATTCTAATAGAATGTGCTGACTTTAACCAGACAACTTTTCTATACAGAAAATAATCTGAGAGAACTTTTCGAGAGGGTCAATATAAACAATATTCTATCCTTTCTGGAGGGAGTGAACCTTTATCATAAAATATAAAACCATTTATATATATTTGATTTTTTAAAATTAAAACATCTAAAAAAAAACATACAAAATCGTTATTTTAGATTTCAAATATACAGACTCAAACAAAACAATTTACTATTTATGTATCAACATAATCCCTCTACAAAGAATTTATATGTGATAATCTTTCCACCAAAGATTTGCCTACTGTACCTTTTCCGACATTAAATAACCTAGAATGAGTTGACATGCAGTATAATCAATGAATCAATCAAAAACCAAGAACGGCCACTACTTTATGGAAACAGACACCAAAGAGGAAGCTTCCATAATCTCAACAATCTTCGCCTTTTCATGAACTCCTAATCTTCACCCATTTTTCTTCCTCCTACGTCTATACAACAATATTCATTCAATAACGCTCGACCTTGAGGGATGCTTCGCTCTTGTATTTCCATTTGGTGAGAAATGTGCTTCTAAAATCTTTAAAACTATCCATTTCTTTCGACATATTTATTTGCGGAGACTTGAATATATAGAGACAAATCTATTTCAGGGCCTTAATAATCTTCATATGCAACAGAGCTTACCATCCCAGCCTCCCTCATAGTTTTTCTCTAGATTGAATCGTCTGTGACCTTCCCAACCTCTGCTCCACCGTCCATCTACCCAGCCATTGAAGCAGAAGTGACATGAAAGAAAGATGGGTGGGAAAACCACGTAGAGTGCATTGTCACTTTCCTTTCATGTTTACGTCGACTTTATTGTTCCTCGTAGACATCAAAGGCGGCGTAGATAACAAAGGATTTTCTATTCGCTGCAGAATAACGACAACGCTTAACATCTGTGTCAGCTCACAATAAGAACTTAGAATTAAAGACTGCTTATTTTTATTCCACTGCCAGGCCGGTGGCAATCGTTACTACAATTTTCGTTTTCAAAAATATCTTCGTCATATTCTTTAGTGTGTTATCTTTTTTTAATAGTTTTGGCAAATAAAAACACGAACATCCAAACTTGGCATATATTGTACCTTTCGAAAGCTATTTAGAATTGCCACATTTAGAAGACTGTTTTTTGTTATTTAATTGCATTTAATATTCTTCTTGTATGTGCCGTGTCCTTTCAGACCGTTGGCCGTCATGGTTCTCCACAATAGTCCGTTCTATGTAGCTATTAATAACTTTTATCTTTTTAACATCCCCCCCCCCCAAAAAAAAACCCTGCTCGGTAGGTTATGCGGTGCTTTCGGTTTCATTTGGTTTGGTTTGGTTTGGTTTGTTTTATGTCATCTCGACCTCAGTGGGTTATTTAATATTGACAAAATTTCTACAATATATTCGTATGAAGAGAATATGTATTCTTTGTAAGAAATCAGTTTTGTAAAACAGGTTTTATTGATGTATTTTTGTAAAGAAGGTTTTTGTCAAGATTCTGGTTTGGTTTATTTTGTTTTACGGCATATCAACTGCTTCTTGCAGATTGACCACAGATTCTTGATTGGATTTAAATCAGGAAAGGTTTGGTGACATTCTATAGTACTTTGATATGCCCACTTGTAAGGCTTGCCAGTTTTTTCATGCAGCGTTACGATTTTTGTACACTTCCTTGGAGTAACGTCCCTCGCAGACAATAGCCGTAGGACAACTAATTAGCAGTCGAAACAATAGTGTCAGGGCGTGATGAAAATCTGATGCATCTAATCATTTTTCAAGGTCAAACAAATTTCATAATACACCCCGAAAATAGATTCATATTAGTACACACTACTGAAAATAACCTAAAATGAGGAAAAAAATAGAAATCGATTACACCCTGTCACAGCAGTGCATCTAAAACTGACCAAATGGTGAAAGAAAGGAAACTAAAGCTGTTCTTTTAATTAATTTGCGCAAGGATGTATTAAAAAACAAGTTGTTGAATGCCTATATTTTATGGTGTTCTATTGAGATTCCCATAGAGGCATATATAAGCCAATATATAATTGCAATATTAGCGGATTAAGCCTGTTAGATGTACGGATAATCTATGATGTTTCTGTTGACCTAACTAAATACGTCAGACTCGCATATAGTCGAATCATTTTTAGATAAAAGAAAGTCACATAAAAAGTCACATAATGGTGCCAAAAACGACAATCCTCAAGAATGAATCTTAAAAATTCTCAACTGATTTGTGAGATTGATTTCGTTTCTACCCATTAGAGATGACATTCAAGATATCATTTTTCTCTGTATAATGCGCACCAGTGGTTTGTTTAGAAAAAAGATATTTACCCAAATTTCTTAAAAAATTCGTTTCGTCCAGATAGCAAAATAATGAAATATTTACGATGATGTCCATGGAAGATGGTGTCAAGAATCAGAGAGAAAAAAACTAACCGAAATGTTCGTGCTTTGCTGATCAAGGAAATTTCTTTTACTGAAATCGTCTATCGATGATATCCATGAAAGATGGCGCCGGGAATCGGAGTGAAGCATTAACAGAAAACAAAATGCAAACTTCTCACTTATTTTATCAAAATAAATTATTTATAAATATTTAAAGCAATTCGAGTTTAAACTTATTATTTAAATTAATTATGGTTATATTGTCAGAGAGAAAGGATAACAAGATGCAAATGCTCAAAATGATGTTTTTTACATGTCATTTCTGGTCTACAGGTTTCTTGCAGAAGGATGATAGTTAAGCGAAACAGCATATGAATATACTCAAACATATACTGCTGTTTTTACCGCAGAACTGGCTCCAAGGAAACCATCTGTAGATGATTATTCTTATACAAAGTACCATTAATTAATGAGGAAGCATGCAAAATAAAAATAGACGTGGTTTAAGATCGAAGAAAATGTATAAATATATTTTCAAATATATACATTCCATTATAATTCTAATCATCGTTTTTTAAAACACTAAAATTGCCTAGAATTGATGGTAATTAAATGATAGCGAGGTCAAGGAAAAAACCGTCTTTGAAAAAAATATCCGAGTTTATAGTGGTTTCTATATATTTACATCTTTGCGAATTTATATAATAGGAAGAGAGGAACGTTTTTTTAGTTTGGCTTTAGTTTGGTTTCGGAGTGAATTAATATTTTTGAATTAAATAAAGCTTGTCAGCATGCTTTTAAAGAAATTGATAAAATTAAGCAAACATAATTCATTTGATTGCATTTATTTTAGATACTGAGAGACTTGAAGAGAACTTCTAATAGAAACAACATTTCTGGATTATCTGGAAATTTCCAGCATCCTTTTGAAGTCCCGTAATTCCTCATGTATAATACGGCTTCATCCGTAATACGCACACCTAAAATTCTGCTGAAAGTTTGGGAAAATCCTTCTAATCACGCATAATACGCACCCCTCGTTTGGTAATCAAATCCTATAAGGTATACCTCTGAAATTTCATTACAGCCAACAATTCCTACTTTAAAAATGGTTATAAATATTAATCGAATTTAGTTTTATGATTATTGTTATTTTATTTTACGCAATTCTTTTAAAGATTTTTTGTAGCTGTGCATAATACGCTCCCCTACCTTGGCTTATTTTTTTTACGAAAAAATGCGTATCATACATGGGGAATTACGGTAATTGATATAAAGTATAGTGGACACATTTGATTTTGAATAGAAATAATAGGAATATTACATTTGATATGAATATTAGGAATAAGAATGGAATAAGTAACACTAAAAAGGATTGAGACTGGAAAAAATAGGAATATTACGAATAAGAATGGAATAAGTAACACAAATAGATTGAGAATGGAAAGAATAGGAATATTACGAATAAGAATGGAATAAGTAACACTAAAAAGGATTGAGACTGGAAAGAATAGGAATATAACGATTAAGAATGGAATAAGTAACACAAATAGATTGAGAATGGAAAGAATAGGAAAATTAGGAATAAGAATGGAATAAGTAACACTAAAAAGGATCGAGACTTGAAAGAATAGGAATATTACGAATAAGAATGGAATAAGTAACACTAAAAAGGATTGAGACTGGAAAGAATAGGAATATTACGAATAAGAATGGAATAAGTAACACAAATAGATTGAGAATGGAAAGAATAGGAATATTACGATTAAGAATGGAATAAGTAACACTAAAAGGATTGAGACTGGAAAGAATAGGAATATTACGAATAAGAATGGAATAAGTAACAAAAATGGATTGAGAATGGAAAGAATAGGAATATTACGAATAAGAATGGAATAAGTAACACTAAAAAGGATTGAGACTGGAAAGAATAGGTATATAACGATTAAGAATGGAATAAGTAACACAAATAGATTGAGAATGGAAAGAATAGGAAAATTAGGAATAAGAATGGAATAAGTAACACTAAAAAGGATCGAGACTTGAAAGAATAGGAATATTACGAATAAGAATGGAATAAGTAACACTAAAAAGGATTGAGACTGGAAAGAATAGGAATATTACGAATAAGAATGGAATAAGTAACACAAATAGATTGAGAATGGAAAGAATAGGAATATTACGATTAAGAATGGAATAAGTAACACTAAAAGGATTGAGACTGGAAAGAATAGGAATATTACGAATAAGAATGGAATAAGTAACAAAAATGGATTGAGAATGGAAAGAATAGGAATATTACGAATAAGAATGGAATAAGTAACACTAAAAAGGATTGAGACTGGAAAGAATAGGTATATAACGAATAAGAATGGAATAAGTAACACAAATAGATTGAGAATGGAAAGAATAGGTATATTACGAATAAGAATGGAATAAGTAACACTAAAAAGGATGGAGACTGGAAAGAATAGGAATATTACCAAGAAGAATGGAATAAGTAACACTAAAAAGGATTGAGACTGGAAAGAATAGGAATATAACGAATAAGAATGGAATAAATACACTAAAAAGATTGAGAATGGAAAGAATAGGAATATTACGAATAAGAATGGAATAAGTAACACAAATAGATTATTACAACGGCCGAAACGTTGTAATAAATATGGCGACAAAGATGAGGACAATAGTCCGAATAATGTAAATTGTGTGCATAATACCTCATCTCAAAAATATAGACAGATACTGAACGGACGAAACATTGTAATAAATATGGCAACAAAGATGTGGAAAATAGTCCGAATAATGTTAATAGTGTACATAATACCTCATCTCAGAAATATAGACAGATATTAAACAATCCCTGTTGCAGACGTCTCCTCAGAAATACCAAGAAATAACCAAACACATCATAACGTTAATCTGCGTCTCTTTGCTTTTTATCATTTCTATTTTGATCTCTGACGAAACTTTAATAAAGTGAAACATGCTAGATTGGGATTTGTTTCGTCATTTGTTCTTTAACCTATTATTTTGTCGGATTTCTATCCATATTTGATCTGCATTTGTGTCTCTTCAGAACAAGAAGCTGACCTGTAGTTGGGACAGCAATTTTGCTGACCAGACTTTAGTCACAGATTCTGAGATAGATTACCTAATGTGGCGTGTATAATAAACAGCTTCAAACGAGTACAGTACATTCAAACCGTCGATCACGATGACTTGTGATTTGGGGCTAGCACACATCAACGGCTCCTGAATAGTTTCTTCTACTTACAAGGTTTGGGTCATTCCGTTCTATGGGTTTCAATCTTCTGAATTTCGGCGGATTATTATCAAGAAGTTACAACCTTGACAATAGTCTCATGTTTTAATCACTTTGATACTCTACAGCACGTTTATATAATGAAAGAACAGAAGGTGAGTGTGTGATTGAAGGAGTGAGTGAGAGAATGGATGCGACAGTGAGTGAGATAGTAGTGATGGAAGGAGAGAGGGAGAGGGTTCTTAGAATCTTGATTCATATTCAGCCTCTTGAGTTTTCGGAATCCTAGGTCACATTCCTCGCTATGTGAAGGAATGTCACCTGAGAGAAGTGATAGTCTTTGTGATCTTAGAATTCCAGATGACATTGTTTCCTTAGAATCCGAGGTTAAATTTCTTGCCTTGGGTTCTCAGAATTCCAAAAGACATTCCATGCTTTCGGCTTCAAGAATCCGAAGTGATACATTTCTTCCTTTTGTTTTCAGATTCCGGGTTGACAATAAGCTTTTCTTGGGTTCTAAGAACTGAAGATGATATTTCTCGCTTTGCGACTCGTTGTTGTTCAATTTCTACCCCATTTTGAAATATCATAAAATATTTTTCCGCATTATATTAGCACATCAAAATGAAGAATTATGAAATTCCATTCCAGTTCTTCCTCTAGTGAAAAATTTTTCCTTTAGAGTTAGAATTTCTTTCCCGTGTACCAAATGATTTGTTTGAAAATCTCCTTTTGTAAGTATTCATTACCGATTTCTTAGAGCAACCAGTAATTTTTAATTAGGGTAATAAAGCCACTAAGACGCAATGGAGTTAGAGAATATAAAAATATACTATTAAGGTGAAAAGACAATAAAAGAACAAGAATTAAAAAAAACAAAAAAACAAACAAAAGATAACGATTGACATTATATTTAATTTATGAAGATCAAATTTGACTGGAAAAAAAATCCGGAAGAAAATTCAACAAAAGAGAAGTGCGAGAGAAGAAATTGTTAACATAGAACTTACGGTTACATCTAGCCAATTCAACTGTAAAATGAGGAGACATAACGGCCAATCTAGTACTGCGCTTAAATTCATAAAGTCTAAGGTAGTACAAAGGAAAGTTCATTAGAACAATTACCATGAAAACATTTATAAAAAGCCACAGGGAACCTACATTACGGCGGTGACAAAAGTAACTAAAGCCGAGATGCCAGACCAGGATTAATATCATAGCGTAATCGTCTTTAAGTACACAATAAACGCATCAGACCAAATGGGGAAATGACTGAATTGTAAAACTGTCTTCAGTTTGTAAATGACTTCGAGATAAACAAGTGCAGGGAAAGTTTTCATAGTTTCGCATTGCGTATCGTCAGACTGTAATCAATAATAAAAAGAGGAAAATGTTATATAACTAGTAGAGTAGTCATAAAAAATGTTGCGAAACATTTTATCTCAGAATCGACAATTTGACTTCGGTAAGAAATGTGTTTGCATAATCAGCTTCGTATTAAAATGTCACCTCCTGGCTAAGATTAGTGTAGTATCGATGTGTACTGATCAAAGTACCACTTTCTGACACAGGATCAGTGTTGCATCTGTGTATTCTGTTTAGATTCAAATCTCGATCCTTTGCCCCTCTGCTAAGTATCAGTTTAGCATCTCTATGTTCTGCTTCGTATTCAAGTGTCACTCCCTGGCTCTCTGGCTAGGATTAGTGTATTATCGATGTATTCTGCTCAAAGTACCACTTCCTCATGTTTTGACTAGGGTCACTGTTGCATCTCTGTATTCTGTTTAAATTCAAATCTCGATCCTTTTCCCTCTACTTAGTATCAGTTTAGCATCTGTATGTACTGCTTCGTATTAAAATGTCACTTCCTTGATCTCTGGCTAGGATTAGTGTATTATCGATGTATTCTGTTCAAAGTACCACTTCCTCATGTTTTGACTAAGATCAGTGTTGCATCTGTGTATTGTGCTTAGATTCAAAATCTCGATCCTTTGCCCTCTAATTACTATCAGTTTATCATCTGTATGTTCTGCTTCGGATTTAAGTGTACTTTCTCTCACCTCTGCTTACGATCAGTGTAGTAGCTGTGCGTTATGATTCAGATTAAAGTGTCACCGTTTATATTGACAAGCACGAAATTTATGCTAAATCTTTGCAAAAATGAAAAAGCAGCGTTTCATCGAGTTTTACCATTTATTTCTTTTTAAAGATGATTCATTTCAAACAGTGGCAGGAGATTGAGAAATTATAACTTTTAGATTCTTGTTCTGGTAAAAAGGTGAGCATTAGTAGAAACGTCACATTAGATATCATCACCCTAAAAAGTAGGTTGTACACCCTCGTGCAAATTAATTCAAACAACTTGTTTAATTTAATTTCTTTAAACATACGATGAGTTTTAGATCCACTGGAGCGAGAGGATGTAATCGACTTCTATTTTTCCTCAGGTTAGGTTATTTACGGTCGGGTGCAGTAATATGAATCTATTTTCAGGATATATGATGATATTTGTTTGTTCTTGAAAAATATTTTGTCATCCATGATTACATTATATTTTTTATCACGGCCTCACACTATTGTCTCGTCTGTCGATTAGTTGCCCTACGGCAATTGTCTGCGATGTACATTACTCCAATAAGCGTATGAAAATTGTAACGCTACACGAACACACTGGCAATCCTTAACAGTGTGCAAATCAAAGTACTATAGGCTAGCCCGGAAACTCACCTGATTTACATCCAATCGAGAATCTGTGGTCAGTCTACAAGGAACGACATCGTGGAATGGACATACGAAGTCCTAACATGTGCACTGGGTCATGTTTCATTGGAAGAATACGAAAAAAAAAGTAAATAGTAACGGAATTATTCGTTTTGTTTTAATTTGTACAAGGGTGAAAGCGCAGAATCAATTGAGGTGGAATTATGTAATGTCGGATCTGTAGCAGTTTTTACTCGCATTTAGAAGTATTATAGCGTTGTATAAAAAAGAAAGACAGAAATCATACTTTGGATGTTTGAGTTTGCTTATATCTGAACCAGTTGCAATCTAATACAGAAGACAAGGAAATCTTTTTTATGTGATTTGGTAAAAAAAAAAAAAAAATCATCGTTGCTCATATGTTCGGTCTATGGTATCCTCAGCGTCCTTCTGCGGAACCACATTTCTCTTGCTTCAAGTCAATTTTCCATCTGTCACTGGATTGCCCCGCATTCACTGCCATAGAAGATTGGTATTGCGTAAGCGTTTAGTACTATTTTTCTTTGTTTTTAAGAAAATTTTCCTGTTTCTTAATACTTTACCCAGCTTTTGGAAAGCATCTTGGTTATCCCAATGCGCCTTCGGATTTTTATTTTGCTATAATTTGTGATGTGTTTATAATAATAATAATAATAATAGTAATAATAATATTAATAATAATAATGACAGTCAATCGTTCTCGAATAGACTCTTTTGCTATTTGCGGATGGATAGTCCCTGTTGTATATGCAAGCTCAGGCAGATTTGTGCTTATTCAACTATACTAGAAAGATTTTAGTTACAATTTCTGTGATAGAACACAAACTGGTGTAATCAGTAGTTGAACAAAGCTATTGTGCCAAAAATCGCCAAATTCGCAGTCATAATGTCTTTTAACTTCCTGCTATCTGAAGATTCGGATAAGTTTCGTCTGCTCATTTTCATTCAGAAAGCTTGTGCCTACCCGTAGTAAGAAATTCAGGCCTTTAACAAAAGCTTCCCCAGACCGATATTGCGAGAAAGTTGCGACATTGAAAAATTGACAATGGTAAGATTCAAATCACAGTCGCATGGTCAGAGCCCGAAGAATTTAACGACTTCGGTGTCGCTTTTCTTTGGAGGAACACACACACACACTCACACACACACACACACACACACACACACATACATATATATATATATATATATATATATATATATATAGATCAATATATATATATATATATATTTATATATATATATATATATATATATATATAGAGAGAGAGAGAGAGAGAGAGAGAGAGTGAGAGAGAGTATATATAAATTTTTATATATCAAGAAACATTTTTTGAGGAAAGATGTATGACAATTTAAAAAATACATTGTCATATATATATATATATATATATATATATATATATATATATATATATATATATATATATTAATGCATGTTTCATTAAATAATATAGACCATTTTTGTCTATTTTATGCAAATTCTTTTCATATCGTCTGATAAGCTTAATAACAATATCATTGAAAGACGAAAGAAAATCACCAAATTGATATATTTTTTTTTATACTATCTAAGCTTTCGGCTTAAATAAGCCACCAGCAAAGATGACAATTACATTACAATATATTAAATAATACACAGACATGGCAATAATGATAGTCTGCTTTTTGTTTGCATGGAAGATTTCCAAGCAACGACAAACTCGTGCATACGAGACGCTGGAACCGAAAATCGCACCGCGTCTCATGACATCACACATGACCACGCGAGAGTGAAAACGAGAAGTCTTAAGTATGGGAAGTCGTTGGTATAAACTAATGGCTTCTGTCATCAATTATAGGCATTTAAGAATATTTATGGTTGCTGAAGGCATTAAGTTCATAATAGCCAGAAATTCATACACACAGATGTCCTCTAACACAGTGGATAAAGGCGTTAGTTAAATCCAGTGAGAGGACCCAAAGAGTTTTGAGTTCAATACCTGGCAGTGGAGAACTTTCAGAGGGGAATTAACAGGAGATAACTGACATCCATTAGACATGGCACGTGGAAGTAGAACAGTCTACCCCAGGTTCAGTTCGACATTCCAACCACCTGAAGAAGGCCGGAGCGTACAACGGCCGAAACGTTGTGATAAATATGGCGACAAAGATGAGGACAATAATGTAAATAGTGTGGCTTGATCCGTTCTCTTTTCTCTCTGGTGAAATTCAAAGAGTCGTTTGCACTCGTCGTATCTTGCTTATGTCGTTAAAATGTTTAAAAAAAAATTATTATGTTATTTTTAAAAAGAGACTAGATTAGTTACTATAGCCAGTTATTTGGAATAATACCAGGCTGCAGTTCTATGCCGAAATTCTTTGGTAATAAATAAATATCATTTTTCAAAGCGATGCTCAACTGTGCTTCCCTTCGTTATACTGACCTATTTGATATTATGTGGCGGTCATGTTAGCCTATAGAAGATTTTTCGCTGAATTTCTATCTTGTTTCCCGCGCATCGCAATTCAACACATCAAAGACAGAAAATCAATATTCCTCCGCCATGCAGCCTATGAAAAAAGTTGTTTTTTTTCTTTTAATCCACAAATTCTCATCGCCACCTTTATTTCTGTTTATACAATTACGTACACACTGGCTTTACACCGTAAATTTATCTATCTATCTATCTATCTATCTATCTATCTATCTATCTATCTATCTATCTATCTATCTATCTCACAATGTCCATTATCTATCTATCTATCTATCTATTAAGTTGGTGCAAAAAATAATGACGTAATAATGTCGTTTTTTGACGTATTTTTAACGTCAAAAAACGACATTATTACGTCATTATTTTTGCACCAACCTAATATCTATCTCAAACTGTCCATTATCTATCTATCTATCTATCTATCTATCTATCTATCTATCTATCTATCTCACAATGTCCATTATCTATCTATCTATCTATCTATCTATCTATCTATCTATCTATCTATCTATCACTATTATTTGTTCATAAGATAGTCTAGATTACTACTACCCTAGAATCATTCAGTTGCCTTTGTTTCATGCTTTAATATGTACAGTTGTGACACAATCTCCCATTTAAGCTTTCAGTTGTCATGTTGATTTCATTATATTCTGACGTTTCCCCTCTATTTCTTATTTATTTTCAGCACGTGACCAATTTTGTTTCTTTCCTTTTCTTGTCTCAACAATATTTGCTATTATTTAACGTCATTTCTTTTTGTTTGTGATACTCGCTTTATTGTCTTTATTCAAACTTCCTCTGACCCATTTCAACTTTCTGGGCTTGTCTTCATCTTTGTGGTACTTTTTCCCCCACAACCCTTTACTCAAGTTTAGGTCACTCCCCTTTTTCTAATGCATTCCGACCTTGATTGTGATTTTCTAAGCTTAGATAACTTAGATGTGGCACAAATCCTAAAGTATAAAGATCGACCTCACTACTCAGTCGTAATTGATCCAGCGAGACAAGCTTGTTAACCATTACACCATATCGAGGTACCCCATTCCGACCTTATGACTTCTCTTTCCATGGAAAGTGGGATTAAAGATAATGGCACCAGAAAAAAACATATATTGAGAATCAGAAAAATATAACTGGAATTTTTTTAGATACATAATAAGGAAGGAGGGTTTGGAAATCTTAATACTCGCAAGGCATATATAGGGCAAGAGAGAGAGAGAGAGAGAGAGAGAGAGAGAGAGAGAGGTGAAATCAGCGAACCATTTACCTGACAAGCCTGTGTGAATGGATGGTGGTACGAATGAAAGAACCTTAGCATAAGGAGAGAAACTGCTAAGAGCGACAAGGAAGTTGTGGAGATCCATGTCCTGAAGCGAGACGATACATAGAAGAAGAATACATAGAAGAATTTTCCGATCCATTAATAGCATGACTTTTTTTTTCTGAAAAAAAGAACTTTCGATCTGTTTGCTATTCTTTTCTTTCTGTCACATATCCCGTAATCTGCTATTACACTACGCAATGCGTTGTGTACTTGTTTAATTTAACATCCCCAAAACGTAATACACATCTTCAGTTGCCCCTTTTGTACCCTACTATGCATTTCGATATCGATTAGTTTTTCCTTCTTTCGTTCATCGATGACCTTATCTAATATTTATTTTCGCTTGTAAGAATTCATTTACCGCGTTTCATTTTCAAAAAAGATCATTCGACATTCCTATGCCTCTTCCGATTTTGCTGTTACAATTATAGTCGAATGCTTTTATTTCTATGTGCCATGTCCCTTTAGGACGTTGGCAATCATAGCTCTCCTCAATTTCCTGTCTTTTGAAGGTCTTGGTTCTGCCAACTATTTACACAAACTCGTTCAGTTAGTTATACCCTGGGAGTGTCATAGTTTCTAATTTCTCTTTCCTCATTATGTACCCTAGAATTATCAGATGTCTTTCTTATATTAATGATAATGTCCTCTTTGGTTTCATCTTCTCTAAAACTTTGTCGCTACTCATATATTTAGCCCATACTATTCTCAGTATCCTTCTGTAGAACTATATTTATATTGCATCAAATCTTTTCGTCGTCTGTGCGGGGATTGTCCAGTATTCATTGTCATATACGAGGAGTGATATTATATAACATTTCAGTACTCTAGTCTTTGTTTCTAACGAAATTTTCCCGTTTCTTAATACATTGCTTTGCTTTTGGGGGGCATCTCATGCGTTTTCGGATTCTTCTCCATTCAGTCCTCTGTAAAAACAGATATTTAATATTTTATACTTGCTTGATTTTTGTATTTCCAATAAGTACTTCGTATTTTGAACTGTTTCTTTTGTTGATAACTCTATATTCTGTCTACTTGCATTGATATTAGTCCTTTCTTCTCACTTTTCGTCAGTACCATCTGTAGAAGTTCTTTCTGTGTCTGCTATCAATACTGTGTGATCTGCATATCTTATCTCGTTATGGGTGTGACCGAAATTAAGGAATCCTGGTAGGAGTTCTAATTCCTTTAGAATCACCTCCCTGTATAAATTAAATAAGTCCGGCGAGACGATACATCCTTGTCTTACATCTCTCTACGAAAGTTTTCTCACAACATGACTTTGACGTCCTCGATGTATACCGGACATCTTGAGATGATCTTTTGCTGACAACCGACCATTCCGTTTTCTGTTATTTTATGCGCCGCCCTTTTATCAAAATATCTAAAGTTAATCTGCTAATGTGTAGGCTTTAGGTTGCTGAAAATACTTATGGAATATTGCTATTCGAAATTATTTGTTTTCTTTTTTGTTTTGGCCAAGAGAATGTATCAATATATTTTTTTATCCAATTGTTCTTTTCTGTTATTGCTTGTATGATCTTTGAAGAAGAGATGTTCATTGTCTTTCTAATATCAATCTTACTACTTTGCAGATAGAAATTTCGACCTGGAGACATGCTTTTCCCACTTCAAATATAAGCAAAATATATTCAACACTGCATTTTTCGATGTTTTTTTTTATATATTTCTTTTCCTACTTTTATGTGTTTTTTATTGATTCTTTTGATACCCCGTCTTCTTATGAACATCGTTACTTCTTTTGTTGACAGGAGTAATACATTTGCATCATGCATTTTGACACAATATTTTTTTCAACGAAATTTATTCTCTTTCATTGGCATTTTCCTCTGTCATACTTCGCAAATTACAAACGTCTTTTTCGACCCTAAACCGACCCTTTCCACATTTCTATCTGACGTCCATGAATTTTTTTTAGCGCATTTATTGCTGTATTTTTCTTTTTTTTTTTTCCTTATCCAGACATTAATTTTTCCTCCATACATTTTCTTTCGCGTTATCCTTCATTTAAATCTTTCTTCCTTTTTTTTTGTTTTTGCTTTCATTCTTTTTTCCTCTTTCTTTTCTGGAATGTTCTTTTTTGAAAGATTTTTTTCATTCTTATTCTCTACAATTCATTTCAGCTCGTAGATTTTCTTTCGACATTTTTTGTCGCTCGTCTTTTATGATCACCAACCATTCATTAATCTTGCTTTCTAATCTTTCCTCTTCACCTAAATTTACCAAATTCTTTTTCCAGTTGAATGGTAATGGTTAACGAGCTGGTCTAGTAGATTGTTACTACTGCATAGAGAATTAATTCCTCAGTGAGCATTTTACACCTGTCGTCTTGTACTTATTTAATCTTCGTAAATAATGTTATTACCATATTAATACTGTAGTTAGTTTTATATCTCCATGAGAACACCATGTTCATGGTCTTGTGTCAGGCTAAGGTTACTAATTTTTTTTAAAAGAAATTCATCACATTGAGCCACTATTGATTTGTAGTCAGATTGGTAGCAAGTTTTTAAACCTAAGATGCGAACTACAAATAGAAGATTCAAATTCAGTTAAGTGCCATCACGTGATCCACGCTTGGGCGATCATGTCTCTTTCGTTTCAGGACTGACTAAGCAGAAGATTTTCCCGCCGTAGGTTGTCGTTTCTTTCTGAGATAGACTGGTCGCCAACCGATGCTAAATGATCCAGTCTGTCCTGCTATTCAACAGTGGGGGGAATAAGGGATGAAATGAAGAGATTCATATCTTTCACAATGGCATTAGTGCCGAAGTGAATGTAACGAACCCGACTGGAATTCAAACTTAGTCTCAGAAGACAATCGACTAAAAAACCTGAAGAGAAGTTTAAATATCTGGGAAGTGTTTTGCCAGAGGATGGAAAACACTAAGTAAAGTATTAAGAAACAGGAAAATTTCGTTAGTAACAAAGAAAAGAGTACTGAACTGTTATGTAATATCAATGGGTGCTGGACAGCCTCCTTACAAGAGAGGAGGCAACAGAAGTCTGGTTCTACAGAAGGATGCTGAGAATACTATAATGGGGCGCGTAAGCAACGAAGACGTCTGAAAGAAGATGGAAGGAAAAATGACAAAAGGACAACTGAAATTTCAGAGAGACACGACTAGGAAGGAGGGTTTGAAGAATTTGACACTCCCAGGTTATATCGAAGGCAAAATGACAAGAAAAAAAGCAGCTGGTCAGCTACCTAAGATGCGTGGATAGTTGGCGGGACCGAGGTGTGAGAGGTGACAACAAGACGTAGGCTTCTAAGAGTTGAAAAGGATAGGAAGTTGTGGAGAGCCATTATTCACCACGTCCTAAAGGGACACGGCATAAAGAGGAAATGTGTTCGACTTTCACTGGCTGTTTATTATTGCCTCTTATTTTCCTTCGTTTTTTTTTTTCGTCTTTTTTTTTTTTTTTTTTTTTTCATTCCGTATGTTTTTTCTGTTCTGTTTATTCTTCGGTTAAGAATCATTTTGTTTATTTATTCTTTCGCTTTAGATTATGTTAATAATTTGCCGCTCCTTTTTAGGTTTCCGTTTATAGTATTTTCTTGTCGTGCCTGTCAATCTCCCAGGTTTTTTTTCGGTTTTTACTGATTAACGTTTACAAGGTACACGGTGATGCCTCAGTGGTTAATGCCATAGAAAACAGAGTTCGTCTCTTCGCTGACACAGTACCATTTACCATTGAAGAATTTCAAAAAGGCACGAATCTACTTTGTTTCTGCGAGAAGTCTTAGCGTCAGATTCGTTGGCAAAATATCTCGTTACTGACATGTCACAATTGTTGATGGAAAATAATGTGCATGAATGAACATTTAAGCAAATAACTATTCCCTGATTATTTTACTTATTCAGTCAAATCAAATAAAAGCTGATATTTCCATAATCAACCTTAACAGGGAACATTAAGAACTCTTTGGAGCGAGATATTCTCCTTCTTTCTTTCTTTCTTTCTTTTTATTCATTTCCCACTTTTTCATTTTTTTGTTAAAAATATAATTTTTCTCTTTTTTAGATTTGCCTTTCTTTCTTTCTTTCTTTCTTTCTTTCTTGCTTTCTTTATTTCTTTATTTCTTTCTTTCTTAGCTTTATTCTTGCCCCTCTTTTCCAGTCTTACTTCTTTCTTTCTTTCTTTCTTTCTTTCTTTCTTTCTCCTCTTTTTCATTTTTGTTAAAATATGATTTTTCTCTTTTTTCAGATTTGCCTTTCTTTCTTTCTTTCTTTCTTGCTTTATTTCTTTCTTTCTTTCTTTCTTTCTTAGCTTTATTCTTGCCCCTCTTTTCCAGTCTTACTTCTTTCTTTCTTTCTTTTTCTTTCTTAAAATATGATTTTTCTCTTTTTTCAGATTTGCCTTTCTTTCTTTCTTTCTTTCTTTCTTTCTCTTTCTTTCTTTCTTGTAATTATATTTATCTCTGTCAATCATTTCTTTCTTCCTTAATCGCCATTTTTTTTCGTTTCCCATTCAATTTCCTTTCTGCCATTCGGATTACAATTTCATCTTGATTATCATCTATTCTATCGCCATCAGCGTAAAAAAAATATATCGTCTTTGGATATTCTTTGCGAAATCTCTCTCCCTCTCTCTCTCTCTCCCGTGTCACACGTGTCATATGAATCTCTATCGGCTATGACGCCATGCATTTATAGCGATACGTGAACAATTCCTACACTCACCTTAATTTGGATCTTTTCCATTGGTCCGCTACCGTTTTAACTTCCTTTTCCAACATATTATTACATTCTCTTTTCACTTGTCATTGACAATAAAACCAGCGCTACTTATTCGAAACGTCCCCGACTCGCGCCGCAAACATTTTTTTTCGTTCTGTCTTATTTTTTTGCTTTATACTGGTTTTCAGACTTTCGTAGTTTTCTTATAAAAAAGGTATTTCCCGGCAGAATTCCGCCTTTGTCATTTGGTGGCGTCCTATATTGGGATCGACTTTATTACTCGCCTATTGACAATTTGTTCTTGTTATCGGGTAATAAGAGATACTATCGTAGATCACTTTGTATACTATTACGTAGACACAGGATTACATACAGTCTTACACGTTTATCTATATCATTCTCTTCGTATCTATCTATCTATCTGTCTATCTATCTCATTCTGTTCATTATCTATCTATCTATCTATCTATCTATCTATCTATCTATCTATCTATCTATCTATCTCATTCTGTTCATTATCTATCTATCTATCTATCTATCTATGAAGAAAACCCTGTCAGCACTGGAAAGAGCGATAACAGTTACTGGATTTGAGAAACATATTTTTTTCTGAAAACAGAGAATGATTTTATACATTTCCATCGACAGTATCACTATTGGCTGCTCACTCAATGAATGCCAAATGTTTCCTTATAAGGAAGCGGCTAATATTACTATTACCATTAACATATATGCTTTAACAGTCTTAATGAATTGGTAGTAACATGGTAGCAATAGTAATAGGTTTAAAATTATGAGAATAGTTTTTAATGTTGCATAAAAATATAAAGATATGCATTTCTCACGTATATGCGTCGTCGATGTGTTCAGTTGGAATTTCTGCGACTGCTACCACGTGGTGTCCTTACTACCGTATATTCTTTAACTACTGCTGGTCAAAGTAGCAACACGTTAATTCTGCTCCCTACTACTGTAGTAATGGATAGCGGCTCGGATTGAGGAATCGGAGAGCCGAGTTCGAATTCCAGTCGAATCCATTACATTCACTTACGTGCTAATACCCTTGAATCCTCTTCTTCTTCTTCACCTAGTTATGGGTAAATAGCCTTGGATGGCAATTGGTCTACCATGAAAGAAATGGCAACCTACCACAAGAAAAAATCTGCCTCGTCAGTCATGTATCGAAACGTGTATCACGCATAGCACATAACTGACTGACTGACTACTAAGTTGCAAATGAGCGAAAGACCAACAAAACTTGTAACTGAAGGCAAGGATTATGGCAGAATTCCCCAACTTAAACAAGGAGATCGTCCAGAAAAAGATGCAGGAGATTTCATGGTTGAAGTCAACGGCGATTTTATTGAATAAATTTACTCTTTAGTGTTTTAAGATGTTTATATGTAATTTTGGCATATATATATTTTAAAGTGAAATGTCAGTGTTAGTTTAATGTTTGTTTTATTTCAACAATGGCATCCTGCATACAATATTGACTTAGTATTGAAAATATTGAAATTATAAATCTCGTCTGCCAGATTTTTACTACTCTAATGAATTTAATTTTTCTATCACATTGAAACATCAGTAATCGTACGATCACCGAAGTTAAGCAACGTCGAACCTGGTCAGTAGCCAGATGGGTCAACACTTGGAAATACCAGATGCTGTAAGCTTAGATCTGCAGGTGATGTAGTGGATAACGGCTCGGGATTGCCAAATCGGAGAGCAGAGTTCTAAATTGAGCCGGGTTTGATTACATTCTCTTGAATCCATCTCTTCTCGTCCCAGCTATGGGTTCATTAGTAAGAGATTCGTATAAGTAAATCATTTGTGTCTCCAAGAAAGAAAATCTTACAATATAAAAATATTTTCTGGAACAAAACGGTCCACCATCTACATTTGTCTTTTAATCAAGATTGTTAATCTTTTGTCTTCGGTGACATTCTTGCAGGTATGAAAATAGATTTTTTGCCAAGTCTCAAGACTCCATTCACAGAATTCATTAACTTGTATCCTATTTGGCGGAATATAGAAAGTGACGTCCATTATTAGCCTCTGGAACATGGAAGGAGTGCATTACTGCAGACAGCAAATATATTGGTTAAAAAAAGAAAATTCTGCCTTAAGTATCCTTCTTTGTTATACAGAAAAAATGTGTTCATCTCCAGTATGATAAAGCAAGGGCACACAACTCTGCAAAACAAACCCAAGAAAATAACCTGAAATATTAACGTATTAAAATATTAAATTAAAACAAAATTAAGCCGTAAAAGGCAAATCACCCTATGATATCTTCGTCTATAACTTGTGTTAGATTTAATTAAACATTGTAAAAATATTTATTGCTTATTTCGAGAAGTTTTTATTACTTTTTACGTACTAAAAAATAGGTACTTATTTTTATGACAATGATGAATTTAAGAATTAAGAAAACCTCTTCTTGTGATTATTTTTTTTCGGTCGGCTTTTTTCTTGCAAATGAATTTTTTTATTATTGTTTAAAGAACATCTTTCAATTCCTTCCCTTTTTTTCTTTTATCTAAACCGAATATTTCCTTTCATTTCACTCTTCGTCTTTCTCGTCTTGGTGTGACGTTTAATATTAAAACTTGTCTTGAACGGTAAAGGATATGAATTATTACTTCGTTCCGGTTATGGTATGGAAGTGAAAGTTTTTAATAAGAATTGATTGCAGCCATCACCACCTGTCGGCATTTCCCATCACCACCTGTCGCTGTTTTATCGGCCTTACCCCTCACATCAGCATGACCATCGTCGTCATTATCTCCCTTTTATAAAGGCTCGCAGTATAATATCAATACAGCCGTTATCGATCTCTCTCCGCCTGGAAAACGTCAATTTGATTTTTATTCATTAACTTAGCAGCCATGATCCTATTGAAGGTATTGTGATTTCTAGCCTGGTTTACAGTGAACAAATCTAATTCTTGTTAATGATGCCATCATCGCCGCCATAGCTGGGGAAAGCTTTCATTGACACTTCGAAACGCCATTGCAAGAATTGGAATTTTTAGAATCATTGCTAGGTTCAAGGTCTTCGCCATCATCTATCACAATCAATGGCATCGTCACAAGTCGAGATTCCTTCCAGTCATTATCAATAACAATATTATCAGCGTCTTCTCCTGGCCATTGTCGTCGTTCTTAGCAATAATTTTGTGAGCATCAACGTCAGTTATTTGTATTCTTATACTGCAGTTCACCCACAACAAATCCCAAGATCGTTACAAGTTAGAGAGTTACTGAATGTGTAAAAAGAGGAAATGTGAAGCGTGCATTCGGAGGATATGTAGGAAAGATTTGAAGCAGTTAAATTCGATGAGGCGTCCTTTCGGGAGATCTTTTTCACAAAATAACGTGTCTTGGAAGAAGCTGTCTGAGTGGAACTTCTTTCTTACCAATAGAATATTAAAGGAATGAGGATGAGTCGACCAAGTTTAGCCCGTGAGCGTCGCCTGGAGACTCTGTGAAGGTTTGGACCTCTTGAACCCAGGAATGTAGCTCATCTGAACAGCTACGATGAAAATAGCAAGAGAATAGCGAGAGGCTAACAACTTTTCGCCTGTGGATGGAAAATAATTAATCACCCCAAAATTGTGTACTCTTGTAAATATAGAATATAGTAGGAGGTGACGGTTACTCTCTACTAGAGAGCCTTTTTTTAAGCATTTCACCCCAAGCAAGGCGCGAGTGCTACTAGAGGTTACAGGGAGTGAGAACAAAAGTAAAGAGGGGTGTTTGAGGAAAGGATATAGAGAAGGACGGGGATCGGAATCAAGGTATCAGAAGATGTCGATTGACATTACATTTGAATATTTGAAGATTATACCTATCAGGGAAGCAAGTTAGAGGAAGGGAGTTCAACTGTCCGGAGGTGCATGTGAAGAATCTGTTGGAGTAGAAGAGGCGGTTAGATTTAATTCTTTTGACAGTGAAAGTGTGGGTCCGAGATGCCAACCTAGTAGCAAGATTAACTTCATGTAGCTGGGGAACCAGTGAAAGTAGCTCGTCAGAGGAGATGCCATGAAAATATTTGTAGAAAAGACAGATAGAAGCCATAGCACATCCGTGAGAAAATGACTGTAGACGAGATGCTAGATCAGGACCTATCACTCTGCAGTACAAAGAACGAACCATGTTTCCAGCATCTTTATCGATTGATTGTATATACGACTTCTACTTGAGGTCAGGAGTGATTTTGAATAGACGATCAAGGAAAGAGCTCTCTTTGAGAATACAACCCTTAATATCGACTGGGGAAAATGCAGGGTATACTCGGTGATGATTTAATGTTAAGCCTCTGAATTGCGAAAGCATCCATCATTTATAGACGAAATCTTTCTATAAATTTATAACATAATTATTCACTCATGAAATTATATCCTTGCCTTGCTATGAACATACGATATATTAGTTAAATTGAATATTTCCACCCTAACGATTAACGTTATTTTCTTGGGTTTGTTATGCAACGTTGTGTACCGTTGTCTTATCAGGCTGGAGATGAGCACATTTTTCTGTTTAACAAAGGCGAACACTTAAGGCGGAATGCTTTTTTTTAACCAATCAAATTTCTGTCAATAGATGTCTGCAGCAATGCGCTCCTTCCATGTCCCAGCGTCTAGTAATGGACGCCACATTCTATATTCCACCAGGCTACAACTTAAGCAATTCTGTGGATGGAGTCTTGAGTTTGGTCTTGACACTTGGGAGTTGGCAAAAAAAAAATCTATTTTTCATACTTGCCAGAATAGCATCGAATACAATAGGTTGATAATCTTGATTAAAAGATAACTGTAATCGGTGGACTGTTTTATTCGGTTTTCAAACTCACGATGAAAATCATTTCCTTCTACGTTAGTTTTCCCAATGAATCTCTAAAACGCTCAATAAACGAGAGAATATCGGAGAGAAAATATAAACTAATTCTAGATACATATTCCTACTACTCAACCGATCAGTTGACACATAATTCATAACTGTGGAATAGGTTATTAGATTCCTAACAAACGAACACACACACACACGCGCGCACATATATACACACACACATATATATATATATTTATATAATTTAGAATATTGTCAAATAGAACGGATTTAGTTAAGTTCATTACAGCTTCAACCTAACAGCAGGGGCTTTTTTATGTTTGTTTTGGAGTAAAAATTTCGTTTCATATTCTTTTAGTTGATTGTTTAACGTTACATGACGATATCGGCATTCTCAACATAAATAAAAACCATTATCGCAATTCCTATTATATTCATTATTAATTTACATTGTGTTATATATTTTATCCAGTGACATCTGCATAAAATCATAACAGCAACAGATTTACTTTTGACTCTTGAATATATTGATGCATTTATTACATAGTCTTACATATTAATTTATTATACGTTTTTATGCATATTTGATATATTGCCTTGTGTATGCTTTGCTATACTGTCTTATGTATTCTTTAACAGTTAAAAAAATTCTTAATATATTTTCATTACTACATTCCATTGAATAACTTTGTAATAATATCGCAATTATAACGGCATTATTTTTTTAAAAATTAATTTTGGTTAAATTAAATTACAAAAAATAAATGAAATTACAAAAAATAAATGAAATCCTCAAATAAAATATTGGATGGTTATTCTTCTTGTCAAGACTCTGTTCAGATTATACTGTTAAATATAAATATCAAGGGTCCGCAAAAGCCATTTTCTTCCAGATATGGCATGACCTCCATTTGTCCATTGTTAAATCTGCCAAGTAGCATAAAGTTAGTTGTTATGTTTATCTCGAGATTCCATCTTCAACAATATAACCTTTGTTCATTTTCTGCTTAATGCTCACATAGAAGCCAGCAACTGATCCCATCTAAGATGGCCTCTTTTAGAAAACTTTCTTTTCTTATCTCTTACTCGATTTTATTTAGATATTATCAGTTTCAGATTTTCTTTCTTCTATCGTCATTCTTGCTTTCTATGGTCTTTTTCGGAACTAAATTTTGCTTTCTTTTTTATACATTTTTTATTAATTCATTGATTCTTTCTTTCTTTCTTCACTTGCTCATTTTCTATTATCGCTTTTTCTTTCATTTCTTTCATTCTTTTGTCTCTTTCCTTTTTATCATTCTTTTGTCTCTTTCCTTTCATTCATTCTTTTGGCTCTTTTCCTTTCTTTCATTCTTTTGTCTCTTTCCTTTCTTTCATTCTTTTGACTCTTCCTTTCTTTCATTCTTTTGACTTTTTCCTTTTCTTTCATTCTTTTGATTCTTACTTTTTCTTTCATTCTTTTGTCTATTTTCTTTTCTTTCATTGTTTTGACTTTTTCCTTTCGTTCATTCTTTTGTCTCTTTCCTTTCTTTCATTCTTTTGACTCTTTCCTTTTCTTTCATTCTTTTGTCTCTTTTCTTTCATTCTTTTGTCTCTCTCCTTTCTTTCATTCTTTTGACTGTTTCCTTTCTTTCATTCTTTTGTCTCTTCCTTTCTTTCATTCTTTTGACCCTTTCCTTTTTTTCATTCTTTTGTCTCTTTTCTTTTCTTTCATTCTTTTGTCTCTTCCTTTCTTTCATTCTTTTGACCCTTTCCTTTTTTTCATTCTTTTGTCTCTTTTCTTTTCTTTCATTCTTTTGTCTCTTCCTTTCTTTCATTCTTTTGACCCTTTCCTTTTCTTTCATTCTTTTGTCTCTTTTCTTTTCTTTCATTCTTTTGTCTCTTTCCTTTTCTTTCATTCTTCATTCTTCTATTTTCTTTATACCTTTCTTTATACTTTTCTTTTTCTTGCTTGCTTTCTATCGTTTTTCTTTCCCAACTAATTCTTTCTTTCTTTTTAATACTTTTTTATTCACTTATCTTTTCTTCCTTCTTTCTTTCTTCTAAACTTTTTTATTTTCTACTGTCTCTATTTTGCGTCTAGTTTTCTTTCTCCTATCGTCTTTTTTTCTTTCTTTTATAATCTTTTTAATTTTGTTTATACTTTTCTCTTTCTTTCTCTTTATCATTCTTTCCATTCAATAATTTTTCCTTCTATTTCTTTTTTTCTTTCAGGATCTTTTCTTTCTTTTTTCTTCTACTTTTTCTATTTACTTTCAACGGTCGCTTTATCTATCTTTCTTTTCTACTGTTCCTCCCTTTTGTCCACTTCTTTCTTTCTTTCTTTCTTTCTTTCTTTCTTTCTTTCTTTCTTCTATTATTCTATTTCGTCCATATTCTTTTTTTATTTCTTCATTTCTGTTCCCTTCTTTCTTTCTTTCTTTTATTTTCTTTCTTCAAACTTTTCCTATTTCCATCTTTTTATCTTGTTCTTTTTTCATTTCAATTCTACTGAAGCTTGTTGTTATTCTTCAGTTTGTCACTCTTTCCTATTAAAGTGTTTATCTCTTTTAAATCTTGACCTTAACCCGAACTCCGCATCTCGTTGGCCTCAACATCTGACAGTGAGGCAATTTCTAGACTGAAGCAAATCACATCATATTGCCTCCTTCAAACTGACTCTTATTATAACCTGGTTCAGTGTCACTTGGTGAGGGTCAGACTCATAAGGACGAGCCAACAGGTGCATATTATCAGCATACGTAGGACAGATAATATATTATCCTAGACTTGAAGACGTTAATATTGTAGTAATCGTGGAGACATTCATTGGGGACTCCCTTTCACAATGCAACAGTTCTGTGGAAGAGGCTATCTGAGTGGAACTTCTTCATTATCAATGGAATATGATGGGAATGAAATGAGTCGATTCCATGTAGGTGCCATGGGCGGACCTGATTTTCAAGGCTGACAGAAATTATATGGTTGATTGACATGACACACTTTTCAGGTGCGATTTATTAGCATCCTCTTTTGTGCGCCGTAGCCGTAATGGTTCTCCACAACTTCCTATCTTTTGCATCACTTAGCAATGTTATCCAATTAATATACCTCTCATTCCTTGTTCTATCATTCATTTACACAAACTCGTTGATAGATTGATCATGACTCTCCACTACTTCCTATCCTTTGCAGCACTTAGTAATATTATCCAATTACTATACGTCCTAACCCTTCTTCTGTCATCCAGTTACACAAGATCGTTAGGTAGGTTACTTACCATTTCCCCTTGCTCTTCTTTTTCTGTAAGTTTAAAGTTCTCTAGAACCTCTTTTACTCTTTTAAAGACAGTAGAAATCTCAATGTCAGATAATATGTCTTTGAGATTTCTAATGACTTTTTCTGATTCTAATTATAATCATCCTTTTTATTTCCGTTTTCCTTAAAACTTTGTCGTTGCTCACATGATAAGTTCATTATTTGCTGCTGAATGTATGCCCCCCCCTTACACAATTAATCTCTTCAAGTCTAGGATAAACCCTTATCTATCCTACGTATCCTCATAAAATGCACCTCTTGGCCTGTCTTTGTGACTTCTTACAGCAAACTCATTTAGTAACTATCTTCCTTAATTGGAAGTTGGAGGCTTCAATTTGGTGAATTAATAATAACAAAATTGGAATATTTTATTACGAAGATTCAAACGCCGACTTCTGATAGCAGTGTGAAACATGTAGCTATTTGTGAAAAAAGACAAACTGACTCATCTACGTGTATTTTGGGAGTTTTTCTTCCAAGGAAAGGTTTTCAATTCCTAAAAAGTTATATTGCAAGTAGTGACTTTTTAAAGAAATCAACTTGTCAGAAACATTTACGTGCATTTTTTACAGAAAGTCGCCTATTTTGCAAAAAGGAAAATCAAATAATAATTTTTCTCTGGATGAACAAAAGAATAAATGGTCGGCTGGCATAGAGTAGGCGAGAAAAACAAATTCACTAAGCGGCTGGATCTTCACTGGTGTCCCTTTGCTTACCCAGCATTTGGTAATCTACCGCGGTAAGATTGTTAACAAGCATTTTTTTGTAATCATTTAGACTCAAGAAAAGGAATAAAGCCACTAAGACGCAAATATCGGAAAAGAAAACAGAGAGAACAATAAAAGAAGAGGAATTAAAAAGTAGATGGATTATTGCTGCAATTGCTGGGTTTGAGATGCTCACTCTTCAGTTTGCAACCTTCAGTTTTGAAGATCAATTATGACTGGAAAGCAAGGGACTGGAAGAGATATCTATATGTAAGGAAAGAAACTGTTAGCATAGATCTTACAGTTATATCTAGCAATTTAAACTGTAAAATGATGGGGCAAAACCGCCAATATAGTACTGCACTTCAATTCATAATGTCGCGATACCATAATCACAATTACTGAACCAAACAACACCACAGCATTCCTTAGACAAATAAACAGATTCTTACTTACCATTCTTACTACAGCCAATATTATATCTCAGAATCTCTATGGAGTCCTAACTCGTTCCCATGTGTGCCATAAAGGAAATTTCCTCAGAACAATTATCATGAAAATATTTATAGAAAAGGTACAGAGAGTCTACATGGTGATGGAAACCGAGCTGTCATGTCAGGACCAATAACATTGCAAATTTTTTGGATTTTATCAAGAATCTCTAAATATATAACATGAACAGCAGATCATGTGGCAGAAATCACAAACTAATATACTAGTCTGTTCAATCTTTATAAAGCGCACATTTTTTTCGCCCTGCGTCAGATGAAACTTACTTTAGTGTTGTGGTAAATTCTCCTACAGTAGAATTAGCTCTTCCTCTTCTCATAAATACAAACTGCGAGAGTCGGATAGCGCGTGTAGAGTGAGAAGTGAAGTGGAGTAGTAGACGCAGTGCTAATCTACTTATTACTAATACTATTGTTTTGTATATATATCTTCAATATACTTTTACAACTTACCTTCGTCTTCCGTGTCTTTCTTTCTGGGCCCCTGAAGAGGCCACAACATTTAGTCAATATGTTAGAGGCGAAATGGTCGGTTCATTCTGTCGTTCAAATGCCCGCCTCCTTCTACTATGCTTGTATCTTTTCAAAGAGTAAGATTAAATGAAAAATGAAGTATTACTGCAATCGCTGGGTTGGAGAGTTGCTCAATCCTCGCTTTCCATTCTTGGTAAAATACAAAAAAGGTTTTGTAGAACATGTCTTATTTTCCGCTCTACAGTCTTTGCCACAGACAGAAAGTTGCAAATCGCTATTTCCATGGCAAATGTTTACACGAACTCCAGTCTCGTCCCACTAATTCAGACCTTCCTAGCCAGAAATGGCTATGCTTTGACTACGGATTTAAATCAGCCACGCTTCCAGCGTATTCCAAATGTAAGGATGAAGTTGCAGCCACAGGGATTTTCCTGAGAGTTTTGCTATTTTGTGGGACAGAAATCCGCGTGGATTTTTCTCTGAATACTAGAATTTTAACCACTTCAAAATCAAGATTGAATCACTATCTACCTCATCGTCATATTCTTCACTTCATCCATCCTCTTACACAACTCATTCAGTCACCCTATACCATGAACTACTCTTGAGTCTTCTCTTGGATGAAGCAAGAAAAGAAAAAAAAATGGTGAGTAATTTCGGCGCATAGATGGTAGTTTTGGGCATATACGGATGGAAGAGCGCCTTGGTAATTAATTCATCTCAGAGACCGCAAGTAATGTGCTATAAGTTTAATAACTGGTCAAAAAACAAAAAAAAAACAAACAAAAACAAAAAAACACTAGACATCTTTTGTAACTCACTTGAAGGCGCTGAATTATGAAAATCACCTTCCTTTTTCTTGGTTAGCTGCCGTTTTGCTGAATAGTAATGCCTTATTTTTGAAAAAAAAAGCCTTTTTTTCATTTGTTTTCTGTATATATAATATTGACCGATGACAATATTTCTCCAAATAAAATCGTAGAAACCTTTCAATTCGTATTTAAATCAACAAATATTGGCCTGCTTGATGAGAAATACTATTTTTGCAATAACAATCAGACCCTAAGTTTTTTTAAAAAATAACTCGATTGAATATACCAAGACCAACAATTATTTTCATCAAATCATTTAATAAACTAACAGCAGAAATAAAACGCTTGTGGACGTATGAACTATGTTAAAACTTTTCTCTTTATTTATTGTCTGTCATGTTTGATACTCCAGCAGTATCATGTACAATAGAATAGGTGCATTCAATTGGAATGTCTTTAGTTTGAGTTTCTTCTGTGAAACCAAAATACTCTCAATGTGCTTGGTTTCCTTTCGTAGTGAAGGGCTAAAAGTGACGGGATAAATTTATGAATATCAAACAGAAGATTTTAGGGTTTCATCTTTTTGATGTTATCTTAATTATCAGGCTTACTAAAGTGCATTACTATTATAGTTTATCAGTTAATTTAAATTTTGATGATAGGTTGGAAGAATTTGGCACTTTTGCTTTAAAATTTTTGACTCAAAAACACTTTTCTTATAAAATTGGTTCATTTCAGGTAGCTGAGATAAATTGCTCGGCCTACCTGAAAATTGTTGAGTTTCTACGACCTTTATTTTTATAACTAAATCTTGCGATCAGCCAAGATCGTAAAGTGATCTTTTTTTTTTCCAAAATAAGCAAATTTCAGTACAGCAAAAATGGCAGCTAACCAAGAAAAACTAAGATCATTTTTAGAATCAGCACAATAGCATTAGCTAAAAAACGTTTTGTTTCTTGACACCAAAAATCGTGTTGACCAGTGTAATCATTCATAGTTTTATACCAAATAAAACTTAGCTTAGTGAATACCTATATGTAAATGTCTACTTTTGGGGATTGAAGCGTTTGATAGTTTCGTGAGGTTATCGATCGATGTCTGAAATGTCTTGCTCCTCAGGGCCTAGGCCTGGACAACGTTGTAGAGATGACAGACAGTTACTCATGCAGTAATAATCAACTCTTCGCGCAACCGATGTTGTCCAACGGAAGAGCTAACGTCAGTATAACTTGACACCAGTTCAGTCGCAGTATTTACCAGAACGAGGCTGAATACAGCCTGTATACACGAATATACTTCAATTGGCCTTTAGGATTTACGCACAGATGTGTTGGCATGTATGCAAGGCAGCGGAAATCTGAATTATACAAGATTCAAAGCAACGCTAGTGAGCGCTGTCTGCATTGCTATTCTACCCATAACTGGGGATTCATACGTTTACCAGTGGCACAGTTTTTAACAGACAGAACTTGACATGTCGTATTAATTCTATTTTTAATATAGTTAACTCATAGACCAACATTTAATTAATCTAGAAGATCATTATTATTATCATTATTATCATTATTATTATTATTATTATTATTATTGTTTTATTTCCTTTGAGTTCTGGTGTGTACTCATTTCTTCTCGGGTCCCTACCAGAGACCTAAGATCAGAAATGGCATCATGACATTTTCCACTGATCCGTTTTTAGAAAAAAATATCGCACATATTTTGCATAGATAAAGCCCTTCGTAAGGTGTGGGCTTTACTTGGGAGAACAATTTTTTCTATTTCTTTAGCGAATGGGGTACCAGGGATTACTATATTGAGGCGATTGGAATCTTTTCCAACCAATCTGAGGGCTCCAACTACACTGAAATTGTTGAAGTCCTCATGTGCCACATTTTTGAGATTTCAATTTCACGGTCCTTGTATTTTGATAGTTTTTGAAGATCTTCAAAGAGACATTACAGTCTGCATGACTGCCATGTCAATAAGGAAAATTTTTTTTTTTTGCGGTCTCTAATCACGGTGTATGGTCGATTACCTTTGATTGTTTTCTCTGTGTATTGTGTAAAGTCCCATAAAATTGTTACAGGTCATATCTTCGTAACCGGGTCTGGGTGGTCTTCATATAAATGTATTACAGTTTCTTTTCCGTAAGTGTAGCAGATTTTCCAGTGCAGATATTGACCAAATCAGTCGTGCCATGTTTTATATTCAGTGGCTACCAATACCGCAAAACCTGATACAAAATGGTCAATTGTTGCTGGATATTTATGACAGGCTCTATTATTATTATTATTATTATTATTATTATTATTATTATTATTAATATCGTACAATGAAGTGGATAATCAGCGACAGGCCAAATGTTCAAGCATTCGTCTATCCCTTTAGATAGTGGTAGTGCCATTGTCGATGAAGATTATCGTGTAGAGTGACCTTTCTCGAGGGCAAAATTGAGCGATGATACATGGAAACTTCGTGCTGCTCAGACCACCGGACACTTTACTAAACCGACGAAATCAAAATAAACACAGGACATTACGTTTTTGGGGACCTGGTTGGCTGCAGCGGTTACTACAAAGTAGAACAAAGTTATCAGCTAACCGACTCTTTTAGACTTTTCTATCTGGATTTATTTCCATAATTGCATATGGTCGCAAGACAGCAGTTGTTTAAATTCAGGTCTTTCATTCTCTTAGACTGGTTGCCAACCACCGCTGGAGTACTCAGTATACTCTCACGTTATTTAACCATTACATAGAGGAAGACGGATTCATGCTTTTGGAAAAGGCATTCGCGCGAAATGAACGAAACGGACATGGTAGGATTTGAACTCGATTCCCCGATTTTATTTTCTGCGGCGATAGCTGGGATCTTTTCTTTTACTTCATCCCAAATAATGTCAACTGACTTATCGCAAATATTAATTCGCGACAAAAAATTTTAAATGAAAATTTGTTTTCTTCATTATTAAATTTTTAGCACTCTTTTCAAATTATAATTTTTAAATCAAAATTAGTTTAGCATGCCACGCAACAATGTCAACAGTCAGAATAAAAATTAGCAAAATTCACATAGTTATTCACATTTCGTTAGTACTGATGATACTAGTGGTGCCTATAAGGAATTTTTTTTTACATCATCCGTGATTTCATCAGATTGTTATCACACCCAGAGACTATTGTGTCGACTAACGATTAGTTGTCCTAAGGCCATTGTCTGCGGTGGACATTACTCCAAGTTAGCAGAAGAAAATTGTAACGCTGCACGAACACACTGCCAAGACCTACCAGTGAGCAAATCAAAGTACTATAGACTGACTCGGAAACTATCCTGATTTAGATGCAATTGAGAATCGGTACGACATCGTGGAATGAACAGACGAAGTATTAACATTGTTCTTAATTCCATCGATAAAAACTTCTCGTGTGGTCGTTGCTCGGGGTTACATTGTTTTGAGGTGGATTTAAAAAAAATATATAATTATGGAAAATAAAGCATAATATTTTTTAAAAAATCCACATAATACCAAAAACGTTTGAGGCTTCTCTCTTCTTTTTAATATACACACTTTTCTCTCATTGGAACAACTATAACCTCTTCCTTATATATATATATATATATATATATATATATATATATATATATATATATGATGTAGTAATTGAGAATGCTTAAGCGAATGTCAAAATGGAAACGGGACGGAAGGAATGTCGTCTTTTATATGGTTATTAATTATTTTCTTTCGATTGACCATTATTTTGTACACACTCAGACGCAAACAAATACACACACATACATATATATATATATGCATACATACATACATATATATATATATATATATTGACAAAGTAATTGTACCAAAATCGATGAGTTATTGATAACTTTGTGAAAATATAAAATATTGTTTAGCATAATTAAATATAAATAAATAAGAAAATAGAAAAACTGACGCATTTCATTCCAAGAATGATGTACTTCAGACAAAATACCGAAATGAAATGTTGAAATGAAAAAAAAAGCAGAAAGGAGAGGTCGGAGAAAATATAACATATGCCGTTTAGATTTACATCGAAACGTTAAAAATACAGAGATTCTCAGCCTTTAGATTTAAATTTTGACATCCACTTTATTTAGGCGTTAAGTCATTGAGTTATTTTTATGATTTCTATTTTATTGTCATGACTTGGACTAATTCCCTCGTGAAGGGATTTCTGCTTATTATGTTTTATGAATAAGACCGTTATTATCCTCAGAACGAAACTCGTGACAAAGAAGTTTTTCATGTTTTTCCATCACGTCATGAAATTTCACACTATAATTCTGGCACACACACACACACACACACACACACACACACACACACACACACACACATATATATATATATATATCTATATATCTATATATATATATATATCACATCTTTCATATACATACAGCCTTATGAACATTAATTGAAACAACCGTTTTAGTTTCCGTTCTTTCAACATACGGTCAGTTTTAGACCCACTGGCGTGATGGGGTGTAATCGGTTTCTATTTTTCTCATTATTGTCTCAACTTTCACTAATGTCTCGACATTCGATTAGTTGTCCTACGGCCATTGTCTGCGATGGACGTTACTCCAAGGAAGCGTTCGAAAATTGTAATGATGCCCGAACAAACTGACAAGACTTACCAGTGAGCAAATCATAAGTACTACAGACTCTCTTGATTTAAATCCAATCGAGAATGTGTGATCAATCTGAAAGGAACGACTTCGTGTTATCGTCA
The DNA here is from genome assembly GCA_963932145.1 of Acanthosepion lycidas. NCBI lineage: Eukaryota > Metazoa > Mollusca > Cephalopoda > Sepiida > Sepiidae > Acanthosepion > Acanthosepion lycidas. The sequence goes on from OZ010576.1 coordinate 3,306,409, forward strand.
CTGAGTCATGTTTCATTGGGAAAATACGACAAAAGTAAATAATAAGGGAATTATTTGTCTTGTTTCAATTAATTTGCACAAGTATATATATATATATATATATATATATATATATATATGTGTGTGTGTGTGTGTGTGTGTGTGCTTGTGTGTTAGGAGGCACGGTGGAGTAATGGATAGCGGCTTGAGGAATCGGAGAGCCGAGTTCGAATTCCAGTCGAAACCATTACATTGCTAGTACCCTTGGAAAAAGTGTGAATCCTCTTCAGCAGGACAGACTGAGTTCCAAAGCCTTGGATGGCAACTGGTCTAGGAGAAAGACAACTCCGAATTCAAAACCTGCGGAGGGTCGTTTGGGGATCCTGTGGCACGTAGTGTATCAAGTCTCTGTATTCAAAAAGTGTGGATGGTTGTGCAGAAAACCTTCAACACTATAATCAAATCTCATGTGCTGATGTCGAGCTGTCACTTTCCTAGGAACTGATCTGCTTGACCTTCGTACATCGAATTCGACGGGATAGTCGAGTCTCGACGGGAGAGTCGAGTATATATATATATATATATTCTTTCACTCCTTCACAAAATATTGCCCAATCAACATACGGACACTACCAAAAATAAAATGCCCACTGGACGCACACACATTATCAACCAAATCTCACATAAACCAACATGAATTATAATACCCAAACACACAAGAATTATGCGCACGAACGCTACCAAGCAAGACAAATACACGTGATGTCCACTTAAACAATGAAAAACAAATAAGACAAAGCTAAAAAAATATTAGAACTTTCTCTTATATATTTAATTTCTGATGAAGCTTAAATAAGAGCAAAACATGTTAAATTTCTAAACATTTCCTATTTAAGCTTTATCCCGTCATTGGATTCTACTTTATGTGTATGTATGTATTTCTATTGTCTATCTATATATCTCCTCTCAATGCAACCCAATATGTAGAAGCTCTCTCTATCCTAAATGTATGCTAAAGCTTTTTAAATAATGCTATAGATTTTATGAGAAAGTGATATAAATTCCCGATAAAGAATGAATGATATAATAATGTTTAGAAAGAACGTCATCAGGTGCCTATATTTAGATTGTGATTGATTCTCAAAGTCCAGAGTTTTACAAAAGTTACAAAATTATCATCATCATTATCAGATCGATTAAGCTAGACATGACGCGCTGCTTCCATCCATTCCTTTCGTTTATTCCATTTGGAAACTCTTCCAGTTTGCATCCCTTGTCTTCAATCAAATGTTCAATGTACATCTTTGGTCGACCTTGTGTTTTTTTTCTACAGGATGGTATCCAGAGTAGAACGTCTCTTGTTATTCCTTCTTTGTTACGCGCCAACAGTGACCATGAGATCCTTGTTAGCGTCATGATTTTCTGCTGGGAGGCATGTCGCCATTTGTTGGGTGAACTTTTCAGGATTTGTTTAGTGCTGTGCGAAATATCATACTTATCACAAATACACATTCCTTTTCAGTCAGTGAGAGAGAAATACGTAACTAGTCGTAACCAACAATTTTTCTCTTCCAACCCGTGGGAAGGTGACTAAAGCCGCGATGGCGGGTCAGGACAAATAATATTGCTGATGCTTTTGATTTTATCAAGAATCTCTACATATACAACAGGAACACCGTACCATATGTGGAAGTAATATTCAAGGCATGTTCTTATAAACATATAAAATAAATTCAGGAAAGAAAATTGTTTAGCACGACACTTGAGTTTAAATTATTATCGGACGTAGAACGCAAAATGAGCTTAAGATTGATATAAAAAAAACAATAAAAACTAGTGTTATTTTAATCATGACAGACCTTCATAAAAAACTCTGGATATTTTGTATTTTGTTTCTAAATTGGCAGCTTATACTGTAGAATTTTCCTGTGTCTTAAAAAGGAATTAGTGTTTCTATAAGGACAGATCTGATTGAATTTTATTTTTCAAGAAGATAACGGAATAGAAATAAAATAAATAAATAAACCTTTCTATTTTCTGGTGCACTTATTGTTTAATATTTCCAGAATCTCAAGTGTGTTTAAATGAAGAATTTACATAGCGAAAAAGAAAAAGAAAAAAAAAACACAAAAAAACGTCATGAGAAATTGTAAAAGTAATTACTCTTATCTTCTTGGCAATTCAAAAACATCAACCAATCTCTTCGCGAAAAAATATTAAAATCGTGAAAAACTATCTTCTTTTCTGGCTCGCCCCACCTTTTTTTTTTTTTTTAATAAAACCCAAGAAAGTCATCCATATGCCTTTGTATTACTATGAACAAATTTAGTCTCTCGGTTTTGTAGACAACATTTATTAAGATTAACTTAGTATGACTCACCTGCCATGAAAAGAGTAATACTTCGAATAAGGGGGACGTAGGTTCGAATTCTGCCGAAGGGCGCATCTTCTTTATTAAGTTTTTTCCAGTGTGCTGCCCGGCATGCTAAATAAAGATTGTTTAAAAACGGGACGTTCTACTAAAATATGGATATTCACTAAAACTAAAGTTTAAAGCAATAAAAATATATTAAGAATGGATGAACAGAGGCGTTCCTAAATTTTGGACACATAGAAAATCTTAACTATATTTTTTTACCTTTACAGATTAAACATGATTTTGTCTAAAGAAGAAACAAATGACGTATTTTTCTGGGATCTACTAAAGGAGAAGGTGTACTCAATGAAAATAACAGATGCAACACACTTGATTGGACGCATAAAGAGTGAATTTGCTAAAATTGACGGCAATGTAGAATTATTGCATCGAGTTCACGTGAATCTTTCAAAGCGCATCAACCTTTGCATCACAAATGATGGAAATCATATTGAAGATGTTATTTCTTAATATTTCAATTCAATAAAATGTTGTTGAAAATTTCATTTCTTGATAATATCCATTTTTCCCAATGATGTCCAGACTTTAGGAACACTGTATATATCGTTATTCACATGCAAATATTGTGCTTTGAAGATTATATTGCTGCGTTTGCAAATATGAGAAGAAATCTCGTTTATTCAGATTTCTTGCAATCTGGATTTGAAGTCGATTACTCAAAACGTCAAAAGTGTCATTTTATAAAAAAAGTCTCACTAAAAAACGTCCATATGTTGGAATTGATACCAAGTTGTGTGTGAATTGCGTGCAGATACCTTTCTTTTGTTATCTGCGAATTCATATGCTATTTTGGGAAAGATACTGGATTTGTTTCCTATTATCTTGAAGTGATAATAGGAAAACATTTCAGATCGCAGTTTGGAATTCAGACTAGCCGCTCTCCTAGAACGGCTACCATTCAAAGTTAGAGAGTCCAGTTTATCCTTCCATTTGTCTGGGGGTGGGGGTTACCTTTTGCTATGGTCTAGTGCGAAGTAAAATCAACAGAGTCGTACAGAATTCATCACGACGATTCTCTTTTCGGACCCAGTAACCGTTACAACTTGCTAAGATGTACAAATCATACAAATTATGCTTATATTTTTATCTTTTGATTGATTTTGTTAGCAAACATGTTTCTGATTTAGCGCACCTCCCAACGACACGACACACACACATATATATTTCGTCATAATATTAAAATAAATTGATGTTAAATTTGCAGTATTCCTTTTAAGCTTCCTTTCTTTTATCGTCTGAGTTTTATTTTTTATATACAGTGACCACCCCCTAATCCTTATTCACGGGGGTTAGGAACTAGAACCGATCGCGAATAGTTAGAATCAGCGAATAATTGTACCCACCATCCCAAAGGCTTATAATCACCTATTTTGATTGACAAAACCCAATATGCTTTGGACTTTCATCCGAAACACTTTATAAATATTTTAAGGCCTTTTAAAAACATTTTTGAAAAATAGTATTGGTAACCATACACTTAGCGTAAATTTTGTTTCATACGTGCAATAACCGTTTTTAATTACGCATAGATCGATACAACCATTGAAAATACTGTATAAAATATATGTAACAAGATATAAAACATAAATTTTGAAACATTTAAAAAAAAAAAAAAAAAAACTGTCATGATGCCCCCAGACTTAAGACCCCAGTCGCAGCACCTAACAAAGAAAAAAGCCCAAGTACTACGGATATTTTTTCGTTTCTTTTTTTACACTGAAAATGTACAATTCTGCCAATTTTTACCATAAAATGAACTGCAATATGTTTTAACTCACTTGAATAACAGGAAAATAATACAAGAATATTTTAAATATGTTCTATCGAAAACATACGCGAATCGAGGGAGTTCTCAGTGAATGAATTTGTAAATATGTTCTTCAGAAAAACACGCGAATATTCGGAGTTTCCGTAAATAACAAGTACAGATGTTCTAATGAAAAATCCGCGAATATGTGAAGCCGCGAATGGGGGGGGGGGTCACTGTAAAACCGACATGATAACTTCATCTTTCTCTTCATTTAATGATTTAGTTCTTTTATTGTGTTGTTGTTTGTCGATACACGCCATAATCGCTGCCAGCAAAGGAATGAATAAATAAATCGTGAATATATATGAAAGCAACCCCCCACAACTGAAAGCCCCCAAAATAAAACAAAACAAAAAATCAAAAAGCAAACTGAAACCTTTGAAAAATATGGCCGTTTTCTTTACTAACTAGCTCTCCTCATAAGTCGATAATAATGATCCTTCATGATCATCAACGACGTCGTCATTGTCATCATCATCATCATCATCCAGTAGCAAAGCAGCCTCGTTTTTGCCTGAATCAGCAGTATCGAGCATCAGTGTTATCATAATCATCAATTCAAACCCTATTCTCACAAATTTTGTCTTTAGATACTTTCTTGTGATTTCGCAAGCATCTTCGTGATCCAATCTAATTTTATTCTTCCCCATCTTCATCTGTGGCGTCGTCAGTAGCAACGTTATCATCTCTGTCGTCATCAAAGTCATTAGGAGAGTAAAAGCCTCGTTGCAGACCCCATTTTAGTGTTCATCAGTAGAGCGTTCTTCCTACAGCTTCGTTAACAACAGCAGTGGCGACTCCAAGTGTTCAGCAGCAGCAGCAGCAGCAGCAGCAGATTTTATTGTTGTTAAGAAAAAGAAGGAAAAAAACAAGGTTGGCAGCGGATTCACCGAAAGTTTAAATCTACATGAAAAGAATTGCTTGAGTGATTTGCCAAGGACTTAGGATAGGTAGGTAGGTATGTATGTAGTTAGGTATGTAGGTAGGTAGGTAGGTATGAACACAGTTCAGACAGATAGAACGATATATATATATATATATATATATATATATATATATATAGAGAGAGAGAGAGAGAGAGAGAGAGAGACAGAGAGACAGAGAGAAGGAGATAGATAAATAGTGAAAAGACTGATATATATATACATATAGAGAGAGTGACAGAGAGAGGTAGAGAGTGAAAGAGAGATAATAAACACACTGAGACAGATTGATGGAACGATAAATAGTGAACAGATATATTTAATTTAGAACAGCATTACATAAAACTAATAAATATGAATAAGCTAAAATAGATAGGTAGACACACACATATACATACATACATACATATATATATATATATATATATATATATATATATATATATATATATATATAGAGAGAGAGAGAGAGAGAGAGAGAGAAAGAGAGAGAGAAAGAGATAAATAATGAAAAGACTGATATATATATATATATATATATATATTTGTACACAGAGAGGGAGAGCGAGAGAGAGAATGACAGAGAGAGGGAGAGAATGAAAGAGACATAATAACCACACTGAGACAGACTGATGGAATCATAGATAGAAAGTGAACAGACTGGTATATATATATATATATATATATATATAGATAGATAGATAGATAGATAGATAGATAGATAGATAGATAGATATGAACGGACCGAGATAGATAGATAGATAGATAGATACATAGATAGATGAGATGAGATGAGATGAGATGTATGTTGTGCAAAATGTCGAATATAAAGAGATGAATGACGATAATAATGGCACCGATAAATCGAAAATTTTCGGTAGTTTCGATCTAATTGCGAGCAAAATTGGCGTTGCGGAGAATAATAAGAGAGTGGCAGAGAGAACAAAGATAGTGAGGGAGATGGAAAGAGAACGTCAGAATGAGGCAAGGAGTAACATAGAGAGTGAGAAGGAAGAGTGAGGGAAAGAATGACAGATGAGAAAAGCACTTCAACACACACATGTAGAAAAAATAACGAAAAAGAGAGAAAGATTAATAAAATGAAGAGAAAGAGAAAAATAACATAGAAATAGAGGGAAGAGAGAGAGAATGGACGACGAATGAAACGAAGTGTACAGCAGGAATGAAGACGAAACGAGAAATAACGTGATATAAACGAGACTGGAGCTGGTAATACGATTCGTTGGTCGGGTCGTCCTGACCTTGCGTTAAGAGCCAAGGCAAGATAGAACGTGATAGTGACAACACATACGGGTAAATTGTGAACGTGTGCTTTTTCACTATATACCCGTATATATGTACCTGTATATGAGCATACTCACACAGGTGTGTTTGTTTGGGTGTGTGCGTGTATAAATGCGTGTGGGTGTTTGTGCATGTATGCAATGAACTGATATGCCTGTCAGAATTCGGCTACACAGAAATGCAACTGGGTATTACGGATTTTACAAATATGTAAATGGACTTGAAGTTCACTTTGAAGTTTTTTCTAGGCTCATTCATTATATATTAATTCGTCGACAAAAATCAGTCACGGAAGCCTCATTGGGGTTTAATTGTCAGTGAACTGGACTTGTCAATCATGCGTAAGTAGTTCGAGTCTCACTGGGTGGCCAATATTCGTAACCTTGTGCATGAGCGTATATTAATGATCACTAATGATTAGTAGATCATGACTTTTTATATGTTGTCTCCCTTCAGGGCGCGGACAATCATGTCTCTCTACAGCAGTGGTTCCCAACCTCTTTTAAGTCGTGCCTCACTTTGGTATTTCTAAAATTCTTGTGCCCCTCCTGCCCATGTAATATTTTATTCTTACATATTGAACATTTTATTGCAATTGATATGAAGGACGCTTAAAAGGCCGCTAACTTGTTCTCTAAACAAGCCTGCAAAGACCATGGCGTACATGAAAGAGAAAAATTAAAAAAAAAGAAAGAAAAAAAAAATGACAGTTACATATATAATCATGAAATAATAATGCAAAAGGAAATTTAATCTCACTAGAAAACAATTCACTCTTAATAACTCACTCTTGGATTGCCCTCTTATTCTGTCGGTATTGTAAGTCGAAGAGTGTAGAATCTAAGTATACTTCACCAAAATATTAGCATGCCTCACCGGTGGGGTATGCGCCCCACGTTGGGAATCATTGCTCATCCGTTGTAGCCTTAATTAATGTTCGTCTTATTACTTACCTTCTTCGTATCTACTCTACAATCCATCTACACAATCTTGTTATGTAGGCTATACAATGTTTTTTCCTCTTCTGTTGTTTTTTTTGTTTGCGTTGTGCGTGTCTAGTTCTCCAATTTCTTTTTTCTCGTTTTGTATCCCAGACATTTCAATTAATTCTTTTCTGATTTCAAGAATGTCTTCGTTCAGTTTCCCTTTTTCTTAAAACTTCCTCATTGCTCACATGTTCCATCTACAGTATTCTCAACATCCTTCTGTAGCATCACATTTCTGTGGCTTCCCTTCTCCCTTCTATTTACGAGGAAATTGTCCAGCATTCACTGTCATATAAGAGGGTTGATATTACACAGCAGCTCGGCACTCTTCTTTGTTCATGACGAAATTTTCCTGTATCTCAATACTTTTTTGGCTTTTGGAGGGCATTTTTCGCTAGACTGATTTCCGTATTACATTTTCAGTAGTCTGCTTTAAAACTTTCTCAGCAGTTAAAACTCTGTATTTTTAAAAAAAATCGATTCACCGGTAAGGAAGGCGATAATGCCACTAAGATGCAAGCGGCTAGTAGGAGTGAAAGAGAATGAGAAAACTTTAAAAGGAAACGGAAACCCAATCTTAAACAGGAAACAAGGGATAAAACTCTACCTTGTTTCTAAAAAAATAATAATGATTATCAATCCTTTACTGCAACTAATTCTACTAGCATAAATAAAGCGTTTTGGTTGATATTACATAGCAGTCCAGCATTTTTCATTGTATATGACGAAACATTCCTGTTTCTTAATACTTTGATTAACTTTTTGAAGATAATATGTTCGAATACACAAAATATTAGTAAATAATAGCAAACAGCAATCATTCGCATATTTGTAATATTTTTGTTGGATATTTTTCATATAAGAAAAAAAATAAGTAACTACCAACATCGAGGTTCGAGCGTGACACTCTGGACTTATGAATATATATTTTTCGCCAGGTGTATAAATAGCGGTGTCAGGCTACTGACTGCAGTGACTATTGAGTGGAACTATCCAGTCGAATTAGTGTGAATTATTTTGCGTTGATGATTTGGGTTTTGATTTAGGATTTGCCGGATGTTAAGTCAACCTGCTATTCCACTGAAATGGTTAATTATCTTTGCTTCTTGTTAAGTATTTATTTGTGGTTGTAATTAAATAGTTTTATCTTAACATTGAATTCTTGAGTTGTACTTAATTATTAACGGTCACCGTACGTTACAAAAGTTTTAAAGTCAGCTTTTGATTCCATAATGAACGTCTTGCTTTAAGTTCGGGTCTTTTATCATTTTAGGGTCAAACTGTTTTCGATAGTTTTTTTATGCTACTGTGTTTATCCAAGTGTAAACGATCCTTTGTTAAGGTGACAAAATGATCGGTTTATTGTACCGTTACAGTAAGTATCTGACTCCTCTTGATTATGCTCTAATTTTACAAGAGCCAGATCAGACCAAAAATGGAATGTTGCTGCTACCATATCTGGGCTGGAGCTACACACTCTTCTCATTCAGTTTAAAAGCATCTACGTGGTCTTGTGGATGTTAAATTATTTCTTATCCTACCACCCGTTTCCCACAAAAGAAACGTAGGGAGCTCCTCGTTACTCTTTTCGTTCTTTCCATGCTACGTGTTCTGACGAGTTACGTTCCTTGTTTCCACCAGCCCTGACATTTTCAGCAGGGACTCGGCATATCACCTGCACAGGATTGGATCATTCTCAATTCATTCGTATTCCATTAATTAAAAGTTTCGTTCGGTTTCATTTGGTTTATTTTGTTTTACATCATATCAACCTCAATAGGTTATTTAATGCCAAGATTTTTACAATAGATTTGCATGAACAGAAAATGTATTCTTTTTAAGATAAGCATTTGTAAATCAGGCTTCATTGACGTATTTTTGTCGTAAGTGTAGTTTCAGTGATGTTAATTTTCAGATATACAATTTGTAGAGAAATTGATTTTAGTGATATTCCCATTTGGTCTATATTTTTGGTAGATGTCCACTATTTTAAGAAATGATATTAAGTCATCCACTTTTGCTTTCTAAAAGATCTCATACATGTTTCTATTATAGCTTTTTTTGTCTTGAAAGAGAGAGCAAGGCTCGAACACTCGGTTAATATGTGTTTAATAGTGTATGCCGTTACATATGCTTGACATACTGCTTGATGGTTGTTAAGCAAATACGAATGGCTTATTCTTGTGGGGTCAATGTGTCATAGGGACAGTAGTACTTTTTCTTTTCGCGATTTTCTGAAGGCAGACTTCCATTCTCCCAATTTGCGCTGAATTGCGAAGAACTCAGTTTCATTCAGGCAACTTCTTTCCAAGAATTGTTGGTTTGTGGAACAGACACCCAGTCTGATTTCAATCTTGACATCTGATTGATTGATCGATTTGTTTACAACCTTTTTCATATTAGTTAAAGCCAGCAAATATATTTTTAAAATTTTAAGAATTTTGGGGGAGATAATGTTTTACTGATACAAGTCATACTAATTAACCCATAGCTGGAGAGGGATAAGTGGTGGATTCAGACCTTTCAAAGGCTATCTGCGCATAAATGAATATAACTAACCCGCCACGATGCACGCATCCAAATTTACAGCACCTGATATTCACAATTGGTCACCCATCTAAGTAATGACCAGGCTCGACGTTGCTTAACTTCGGTGATCGTAGGGGAACTAGTATTTCAACATGATATGGCCGTAAGTCTTAACCTAAGTCTTAAGTCTAAGGTTGACTATCATCTTTTCTGAATAACCTCATGAACTTCGCCTCTTGTCTTACGCTCATACAACATCACACACTAACACTACCTTGAATGACTCTTAGGCCTTGCATTGGGTGAACATTGGTAGCAAAAAACTCCCTTTTTGCAAACAAGTATCCCAAAGCAACAGCAAATATTTATATTCTAATGTACAAATTCAGCCGTCCAATGGGTGTGGGGTCTGCTATTTATGATTGAAGAGATATTCGATTCAAACCAATTATAATGTGTCGTGTCAGATATTAGGGTTTATTAGCAAGCGGCGTTGCTACCATATGGTAATTTCATAAGCGTAACTTAGATATGAAACAAGGTAAAAAATGTGAGGTACCCAGTGAGGATTATTATCACTATTCAGTCATAACTGATCTGGCGAGACAAGGTTGTTAACCATTACACAACGTCGAAGTGCCCAATGATTCTCTAAGCAATCTTAAATCCGGCATAAGAATGAAAGTGTGGAGCACCCAGTGAGAATCGAACTCACTACACAATTGTAATTGATAAAAAAAGTTGTGACAAAAACTACCATATCAGCTGCAACAGTTTCTTGCAAATCTGCGTTGGGTGTAAGAGATTTGTATTTCTTTATCCATCTTAGATTCTCTTTTCCCGGGTCAGTGTTTGAAGCTTTGGAATCTGAAGTTATAAACGATTTTAAAAGACCTCGTATGAAAGGAAGAAATCTTGACCCCAGTTGGAATGTATTTTGTTTTGCTTCACATCAATGGGGCTTGAGATTCTGGAAGATCGCATTCTCCTGGAACGTTTGTGAAAATATTCCCGGGAAGATGCAGCTGTTCAAGAAGACAAGAAAATTAAAAACGATAACAACAAAAAGGCTAATATTTTTTGAAAATCTTGAAAGGAAAATGTGTGCAATATTTTCAAAGTAGAAATGATATTAACATTATATATATATTGGGGTATTGAAACACGCAGCTTTCTCTCTTAAAACATTCTCGATAAAGAATCAGTAAATTGCACTTGTCATAGATATTGCAGAGCTGAGGCTCATGATCTTACTGTTCAGAAGCCTATGAAGTGTTTGAAAATGGAAAATAAAATTGTAAGAAAAAAAAAAAAGAAAGAAGTTAACGAATGATGTAAATTATTCCATATTCAATAATTTTGCAATCAATATACCTGAAACGTAATTTTATAAAAATGTAGAATTAGTTGTGACACTATTTCGATATTTATTTTCATCAGTGTCAGTAACAAGACTCTGGTTCTAGCAGTATGGCAAGATAAACATTTAAGAGAAAAAGTAAAATGGACGATAAAAATCAAAAGCATATATATATATATATATATATATATATATATATATATATATATATATATATATATATACTCGACTCTCCTGTCGAATTCGACGCATGTGGGTCAAGCAGATCAGTTCTTAGGAAACTGACAGCCCGATACCAGCACATGAGATTTGATTCTAGTGGTGAAGGTTTTGTGCAGAACCATCCACACTTTTTGAAGTTCCAAATACAGAGACCTAATGCACTATATGCCACTGTTTCCCCAAACGATTCTCCGCAGGTTATGAATGCAGAGTTGTCCTTCTACGAGACCAGTTGCCATCCAAGGCTATAGAACCCAGTCTTTCCTGCTATTTGCCCATAGCTGGAGGGAGAAGAAGAGGATTCATATTTTTCCCAATGGTATTAGCACGTAAGTGAATGTAATGGATTCGATTGAAACTCGGCTCTCCGATTCCTCAATCCAAGCCGCCATTCATCACTCCACCGTACCGTATATATATAACCAAGTTCTTCAATCTTCTAGGATGTGATTTTTGCAGTGTGGGGTCGTGCATTGTCCTGATGAAACACCATTCCTTTTAGATTCACTAAAGCAGGTCATTTTTTCTTCAAAGACGCGTTCAAACGCTTTATTTGCTGACAGTGGGCTTGAGCATTCATTGCTGGATTAGTTGCTAGCAACTGAAGGTGAATTATTCCTTTGCAATCCGATCAAATTGAGAGAAGAATCTGCACATGAAGTTCCTTTCTCGTTTGTGTTTGGTTCTTTTCTCGATTAGCAAGTCACTGTCTACGACGTTTAACATTTTGATAAAAGATCCATTTTTCATCTCCAGTCACAAGTCTATCCAAAAAGGGCGAGATGAGTTCACGAGAATGAAGAGAAGAGCAGATGTCAGCTCGGGAATTGCAGTTGACTTCAGACAATTCATGAGGCATCCATTTTCCAGGTTTAGGAAGTTGTTGGAGATAACAATGAATGGTTGTATGCTTTGAAGGAAGCTTTATTGCCAATTCTTCAACTGATACGGCAGGATTTCCTTCAAATGATGCCAAACAAAGAACCACATTATCAAACTCAACTGGACGTTCCTGTTCAGTTTTCATTTTCAAGGGTGAAATTTCCACTTCTGAATTTAGCAAACCATCTTCTGCAAGGTTCTTTCATTCAGGGATTCTTCTCCATAAGCTGAGTTAATATTTTAACTAGCTTTGGCTGTAGAGTTTCCTTTTTTAAACTCATAAAGCATTATGTGCCTTGAATGTTCCTTCTACATCTCCATCTTTGAGGGGGATAATTTGAGTAATTAAATCAGTCAAATTATTCTATATAAAGAAATGATATTAATTTAAAGGTTTCTGAATTCATATGATTATTAGTAAGTATCATTTGACATTTTATAATACTGTAAATTTTGATTCAAATTACATAGGTAATATTTTGGATAGAACCCCTACCCTACCTAGACTTAATATCTATTCGAAAGTAACTCATATTTGATACAATAGTCGTCAGTATAAAAGAACGCGATACTGCCCCTTGTCAAAATGATTGGGTTTCTCCTTATCCTTGGAAACAAATATTATGAATGTATGTGCTTATAAAACTCATTAAATTTTAAAATAACATAAAATACATACATACACATACATGCATATATACACACACACACACACACACACACACACATATATATATATATATATATATACACACACATATACCCACATACATACAAATACGTACATATACATACATATAAATTAGAATTTAAGAACTAAATAAGTAAAAATTCAACAATTTGGGGGTAAAAAAAAATACACATAGCGAATCACAAAAACATACACAATGATCTATAGAGATAAACAAAATAAACATAATAGTCATTCCGTTAAAATGTCATGCCCGATGTTTTGAACCAAGATGGAACTGACATAAGTGACAGAAAGTTACAAAACGGTGTTTATGTTTTGAATCTTTTCTTATGTCTACATTTAGAAAATATCTCATTACGAAGATTCAACAGTTCATCTTGATTTTTATCTTTGATAATAAAATTTTTTTCAGCCAAGCACAGATCACACCGATCGCGGAAGTTATTAGGTGTTTTGGCTCTTGATATGTATCTCCATTTCAAAAGTGGGGTTAACCCCTTATCCACCAGATCCCAGTAGTGTTTGGATAAAAAAGTTTGACTTCTAAGGCATCTATATTTAAAAGAGTGTCTATGGTTGTATAGACGCTGCTTCCAATCACCGGCGGATATACCTATATATCTTTTTTCTCGTTTATATTTTCCTCGGGAAAGATTGTTGCCTCGTATATTACATTTTTATAGTTACATTTACCCCCCGATTGGACAATGCTCTTTATTCCTACAATTGCAGGTAGGGTTACTCGATTGAGTTACATTACAATGGTAGTTTCTAAGTATTCTGCAATTTTGGGAAGATATGATTTTGTCCATATTTCTAACGCATGAGTAACTAATTTTCAGAGTCTTCCTATTGAAAATTTTACGTAATGGATGTTTACTGTGAAAATGTTTATCAATTAATTTCAGAAAAAAACTTCCTATATCAATGTTAGAGAGCTTGCAATATGGTGGGTTGAACCATATTACCTTCCTCTTTCTATTTTTAGATCCGTTATTATTCTGATTTACAAGTTCTCCGTTATAGTTTAATTCCTGTCTAAAACCACTATTTTTGAGGGCCTGATTGTATATAAATTTATTATCATTAAAGATTTTTTGGCTAGAAGATAGCTTATTTATTCTCGTATTCACAGTTTTAGGGATGTGGTCTGTCACATGTTTAGGGTGGTTAGAGTGGACGTTGATATATAGGGGTGTTTGATCAACTTTATGGAAGGGTTTAAAGGTATCATTCGATAGATTGAGTGTAATATCCAAAAAGTTGACTATTTTCAGGTTGGAAGATATTTCAATTTTAAGGCCTAAGTATTTGAAGGCCCTAATTATCTACTTATGTAAGCTGGAAGTCAATGATTAGGCCGTCATCTCTATAAATTCCGACTTGGCTAAGGTTAACTACTCTACTCAAGGTGTCGAGAATATATATGCCCACCAGATCTGCAATTTGGGAGGAATCAAAAGCTCCCATAGGTACATCGAAACTACCATTATTCTTCTTCACCCAAGTAGCGTCATTGTATGTAAGTATTGATCTTCTTGACGCTAAAATGATGTTCAGATCATTATCCGTTATTTCGGTATATCATTTGGCGAAATTAAGGCTGCTACTTAATAGTTCCTCCGAAATAGAAGGGTAAAAATCCAAGATGTCAAATTGGATGAAAGTGGCGCTTCTTTTGCTAGGGATCTTTCGGAACCATTTAATCGTCTCGGCCGAGTCTTTCCAAAGGTTAGCAGGGTATTTCTCCAGGACACATGAAGTTATTTTCTTAATAATACTCTTGGAAATTGATCCCAACTCAGATTTAGAGGGATTAATTAGACGGGACTGCAAGCTATTGATGAAGTTCGGCTTAGGATCTTTGAAGAGAATGTATGCATCTTTCAAACTAAATTTGCCCATTCTGTCAGCAAATCCACATTTGTTAGCAAATTTGCAGATGTCTTCATTGATAGATGATAAGGTGCTATTGTCTTTGTCTTTTTTATAAGAGCTGGTAATTTTGTCAGTGACGATATTGTCATATTCAGAAGGTGTAACTTTATTATATCCTTACTCTATCCTGGACATTGAGTTCTACCTGGATTCTATCCTCTCGGAATTTTTTATTCAAAAAATATACATGTGTGTATATGCACCTGTGGATTTTGCATATATATGTATATTTACCACTAATATTATCTATCTATCTATCTATCTATCTATCTATCTATCTATCTATCTATCTATCTATATATATATATATATATATATATATATATGTATTAGAGACAGTGCATTTGTAGATATAGACAATTTGGTTATAGAAATCAAGACTTCATTTTTTAATTATTGCTTCGGATGTGAAAATGCGAGTCAACATTCTTTGTTGACTTCTATGTCCACACAGTTCTTTCTTTCTATCTATCTATCTATCTAATTAAATTTGTAAATTCACAAATGATCACCCATCTAAGTACTGACATGTCTTCACCTTGCTTAACTTCGGTCATCGTATCGGAAGCGGTGTTTCTACATGGTGTGACCGTCAGCCTTAATATGTTAGAATTATTGTTCATGAATACGAATGTCATGGCTACACTTGCAAAACACATAGTAGGGGACAAAGCAACGAACATACTGATAACGAAACTGACCTGAACCTTGAAAATGGCTAGCTACACTATTAACCAAAAGAGATCGGGAAAATAATCACTAGAGACACGATATTTTAGTAAATTCTTAATAAAAGAAAAATTTTAAAAACTCTCGAGAAACTAAATAAAATGTTGCAAAATGTTCTTTGTTCGCCATATCTAACGAAACATGTATAAAGGAAGAATTGCTGCCCAAATATGTAAAAATGAAAGAGAAGAAGAGAAAGAAAAAACTGACTAGAACCCATACGCTACCATCGAGAGCATTCATCTTTCACGGACAATGGTTTAGCCATTAAGTTGCAGTCGCTTTCACAATTACGTCCAATTCTCAATCAGCCCTCCTCCTCTTTTTTTTTTATTGTACGCCATATTTTTACTGCTTAGTAGTAGTAGTAGACGTTTCTGGAATCATTACGACGACTACTAGGAGTGGAGTTCCAATGTCGACATTATTCGGATTTCATTACTTTGAATTTAACAACGCAAGAATGGGTCGGTTAAAACATGATTAAAAACAACGAAAAATTTGAAGAGAGAATGAAATTCCCATTTGCTATTTCTTGCTTTATATAGGATTTTTTCATTGCCACTTTTGGTTCGTCTGTTCGTATTTCATATATTAACCGCGAACAAATAAAGATTTATAACCCCCAAAAAATATTTTCATTCGGTTGAAGAAAAGTTGTATGGAATTGAAATTTATTTTGTTAATTTGTTTTTGTCGGATTTTGAATAATTTTGTTTTAAAAATCCGCTTTCAGGAAGGAGATGGAGACATCGTAATAACACAGCATGTCGTAGGTGTGAGTCGGGGATATTATGAGGTTTTAATATTTAAATACGGAGTTAGGTCAAAATATTAATATCCTCAAATAGAATATACTAAACACCCATGAATAAAATACATTATTCGAATTGCTAAGATGAAACATTACGACTAATCAGTTTTGAATAGACAACTTATTCTACTAGAACATCAAAATCGTTTTAACATTCTAAAACCCTTAATAAGTAGCATGTAACAAAGAAAAAAAATAACTTCCTAATAGAGTTGAACTTGTGCACCATTTGTAACTTGACCAGAAGTATATCATATTGATCAGATTTCAATCAACGGTTTCCTTTAAACCTATTAATTTAGCTTCTCTCTTTTTGGTGCAACTAATTTTTACGGTAAATATTTATTTCGATTTCATAAACGGAGGCGTGCAGATGGAACTGCTAGTTAACCTTGCCTTATTTGGGAAGGATATTAGAATTATCCAGTGCCTATACTGGCAGCAAACAGCCTGCATACAGATAAAAAAATAAGTTGAGTATATATACAAAAATAGAAAGGGACATTAGACAACTGGACTTATTCAGTGAGGTGATTCTTAGAGAATTCATTAGGGATTCATTATTGGTAGCCACAATCATAACAACATGAGGTATACAAATGACACAATGTTTATAAAAGAGACAGTCAGTAAACCACTTAAACTCTTACAGAAGGTAGTGTAGGAAAACGAGATCAATTGCAAGAAGACAGAATGCATGGTTGTCAGCAAAAGGGGCAGACCAACATACAAATTACAAATTGGCGATACTAAACTCAAATAAGAACAACATTAAATACTGGGAAGTGTTTTAACAGAGGGCAGCAAGGGTGACACTGAAATTGGGACATCGAAAGATGCCTTCCTAAAACTAAGCAAACTTTTCAGGAACAGAAAAATAGTACAATTGTCTTTGCTTCTTACGAACTTTGAAATATCAGTTCTCCTCTATGGCAGTGAATGAATCTCCTTATAGATGAAGAAGAGGCTCGAAGTAACAGAAATTTGGTCCTACAGAAGGATCCTAAGAATACCATAGACCGAACATGTAAGTAACGACAGAGTTCTAGAGAAAATGCGATCAAAAGGATATTTATACTTAGCATCGGGAAGAGATAGATGAAAGGACAAATACTGTGGAAAGAGGGCTTGGAAAATTGATACTCACAGGACAGACTGAATGCAAGAAGGACAGAAGAAAAGAACTTTCCTAGTAAGCTTGAGTAAATGGATAGCGGAGCAAGGCTTAGAAGAGATAACTAAAAGAGAAAGTTTACTAAAGGTTACTGTGTAGATTTTGACCGCAAAATAGAAGGCGTTTTTACATTCTGCTACCATGACGTTTGTAATCTGAAGTGGGAATCAAGAAGCAGTGATCATCTTATAAAACAATCGGTCAATGTTTAAAATGATGATAGCAACATAAAAGATATGATAAATAGAATAATTTTTTTAAGCATTCAAACCCCAGGCAAGGCGTGTAGCCACTAGCACGCAAAGGGTTTGAGAGTAGGAGTGAGAACAAAGAGGAGTGATAGAGTAAAGGATGAAGAGACGGTTAGGGGATAGATCAGGGCGCTACATTTAAATAGTGGGAGATTATAGTTATCAGGAAAACAAGAAATGGGGAGGACTTCCACAGGCGAGAAGTGCGAGAGATGAAGCTATTGGAGTAGAAGAGACGGCTACATTTAACAGTTTCTACAGTGAAAGGGTGTGAGTGAGATGCCAGCCTAGTTGAGCGCTTAAATTCATGAAGTCTAGGAACCAGCGAAAGCAGCTCATCGGAGCAATTAGCGTGAAAGTATTTGTAAAAAGACAGAGGGAGGCAACGGCACGTCCGTGAGAGAGCGGCTGCAGACGGGATGTCAGATCAGGGCCAATTACATTGCATATCCGTCTTTGGATTTTATCAAGGACCTTGAGGCAATTAGAAGGGTCTCCAGACCATATATGGCAGCTGTACTCCTTGCAACAGCGAATGGTTGATTTGTAGATTTGAATGATCGAGTCCAGCGAGAAAAATGTCCTGGCACGTCATATGGAGCCAATTTTCCTAGCGGTTTACGAAGCTATATATTCGTTCTATCTCAGATCAGTCGCAAAGTGGTACTCTCGTGGAGTTGAGCGTCAGATATTCTTATGGGAGGCAGGGATGGTTCTCTTTGGTGAGTAATAGAGAGCAGTTTTGTTTATCAGGCATTAATGTTAACCAGCCATTTCCTGCCGCAGTCCACAAACGACTGGAGGTTCTTTTCAAGACAAACGGCCATGTTAGCTTTATCAGCGACACTAGATTTGTTTTTGAGGTAGGAGTAAATAGTAGTGTCGTCTGCATAGATGCCTACTTGGAAACCTATGACATCAGGAAGATCGTTAATGAAGATTAGGAACAGAGTAGAGCCTAGGATAGAGCCTTGGGGAACACCTGGGGATAGGATTATTTTTAAAATAAGAAAGACGTCTTTAGTTGAAATTTCACAGACTCTTTGGAAGTTTTATGGATAAAGAAGAATTACATTTTGGCAATATCACGTTAAAACACCGGTTTCCGTACAGTCATCGGAGTTAAGTAATGTCGACCCTGGTCAGATGGGTGACGGCTTGGGAATCCCAGTTGCTGTAAGCTTGGATGTGTGGTTGTTGTAATGAATAACGCCTCTAAACTGAGAATTGGAAAGTTGAATTCATTATATTCATTTACACGCAAATTCCCTAGGGAAAGCTATGAATTCATCATTTCCCCCAGCTATGGGTTAATTAGTTGGACTTGTATCAGATAAACATTACTATCTACACACCCTAAAAATCTTACAATCTAAAAATGTTTTCTGGACGTACATAACATGAAAAAGTTTGATAAACCTTAAAAAAACAAAGAGCAATTACCATAAAGTATAATTACATTTTACTTTTATTTTTTATTTCTTTCTACGAAATCGCAATAATTTTAATGAAAAAATCGGTTAAAAATATTTCGCTTTGATGTTATCCGTTTTCATCTGAGAAAGCATTGCTGATGATTCAACTATTTATTCATGTCTTAATAGTAAGTCTGAGGTCTTCGATAATGTCAAATTGGCAGCTGATGTAAAAACAATCTACTTTATGTTGTTTATTGAGGCAAAGAATGGCTTGTTAATTTTAACGCCCCCCAAATGAAACTCCTCTCTTTTAATCGTCTGAGAGAATTTTTATTAAATTTCATCACTATGACTGATGCTAACCTCCCGGAGAGCGATTAATTGCGACTTTTTAAACTAAGGTTTCCGCTGTAATGAAGTTGAAAGTTTTGAAATCAATTGCTAAGTCTGCTTCTAAAATAGTTGCTTCACTGTGTTTTACTAGATAATTTTTTCCGCGAGAATCTATCTGACATATTTATAAGTCCAGCATTCGTCCTTACCTTGCATACGGCTGCCACATTTGATCTAGATGTACTGCTGTATAATTAAAGATTCTTGATAAAATCCAAAGAAGAAGGTGCAATGTTACTGGTTCTGATATGGCATCTCAGCTTCAGTCACTTTCCTACCACTGTAATTTAGCTTCCCTGCACCTTTTCTGTATATACTTTCATGGCAACTGTTCGAATGAATTTTCCTCTATGGTACCGAGACTTTGTGAATTTAAGCACAGTACTAGAGTGGCGGCAATGTCAAATCATTTTACATATGAAATGGTTACATATAACCCTAAGTTATTTCTTTTGTCGCACAATTCGCTTGTGGAACATTCTTCCGATTTCTTGCTTACCAGAGGCGTTAACATTAACAAGTACTTTCTTGCCCCAGTTAACAACAGATTATTTAGATCAGCTGCTAGTTTGACCTTTTCGAACCGAAACTCACTATAAAGACAGGGGTACATAGTTGTGTCATCAGTATAGATCCTGAGTTTTGAAGGAAGGTCATTGATGAAAATTAGGAACAGCGCACGTCCAAGGATAGAGCTCTGGGGATGCCTGCATCAATGCAAAAAGATGTCGAGAGAGGCCGTTCAAAATATTTTCATTTCGCGATTTGATAAAGAAAACAGAATCAGTTAAAAAAACTTCGTTCAGAAATACTATAAACTTTCATCTTGTGAAGACCTGTATGCAAAACCAATGCTTTTCAGATATCTGATGAAACAACCAGAGCTTCATCATACTTAAAGCTTGACAGATCAGTACTTGACCTTGAGAAGCGAAAGCTATATTGTTTATCTGAAAGAAGTCCATGCGATGTTAGTTACCTTAAACAATTGAGAGTCGATAAGAGGATCTAGTATTTGGCCCTAAAGACAGAAAAGGTTAATAGGCCGAAAGGTAGAAGGATCAGACGACTCGCCTGTGTTCGTAAACACGGGAACTACAGGAAAGAGGAAAGTAAGAAGCAACAATGCAGAGTTTAGAGAGATCAGGAGCCAGTGAGGGAGTATATTTCTTAAGGACTCCATCAAGTCCATGTGCTTTGTGGCTATCCAGTTTAGATTTCATAGAAACCCTGCAGTGAGTTAATAGATATTACTCAATTACTCATGTAGCTGATTTTGTTACTTACTTCTTACCTTTTTTTTTTTAAACTGTTTACAAGTTGCGTGATATCAAACTTTTCTTTATATATATATGTAAAATAAAAAATAAAATCCAAAATCACCTCATATGGGGAATGATCTATATCGACAGACGAAAATATCAGTCGTCTGTTTTATGAACCACAATATAGACTGAGTTCGTACCAGAAATATAAATTTAACCGTAAAAGCTAAAAAAAAAAAACAAAAAAAAAACAGTCGAAAAACTAATACAGAATTTATCTATTTCAATGTTTCAGTCAGATGAAAGGCACGATAAGACAGACGACCTACATTTTCGTCTGCCGAAATAGGCTATTCCTAGTATGAGGTGGTTTTGGATTTTATTCCTTACTAATTATTTGCTCTATAATAATAAATACATTGAGTTCTTTTTGTGTATCAGTTTTAATATTTTATATTCCTAGGATCCACTTGGATTATATACCAATGTTTATATATATATATATATATATATATATATATATATATATATATATATATATATATATATATATATATATTACATACAAAAGGAATTAAAATTATATCATAGTTATGATCATTTCACCTTACAGATTGAGATTACCTGGAAGGATTTTCAAACTGATCAAGGTAATAATATACATTGTGACAAGAAAAATTGTCGAGCACGACTCAAATTTTCGGTTTCCGTAGGATCGCCAAAGTTAAGAAAATATGAAGCGAATTTTGATATGGCAAAGCAAAATCTCATTTCGGTTAACACCTGATCAGAAGAATCGTTGGCAATTTAAATAGAATATTAATATTCCATTTAGATTGCGAACGCTTCTTCAGTAGAATGGCTTGATTTATTTATAAAACAGTACTACTCTAATTCGACTACAGCTGATCTCTCGGTTCCGCTAAGTCTAACAGCTCAATGAGGAAAACTGATTTATAACTATCAAAATTTCTAAAGAGAAGTTAACAATGAACGATTGAAATCTCAATGAGTCTCCATGATTTGAAGATCTGTTGCGACATAATTTCACTCGCAACTTCAAGTGAAAGTCATACGTAGATACATTGCTAAAGATGCTAGAAAAATGGCAGCTCATTCTACGGCTTCGGGAAATGCCTAACTCTTCCCATGCTTTATTAAGATTAAACCAAAATAGAATATTGCTGCAATGTATGATCTGGGGCTGCCCAGTCCCGCACTTTCCAGGCATGATAATGTTCAAAATCGTTGACGTTTTAGGGGGTTACTTACATCCTATTCGACAGCCTCTTTCTCACAAATGCAATTTCGCAAGTTGTTGAGTTCTTTGACGTCTGTGCGCTACGACATAAAACGGTACCAACAAAAAGAACCACGAGGTACGCCAGAAAATTTCTGGCCATTCTGTCTCTGGTCTTCGCATTCTGTAACAAAGTCTATCGTTATTTCCATGGCAAATGTTTAGATGAATTCCAATGAATGTATAATGCCCGTCATTATGTACAGATGCGAAAAATGAACATTGAAAATAACATCAGTACTCACTATGCCGCGTCAAGAGATTTTTCTCGTTGTAGTCGATCTTTCAAATCTACAAATCAACCATTCGCCCTTGCATGGAATATTGCTGCCATATATAATCTGGAGCCCCTTCTATTTGTCTCAAGGTTCTTGATAAAATACAAAGACGGATATGCAATGTAATTGGCCCTGACCTGGCATCTCGTCTGCAGCTGCTCTCTCACAGACGTGCCGTTGCCTCATTCTGTCTTTTTTTACAAATATTTCCACGCTAACTGCTACGATGAGCTGCTTTCGCTGGTTCCTAGACTTCATGAATTTAAGCGCTCAACTAGGCTGGCATTTGGCTCTCACCATTTCACTGTCGAAACTGTTAAATGTAGCCGTCTCCTCTACTCCAATAGCTTCAAATCTAGCACTTCTTGCCTGCGGAACTCCCTCCTCATTTCTTGTTTTCCTGATAACTATAATCTCCAACTATTCAAATGTAACGTCAATCGACGTCTCCAGATGCCCTGATCTATCCCCTAACCATCTCTTCATCATTTCCTCTATCACTCCTTTTTGTTCTTACTCCAAATCTGTAACCTATTGCGTGTTAGTGGCTTCCCGCCTTGCTTGGGGTTGAATGTTTAAAAAAAAAAAGCAAAGAAAACAAAAAAACAAAAAACAAAACAAAAACAAACGACCAATGGAAAGAGCAATGATAAGAGGTAGAAAGAGGTTACTTACAGGCCCCAGAAAAGAGAAAGGTAAGAGAAAAAAATTAATAAATTCTAAAGAGAGAAGGTAACAGATGGCGCAAAAGGTTGTTGGATTAGAGCCAAACGCAGTTGGAAAAGCAAGATAGAAGGTAGCTGAGATAGAGGAATTTAATAGTAAGGTATGAGAAGGAATTGCATGGTCACTGTGTTCAGAAATGAATTAGTAAACGATATCGATGTGCAATACCTCGACCAGCCCTTTATACTATCGCCATTACAAACAGATCATGGTTAATTGTAACGCGTTTCTCCTTTTATCTGTTGTTTTTTTCGGTCGACATTATTGGAAGAGGAGAGATCAGAAAGTCGTAATTTGAAAGTCGGTAAAGCAATTCAGTGTTCTTAGTTATACATAACAACGATAAGGTCACCATCCTTGTAACCATAGTAACGTGACGACAGCACAGTGTAATATATATATATATATATATATATATATATATATATATCTGTGTGCTGCATTTATATTTATTGCCAGTTTTTAAATATTGGACAGTATGCTTTTTTATAGACGAAATATTTGTTATGTCGAATTAATTATTTAATTAAATTTATATTTTCTACAAAGGAAATATTTTACAAGCACGTAATAAGATTGAATATAGGTTGTCAGAGACGAAAGAAAGAAACGAACTAGAAATAAAGGGAGACAGTGTGAATGTGAGAGTAAATGAATGAGAGATATAAAAATAAAGACGAAAGAGAAATAAAGATACACAATCCCAATGAAGATATACAGAGAGAGAGAGAGAGAGAGAAAGAGAGAGAGAGATGTGTTTGATAGAGGAGTGATAGATAGAAAGATGAAGTGTGTGTGTGTGAGAGAGAGAGAGTGAATGAAAAAAATGTTATGCATAAAAGAGAAAGGTGTGAGGGGAGACAAGTAAGAAAGAGGTGAGTGAAAGAAAAGTAAATGATAAATGTGACGGAAGGGGTATGAGAGGGAAGTGATAGTGGTGTATGAGTGAGAAATATAGTTAGGGGAGGGAAAGAAAGAGGGTAAGGTGTGAGAGAGTGGTGTGAAGGAGACGTGAGAAAGAGAGAGAGAGGGTTGTGAGAGAAAACTGTGAGTGAGAGAAGTACTATAGATAAAGGTAAGAAAAAGAGAGACGTGAGATAGACGAAAGAGAAGGAAGGTGAGAGATAGAGAGGAGAGAAATGATAGAGAGAAGCATTTGATGTCATTTCTTTTTTACGGCTTATCACCTCTTTGTGGGTTACGTAAATCCGAAACATATTTTAGATTGTAAGAATAACTTTTGATATTTAAACCGTAGCTGGGTGAAGGGGGGATTTGCGTTGAATTCATCTTTATTCATAGGGTATTTACGTGTATGCGAATCTAACGAAACATGACTGAAATTCGAACTCAGCTCCCAGCTTTCTGATTCCGAGACTCTATTCCTTACAACATTCACACATCCTAGGTAGAAATAAGAGAAAACATATGAGAGAAAAAGAGAAATAAAAGAACGAAGTCAGAGAGAGAAAGAGAGAGAGAGAGAGAGAGAGAAATGAAATAAAGAGATGAGAAACAGAAAGAAAAATGAAAGAAAGAGATGAGAGAGATAAAGGAAAATAAATGAAAGAAGTGAGAGAGAGAGAGAGAGAGAGAATGAGAGAGGGAGAAAGGGAAATGAAAGAAAGAGGTGGGTGAGAGAAAGAGAAATGAATGAAAGAGGTGGGTGATAGAAAGAGAAATTAAAGTAAGAGGTGGGTGAGAGAAAGGGAAATGAATGAAAGAGGTGGGTGAGAGAAAGATAAATTAAAGAAAGAGGTGGGTGAGGGAAAGGGAAATGAATGAAAGAGGTGGGAGAGAGAGAAAGAGAAATCAAAGAAAGAAGTGGGTGAGAGAAAGGGAAATGAATGAAAGAGGTGGGTGAGAGAAAGGGAAATGAATGACAGGGGTGGGTGAGAGAAAGGGAAATGAATGAAAGGGGTAGGTGAGAGAAAGAGAAATTAAAGAAAGAGGTGGGTGAGAGAAAGGGAAATAAATGAAAGGGGTGGGTGAGAGAAAGGGAAATGAATGAAAGGGGTGGGTGAGAGAAAGGGAAATGAATGAAAGGGGTGGGTGAGAGAAAGGGAAATGAATGAAAGGGGTGGGTGAGAGAAAGGGAAATGAATGAAAGAGGTGGGTGAGAGAAAGGGAATGAATGACAGGGGTGGGTAAGAGAAAGGGAAATGAATGAAAGAGGTAGGTGAGAGAAAGAGAAATTAAAGAAAGAGGTGGGTGAGAGAAAGGGAAATAAATGAAAGGGGTGGGTGAGGGAAAGGGAAATTAAAGAAAGACGTGGGTGAGAGAAATACAAATGAAGGAAAGTGGGAGTGAGAGAAAGGGAAATGAATGAAAGGGGTGTGTGAGGGAGAAAGAGAAATTAAAGAAAGAGGTGGGTGAGAGAGAAAGAGAAATAAAAGGAAGAGGTGTGTGAGAGAAAGTGAAATGAATGAAAAAGGTGGGTGAGAGAAAGTGAAATGAATGAAAGAGGTGGGTTAGAGAGAAAGAGAAATAAAAGGAAGAGGTGTGTGAGAGAAAGTGAAATGAATGAAAAAGGTGGGTGAGAGAAAGGGAATGAATGACAGGTGTGGGTGAGGGAAAGGGAAATAAATGAAAGAGGTGGGTGAGAGAAAGGGAAATGAATGAAAGGGGTGGGTGAGAGAAAGAGAAATTAAAGAAAGTGATGGGTGAGAGAAAGGGAAATGAATGAAATGGGTGGGTGAGGGAAAGGGAAATTAAAGAAAGAGGTGGGTGAGAGAAAGGGAAATGAATGAAAGGGGTGTGAGAGAAAGGGAAATTAAAGAAAGAGGTGGGTGATAGAAATAGAAATGAAGGAAAGGGGTGTGAGAGAAAGGGAAATGAATGAAAGAGGTGGTTGAGTGAAAGAGAAATTAAAGAAAGAGGTGGGTGAGAAAAAAGGAAATGAATGAGAGAGGTGGGGGAGTGACAAGGAAATGAATGAAAGAGGTGGATGAGAAAAATGAAAAGAAAGGGAGAGGTGGGTGAGAGAAAGGGAAATGAAAGAAAGAGGTGGGAGGGAGATAGAGAAATAAAAGGAGAGGTGGGTGAGAGAAAGGGAAATGAATGAAAGAGGTGGGTGAGAGAAAGAGAAATTAAAGAAAGAGGTGGGTGAGAGAAAGGGAAATGAATGAAAGAGGTGGGTGAGAGAAAGATAAATTAAAGAAAGAGGTCGGTGAGAGAAAGGGAAATGAATGAAAGGGGCGGGAGAGAGAGAAAGCGAAATCAAAGAAAGAAGTGGGTGAGAGAAAGGGAAATGAATGAAAGAGGTGGGTGAGAGAAAGATAAATGAATGAATGAGGTGGGAGAGAGAAAGAGAAATTAAAGAAAGTGGTGGGTGAGAGAAAGGGAAATGAATGAAACAGGTGGGTGAGAGAAAGGGAAATGAAAGAAAGAGGTGGGTGAGAGAAAGGGAAATGAATGAAAGAGGTGGGTGAGAGAAAGATAAATTAAAGAAAGAGGTCGGTGAGAGAAAGGGAAATGAATGAAAGGGGCGGGAGAGAGAGAAAGAGAAATCAAAGAAAGAGGTAGGTGAGAGAAAGGGAAAAGAATGAAACAGGTGGGTGAGAGAAAGGGAAATGAATGAAAGAGGTGGGTGAGAGAAAGAGAAATGAATGAAAGAGGTGGGTGAGAGAAAGGGAAATGAATGAAAGAGGTGGGCTAGAGAGAAAGAGAGAATAAAGAAAGAGGTGGGTCAGAGCAAGGGAAATGAATAAAAGGGGTGGGTGAGGGAAAGGGAAATTAAAGAAAGACGTCGTTCAGAGAAATAGAAATGAAGGAAAGGGGGGTGAGAGAAAGGGAAATGAATGAAAGAGATGGGTGAGAAAAAGGGAAATGAATGAAAGGGGTGGGTGTGAGAAAGGGAAATGAATGAAAGAGGTGGGTGAGTGAAAGAGAAATTAAAGAATGAGGTGGGTCAGAGAAAGGGAAATTAATGAAAGAGGTGGGTGAGTAAAAAGGAAATGAATGAAATAGGTGGGTGAGAGAAAGGGAAATGAAAGAAAGAAGCGGGTGAGAGAAAGGGAAATGAATGAAAGAGGTGGGAGAGAGAGAAAGTGAAATTAAAGAAAGTGGTGGGTGAGAGAAAGAGAAATGAATGAAAGAGGTAGTTGAGAGATAGTGAAATTAAAGAAAGAGGTGGGTGAGAGAGAAAGAGAAATTAAAGAAAGAGGTGAGTGAGAGAAAGAGAAATGAATGAAAGAGGTGGGTGAGAGAAAGAGAAATGAATGAAAGAGGTGGGTGAGAGAAAGAGAAATTAAAGAAAGAGGTGAGTGAGAGAAAGAGAAATGAATGAAAGAGGTGGGAGAGAGAGAAAGTGAAATTAAAGAAAGTGGTGGGTGAGAGAAAGAGAAATGAATGAAAGAGGTAGTTGAGAGATAGTGAAATTAAAGAAAGAGGTGGGTGAGAGAGAAAGAGAAATTAAAGAAAGAGGTGAGTGAGAGAAAGAGAAATGAATGAAAGAGGTGGGTGAGAGAGAAAGAGAAATTAAAGAAAGAGGTGAGTGAGAGAAAGAGAAATGAATGAAAGAGGTGGGTGAGAGAAAGAGAAATGAATGAAAGAGGTGGGTGAGAGAAAGAGAAATTAAAGAAAGATGTGGGTGAAAGAAAGGTGAATGAATGAAAGAGGTGGGTGAGAGAAAGGGAAATGAATGAAAAGGTCGAGTTAGAAAAAGGGAAATGAATGAAAGGGGTGGGAGAGCGAGAAAGAGAAATTAAAGAAAGAGGTCGGTGAGAGAAAGGGAAATGAATGAAAGAGGTGGGTGAGAGAAAGAGAAATTAAAGAAAGAGGTAGGTGAGAGAAAGGGAAAAGAATGAAAAAGGTGGGAGAGAGAAAGGGAAAAGAAAGAAAGAGGTGGGAGGGAGAAAGAGAAATAAATGGAAGAGGTGGGTGAGAGAAAGGGAAATGAATGAAAGAGGTGGGTGAGAGAAAGGGAAATCAAAGAAAGAGGTGAGAGTGATAACAAAGTAAGAGTAACTGAATGCTGTATGAGGGAAAATAGTCAGAGAGACAAATGTGAGAGCATGTGATGTGTGTGTGTGCGCGTGTGTGTGTGTATGTGTGAGTGAGAGAGAAATAGAGAATAAAAAAAAGAAATGCTTTTTGTACAGATTGTTCTTGAAATTCTTCCCCGTTAAACTATTAACCAACTGCTTATCTACTCGAAACAGCTTAACCAAATCCAAAATGCAATTCTCTTAACTCCCACATACATGCACGTGCGCATGCACGTTCAGCTATATAAACAAGTACGCATGCGTATGCACATCGACAAATTTAAATGGAATCGAATGATCCTGGGGCAAATAGAGTAAAGTCATTCTGGAAAGAAATTAGCCTTTGTTTAGAAGCCTCTAGCCCGAGTGGCCCTTGTACCTCGAAAAGGATGAATCTCGCTGTAAAAAAACAAAAACAAAATAATGCATCATGCAGATATATACTGGGTTTAACTTTGTATGGCACAAACGTAAAATTAAATTATTACACTATATATATATATATATATATATATATATATATATATATATATATATATATATATAAGATATCTTTTAAGCTTAATGCATATTAACTTACTTTGGCAAATACCACTAGAACAGTAATGAGTATAGATCAAGCTCACTATATCTGCAAGTCAAGATGGCGCAAGATCAGCACTTTCCTGATTAAAAGTTCCTCCTGTAATTCCCTATCTTCAAAAGAGCAACCGTATTTACCGGATTTTCCACCTTACAAAACGCTGCGGCTTGGAAGACGCACCCTTATATTGGGAAGAAATTTCTAAGAAATAAAAAAGTCATTCTCATACAACACATATACGATACGTCCCTCATATACTGGCGCCACGTGTTTACATTAATCACTCAACCAATTTTTTTGTATGGCAATGACATAGTAGTCAAGAGCAGAAAGGCCCCCCTGCTGTTAGTAAACGGAGCATGTTTATACTTGTGACGCGGCTCCAGGAAGGTTTATCATCTTGGAAACACTTGTAACAGCTAAGTACTGAGGTTGCATTATATAAAAGGCTGAATTAGATTGTAGCTAACATTATAGTGTAATGACTCAACATACAAATTCACATCCCTATCAGTCAAGCCAATTAGGTGACTGTCCAAGCTTTCTTGAGCCTTACATTCGTCTTGGAAAACGCACACCTATTTTTGAGGGTATTTTTAGGAAAAAATGTGCGTCTCGTAAGCCAGAATATACCGTAGTTAGAAAACAGAGTACTACTGTAATATCTGGGCTATAGCTTTTCTGTCATTAATTTCCAGCTTTCGTAGACTTCCAAAATGTCTACCGCTTTCTAGGCGATGAGTTATTTTCAAATTCGCAACCCCTTCCTCACAGATGAAATGTTGTACGCCCCTCACTACACTATATTTCCATGTTAAATATTCTGACAAGCTACATTCATTGTCATAGCATGTCAGGCAATCTGGAACGAATCCTCCCTATTCCCTTCATAATCCATTAGCAAGAAGAAAGTTGGACAGCTTTCTCCCAAGAACGGCTACTTTGTGGAACAGGCTTCCATGTGGATACTTCTCCAAACACTACGATCTTAACGTCTTCAAGCTAATTCAGTGTTGTAATTCTGGCTAATCCTCGTCGCCGAAATGTTGTCACCTAAGAAAGGTTACTGAATAGAATAATCAAACGAAGGTTGGTAATGAACGATAATACTTAGGACAAGAACAAAACATATAAGATTCGCAAGCGGCGCGTAGAAGTGAATCAAGTGAATTCCAAAATGAATCTCCAACTGCAGACCAACATACAGTATTTACTACTGTATTTATGTGAATGGGGACACACCCACTATCGTTCGTAGGTATGCTACAACATTCAGTAACACTTTATCTTGGAGAGGTCTTGGGAGAATTGGGTGATTACTTATTAAAAGTTATAGATATTTAGTTTAGCTAAAGAATATAATATCCAATAAGGATCGAAAAAAGATTTGGGAGATTAACATTCTTAGCATCGCTGCACGGTTGACTCTCACCCTGACACAAGAACATGGGTCTTCGAGTGAATCTAAAGCAGCCCACTTGCAAATATCGTCGAAATATCAAGTGATGCTCGATATCAATAAGTTTCACACACAAGAGGTTGGGGTAATGGATAACGGCTGAGGATCGTAAATCGGAAAGATATAAATTTACTTCTGCACTAGTTATGGGTTAATTAGTAGAAATGTTATCAGTAAAAATCATTATTCTAAAAAAAAGTTTTACAATCTAAAAATATTTTCTGGCTTTATATAAACTGTGAAAGGTTGATGGGTCGTAAAAAACATATCAGTCAATCGCTCACAAGGCTTGGATCAACGCGTGGTGGAGTTTTCATCCACTTTCCAAAGGCGTTTGGCGCTGGGATCGCGTCTTGCCGATAACAGCAAGCAGTCACCTTCCTGACAAATGGATCAAATTTAGATTCGAAACATGCTTGGAAAGCGAACTTTCTAACCGCTCACCGCATATAACGTTCTTCATTAGACTGATTACAAAATATAATTGCATGAAAATATTTTTAAATATTAAAACTGAACAGTTCAAAATTGTGCATTTTGCGAGGTAACAGAATTGTGACTCTACAGAAGGATAATGAGAATATCATTGACTGAATATGTGAGGAAAAATAGACACAAAACCGACTCTCGTCCTTCGAATTAGAAACAAGACAGTTGAAATTCAGAGGGCGCATAATGAGGAAAGAGGGTTTGGAGAATTTGACACTCACACGATATATTGTCAAATGGACAAAGAAAAGCAGCGTGTAACCTGCCCAAGGAGCTTGTGTTTTCATAACAGGGATTAGGAGAAATATTAAAAAGACAAAGCTTACTAAGAGCTACAAAGGACAGAACGTTGTGGAGAGCCATAATCGGTAATAAAAGATTTTACTTCTTCGATTGAAACTAAAGAGAACTCTCGCAACACGGCGGCTAATAGGCGTGCTTAATGAAATGATGCATGGGAGCTATGAGATCGATCAGCACTTGGTACCCCAAACTATGGCCTTGAGTTAGACGAATTTAAGCTTAGTAATTATCATCCCCGCCCCAATCTATATTAGGTTGTTTGGAGATAACGAATGCAAATAATTTAAAATTTGATTAAATTTATTCTGAGAGAATAATCATCACAGGCAATAAAAAAAAAATCTTTAAAAAATAAACATTTTCCCACAGATAAAATGCTAGACTTTGAGAATAAAGCAAAAACTCTATATGCCGATTTTCTAAGTGTGGCTTACATGTGGCACAAGGCCAAAGGTTGTGGGCACCTAGTGAGGATCGAGCTCATTCGCTCAGTCATATTTGTTTCAGCGATGCGTGCTTGTTAACACCGCGTTGAGGCACACTGATGATTTTCTAAGTGTACCTTATATGTGGCACAAGGCCGAACGTATGAGTCATTCAGTGAGGATCGAACTTACTACTCAGTCGTAATTGGTCTACCGAGGTACGCTTGCTAATCATTACACTACGTCTAAGTGCGCCGAAAACTGACGGCGAACAAAATGTCTTCTGGTAAAAAAAAAAAAAAAACTCAATGGAAGTGAATAATATTTGATAAATCAGTTGAATTTTCTTTTACAACCAAATACCGTGAAATGCTGATACAAAATTAAGATTGCATATAATAGATGTCTACATAGATTACAAAATTCTTCAATGACCACATAAATTCTACGGTGAATAAGCAAATAACAGATCCATGTCTCTGGTTGATAAACCAGTGATTCTGGAGCAGTTTTTGTTTTACCACTAACAGGTTTACGTCCATATCACGTTGAAACACCGGTTCTTGTACGAATTTAAGCAAAGTCGAGCATGGGCCAGTACTTATATTGGTGACCTCTTGGGAATGCCAGGTACTGTAAACTTGGATGTGCGGGTGATGTAATTGTGGCGTGATTGGAAATGAAAGATCCGAGTTCGAATTTCAGTCAAGTTCGGTACCTTCACATTCGTGCAAATACCATTGGAAAAGAGGTATGAATCCACCTTTTCTTCCCCACAACTATGGGTTAATTAGTAGGAATTGTATAAGTAAGTCATTATTATCTCTAAAATATATTACAAACCGAGAATATTTTCTGGCTTTAAATAACCTTCAACAGGTTGATAAGTCGTAAAACCTAAATCTAAGCATCAGTAAATTTACTACGAATGTAATCATTTTTAAGTAAGAATCTTTGTAACTATCAAGTTAGTCTAGGAGAAACAAAACTTTGCCTTCTCCACAGAAATTATTTAAGAAATATAAATGGAGTTTTAATTTAAATCACCCCCCCCACCCACCGAAAAAAAACTAACTAGTCATCTGAAACTAATGTTCTGTCATCCACGGAATGAAATTATATTTGAGCCCTGGTAACAGCTATGGGACCTGTGATGAATTTGAATTCTAACTTTGTGCAAAGTGAACATTGTAATTTTTCTGCCACTACTTAAATTAAAGACAATTTGATGTACATATGTCCTTACGATTATTTTTATTTCATGAGTGACTTTCGCTGGTTTTCGCAATTAATTTCGATTATTCCAAAATCGATTTCCAAATTATAAAAACTTTTATCATACAAAAAAAAAAAAAAAAAAAATCCCCGCAAAAAAATCCTGCAAAATAATCGCCGAAAACAATTGCAGTAATGAAAACTTGGGAATCTAAAATTTCAAGATGGCGGATCCGTATCCGGCCCGGAATGTTTTTGATTTGCTCACAGGGTCGGTCTGATTCAAAATGGCATGATATGTTTGGCTACAGCTTCTAGGAGTAAAGGTAAAAAAGGGTGACACGCTCACATTCGCATTTATTATATAGAAGATGAGCTATTGAATGTTAGAAAGTTGAGTGCCTTTAATTGAGAAAGTGTAACACAGTGACATACTGAAATTTTCATT
The DNA here is from genome assembly GCA_963932145.1 of Acanthosepion lycidas. Lineage (NCBI taxonomy): Eukaryota > Metazoa > Mollusca > Cephalopoda > Sepiida > Sepiidae > Acanthosepion > Acanthosepion lycidas. The sequence continues at coordinate 3,339,732 of OZ010576.1, forward strand.
TATTATATAGATATATGCGTGGAGTTCAGTTTGATGCATTGTGGCTTTTTGATAAATATCTGTCATTGTGATATCAAACTATTTCAAATGCCTTCAAATGACGATCATCAAAAATGTCTGTTTTCCTAGATCTTTTGGTTTAGCAGAAAGATTGCATTTATGCATAGTCACAAAACAAATATTCCTTAATGTTTACGTTGCATTCCTGCCTTTATAGAATTAATCAAGAATGCCGTAAGAAATATGACACGATTAATGTTTAGTCTCCCATGGCGTTAAACATGAGTGTGTAACTCTGACACAACTCCACAGAAAACAGCTGCGAGAATAAATCTCCAAAGTCCCTTCCTTATACTTTAAGCTTCGTTTTGAAGTAGTTGTTTGGTTTCATATTTGCGTATTTTAAACGCGGAACTGTGAATAACGATATATAATTTATGGTCACGTGGCAGTGTTAGAACATACGCGTTCTGACCTTAAAAGCCAGGTTCGAATCTCGCCAAAGTCAGGAAGGTGACTACTTAATGTTATCGGTTTGTTATCGAGGCTATCCCCAACGTGCGGCGTCTTTGGAAAGTGTCTGAAAACCATACCACAAGTTTACCCAAACTTTGTGAGTGCAACTGGGTAGACGAAGCCCTTGGGAAACCTCGATGGGTTATCGTGATCGAAGGTTTGAATATGCTAGCCTTGTTCAGACAGTCGCGCTAGATAAGGCGTTTTCTCTTTAACTAGGGTCCGCTCTACATACTTGCAGTATGAACTACTGGTAAGCACTGTGTTTATTGGACAAACAGAAATGGGCAAATAATGCTAATTGTCATCTACTAGCAGATCAAGGGATGGAATTTTAACGTTAATTTTGAGTTCGTAAGTATAGGACAAATTTATTCTCAAAAGTTTCTTTTTTAAATCATTTTTTTAAAGCTGTTTGACAATAATAATACGCTGTCGGTATAGCGTGCGTATGCGGAAGGGGGTATTGTTGGAATTATTGAACTTGCTTTTCCACATGACAAGTATATTTAAAATTAGAGTCATTCCAAGGGCCGAACTCAACGCTACAGTGTTTTTTTTGTATATATATATATATATATATATATATATATATATATATATATATATATATATATATATTCTTATCACTCTAAACGTTACTTTTGTATATATCCGTATTTGAGTAGAAGCCCTGTAAATACAAGAGACAAAAGGAAAACTATACTTAGCCGATGCGTTCGTCCACTGGGTGACTATCATTGATTTGATAAAGAGCCTCAGTCAACGAAACGAGACGGGTCGTCTAAGTATAGTTTTTCTTCTTGTCTCTTTTTATTCATATTCATATATATATATATATATATATATATATATATATATATATATATATATATATATATATATATGAAAAAGGATACTTTATATGATCAAAGAGATGTCGAATATCGTAATGCGATATATTATTTTGTATCTTTATTCATTTTTTAAATTGTTCACTGAATGCAAGGCCCAGGAGCCACTCAATGTAGAAGGTTGTTGAATGAGATTGTTGTATGAGAGTAAGAAGAGGTGAAAAAAGTGCAGTTTATTAGGATATGCATGAAATATATGAAAAGTGCAGTTTATGAGGATATCCTAGACTAGAAGGAATTAATATTGGAGTGATGAGGAAAATATTCTCTTGGGAGTTTGTTTCACAAAATAATGGTTCTTGGGAAGAAGCTGTTCGAGTGGGGCTTCTTTCTTACTAACGGAATACGAAAGGAATGCGAGGATTCGTCCCACATATGCTATGTGTTTATGTCGTGACACCTGCCACAGTTTACCTTAAAATGCAGCGACCTTGGCACGCATCTTCATTAAGAATTCACACAAGACCTGGTCTACATGTTAAGGTTGGTTAATTTCACCAAGATCATCGACGCGTCATTTTCAACATGCGGAACAATTCTTCGATTTGAACTTAACGTTTTTTGGAAGATTCCAAAGTTTTCAAAAAGCCTATTAGTTGTCTCTAATTGAACATCTATGCATATCTGCGGCCTGATACAACCTTAGTGTATGGTGCAGTATTATGAAATTTTTCTGCATATATTCTAACGACGTAGCAAATATTCCAGATATATTTACTACCTACGTAGTAAATATATCCGGGTCAAAATTGTCATCGTCCGCTATCATCTTGCAATTTTATTTCCGTCAGTATATATATATATATATATATATATATATATATATATATATATATATATAGCATGTTAGAACTCGTTACACAATAGCAATCGTATTTCAACACTACAAATGTGTCTCCTCGGGCGATTGTAAATATTACTGGTGAGTGAACGATTAATTTAAAAAAACAGAACACTTCCTCTTTTTTGAAAGAGAAAGAAAAAAGAATTAAAATGAAGCTTGTGGGTTTACCGTGAATAACCAATCAAATGTGGAGCCTACGCTAAAATCTAAACCAAAAGAAAAATTATATAGGTCATGAGATGAAGTCGTCTACATAGAAATCCTAGACAATTTCGTTTGCGATTGATACAAATGATTACATTATTTCGTAAAATATAGAGAAGTATGACGTTCAACTTTCACAGGAAGGTAACGGATAGGGGGATAATCTAGCATAATATTAACTAGCTATATATTCTGGATCATCTTCCTAGATAGAATTTTGTAGTTGATAATTAAAATGCTTCTAAATTCAATACTACTTTGGTAAATTAATATGCAACTGTTAAATAAAGATCATCCATATAAGATGTTAATAATAAAAACTAATCAATATAACATATTAATAATACTAACTAGACATCAATACAGAGCTATATTAAGTATGAATGAATTTTACACAATAGAATAGTAAACCATATAAGGTGCACCGTAGTACATGTATTCCTGTAAGAAAAAAGTATTATTAAGTTCAAGGTTTAACCATATTGTAAGTTATGAGGTAAACAACGTCTACAATTTACAGTTAGTTCGCTTCTTTGGTTTAATAAAGAGTCTTCATCAATAAATTGGATAATGTAAGTATAAGAAACAAGGTTCATGCTTTTGTTTTTATCTCCTATAATAAATAATATTTAGCTTTACTCTGTATGGAGCCCTCTTTTAAATTAGATGTTATGTGTGTGTGTGTGTGTGTGTGTGTGTGTATGTGTGTGTGTGCGTGTGTGTGTATGTGTGTGTGTTTGTGTGTGTGGGTGTGGGGACACTGAGGTCCACAGGCCTGAAGATTTATATATATATATGCATGCATGTATATGAAAGAATAGAATTTTATATATATTAGACATATTAATCGTTATTTCTTAAATGCGAATAACATTTTGCAAATATACCTGCTATAGATTTTAAAAGAAATAGCCGAAATTACTATTAAGTTTAAACTGTTGACTCATGACGCACGATCAAGGGCGTGAGAACGTAATGAGTAGACGCCATATAAATAAATAAAATGGTGCGTCTTTTTCAAATACGGAGTGTTGACTATAATAACGTTTGAAGTAACAACAAATGTGGGATTAAGAATAAATTTGTGAATTTTTTTTTAGAAATTTCTTACTTTGCATTTCAGCTACGTCTAAGTAGTGAGCTAGTTCCTCACCAGGAGCTCAATATGTTTGGATTTGTGCCACGTCTAAGCTACGCTTAGTAAATCCCGACAGACTATGTTGCAACATGCAACCTCACATAATACAAGGTAATGCAAAAAAACGAAAATAACTTTGTTAGAGCTAAATAGTCTTAAACTATATATATATATATATATATATATATATATATATATATATATATATATATATATGCAATGAGATTATGAGCATGAGATGGAATGAAATAAAGTTCTTGACCTACCGGGAAGGTATTACGTCTAAAGTTTGTTATTGTCGTCGAATTTTAGGCAGGTTTTCGGTCACAGAATTTTTCAGCACCTCCTTAATATACTAACTGAAAATGAGGCAAGTAAATTATATCAGAAACTCAATTATATGACAAGTCAAAAAATCTGAGATTAATTTTTAATTTGGTGAAATGAATAAAATGCCAAAATATAAAGAATTCTTTGAATATTTTGCATGTGGATGAGATAATCATTTCAATAATAAAGAAAGAATATAATCATTTCAAAATAGATTTCTAGCTCAAAAATGTAAAAGAAACTTAAGATATAATGAATATATATATATATATATATATATATATATATATATATATATATATGTGTGTGTGTGTGTGTTTAAACGATATATATATATATATATATATATATATATATATATATATATAGTTTATTTCTTACTCTATGAGCTGAGAATGTCAAATGTTCGTGAGACGCGTCGCGATTATCAAATGCACTGACTGCTACACTGAATGTAATGCGGCCATATTTTTTCAAAAAGTCGTCTGTTAAATAGCGTTTATTGAAAAATTATGCGTTTTATTTTTCGCTTTATTATTATTATTATTATAATTATTATTATTCGTATAATGTTACTTTTCTAATTAGCGTTGAGTTAAAGCATTTTTTCCTTCATAAGCCTTGTGTTAAATTGGAATAAAATTATAACAAGAGAAATAAGAAAACAGAGATTGAATATAAGATATATTGAGAGAGACAGTAGAAAGAACAAACGAAGAAAGAAAGAACGGAGGAAGAGACAAACAAAAGTAATCCCACACACGCGCATACACACACACACACAAAACACAGAGAGAGAGAGAGAGAGAGAGAGAGAGAGAGAGAGAGAGAGAGAGAGTGAGAGAGAGAAGTAAGAACAAACAGACTGTGTTAACGTAAGAAGAGAAAGATACATATAAATGGCGAAAGGTCAATGAACTGAAAACACAAAGAAAGTGAAAAAATCAATGTATGAAAAAAGCGGAGCGTCTTAATAGAGAGAAACAGAGAAACTGAAAAAGTATGCGAGTGAGAGAATGAGAGGCGAATTGATACAATGATAGAGAATGAGGTGAAAGATGAAGAAAGAAAAAACTAAAGAGAAAGAGAGAGGGTATCAAAAGGAGAAAGAGTGAGAAGGATAGCGGTGGGAAGAAAGGAAAAAGGAAATAGGATGATGAAGCGACTGGCTACAAAGTCAGAAATAATGTGTAGAAAAAGAAAAAGAAATTGAAAATAGATAAATTATCAGAGATTTAAAATAAAAAAAATTCTCTAGAAATATAAATAAAAATATGCAACTTTAAATAATTCGTAAGAGCTGTGCGCATATAAGTGTTAAATGAGCGTAATGGATACTGGCGCGGGATTACATATTGGCAATTTGTATTCGAATTCCAACCCAGTATGTTACTTTTGATTGATTCATTCATTTTTTACAACTTATCAAACATTTACAGGTTATTTAAGGTCAGAAAATATTTCTAGATTGTAAGAATTTATTGGGAAATAATGATAATTTAGTGATGCGAGTCCTACAAATTAACCCATAGCTGGGGGAAGAGAAGAGTTGGGTTCATATCTTTCCCAAGTGATATTTGTATGGAAATGAACTAGAATTGGAACTCGGCTCTAGGATTAACAATTCCGAGTCGTACATCACCCGCACATTCAGCCTGACAGCACCTGCTATCCCCAACCGGTTACCCATGTAACTTCTGACAAGGCTCAACATTGCTTAACTTCAGTGGTCGTACAGGAACGAGTGTTTTAACATGATATGGTCAGTCTTTTGCGTTCAATTTTGGAAGAAGCATGAATCTGTCTTTAAATTCTAAAAAAGTAAAGAAGGCAATTTCCACTATGAGGTCATGACTATTCACATATATTACTGAAAGCTGAGGCGACTTATCATCGCCTGTCGTCCTGGTATTTGAAAGAAGAGGTGTGAATATGTGTTATTATTTAATAAAACTTACTTGGTTTTAGCACAAAAGCGTAAGAGAGTGACGCCCAGTGAGGATCGAGACAAGCCTGTTTAGATTCTTCTTCTTCTACGTGCCGTGTCCCTTCAGGATGTGGGTGATCATGGCTCTCCAAAGCCACCTCTGTCTTGTAGCTTTCATCAACGCCCGACGTTGAAGAAACAGTCGATCAACAAAAATTCACGGTACGTGAGTCTTTCAAGGGTAACACGCAACACATGCCGGTGAAGAAAATGAGCCAACGTAGATTTGATTGTATCGAACGCAGGCCAACTTTTACCTGTCGGAAACCCAGACATGTGTGTTGTATTTGGGGTCCAGAATGAGTACGGGTTATGCCCTGTGTTTGCCAAAAGTCGTGTTATAGACAACACAAACCTACATACAAAGAGAATAAAAAAAGGAACAAATTTGAAACTCGACTGGTCATTTCTACCCAACCCACCATATTCTCCTGACCTTTCACCGACTGATCAATATTTTGTTGATCCATTCTAAAATTCCGGTGAAAATTATCTCTAATTAAAACGAGATTTGAAAACTTTTTCACATCTAAACCTGTGCAATCTAAAAAGGTTTTCGGAGAGCCGCTTGATGCCATTGCAAACATTGGCAGCACATACAGAGTGCAATGGGTAAACAGTCGCCATTTTATATTTTTGACTTCGTACGTGCACGGTGTTTGTTTTTTGATTTTGTCAACTACACAGTATATTAGGTTATGTTGGGCACCGACTGTAAGAAAAAGGATAACATGAAGCAATTCAGTCCCCCAGAAATTGGTGCTGGTTGAAATACGACAATTTCAGAGTGTTTGTGTGTCAATCTGAGAAAAGTTCAGAGTGTTTAGAAAGGGTTGGATAAGTATAATGGCAGCTCGGAAACTCACACTGATCGTTCTCATAAGAAAAGAACTCCCGAATTTGTTGGTGAGGACAACAGCTTCAGCACTACCTCCTCAGTGCCTTGAGGAGGTTATGCTGCTCTGGATCAAGAGGGTGGCTGTTGGAAGACCTCATGTCTGGCAACAGGACTTTGCACTCTGCCGTACAAACAGGAGTACCCAGTTATTGCTGTCAGACAGTTTCTGCGACCACATCATCCCTTACATATGGCCACCTAACTCCCCAGACTGTAAATCCCTTGATTATTATGTATGAAGCGCAGTTGGGCGACAGACCAACAAAACACCTTGTAACACCAAAGAGGCAAAGATTATAGCAGAATTGAGCAACTTAAAGAAGAAGACTGTCAAGAAAATTTGCAGGAGATTCCGAAGTCGTCTGGAAGCCGTGGTTGATGCAAATGGTAATTTTATTAAATAAATTTACTCTTTAGTATTTCAGGGTATTTTCTGTAATTTTGTTAAATATATCTGTTAAAATGAGATGTCAGTGTTATTTTTATCATTTTGCGTCATTTAGACGACAATTTATCCATCGCACCCTGTAATATTCGACAAAATAAATTCATTTTACTTCACTATTTGAAGTATAAAGTTGATAAATAATAACGGAAATTATTTATGACTCAGCCTAATTCATATCTGACAGGTGCTACGTCATGATGTTATGGTAAACAAGCTATGTCGCAAAATGATGGTATTGTGATGTGTCCTACAGTTTGGTCTTATGTCAGACTAATTGAAATCTAATTTCTTTGAGTGTCTAACCCTATAAGTCATCAAAAGAAGATATCGGTGAGAAAAATTTTGCGATAATATCAAAAAGAAGAAAAAAAAAACTGAAGATATTTGTTATTGACTGTCGCCTCAAAGTGTTGACTTCTATGTTCACTTTTATATTTACAAACGCTCAATCTCTGATATTGAGCACTTTATCTCATAAATATAGCAAAACTTCAGACTATACTTCTTTATATTTCTTCATATATATATATATATATATATATATATATATATATATATATATATAATGTCTTCTGTGTGGGGACATACATTTCTTTGTCCCTAATTTTATGTCATTTTTAAATCAGATTTTCCGTTTGTTTGCTGTTTGTATGTGAGATTTCTATAAGCGCTTTAGTATTTGTTGCACCCTGATCTAAAACATGTTTGAAAAATTTGTTTCTTACTTTCGTCCTGATTTTTATTTTTGTAGTTTGATGGGAAAACAAATAAGTGTCTACTTGATTTAAGAACATTATCAGATTTCAAAAATAACGCGGTTGAACATTTATTTATTTGAACAAACTTATATAAATGGACGATTTGTAAACAAACTCGGGAAATATATAACCGCATTCGTACCGTATTTCAGCAGTACTATTGTCGGTTATTTAATGTAATTTCTTTTGAAACACGGTTTCCGGTACTATCACCGAAGTTAAGCAACGTTGAGTCTAAATAGTACCCAGATGATGAACCCCTTAGGAATATTCGATGCTGTAAGATTTGCGGATGGTATAATAGTTAAAACCTCGAAATTCAAAATCGGAGAGCTGAGTTCCAATTCCAGTCGGGTTCGTTATATTTACGTACGTGCAAATAGTCTTGGAAAAAGGAATAAGTTTCTATATTCTTCCCCACCCCGAGTTATGTGTTAATTAATAAAACTTGTCTCAGTAAAATCATTATTAACTCCATAAAACTTACAATCTAAAAATAATTTCTGGTTTTAAATAACCTGTAAAAGATTGATAAGCCTTAAAAAACACGTCAATCAAACTATAGTTTCTGTATTGTGTGTTGAAATTTCTATAGTTAAGAAAATATAAGAACTTATTCTTTGTTGCAGGAATTGATACTGCAATATATTTCTGAGGTTGCAAGTCTCGCTGTTCTATTGCAATTTCCATGGAAAGTGTCCAGACGAACTATATTCCTTCCTTCCACCTGTTCTAGCCACTATGTCTAAGACCCGGCATGCCACTCTCATTGTAGTGAACCACCCTTATTCCTTTCGTATTCCATTAGTCAGAAGTTCCCCTCGAGCAACTTTTTTCCCCAGGAACAACTGCTCTGTGGAACTGACACCCAAAAGGATGATTCCCTAATCACTACAATCTTATCCTGTTCACGTCTAGAGTCAACCATTTCTTCCCCACATATCCACATAAACTGTGCATTGTTTCGATGCTTTGTTTTAAAACAATCTAAAATCTCGAATTAATATTTATATTTTATGGTATAGCGGATTTTACAAGCATAAGATTAAGTTAATGAACGGAGACGAATATGAAACTTTTTCTAGATCTGGAAAATGCTTTCTGATTTCCTCACATAAAGCAAAAGATCACGTCTAGTTCTGACCATCCATCAAAGCCTACTTGTATTTTTTGTCGGTGTGTGGTGTGTGTGTGTGTGAGGGGGGAGGGCATTTCGGAAAAGGTTTGTGGCAACTCGGCCTTACCATAGCCATCATGAACTATCAATTTCAACACCACCGGAAAGTAATGTTTTCAGAAAATCTCGTACCTATATTGGAGTTAATAATCGTAAGGTGCTCAGAAAAGTATATATATATATATATATATATATATATATATATATATATATATATATATATATATATATATATACACATATGAGAGCGCACATGATTGTTTGTTGGTTGATTGATTTTGTTTAGCAGCATATCAACCACGATAGGGTCATTTAATGCCGTAATCTAAATAATTATTAGCAACCGTTAAATACAGCACAATCTAACATTTGCCAACACTTTACTTCGTAAAGTCAACAGTATGGCTGTTTGTGTTACACACGTTCTTATCTAAAAGGACAAAGCTGTTGATAAAAAGAAAAGAAACGGAAATTATTTATGACTTAACAATTTCAAGAAGACATTTAAGAAGTGACCTGAGTTCATCTTCTGCCTACCTTGAGAATAAAACGATTATTATATAACCGACATTCAATCAGCTTTTTTTTCCAACAAATGAACATTTCTAAATTCTTCTTGATCTTAATATAATTTATATATCAATTTTCAGTCACGATCGGAATTGAAAAAAGAACACAATGCGATAACACCCACTTTGTCTGCCAGAGGACTTTTAACGTTCACTAGGTGACGTTATGTGAAGCAGTATAAAATAGGAAGGATTTAATCTCTCTCTCACTTTCTCAATATCTTTCTATTCAATCACATGACGCCGTAGTTAGAAGACGTGCCTCATTTCCTCTCTGGGTCGAACTTAATTGCTTGGCGAACCGACTTTTTATTATCAACCGAATAAAATAGCATAATACACACTTACATTTGAGCAATGCTGTGTATGACGGTATGTAATTGGCCCTGATCTGGCATCTGCAGTCGCTCTCTCATAGACGTGCCGTCGCCTCCCTCTGTCTTTTTTTTACAAATACTTTCACGGTAACTGCTCCGATGGGCCGCTTTCGCTGGTTCTCAGACTTCATGATTTAAGCGTTCAACTAGGCTGGCATCTCGCTCTCATCCTTTCACTGTTTAAACTGTTAAATGTAGCCGTCTCTTCTACTCCAATAGCTTCATGTCTCGCACTTCTCGCCTGTGGAATTCTCTCTCCTTTTCTTGTTTCCCTGATACCTATAATCTCCAACTATTCAAATGTAATGTCAATCGTCGTCTCCATATTCCTTGATCTATCCCCTATCCTTCTCTTCATCTTTTCCTCTATCACTCCTATTTGCTCTCGCTCCAACTCTCTGTCATCCCTTTGGTGCTAGTGGCTTCCCGCCTTGCTTGGGGTGAAAGGCTTTAAAAACCCCAAAAAAACAAAACAAAAAAACTACACCCAGCAGCAAGGGCCTCAGATCGGTAGATTGGAGGTTTTGAGTAGCGTGGAAACATTTCTTAATTGCTGTTGTTTCCAGTTCCACCCTTATCCGGAAGCGCGTTTTTAGGGTCCCAGCTATGGGTAAACAGTGAGTCCCCACCAAACAAAAGACGGACAATACATTTTATCTGTAGTTGAAGGCAAACAGTTGCGTTCAAATGTCTTCTTTTTTCAGAATTAAACTTTGACAACCAGTCAAATATGACTATATTATAGCATTATGTAATGAAAATGCATTTTCCATCCCTCCGTTATTAACCCAGTGGGATTAAGAAATGTGGTCTTTAATCCACTGTGTAAGTGTCTATTTCTGAGATGAGTTCTACTCATCTTTTTTGTCATATTCACGACATTTCGACTACCCGGCTTTCTTCAGGCGATTTGGATTTCGAACTGAAGATTGTTTTAGTTCCACATGCCATGCCTCTTTCAGACTTCGTTATTTCCCTTTAACTCATCTCTTTTTGTTCACCATGGAAGTAGCCAGGTATTGAACTCACACCTCTTTCAAGTCACTGGATCCATCCAACGTTTTTATTCACTGGGCCATGTCTCCTTGAGGTCATCAGTGCGTGAATTTTTGAAACTTATAAACTTATATACTTAATGTCTCAGTTATAACTTTTACTAGAGCTTATATCGCAATTTTTGTTGTTGTTATTATTGCTTTTCTCTGGCACTCCTTATTACTGGTTCCCATATTGTATTTATTTCTATGCTTGGTCGGCTTAGGAGATTTGTGGCCTACCACATGTGCTGATTCCTTAAGTTTTCGTATTTTCCAGTGATGTCCTCTGTCGGGAATATGGCACCCCCGCCCCCCCCCCAAAAAAAAAACGAGGAAGAGTCCGAAGAATGTAGTGTGTTAGTTCATTTCAAATCTATTCTTAACTGCCTTGTATTGGTAATTACTTAAGATGGTATATTCATCATTATAATTAGTCCCCCCAAAACGAAACTTACTTATGACTCAACCTCCTAGTAGACTGACCGTGGACTATCGAGCTACAACAAAAGTAAACCAAGAGCGCTTTCAATAGTAAATACGTTTTATGAGTTGAAAATTCTCACCCAACTTCAAATCAGTTCACTGTTACCTTCCTCCTAGACTGGATGCTAACGAAGATTAGAAAGCTGAATCTCTCCAGCTATTTTAACCATAGCAGTTCGAGAGAGGAGACATTTTCTTGTCTTTTCAAAGACAATAGGATAAAGTAAATACATTAACCACTTAGCCGCGATTTGAACTCGACCCGCTATTTCCCGTTTCCCCCATGTTAACGATTAAAAATGCGAAAATAATTTCTGTAAAGTAAAATTATTATATTTTATTTAGTTATTATATTCACCATTATTTGTAATAACTTTTTGACACTAATCCAACAGAACTTCGATAAATGTTGAGTAAAAAACGTAAGTTTTTATATGAAAAGGTTTCGACAAAGAAAAACGTTTGCCATCAAAGCATTTTGCTACTATTGAAAACAGTAATAATCTTTTGGTGCTTGCTCAGGTAAATATGGCGAATGGCTTAGAAGAAACCAATCGAAATCGTAAATATTTCCTGTTATATTCTGACTGTATGTATTCTTGCGCTGTGATGAAAGAGAACAAATATTTTTCTCATTGCCATCCGCAAGGCATTTTTTACGAAACTTTTATGACCTGCTGCAGCTGTTGGATGTATAAAAGTGCATTCAGATTTTTAATGCAGTTGAAGAATACTAAACGAATAATACCCCGACGATCTGAGGATAAAACAAGAATATTTTTTTGTAGATCTCAGTTTTAGTGGTGGGCTTTGCAAATTTTGCGTTGGACATTGTTGTAAGCAAACCACTTTTCATCACCTATTATAATATATTTAAAGAACGGTTATTTAGGATAATATATTCGTTATTAAATTTTTTCTCAAAAGTGAAATTACTTTTGACTCAACTTCATATTAATACTGACTCGACTTTACCCAAAATACTTGTTTTTTATCCCAAATTTCTTTGAATATATTGCATTCATTTTGTCTTATTTTTATTCGTCCTTTCTTCATATTCTTGTTGCATTTATCACAAATTTATTGACTTGAATTCTCCCCATCTATTTTCATTACTTATTTTCGGCTTTGCCTTCTTGTCATCTTATTTATGACTTTTATCTCAATTTTTCAGCTTAATTTCACAGATATTTTTAACTACTTCTGTTTTCGTTTGTCGTTTCTTCATCTTATTACTTTTTATCACGACTTTCTAGGTCAAATATACACCGACAATTAAAGTAAATAGCGTGATGAAGAATTAAGTAACTTGTCAGGAGACTTAAACTTGTGTCGCAATTCCCTGGAGCTTAGAGGATGCGTTCAGGAAATGTGGCCTCAGAAACCTCTAGTTCGACAGAAACCAAATTTATTGTCATCTTGACGTCTCTTGACTCTAAATTCCAACTTTATATATTTGAAGAGTCTATAAGGGGTACAAACATTTTATTAATGTTATTAAAACGGATATTCTACAAATGTATATATAAAAAATCAATAGGAAGAAGAAGAATAAAATAAATCACCAGAGACCGGTGAATCGAAAAAAATAACAAAAACCAAGAAAATAACAAAGACAAGTCTTTCAGTTTTTGATCCTCGCTCTTCCGAGTTAATCGAGGACAAAAACTTTGTCTATAATGTCTCTAATATTTTTAAATGGTAATCAAAATGCGCTCTGTTGATTATTAAGTTGTATTAATGATAGAAACTAATTATTAAATATTTTAATGCCCGTTAACCTCTACCGTCTAAAATGACGGAATTATTTAAGAAGTTTTACCATTGAAATTTTATTTCAACTTAGCAATTTAATATATTATGGAATTTTAAAAAAATAGCAAAATTTTTATATATTGGAGTTCTGAACTCACGAAAAGATGAAGCATTTCGTCGAAGATCAAAAAAAATTAATGGATTCTAAGTGAACTGAAAAACTAAAAGTAATATAACAATTTAATACAATTTGCAATTTTTTTTTTTTATTTTATTTCATTTGTTATATATATTATAATTTTTATATTTATTTCGGTTTTTGATCCTCGCTCTTCGGAGTTAATCGCAGACAAACACAACGTTTAAAAAAACAATGTATGTGAGAAGCCGGGGAATCAGCAAAGGAAGAAAACAACAAACAAATATAACCACATCCCTGTTAAGAGCTAGCGGTAATAAAGAATAGTGTCTCTAATATTTTCAAAGGGTAATCGAAAGATTCTGGTTCAGAAATCCCTGGTAAATGACGTAGCAGATGTTTGGCTTTTACTGTAATGTAATAGCCTTGAGAAGTTGCACGTAAAGTTAAAGTAGTCTAGACGGAAATGGAAAGCAGTGAACTGAGTTCAAATTCCAGCGTTCTCCCTCGCTCTAATGTTTTTTAAGTCAACTGTCCATCCAGTTATGGGTTAAATAGTAAGTACTCTACTTTCTCGTTTTGGAGAATAACCAATCAGTGAAAAAATAATCTGAATTTAATCACTTTCCTATCGATTCAAAGAAGTCATGGCTATTCCCAGGCAGGAAAGGAAAAGGAAGCTGTGAAGATACGTAATTTAGATGAGTAGAACCTTTTTACCTTCCAACATCATGTCTGATGATAACCTCCAGGAGAGTGATTCATTGCCCTTAACGGATAAACGTTTCCCTCTGACATGAAGTGGAAAAATTATATTGAATCAATTGCTAGGCTGATTTCTGGTGTCGTGCTGGAAAATGTTTGACGTCAGGATCTATCTTACATATTTATAAGTCTAACGTTCATCCTTGCTTTCAATATTGATGCCATATATGTTATGGTGCTCCTGCTATGTATTTAAAGATTCTTGACAAAATCAAAAGAAGAATCTGCAATATTATTGGTTCTGACCTGGTATATCACCGTAACAGTTTTCCTGTACCGTTTCTATAAATACTGATGAAGTTTCATCTATGTTATCTAGACTTTATGTATTTGGTAGCAAAGTCTCATCGTTTTACAATTGAAATAGCTAGATGTAAGCGTAAGTTCTATGTTAACAGTTTCTTCTCTCACACTTCTCGCTTATGGAACTATCTACGTCTTCTTGCTTCCCAGCCAATTTTGATCGTTAAAAATTTAAATGCAAATTCAATCGTTAGCTATCGTGCTCTTAATGCTCGTTTTTTTAATGTTTTATCTCCTTAAAAAATTTTTTCATATCTTACATTCAGTAACATATTTAATCTTAGTGGCTTTATTGCCTTTCTTGGGATTAAGTGTCTATTATTAATTTTTGGCTCATCTTTTCTTCATATTATTTTTGTTATTTATTAGCGTTCCATATCGATATTTGAAGGGGAAGTAATTAGTCTCGTGAAGTTATTTTTTCTGATTACGACTGAAGGGAATGTAATATTTTATTCTCTTTCACTTTATTTAACAGCTGCTTTTACCTACAACCAAGAAAAATACATTTTTTAAGAAGTCCTCCTTCTTCCTCCCAGTGTGAATTCAACTTCAAATGCTCTTGTTAGTTTGATCAATCAACCGAAAATTCATGGGTTCACTTATGATTCGAATAGCTCTGTGTGAGTTCATGACGGAAAATAACTTAATAAATAATTTTTTCGTTGATGTCAATACAATCGTGTGAAAATATATGAAAAGTGTTTCGTGGTGAAGTCTATATTTTAAAATCAGATAAGTTTTGCCATGATCCATGTTAAGACGAGTGTTTTATTTTGGTTGCCTTTTTTTTGCCGAAGACACGATAAGCTTTTCAGAACAGTATATTAGCACTGAATGTAGAGTCGTTAAATTTCGTTTAAAGAAGAATGTTAATATTTTTAGCGGGAAAATTCAACACCATTTATTCTTCTTCTGGAAAAAAATTCAAACAAACATCATAAAAAAGGTAACAAAAGAATGTAATTTCGACAGACATTATTGGTATTCATATTTTAAAATTGAGTTCAAAATTTCCATCACGATTACCGAAATTTGAATGAAAATTTAGGGAGTCAGATGTCATGTGACCTATGTAGATTGATGAATATTGTCAAGTGTCGTTTGTGGATTTGCCGAGAGTCAATGTCACTAGCTGAAATATTGTTCCTACACAGCAAAGTCGGTGTCACCAGAAAGTAATTATCTACAACGCCGCCGGTTTACACTTAGCTTCTTGTTCTTCTCAACTCTCATTAAGATTAGGAAAAAGAAGAAAGAACACACGCACACACACACACACATGCACACACACTTATACACACGCACGCACACTCACACACACGGGGGCACGGATGTGCGCGCACACACACGCTCATACTCATATACGCGCGCATACACATGGACACACACGCACGCGTACTTACACACACACACAGACACACACAGATACACACACGCGCGCGTCAAAAAAAAAAATAAATAAAAAAAAATAAAAAAGGCGAAATTTCTGCTGGAAAAGAAAGAAAGCAGGATGTCATTTTATTGAAGGAAAGTAATTTCAAAATCCGATGTTTGTATTAAAAAAAAAAAATAAAGACGAGAAATTCTTTTATTTATTAGAATTATTAAGATTGACTGAAATCAAAAGTGAAAGGAGATAAATATCGAATTTGCATATTGCGAAACCGTGTTAGAAGAAGAAGAAGAAGAAGAAGAAGAAGAAGAAGAAGAAGAAGAAGAAGAAGAAGAAGAAGACGGTGGAGTAGGAGGGTTAATTAAGACAGAATAAGAAAATCTTACAAACGAAAAAGGAGGAGGTGCAAACTAAGGTAGAATTAGGTCTTAGTCCAGTAGAAGAAGGAGTCGTTAAGTTTGAATTAGAAGGTCTAAGGGATAAAGAAGAATCGGGGGGTGTTATCAAAGGCGGAATTAGACGATCTTAGGAAATGATGAAAAGGAGGAAAATGGGTTAAGGCAAAATTTGAAGGTTTTTAGGGAAATAAAGTAGAAGGCGAGTTAGATGAGAAGAAAGAAACAAATGCAGTAAAAAAGGACAAAAAGGAAAAGTTGTAGCGTTAGTAGTATTAATAATAGTATTATTATAACTATTATTATTAGTAGTAGTAATAGTAGTAGAGGACGAAAAAGAAATGAAGTAACTGAAAAAAAAATAAAAAGGTTAAAAGTAAAATAAGATAGAATCGTGGAATGTTACGAAATTCTAACAAAATACATTTCTCTGCTCCTTTCCACGTAATAAAATAAATATACTTTATAAGGTGAAACGGTTTTCTGACATGGAAGACAGTCAGAGGGAAAGAGAAAGAAAGAGAAGGGGGAAGAAAGAAAGAAAGAAAGAAAGGATAAGAAAAAATAGAACTCAAATTAATAAAAGAAAAAGTCAGAAACATGACCTTTCGACCTTAATTCCACTTAATGTAGAAACAAAATGACGCAATTTCCACTTTTGGTGATGACCAATTTCTGAAAGTTGCGCTTTCTTTTGTAAAATTCAATTGAATTACACAACGTAAATTTTCTGAATCAAATATGCAAATCAACTGAATCATTTAAACATCATTAATGCACACCGGCCACCTAGACGTGCAATGGCCGTTGGGAAGAGTTGCCCCACCTCGGTTTAATCTGATCATTGCAGCCCAGAAGAACAGTCGACGTATTTTACAGAAGACCATTTGCAGCAATCAACTTTGGAAGATGTCCAACACGAAGTACAATTAATAGTGAGAAAATCTATTTGACAATTTCTACAGAGTAGTGAGTTCCGTTCTCTCTCCCAGTTCCATATTTGATCATTCTCGAACGATTTTTGCTGATCTTATGTTGAGTTAAACTTCGTTAATACTGATCCCATGAATTCATTTTCAATGGACGCTCCTAGTTTTTGTTCTTTGATTTAGATTTTTTCTAACTTCAGTAAAAATCAATGAAACACAATCATTGATTTGCAACAGTAAGCCGTCTTGTATTACGATGTTAATTCTCAAGCGGTGCTTCACATTATTAGCCTTGTGCCAGGTTAATCTATACTGAACTATACTATAATCTATACTGAATGCTTGGCTTTGCAATATATAGTATCGCACACCTTTACTACTGGGATTACCAAAACATGTGGCCTTATGCCTGACAATGATAAGCTTAGTAAATATCAAGGCAGCTCGAATAGCAAGTAGGTTTCGTTACCTCTTCTTCTCCCACCACGTATGGGTAAATAGCAGGGAAGACCAGGTTCTATAGCCTTGGATGACAACTGGTCTACTTCAGAAAGAAATGGCATCCTACTGCGGGCAAATTCTGCCGTGTCAGTCATGTATCGAGAAATACATGATCACGTATGGCACATAACTAACGGATTAGGTTTCTTGGAGTGGTTATTACTAACCTACTAGTGACCAGAAGTAAGTTCTGGTTTAAATTAATAGATATATGAAAATAAGATTTGAACGTTACATGAACTTTTGGGGCAGCTGTAATCATTAAATATCGATTGGTTGCCACAAGTAAAACCTACTTTTGCATATGCACTATTTGTGTGTTGAGTTGGAGTGTTACTTTCAAAGAATCGAGTCGCAAGTGATTTTATAATGTTTTTTTTTTTATAAGTGATATTGTTTGGTGATTGATTTTATTGTAAACTAATGGCTAGATACTCAGAAGACAATCAAATTGCACAAGCATGACTAATCAAAAAGACACTGAAACATAAAAGCAAAGGGCTTAACGGGTGAGTCAGAGTTTGGGAATATCAATAACATCACATAATCTCACTTGTACAAACTCAAAGTGCATATAGATTCCCCTCCAGACAAATCAGATAAATTGACGTTCATAATAATAACAATGGCCGACTGCTCGTTTCTGAATACATCGGTTAGCCAATCCCTATTGCAGACACCTGCTCAGGTACATTTATATTTCTTTAAAACCCTATCAGGCCGCTTGTTTTATTATTATTTATTTAATATGTTTCCACAATGCTGAGCAGTTGATTAATTGATCGATTTGTTTTTTACGGCTTATCAACCTCTTGCGGGTTATTTCAAGCCGAAACAGATTTTCGATTGTTGTACTGATCGAGTTCGACACTGCCTAACCGATATATTTCAAAGTAAGCCTATGCTAAACGAATATGTTAGGGAAAGAGCGCATAATATGACATAATGAACAGTTTATACATGGCTAGAACGCTCAAGCCAGCAGCCGCGATGACTTGAGCAAAAAGTGAACGTTCTATTCGATCGGCTACGCGCCTAGAGATAAACATGATAATAAAATCTGATTAGACTATACAGTATTGTATTGTGTTCACTAATGTTGTTTAACGTACAACATTATGTTTAAAAAAACAATGTTACACGTGGTCAACTGAGAACAAATCACGTAATCTGGTCCCGTAGTCTAAGTTCTTTTGCCGGAACAACCAACATTTCGAATAAAACAAGAATTACATTTTTAGAGTTGAATTTCGACAGTTCTACCATTAACAGCAAGAACACCTGTTTTGTTATATTACACAGGTGCGTTTATCTGCTAATCCGTTACAAATTAATTTATTCTTTTCTGTCGGTTCCAAATAAATCTTACTTACGAAGACTGTGCTCAATGACAGAGATGAAACTAGCGACTACAAGAGGTGCTAAAAGATTTTCGGCAGGATCCACTTCCACAAAATCTGAGAAAATGAGCCAGCATCAATTTTTTTCTGTCGTAGTCGGACCGGGAACTTTTCAGCATCTTAATATATAATGAGTACATCACTGTAAAGACGTAGTTAGTAAGCAAACCTGACAGAATGTTAGTACTGTTAGTTAGATACTGTGAGTTAGATTCTTAATGGATACCTTGCATTTCTGGTTTGTATCATATTGAGCCCAGCTTAGAAAAAAGCTTTGGTTATCATCTCAGAGAGAGAGAGAGAGAGAGACAGAGAGAGACAGAGAGAAAGATAGAAAGAGAGAGAGAGAGAGAGAGAGAGAGAGACTGAGCCAGTTAGTGAGCGAGTGAGTGAGTGAGCGAGTGAGAGAAATAGAGGTGGGTACGTAGACAAAAACGTTGGTTCACTCGCTGGGATTAACTTGTTTTGATATATTGCAATCTCTATAAATTAATGTTATAGGTCAAAATGAAGAGAATAAGTACTGGAACATTTATTATATCTATATATATATATATATAATAAATGTTCCAGTTCTTATTCTACATATATATATATATATATATATATATATATATATATATATATATATATATGTATATATATATATGTATGTATATATATATGTATATGTATATATATATATATATGTATATATATATCTCGAAAATAATGTTCAACGATATTATTGTTTTATTTGATTATATAACCATGTTTTTGTTCTCAGTCTTTTTAGAATAAAAAAAACTAAGCGATTCTGAATGATTCTCCTTGAACTACTTTTTCCCCTTCCTTATCATTTCTTTATTGAACTTCCTCGCCTTTTTTTTTTTTGATTCGGCTGCACAGCGCACCCGTTTCTTGACACGAGCCGAGAATAACACTTCACATTGTCTATTTCCATTAAGAAACACCTTGCCGCTATTTTGCGTTGCCAAGGCTATTATTGACCGAATACGGAAATAGACGACGCATAAGCATTTGCTTCCGGGCGCTGGCTAAATCCCCAGGCTAAATCTGGAATTTCTTTACAGTTACTATTTTCCCTTTTTTTCTTTCCGTTTTTTCCTTCTCACAATATCTAGTGCGACCTTGTCCATATGCTTATAGGCGTGAAACTGTGAATATAAATAATAAATAACTGGCATATATATATATATATATATATATATATATATATATATATATATATATATATATATATATATATATGTGTGTGTGTGTGTGTGTGAAAATATATAGAAAATAGGAAAGAACTGGTTCGGTAATTAATCCAAATTTAATCCAAATTTCTTTAGTATCTTTGTTATTATTTTTCAAAAATAGTGCTCCTATACCAAAGTAGAGCATAAATATAATTATTTATTTAAAAATATGATTCCAACACGCTACATAAGCGGTCTCATGTTTCAAAACAAGAGCCGAAAACTTCAATATAATTATTTGAATTAAATTGAGTTAAAGTAAGCTCTGTTCCATCTTCAAGCGAAATTTTTTTTGGAATAATTTATTTCTGAAATTTACGTGTTTTAATAGCATATTTATAATTGAAATCAAAATTTCCATGGTAACATGTTTAAATACGTAGGGGTGTTGGGTGTTAATAATTTGTATCAGTATAGAGTTACTTTCATAGATGTCAAGTCAGGGTGAGGTGGGGGTGTCTAAATTTAAAACGGAAGATGTTTTCGCCTAGTCTGGTTTACGTGTCTATGGAGATTTATTTATTTTTTTATTTTATTTCTTTATGAAAGGGATTTGTGTATATAAAAACTGCCGTAACATTTGTTTTTTGACGACTTCATAAAGGGTTATCTTTTTCTGTAGGGTATTTAAACTATTTATTGGGGCTATGGATTATAAAAGTTATTTTATTGTATGTTTGTTTTTAAGCTAATTATTCAATGCATAAATTTGATGATGCCGGGAAAACCGTTAACTCATGTCTATTGTTTAATACATTTTTATTATTTAGAAACTTAATAATGTGCAGTTTCTCATGGAGGCATAAAGGGCATGGGTCATCCCAATTTTTACAAGTTCTAGTCCAGTTTATAATTTTCCATTTTACTTTAGGTGTCCTATTTATTTCCTTCAGATGCCAAAAATATTTAGATAGAGAAGTCTGATTTTTTTATTTATATTGTTGAAAGAGCACTTATGCAGCCTCCATCTGGCTTTAAATTCATTCTTCGTGGACCCAATGTATATCATTTTAGTATTAGGACTCTCAGTGGATGAGATAGTACATTGGTATACCACAGATTTGATGCAGCATTTATTTTCTAATGGGCAGTCTTCTGGATTTCTACAATCACACAATTTTTCACTGTTATTGTCTGATTTAAGTGTAGGGTTTTTATTAATACTATTCAGGCATGGGGGTTTGTTCAGGATTTTATTATTGTGTTTTTTTTATTATACTTTCTAGATTTTCAGTGCAGCTGTAACTCAATTTTAGGGTGTTCTTATTAAATATATTACTAAGCCTACTATTGGTGGGGAAGTATTTATCAATTAAAGCTAAGAATTTCTGTCCTAGTTTAATACTAACCATTTGGTTGAACGGAGGGGTATACCAAATGATTTTTCTTTTCCTGTTTTTTTTTCTTCTGGCCAGTGCAATTGTTTCTATACTTAATGTTTGCATTTTTGTAACCACTATTTTTTTAGGGCTGCGTTATAGAAGCTATTGTGTTGTTGGAATATTTCTTTGTTAGCGGAGTTAATGCTAATTCTATTTTCTATTGATGAGGGTATATGTTTAATTATGGATGGAGGGTGGTTTGACTTCGGGTGTGTATGTATATATATATATATATATTTGTGCATTTAGGCAGCAATCCTTCTTTCATGCATATCTCATTAAATACAACAGACAAGGTGCTTTTATTTAGTTTTTTATACAATTTCTCATGCGATTTAAATTTTTTTTCGGATGATAAATTATATAAAAACTGTCCGAATGTTCTTTTTATTCGAGTTCTTTCGGTTGTAGCCATTTTCAAGGATTAAATATTTTAACTGTTAAATAAGAAATAGTTCGTTGTATGTATGTTTTATAAAATGTCTTCATTTTTCAAAAACACGGTCAAGATATTGTGTCCATGTTCAAAGTTAATATTATTAAGTGTTGTTTTTATTAATAAGGCTTCCATTATTTTTTAGCCTTTTTGTGCATGTAGATGATGCTATTATATTAGTATTGTCTACAAGCATGTTACGAATAGTGTCCGGTAGGTCTCTATGATTATTTAAATGAGATCTAATTCAGCTGTGGTCATTATTTAACAGGTAAAATATTTAATCGTTGAAAATGGCTAAAAGCGCTCGGTATGAAAGTACAATTGGAGAGTTTTTATACAAATCCTCCGAAAAGAAAAAAAATTATATCATCACGTGAGAAATTGTATAATAATCTAAATCAAAGCACCTTGTCTGTCATATTCAATGAAACGTGTATGAAAAAGATTGCTACCTAAATACACAAATATATTTGTGTGTGTGTGTGTGTGTGTGTTATGAGAAAATATGATATACACATTTGTGTATATTAGAACGATGTTAGACAATTCAATGGAAAGTGGAAAATTCTGTGTAACATATTTCATCCTTTAGAACTTTATCGGACTAAGGTAATATTTTTGTTGATGGAATTATATAGGGTGGCCCAAAAGTCACCGAGGGATTTAAAAAATTAATAAGTCCTTCATGTTTTAAATTTAATTAAAAATGCCATATTATTATATAGACTAGCATAGGGATGCAAAACGCGATTATCTCCCTTTGGTTGAGATGAAGTCACGAGGGTTATGGTACGGCCTGTGAATGTCTGTTTATAGAGAGGCCACATCAGTTGCTATTTATCACACCTAGAGATAAGACATGTCAGCCCAAACCAGTTGCTATGTAAGTCTCGGAGAAGACGGTTGTCACAAACCTACAGCGGGAGGATCATACAAAAATAACCATATTATACACATATAACCACAATAACCTGCAATTGGAAACAGAAAGGTCACCATCGACCTGTCCTTTTCCCATTAGAAACTGTTACGAGAATGAACCTCTAACTTTTCGCCCCTTTCACACATGTTGACGCATGTTATTTGCATATGTTATAATTTCTCTATATGGGATAAATTTGTGATATGTATGTATATATCGGTATAAAAAAAGAATAATTTTATATTTACAACATGCTAAAAAGTAATATTTATCATTTCCCAATTTCTAAAGAAATAGATATGAAAAGAATTTTTTATTCATAAATTTATAAACATTTACTACTATTAAAAGATGCAAATCCCCTATAAGGAGACCCTTTTTTGTTTACCATTTTATAAACTTCGAATCGATTGGCAATTAGCCGATGTTTTGTCAACCATTTCATTAAACAATTTAATAGTGTAGCTCAACAATCTAAAAAAAGAATAAAATAGTTTATTATTTTTGTTGTAAATTTTCAAGAAGAAAGAACATGTAAAAATTAATTTTCATATATTTAGATCTTATTAAAAATCTAATCATTTTTAAAAAAAACAAACATTTTTTAAAACTTGTAAAATAAACATTGTCAATGATGGAAAGTAATCAAAATAATAGTGGTGTCAAGGGAAAAACCTTCCTTCTGACATTCCGTCTTTTACGGTCACAAAGGTTCAAGATGGCTGTCATAATTTCTCAGTATGTGACAAATTATTAGTATGTATTCCCTTTGATGCATATTTGTCATTCATTTCTTTCAGGTTCTCATTACCGTCTGTGTATTAAGGTGTTATTATATCATGGCTATAAGAAATTAATTAAGAAGAATAAATTAATTAAGAAAAATAAATTAATTAAGGTGTTACTATATCATGGCTATAATAATACTCATAATAGGGAAAAGTAAAACTGGAAATATTCTTTTTTGTATAGCATCTTGATCTAATAGATTTAGCAGCTAAGTTTTCACTAGTTGCGAAAGATTACATGTTTAAAATGGCGTCCCTTTTCAGATTCGTATGAATGTAATCTAAAAGCATTTGCCATCACAATCCTCAGTATTTCTGGCTCAATTACTCTGAGTTCTCTTCTTCAGCTTGTGGGGAGTTAGAGGTTTGTTGACCTAAAACGTTTCTTTGAGCAAACCTCATAGGAAGAAATCAGGGCTTGTCAGATCCGGGGAACGTGGTGGAAAGTTTTTACTACAACAGAAGAAATTATTCTATTCCCCAAAATTTGATTAAGGGTCCTTACAGTTTTGAGCTATTGCGCCATCTTGTACGGAAACAAGTTGATACTTTTAAGAATTAGTTAGAGTGACGTCCGAGAGATCCAAACATATCGAAACCGCCTTCGAGTTGATGTGTTTGGATCTTCTTTGATGCTCTCCCTTATCGGTTCAAATACTCCTTCGTTCCTAACTGAATGGGTATGCCACGTCGTGGAAGGTCTCTTACTGAACCTTTACTTTCAAAACTCGGAAAATCACTTACACCGTAATGACGAGGACGTGTTCGTTGAGTTTGAATTATTCATCCTTGGTTTGGTAAAAAAAGAAAAAAAAAATCACTATACTTGTGTTCGTTGTTCAGTCGTGTATTTTTATATGATTAATTTCCAAAGCCTACTTTATGGAATAGATGAAAGAAAAAAAAAAAAAAAAAAAAAAAAAGAAACAAATAAACAAGAACATTTTTAAACTTTCAAACGCTTTGGTGATTTTTGCGTTGCCGGGTATAGGAAGGGAGGGTGATAAATAAATGACATCGTTGATTATAACGATGTAGCGAGAAGTGCTAAACAAATGGAAATTTAAAATTTTAAAATATCTTCATTATTTTTATTTTTGGGTCAGACGTGTCTTGACAGTTTAATCAATCTCATTCATTTCGCTTACGCTTTTCTTTTATCATTTCTGTTTTTAAATATCGAACATTGTTACAACAGAAAATCTGAAGGTGGGAGAAATTTTGTAAGAATTTGGACGCAATATTTATCAAATTTAACAGTGATTGGTGCTCACCTCTTTTCTGCCTGCGGTTCCAAAGGAATATCGATGGTATTTGGTCTGGCTTGTGTCTTATCGTTCACTGAGTTCATGTTTTTCTTTTCCATGTCACACTGGTTTACTCGTGTCAGGCGGCACTCAAAAGCTTCCTGGAGTTCACTTGTCTCAGTTATAGATTTACTTTATATTTTATATGGATAGTCAAGACGGAAATTATTCATATCCCTACATAAATTTTAAATTAAAAATATTGTCATGAAATAATCCTTTATTTTAATCCTAGATGGCATATAAAGAAATAGGAAGAGTGGAAGAAACAATTTAGGAAAAATATAGAGAAAGACATTATTTCAGTGAAATATTAATTGTAATTTGATCCCAATTGGTATGTTTGTATGATTCATAGCCATATTGTAAACAATTTGAACAACTTTGTTCCCTATCATCGTTTGTAGCCTATTCTCATATTTCATCAATAATTTGAAACAAGTCTCAACAGGGTCTGTCTATATTTCTAAGATGTATTATGTACACTATTTACCTTATTCATACTATTGGCCTCATCTTTGTCGCCATATTCATCACAACGTTTCGGCCTTTCAGTATCTGTCTATATTTCTGAGATGAGGTATTATGTACACTATTTGCATTATACGGACTATTGTCCTCATCTTTGTCGCCATATCTATTACAACGTTTGGGCCGTTGTACACTCCGGCCTTCATCAGGTGGTTGGAATGTCGAACTGAACCCTTTATTTCGCTCACTGGGGTAGACTGTTCTAGTTCCTTGTACCATGTTTAATGGATGTCATTTATCAGTTATCTCCTGTTAATTCCCTTCTCCATATTTCATCAATAATTTGAAACAAGTGACAACAGGGATTTGATCTCTTTTTCAAAGGTGTCCAGTTCCTTACGACGAGAAGTCTTCTTTACTATCACTCGTGTATTCTAGACTCTTAGCAAGTTTTAATAACATTACAGCTTCATTTAAAGAAAGCTCTAATGAGAAGAGGAAAACTCAAATTCATCACTGTATGGTTCATTTCCGTTTTGTAAGATATATGTGTAAATTATTCTTGTGGGATCACATACAAATGAATATAGTGTTGTGGAGATGAGCGCACTTCCCCAGAAGAAGACTTGAACTTGTTCAAATACATAAATACAGACACCGAGAATCGCCAGAAGACTAAGTAAACAAGTAGAGAGTTAGAGATCGAGCTTATCTGCTTTCTACCTATTTCAGGCGGTATATTACTTCTTGATTGTTAACTTCTTTCAAGGCAATAAAGACATAACATTATATTAATTCTCTCTCTCTCTCTCCCATATATATATATATATATATATATATATATATATATATATATATATATATATATATATATGTTATTTTTATTTTTGACCCCCCCCACTGTTTTATCTTCGGTTTATTCCCCTTCCCCTCCCCATTTAAAGATAAGGATTATTGTGTGATTGTAGAACGGGTGCATTTTATTAATCTGCAGTATTTTTCGTCCACTTAACTGTTATCTCCACCATGATTAGATTATTGGGGTGCCTGTTACCAACACTAGCTTTGTTTAGTTTTGTAGATTGTTTTTACATCATCAACATTAGGGATATATATTTTTATTAACCCAGCCCTCCACAAAGGCAGTACATGTGGGATTAGGTAAGAGTTTTTAGAGGAAATGTGGCATTATGGTGTCTGTGTATGGCTGTGTTGTGTAGTTGAGATGTTTTGGTGAATGGAACAGTGTGCGAACGATTGGGTCAGTAATTGAGGCTAAATTATCAATAGGACTAGTGATGACCAACCTCCCCACATCCCAATTTTTGCCCATGTGGCTTATTTGTACTTTCGTACAATAAATATCAAGAGTAAACAAGTAGAGAGTTAAAGATCTAGCTTATCTGCTTACTACCTTTTTCAGACTATGTTGACTCCAGGCGGCATATTACTTCTTGATTGTTATCTTCATTCAAGGCAATAAAGACATAATGTATTCACGCGAAAAAATTGTTTCCTCCCGTTTAGCATAAATAGCTGGCGAAATTCTAAATTCAAGGGATATTTTGGTGGAGTTCGTCTATATTCGTAGCACGACGCGGAAGTCGTTAAAATTCAAGGCTGTATTTTATCCGTCTATTAGGCAAAACAAGAATATTTTCTTCCTAATCAAGGACTACTGGTACGAAATAAATAAACAATGGAAGAATTAAAGATATTAATTCAGCAGTTATTACAACAAATGTAACAGGAACGGATTAAATATCAAAAAAAAAAAAAAAGATAAAAGCAATCCTGGAAAAACAAGAAATAGATAATGCGCTAATTTCGCATTCGCCGGATTGAGTCGCTAACTCAGTGAAATTAATTACGTCCCAGAAGAAAACATTGCATTCCTATCGAACTTCAGAGGGTTCGAGGTCATCTTCAGAGAAGAATGTCAAGGACGGTCGGATAAAAACAACATCTTCTGTTACGAAAATTGTGCCCTGCTGAACAGGAAAAATATTTGAATTTCATTTTGCCGAATGTTCCAGAAAAACGTTACAGTTCCGATATTATCAAAAATCTTTGGTGAAAAGAATTCACTTTTTTATACACTTTGGCAGTGCATGAACCTTACTAAGGACGAAATTAAGACTTTTAAAATATGCCGGTAAAGTAAACCTTGTGTATGAGAAATTTAAAATCGATGAAGATTTAAATGTCTAATTTTCATTAAAGGTTTGATATCAAGCAACGACGCGGAAATACGTTCTTGAATACTTAAAACTGGAACAGGATTCAAAGTTGACAATACAGATTGTTGATGAAGAGTGCCCCAAAATTATAAATTTAAAGCAAGATACAGCGAATATCGAGCAAAATGGCATGACAGAAGGGATTCCGCAAAAGACAGTAGTACTAAAAGAAAAACGTTCAGAATAAAAATGCTGCAAACGTTAACCCATTCCATGCTTGTGGTATGCTTCATCTCAGATAGGACTGTCTATTTAAAATTAAAAATAAATGTTTTAAGTGTGGAAAAACAGTTCACAAACTACTGCAAGTCTGAAAGTAAAAGAAATGCACAAATTAACTTGCTGAAAGTAGTGCTTCCAACTAAAAAAAATGCAAAGTTTAAATAATAGAAAATTCAGGGTAGTACAAATGAATAACGTTATCGTGAGATTTAAATTGAACACTAATTGCGATATTATAATCATTGATGTATAGAATTTGCAAGCCTAACTTGAGAAAAAATGATAAAGTTGCAAGAGAAATACCGAGCATGAAATTAATTTTTCTTGGAAAAATCACGTGTAACATTGCCTTTGTGGGTAAAACTAAAAATGCAGATGTTTACGTATGAAAAAATTCCAACTCGTATTTTCTAGCCGTCGATTGGCTAGAATCATTTGAATTATGGAATTGGCCGATTAATCCATTCTGTAGAAAAATTGATTGTTCGTCAGAGAACAAAGATTACAGGTAAAGAAACACTAAGTAAACCAAAAAAATAAATTCTTCAATATTTTGTCAGAAGAGATGGGAAAATGTACAAGATCAAAATAATTTTTTGAATTAAAAGAAAATATGCTACCAATTAAAAGAAATATACCTTTTCCTGCGTATTATTAGGTTGGTGCAAAAATAATGTCGTTTCTTGGCATATTTTTTAACGTCAAAAACCGACATTACTTTTTCACCAACCTAATAACACCGCACTGAACAGTGGGTCACACCAGTGGTTGATAGTAGAAATAAAACTAATAAAATTCAGTTATGTACAGATTTTTCAACTGAACACAATGACTGCCTCCTACCACATGCATATTTCTTACCAACTCGAGAGGATATATTTGCAATATCAAATAGTCGTAATATTTTTTTTGAAAATTGACCTTTTTGGGGTATTATCTTCAAATCGAAATGGATGAGGAATGCCAGAGGTTTTTGACTATTAATACACAGAATGGACTCAACAAATTTAACAGATTAGCCTTTAGTATAAATGTAACCCCAGCAAATAATGCATACGATGTTGGCTAGATTGACGGTGTTTTCGCTTATATAGATGATGTACTTATTAAGAGTACTATGAAAATACAGCAAGTATTTCAGAGACTACATGGTTACGCTTTCAAAATCAGTGAAAAGAAATGTAAATTCTTTTTGGACAAAATTAAATATTTAGTTCAGATAAAAAAGACGAAAAAAGAAGACTAGAGCAAGTGCCATTAAAGATATGTCCCCACCCCCCAACAAATTTGGTAACCCTGCAATAATTTCACGGATTAGCGAATTATTATCTAAATGCGCCAGAGATGACCAATTTGTGAATTTCTGAATAAGAATACTTAAAAAGATTACGAAATGGAATTGGAATGTCATAAACCCTTCGAAGGAATTAAAAAAAAAAATACTAACTTCCGACTTCAGACACATTATTAGCCGCCTCTACAGATAATAGCAGAGCATGAGACGCAAGCGAATACGACATAAGAGTGGCAATATGTCATACACTTGAAGACGGTATAATGAAAGCGTTTTCTCAGGCTTCAGAAATTTGACAAATACGGACAAATGCTACAGTCAAATTGAAAAGGAAGCGCTTGTTATAATTTTTGCTGTAAAGAAATTTTATAGGCTGATATGAGGAATAAAATTCACCCTGAAAACTGATCAGCGTCCGTTATCAAGTCTATTAGGTTCTAAGAAAGGGATTCCACCACACACTGAAAACAGATTACAGAGTTGGTCTACAATTTTACTGAACTATGATTTCAAGATGGAATTTCTATCCCCAAATAAATTGAGACACGAACAGAGTTTATCCAGATTGATATCGAGATCTAAAGAAGATTTTGAAGATCTGTGATTTCTTTGTTGGAATGCGAAAACAAATTTAAAAGACTAGTATGTAACACTACTAAAGAATTTCCGTTCTTGATAGACGATATCAAAATTCATTCTAAAATGGAAACATTTACTTAAGATCTATGAATGGAGTTAAGTCGAAACTAAAATTAAAACTGATAACAATAATACAGCATTCTATATTTGTGATGGAGTACTTTTGTACGCGGATAGAGTAGTAATTCCGTTATCACTACGAAAAAGGATTTTAAAACAATTCCACGTAGAGCGTCCGGGAATAGTGAGAATGAAGTCCTTCATGAGAAGCTACGTGTATTGGCCAAAGTTGAACAAATATATCCAAAACACAGTGAGAAAATATAATGGATGTAATTCAGTAGCAAAATCACCACCTATAAAGTATCGAGCACTGATAAACTTTGCGCAAGACTACAATGGGCTACTCAATTGTTCATTTCTATTTGATTGTAGTCGACAGTTTCACAAAACGAACCGAGATACTGAAGTAGAAACTATCGACTACAGCAAATAACAATTAAATTCTTGCGCAAAATTTTTGCGAGATTTGGACTACCTGATCATGTCTGATCCAATAATGAAACTCAATTTACTTCTCATGAAATTTCTGCAAAATCTACGCCATTGAACATTTGACTACAGCGATTTATCATTTGAGTTCGAATGATCAAAAGGAACAATTTCTTGACGCATTCAAAAGACTTGGAAGCTGAAGAAACAACATTTCAACAATTATGGAACGTCTACTGAATGACGTCAAATGCAAACATCGCATTTTACAACCTCGGTGAGATGTGGTATATTTTGTTTGTTTTAAAGCGAGTTTCAAACTTTACAAGGCCCGGGAGCAACTCGAGGAAGAGGGTTACATTTGGACGCCATTTGTGTGTATAGGAATGGCAAATAATGGTTAAACCTGGCATTGAACATATTAAGATTGTAGTGATCGAGAAAATATCCAGTTAAGAGACGGTTTCATAGGACAGTGGATTAGGGAAAAAGCTGCTCGAGTGGAACTTACTTCTCAGCGATGGAATGCAAAGGGAATATGGGTGGTTTGTTACTATGTAAGTGGCATGGCCTATCCTTGCCGTGAAGGTTTGTATTGTGAGACCGGAAACTACCTACACAATAGACTCTTCCAGGCCTATATTAAGTGGGCGACATAGCACTCTACAGAGAGTGACAGAGAGTGACAGAGAGTGATAGAGACTGACAGAGAGTGACAGTGTGAGTCTAGTACGACTACCAGTGTTGGACACTAACAATATAGTAAGCTCTGCTTACACTATCTCTGTAACCTGTTGTTAATATATCTTTCTTACTTCTAATCCGTGTTCCGTGTTTTACTTCTGTGGGCCCAACTTTGGCACCCACATCAGTGGCGACGAAGGATTCTAGGAACGCACTCACGGCGAAACCTAAATACCTTACCAATCCCACATCTGGGTCGACGAAGAATTCTAGAAACGCATTCACGTCGAAAAACCACAATACCTTGCCAGTCCCACAACAGTGGCGACAGTGAAGATTCGAGAATTTCGTTCTCACCGTATCAATAGCGACAGTACTCAAAAAATACACAAACTCCACGCGTTCCCACAGCAGTGTTGAACGTGAAATTAAGCTGGTATTAATACATTAGCGATTTAAGAGCTAAACACCCAGCGTCTATATATATTCCAATATCAAACGCCATTGCCAAACTAGCGATTCGACATCTACGGAATATCAAAGTCTGTCCAATACGAGAAAGATTTCTACACACCCACACAAAAAAAAACAGTTGTTCGTAAAACAACTGACAACACAAGATCAGGTACTACCATTTGTACTCAAGTTTTCGGAAAAAACTATCGAAAATTTTTTATGTAATTGAGTTGAACTCGGGCATAAAATTATTCTCCCCTCAAATTCACTGAGGTGAGTTTTCTTTTTTTTGTACCTCTATAAAAAAATAAAAAAATACATAAGTGTGGTGAAAAATTATTCAATTACGTTAAAATTAACGGAACCACGGAAAAAAAGCTAAACACACATAATTAGTGTAGTTTAACTATTGTCTGTCCAATTTTTTTTCTGTAAAAGAAAAAAAAAAAGGAACAAAAATCTATCCAAGGATTTTTTTGTGTACCTCCTCTTAGTACACGTATTTCAAAGCAACAAAAAAGCGCTGTCATTTTTAAATATGGAAGATTTGCAAAATGTAGTTGCCCAAATGTTAAAACTAAATTTGGACCAGCAACAAAAATCAGAAGAAAGACAACTATTTTTGGATTTACATAAACAGCAAATGGAATTCCCAAAAATTACGCTTCAGAATGCTGAACTACAACAGAAACAACTTAAATAATTACTCGTAAATGCATTAAAAGACTCAAACTCTGAAAAAGATACAATATTCTCCCAGAGTACAATTTACAATTCAATAGATACCTTTGAATACGTACTAGATGAAGACAAAACGTTCCAGGCTTTTTACAGGCGCTACGAAGATATTTTCAACGTAGACTGTGAACAATGGCCCAGTAAAAAAAAAGGTACGTCTACTATTGAGAAAACTGGGAACTACAGAACATAGTAGGTTCGTAGACTTCATACTACCCAACGAAACAACTGACTTGGATTTTTCAGAGACGATTAAGCTGCTATCGGAACTATTCGGGCCTAACACAACCTTGTTCCACAAACGTTGGAAATGCCCGAACACAGTCAAAGACAACCAGCAAGATTTTCTAACGTTTGCAGCATCGGTGAACAAGCTATGTAATGATTTTAAACTAGCCGAACTGACTGCCGATGATTTTAAGTGCTTAATTTTCGCACAAAGTCTAGTATCTGCAGAAGACGTCGAAGTCAGACGACGGGTACTGAATAAGCTTGAAAACGAACAAGGATTGACTCTCCAAAAACTGGCAGAGGACTGTCAAAGAGTAATATCTGTAAAGCGTGACTCAAACACTATCGA
Source organism: Acanthosepion lycidas (assembly GCA_963932145.1). Lineage (NCBI taxonomy): Eukaryota > Metazoa > Mollusca > Cephalopoda > Sepiida > Sepiidae > Acanthosepion > Acanthosepion lycidas. The sequence goes on from OZ010576.1 coordinate 3,372,872, forward strand.
GGAATCAGGTGTGACTCAGATTAATAAAATCAGAAGCAAGTCTACCTCCTATTCCCCTCAAAAAGGAAAATCTCATGTCCTAAATTACGCAGTAACCAAAACTCAAATAAGTTAAGGAAACCGCCCGGACCATGTTACCATTGTGGTAAATGGCATTGGATGAAATTCTGTGCAGTTAAGAACAAAAGATATTGCAAAAATTGCAATAAAAGTGGGCATATTTTAACTTCGTGCTGGTACGCCAACAGAACGAGAAAACCCAAAAATAAAATCAGGCAAGCTAAATCTGACAATATTGTTGATAGGAATTTAAGAAAATATGTAACTGTGGATATTTAAATTAAATTCCAGCTTGACTCGGGTTCTGATATTTCAACCATTAACTGGCGTACTTGGCGAAAATTGAACAAGCCGACCTTATTAAAAACGGATAAAACAGCAAAATCCGTAACTGGCGAAAATATTAACATTTTAGGCGAGGTAATACTTACAGTAACACTAAATGGAGTTACCAAAAAGCTCAAAGCCTACGTATTAAAAACTTCAGACAAATTATTTGGAACTGATTGGATAGAAAACTTCAATCTTTGGGATTGCGCAATGAGTACATTTTGTCGCAAGATACAAAGTACAACGTCCAATTTGGGAAATCTAAAAAAGGAACTCAAACAACAATTTCCCCAGGTTTTTTTCTGGCGGCCTTAGGAAATGTACTAAAATGAAAGCTAAGTTCAAGGTGAAGGACGGTGCATAACCGGTATTCAAAAAGAAACGGAATGCCCCCTTCGCTGCTCTAGAGCAAATCAATAAAGAGTTAGATAGACTCGAACAAGCAGGTATTCTGTCAAAAACAGATTTCAACGAGTGGGCAGCACCCACGGTCTACATAAAAAAGAAGTCCAATCAAATACGAGTATGCGCAGATTTTTCCACAGGGTTAAACGATGCCTTGCAAGATCACCACTATCCTTTCAATAAACTCAATGGTGGAATTTTTTTTTCTAAAATCGACCTTTCGGACGCATACCTTCAGATAGAGGTGGAAGAACAAAGTTCCAAATTGCTCTGCATAAACACCCATAGAGGGTTGTACAAATACAACAGGCTGGCTTTTGGAGTAAAGGTTGCGCCTGCAATTTTCCAGCAGGTCATGGACGCCATGCTGGGTGATCTTGACTACGCAACAGCCTATTTGGATGATATACTAGTTACTAGTAAAACTACGGCAGAGCACCGGAACCATATAATAAACGTATTCGAAAAGATACGAGAATACGGATTTAAGGTTAAGGAGGAAAAGTGTGACTTTTTCTTACCAGAGATTAAATACTTAGGACACATCATAAATAAAGATGGTCGTCGGCCGGATCCAGAAAGAGCTAACGCCATCAGAAACATGCCGGCCCCAGATAACGTTCAAGCGTTACAAAACTTCCTCGGCCTAGCTAATTTTTACCAAGGGTTCATTAAGAACATGCAAAATTTGAGAGGGCCTCTAAACCAACTTTTAAAAAAGGACAAACCATGATCATGGATCCCGGAATGCCAAGACGCATTCGAGAAGATAAAGAAAACTCTTACTTCAGACCTCTCCCTCACACATTTCGACCCTCGTCTCGACATCATAGTCGCAAGTGATGCAAGCTCGTACGGCATAGGCGCTTTTATATTACATAAACTGTCAGATGGTTCACGAAAAGCTGTGGCTCACGCACCAAGATCTCTACTTCCAGCTGAGAAACAATAAATCCCAAGAGGAAAAAGTATTAACAGTTTTATTTTTTTCTCTCCTTTTCAAAAAAGAAAACTCTTTGGAAGTGGGGTATTGTGAGAACGGAAATTACCTACACAATAGACTCTTCCAGGCCTATATTAAGTAGGCGACATAGCACTCGACAGAGAGTGATAGAGACTGACAGAGTGTAACAGTGAGAGTCTAGTACGACTACCAGTGTTGGGCACTAACTTATAGTAAGCTCTGCTTCCACTATCTCTGTAACCTGTTCTTAATATATCTTTCTTTCTTCTAATCTGTGTTCCGTGTTTTACTTCTGTGGTCCCAAATTTGGCACCCACATCAGTTTGCCTCGGTGGGACCAGGGAATGTAGTTCATTCGAGCACTTTCCATGGAAGTAGCGATAGAGCAACGAGAGGCTTACCACATACTGCCTGTGGGAGAGATGTTGAAGAAGGGAGAATAATTCGTCACTTACAAGGACACGGAGACGCCTTTGAACTCTATCAACGCTATAGAGTGAGGTCTGTGCAGTTCCTGCCCAAATATGACAAGACTGCTCCATTTTTTCGTCTGATCTAGCTGTTGTGAATCTAGAAGAAGGAAAGAGGAGTCAGGTACTTACTGGAGCTGTACAGAGAGTTAACCATTTTACTTGCATCCTTACCAATGGATCGTATGTATGAGTTCCACTTGAGGTCGGGTGTGAGTTTGAGGCCCAGCATTCTTTTAAGGCACTGTTCTTCCCGGAGAGGACATCCGTTCATCCTGAATGGTGGTAGTTCGGAGTCAAATTGGCGATGATGGAATGTAACTAGCTTGGTCTTCGAGGCATTGAATGTGATATGTCCCGGAAAGGGAAATACTTGAACGAAGTAGCTAAGTGGTTTTGGTTACTATAACCAAGTATATAACGGTAGCAGTAATCGTCTGGTACGCGTCGTAGTCGCAGGTAAGAAGTGTAGATCAATGGCGTAGTTCAATGGGCGTCGTTATAGACTTAGCTCTCAGACTAAGGCTCTTTGACTCTCCTACACGTCCGTCGGTATTTATGACGGACACCAGCCAATCATATTCCATTGAGGGGAAACACGGGTATACGCATATTCCATTATATCAGAATGTAACCAGCCAGGCCAGTTTTTACCCCCATTGGGTAGTTTGTGCAAGATCGGAAGAGAGATCAGTCGCCAATCTCTGACCATCGAATTTTTAGAGATGTGCCCGTATATAGTCGTATCATCGGCATAGATAATTTGGAAGTTTTAGTCTAACCCACTTCAAAACAAAGCTTATCCTGGGACGAAAAAGCATGAACTTGGAATTAAACAGAGGTGGATGGGCCTCCACTAAACCCAGTGTTTTCTCTGGGCACTCTAATATATTTTATTGTGATCGATGTCCCCGGAAGCTTAAGATATTGAAATCACATCTGTATCATTTTTTTCTTTTTTGGCTATATTCTATTGAAAGATAAAGAACATATATTATCAAAGTGAGGCAGCGTGTCAGGCTTTCTTAGTTTGGACGGTTGTCGAAAAGCAGTATTTTAACCTAATTAGTAGCGAACTAACCAAATTTTAGTTAATAATGTAACATGTGCATAGGTATTTACATCAACGTAAACATCGATTTAGTCTGAAGAAGTCCTAAACGCGTCACACAAAAAGATTTTCCATTTTCCTTAGAATTTCTTAATATATATATCTATATATAAATCATACTTAAATTGCTTTCATTTTCTTGTATTGCTTGATTATTTACTGATTGCTTTAAGCAAGAGCAACATTTACAGATAAAACTCAATGATAATCACAATAGCTTGTTTACCATTTTCTTTGACAGTGACTGAATAACTCACGATTCAGCCATAAAGCCCACTTGAACAGAAAAAAAGAGACGCTGGCGATTCTAAATGCCAATGAAGGAAGATGACGTCGATTTCTTAGTCGCCCGCATTTATTCGCTTTTCGTTCGCAGAACAATAACATTACATTCTCTGTTGAACATCAATTATAATCAAGATGAGAACAGACACAATATTGTGACTTGTCGCACAAGGAGAACATGACATCTATTTGCACAATGTCGATAGAGCTGCGTAAACACCTGAGCATCGTGGAATTCCTTCATATGACCTGCGCAGATGGCAGAATTGCTGTTGTATTCTCAATGGCTGGTCGTTTTTCTTCCTTTTAATCCGTGATTATTTCCCGCGCTTCTTCTCCTTGTCTTTTGAAAGGCTTTGAAGTTGGTGACATGCCGATAGTTAATTCTAGGATGACATCAGGAACGTTGGTTGTCTTTCATAGAAATGCTGCCTCCGGTTTGGGTTTAGGGTTAGGTTGTGCCGTGTTAATTGTTGTCATCGTGTTGAGAGTTTGGGTTTATTGTGTAAAAGGATAAAATGGCAACGACTGAAGAGGCAAAGTTCCAGTTGTCCACTCGAAGTTCGTCAAAACACGTTAGCGAATTCGACAATTGCTCTGAAATAGAGAACGAAGAGAAGAAAAGCGAGGCGGAAGGAAGGAATATTTATTTGAATGGAAAGGGACAGATAAGGTGGGCAAGAAATATGAATGGGTAGAAAGAGGTTCGAATAACAAGATGACGATGTAAAAGATTTTGGTTAAAAAAAACGTGCTTTTGCAAAAGACTATTAGAAGAGAACATATCTAAAATTGTTGAGAAGAAGAAGAAGATAATTTCGACTGAAAGGAGGATTTATGGGAGAGGGAAGAAAAAGAAGAAAATAAATTGTGGGGAAATAAGTAACTGTGTGATAGAAGAAAAAGGGAAAAAATGTGGCAGAAATAAGAGAACGTGTCACAGGGAAAAATTGTGGCAGTAAGAAAGAGAACAAGGTATAAAGGAAAAAGGGTAAACATTGTGGCTGTAAGATGACATTATGTGATAAAAATGAAAAAAAAAAAGGAGTACTGACTGAAAAGATAATATTTGATAAAGAAGAAAATGGAAATGTGGCTGAAGGAAGAGATTATGTGATAGAGGCAAAAAAGAAAATGTTGCTGAAACAATTAACTATGTCACAATGAAGAAAAATGAAAACATCGTGGTTGAAAAAATATATTATGTGATATAGAAGAAAAAAAGCATATCCTGTGCCTGAAAGGATGTGTAATATGACTGAGTAGAAAAAGACATCACGGAATAATAAAAGAATTCATAAAATCGCGGAGAATTATCAAATATAGTACAGCAGAATGAATTAACTACAAACGAAGTGGGTAAAATAAAAATAAAAAAAAACCCTGAATGAATGGATTATGAGATTGGGGGGAGGCATCGAAAATGACACAAGCTGAAATACTGATTCTATGATAGAGAAGTCAAATGAAAAACACTCTACTTGTCAATGTGTTACACGATAGGGAAGAAAAAAGGAAAAATATGGCGTAAGGCGTGTTATATGATAGTAAAGAAAATAGAAAAAATATTGACTGAAAGACTTGGCTATGATTCAGTAGCCAGTGGAAAATTTTCGATGTATAACTATAAACATTACGAATTATGAGAAAGCGAACTGTAATATGAAACCTTAATTATGTATTGTGCTTTGTTTCACAAGACACAAGGCTAATATTCAGTAGAGGATGTCGGTGTGGTATTATCTCAGAAGAGGCTTGGCCTCGATTTCACACCAGATCGTCAAAGAAAGCCAGGTGAGCAATTGATCTGAGATGACCTCAGCCTGGACTAGACATCCACAATTCCATTCTTGACACTGATAACCCTAGAGGTTAACTCCTGTGGGCTACACTGCACCTGATATATGAGGGTGCGTGAAAAACTATTGCATAGATATACATATAAACAAACGTTTCGGAAAAGAGAAGGCACTCTCTCGGACACACAGACTGAGAATGTTAAGGCGACTTTAGGGTGTGGGTTCTATTAGGCCGCATACCACAGAGACTGGCCGAGAACAATTGACAAATGTTATTGAAATGCACGATGCCTTACGAAACTGTTGCCAATAGCGAAAGCCTGTTGGATTAAAGAATATGTATTAAAAATATTTTAAATGTATCTGTATTTTTTATATTGATACTCAGAAAAAGAGTAGAGAATACAATATTCGTCTGAGTTCGAACGTTGACCACAGTGGCCAGTAGGTATCACACCTGAGATAATAAATATATATTCAAGTGAATTTTGTTTGCCCAGTTTTAAAATCAACATTCGAAATCTTCGTTTTTCTTTTGTTCTTTTGTTTTTACCTAGTATCAATCATTATAAGAATACAACGATATTTAATAAGAAAGAGATACGTGTAAAATTTGTCTGCTAGAAGACTACGGAAGGATTGCTGAATGATTTAATGATACAAGTTTTACTAATTAACTCACAGTTTGATGAATAAGAGGTGGATTCATAGCGTTTTCCAAAGGCTTTTTCGCGTAAGTAAAACGAACCTGGACTTTGGCTCCTCGATTAATAATTCCGATCCATTGTCCATTACACCATCCACACATCCAAGCTTACAGAAATTGTTATTTCCAAGGGGTCACCCATCTAAGTACTGATCATATGGGAACCGTTGTTTTAACGTGATATTGCCTTAAGCGAAAGGAAGATTGTGTTACAACAATTTGAAAAAAATAAGGAGGATATCAATGCTTAGAACATTGGCATTCGGAATCCTGGTTTGGTATTGATTATTTCTTAGCTTAGGTTATTGGAATCCAAAGTCAAATGTTGTAGGATGGGTAAAGAAAATTGTGTAGCGCCATTCCTCATAGGTAAAGAAAGATTACCTAAGTTGAAAATCAGATTCTGAAATTTACTTTAATCTTATAGATGGTATTCATTATATAATCCAGAAACTTTAAGGCGTAGTTCAGGATACCTGTTCGGAGAGGGGGTGCTGCAGAGATTGAAGCTTCGATGGAGGGAGTACCGTTATCATTCTTGCGCCTCTCAGTATCAGTTTGAATTCAGGGTTTTCCCAGACAAGGCAAGAATTTTTCCTGATTTTGAATCACTAACAGGAGGAAGATTGATTCAGGTCTTTTGTATCGTGAACGAAGCGGACTAAGTCAGAAATTGAACTCGGCATGCCGATTCCACTTCTTGCTCTGATAACTGTTGTCTTACGTGTACACGATGATACTTCTTCAAAAGAATCACCTTTATGATCATTATCTTTTTGGATGGGTAAACATTCAGAGGGGATAGGAAGTTGTGGAACGCCATGATCTGCTGAAGAGATTCGGTGGAACATAGCAAAAAAAGTGATGATGATTTTTTTGTCATTACCATTGTGCTGTACATCGAGAAATAAAAGAAATCATAAATATTTCTTGAATGTGGCCATAATAATAATAATAATAATAATAATAATAATAATAATAATAATAAAACGATACATTATTGAAGAAAGCAAAAGGGAAAATATTAGATTCAAATCAAAATTTTTTTTCTTCTTTCCAGAATCTATCCTACATATATTTAAGTCGTTCAGCCACACTTAGAATATTGCTTCCACATATGGTCCGGTGCCCCTGCTATTTACCTTGAGCTCCTTGATAAAATCCAAAGAAGAATCAGCAATATTATTGGTCTTGATTTGGCGGCTCGCCTTCAGTCACTTACCCATTGTACCAAATACTTTCACGGTAATTGTTTGGATAGGCTCTTCGCAATGGTACCTAGACTTTATGAATGTAAATGTAAATGCAATGTCAATCGGTATCTACTGTCCTCCTGATTACTCTTTTCACTTCCCACTCATCATTAATGTTTCTGTTCCTAATTCTTCCACACCCTGTAACACCTTGTGTCTTAGTGGCTTTACTGCCTTACTTGAGGTAATACTAATTTAAAAAAGAAGTTAAAAAGAGAATGTAAACCTGTTTAAAAATTATAAAATTAAAGACTGTACATTAAAGTGTTGGTTTGTGCATTTGGTGATAGAGTCATTGTGAGTTCAATCCCTGGGTCGGGCGGAGTGTACTTGGATTATGAATTCCATTTAGGTTATCCGGATAGATATCGTGTGAACAGCGTCCGAAAGCTTGTGATAACAACAACAAAGATGAGGACAACAGTTCGCATGTGAAGAGTGTAAATAATAAAATCCCCGATTGAAAAAGAAAAGAGAAAAGTAAGTACGAAGAAAGTAGAGGTGAATGGTAGAAAAACATTTCGGCAGAGAAAAAGGCTATTTAATAAAAAACGTATTGTAATAAATGGGAAGGTAGTCTTTTATGCACCATGTTAGAATTAGGGTGATCAGATCTCCCTTCAACTTCTTTATATCACAAAGCAATGTTTATCTTTTTACTCTCCCACTCTATGTTCTGCCATCCACGCTCCTTATGTACATTAATCGCTGTTTCCATTTAAGATTCTTAACTTCAGTATATCATTTGAGTGTCATATTCGTCAAAACCATTTTCCTCGTTATATCTCTCAGAAATTGCAACTGTTTCTTTCTGATCCTGAGTGCCTAATTTTTTCTACTTTCCTTAAAAGATTCCTCGTTGCTTGCGATCTCCGTTTACGGTTTTCTCAGTATTCTTCTGTAAGACCACATATCTGTGACCTCAAGTCTCGTGTGTAAAATAGATTTTATGAATGAAAAAACGGATGAAAATTCGCCTGCATATGTTTTGAAAAAAATGGAGAAAATACTATTTTGTTGAAAGAAGAAAAAGATAAAGAAGAGAAGAACCAAGAAAGAAAAAGAGAGAGAAATAAAGAAAGAAAAAAATAATCAAGGAATAAGTGAAATTAGATTTGTTTGTAAGGAATAAAAAACAAAAGAAAGTAAGAGCCTCAAAAGGAGAAAAGAAAAGAAAGAGAGAAAGCAAGAAAAAGAGAATATATAAAAAAAGAAAGGACTAAAAAAAGAATATTGAGAAGGATTGAGGAAGAAAAAAAGCGATGAGAAATAAGAATTACACAGATATCATTCTGGAGAAGGAAAGTGAACAAGAACATGGGATAGGGAAAGAGGGTGAAAAATTTGCATGTTAATGGTAAGACGGTGAACAGGAGTGTGTCAGAGAAAGAGATATATAGTTAGAGAAGCAGGGAGGGGTTAAAGAGGGCAGAAAGAGTAAGAACGAAAGGACGGAATGGGGAAATGGAGAGGAGATTTTATCTGCAATAATCTGGATAATAAATTTGATATTATTAACAGTTTAACAAAACCCTTAACAAAATCTGTGGTTACAACAAAACCATCTAATTAACTAAGAGACCAGACAAAGTATGAAATAGAAATTTAACAAAAATAAAACAATTATAAAGATATATTGCAATAAACGAGAGTAGATTTGGATATTTTTAAAGGTTTTGTTAAAATTACATCGTTTCATGTTTTCATCTTTCATAAGGACAGTTTTGGGAGCAACTACATCCCCCCCGAATGTTTTATTGAATTCTTTCAAATGAGGAGGGCGAATTTCTAGCTTCAAACCCTGCATTTGAAATTCTACTCTGGTATTAGCAAGGAATACGGAACAAAAGAAGAATAGAACAAAAGAATAGTAATTAAGAGGGCAACAGATAGTGATTGACATTGCATTTTATTAAGTTATATAAAGAAAAATCCCCGAAGATGTTATTGCAGTAAAAAGAATTATGCAATATCATGTATAAACTTAAGGGAAATGCATCCCTGATCTTGCCAAAACTAATTCATTAAAACTTAAAATATATTTTTATTGGCAGTTGTTGCCTGCATAATTTAATAAAACACGTAGTTTTCTTTCAGATTTGGACAGAAAAAAAATTAAATTACTTCTAATTTTTCAGTAAGATTTTAAAATTCATCCCATTTTAGTGGTAAGAACAGTTTGTTTTTTGATACAGACATATTTGAATAATCGGAAGATTTTAATACGCTTTTAGAGTATTTAAAATATTTTTTTCATTTTAACAACTGTTAGATTATCTCTGGAATGCATGTTCAAAAAGGAAACAATTCTGAATTACTGCCTTTGATATGATGTATGATAATTCAATAACTCATAAATTCAAAATAATTATAAAATCATATTGGGAGCAATTAGATATTTTATAACAAGAAACATATAAAAATAAAAGCAAGTCCATGATGACACTTGTAAACTCTATCAAAACTCGAATGACTTGATTATCAAAGATTTTACAAGCGATGTAAACCACATTCTAAAAAGAAGTAATATTTGGTATATTCCTCTAGAGTTTTATCTTACCACATGTAAGTTGAAACAATCGAAATGTTTCTTGTCTTCACTAAGCAGGAATTTAGTTAACAAAATAGACAGAATACATAAACATACAGACAGATAATCAGCTAAAGAAATAGATGCAGAATTCATGATAAGGTTTGTGAATGAGCTCCCCATCAATTTTTCACAAATTTTAAATTGACCGTATAGCAGAAGAGAGTTTACTTAGTAGCACTAAAACTGAATATATTTGATAATAGTAGAAACCATTTGGATCCTCTTTAAATCATCCGGAATGATTTGGGACTGGAGATTGGAACAGGTTGCTTTTGGACTAACAAATCTTACCTCATAAAGAAATTCCGAAATCTAACCTAAGTGAAGTTTTTATCTGAAAGTTTAATGTAATAAGTTGTACGAAACATTTGAATTCTTTGCTGTCTTCCTTTCATCATTTTAAGGATTTCATGTCATCTAATGCTTTTTATCTGTTTCAATTTTCCTTGGGAAGATATCGTTTGCTAATGCCGCTAAAGCTCCTCTTAATGTGTCCCACTTTCAATTTTCATTCTCATTTAGTTCAATGTATTTACATTTAATGCTGTTGCTTATTTTTTTTCACCACAGGCAAAGCAGTAAAACCACTAAGTCACAAGGGGTTATTGGGTGCAGAGGCATTACGCAATACAGATTCATTAGATTTGCTGACAGAATAACGACAAATAATCGATTATTTTCATGCTTTATTTTTCATTCAAAATATCAGAACTCTTCTCTGCATCGCTTCGAGTTCTTTGATGCCACTGATACTGTCATCGGCAACGCACACACACACACACGCACACACACACATATATATATATTAATGCATGTTTCATTAAATAATATAGACAAGTTTTGTCTATTTTAAGTAAGTTCCTTTCATATTGTCTCATAAGCTTAATCACATTATCATTGAAAGACGAAAGGAAATCACCATATTGATACATGTTTAAATACAATCTAATCTTTCGGCTTACACAAGCCATTATCAAAGATGGCAATTTCAATAAATCAGACAACACACGGGCGAAACAACAATGATAGTCTGCCCCTGCTGCAAGTAACGACTAACTCGTATATACAAGACGCGGAAGCGAAAATCGCGCCGCAGCTTGTGACGTCAAACATGACCACGTGAGAGTGAAAAACGAGAAGTATTAAGTATGGGAAGCCATTGGTATAAACCAATGGCTTCTGCTATAAATTATAGGCATTTAAGGAGATTTATGGAGATTTCATTGTTTATTTTGTTCAGGTTAGGTTTCAACTGTTTTATGTATAAAGCTTCAAGAATTTTTGATTTTTGTTTATTGTTTTCATGTCTAAGTATAGTTGTGTTGTCAACAAGGATTTTTGAGGACGCGGTCAGGCATATTATTTTAAATGTCTAAAAATGTTAGAGTTATCATTTAAATGTAGAGTCAAGCGCCGTGAAAGCGACATGCAGCAAGTGTGAACTATCATTGTTGTTTCATCCGTGTGTTGTATTTATTGAAATTGTCATCTTTGATAATGGCTTGTGTAAAGCTTAGATTGGATTTAAACATGTATCAATATGATGTTTTCCTTTCGTCTTTCAACGATAATGTGATTAAGCTTATCAGATAATATGAAAGGAACTTACTTAAAATAAATAGACCAAACTTTAATGAAACATGCATTAATGAAATATTGCTGTCTAAATAAACACAATATATATATATATATATCATCTATATAATTGTACTAACTAGAAAAAAAACAGGAAAAGAAAAATCATTTGGTATACCCCTCCGTTCAACCAAATGGTTAGTATTAAGCTGGGACAGAAATCCCAAGTTTAATTGAAAAACACTTTCCTTCCAATAGTAGACATAGTAAAATATTTAATAAGAGCACCCTAAAATTGAATTTATAGCTGCATTGAAAATCTAGAAAGTATAATAAAAAAACACAATAATAAAATCCTGAACAAACCCCCATGCCTGAATAGTATTAATAAAAACCCTACACTTAAATCAGACAATAACAGTGAAAAATTGTGTGATTGTAGAAATCCAGAAGACTGCCCATTAGAAAATAAATGCTGCATCAAATCTGTGGTATACCAATGTACTATCTCATCCACTGAGAGTCCTAATACTAATATGATATACATTGGGTCTACGAAGAATGAATTTAAAGCCAGATGGAGGCAGCATAAGTGCTCTTTCAACAATATAAATAAAAGAAATCAGACATCTCTATCTAAATATTTTTGGCATTTGAAGGAAATAAATAGGACACCTAAAGTAAAATGGAAAATTATAAACAAAACTAGAACTTGTAAAACTTGGGATGACCCATGCCCTTTATGCCTACATGAGAAACTACTCATTATTAAGTTTCTAAATAATAAAAATCTATTAAACAATAGACATGAGTTAACGGTTTTTTCGACATCATCAAAATTTGCATTGGATAATTAGCATAAAAACAAACAAACAATAAAATAATTTTTAAAATCCATAGTCCTAATAAATAGTTTAAATGCCTTACAAAAAAAGATAACCCTTTATGAAGTCGTCAAAAAACAAATGTTACGGCAGTTTTTATATACGCAAAACCCTTTCAGAAAAAAATAAAATAAAAAAATAAATAAATCTCCATAGACACGTAAACCAGACGAGGCGAAATCATCTTCCGTTTTAAATTTAGACACCCCAACCTTACCCTGACTTGACATCTATGAATGTAACTCTATACTGATACAAATTATTAACACCCTGTCCCCCTTCTATATATGAACAATCGCGCTGGCCGTTACCATAGAAATTTTGATTTCAATAATGAATATGCTATTAAAACACGT